>CM071960.1:8117500-8755000 GCA_036784905.1 Acrossocheilus fasciatus
AGACTAGAAAAGGTTACAAAACATCTCTAAAGAGTTTGGACTCCACAAATCCACAGTCAGACAGACTGTGTACAAATGGAGGAAATTCAAGACCACCGTTACCTTCCTGAGAAGTGGTCGACCAACAAAGATCACTCCAAAGCAGAACGTGTAATAGTCTGCGAGGTTGTAAATGTTCCCAGGGTAACTTCTAAGCAACTAAAGGTCTTTCTCACACCGGCTAATGTTAATGTTCATGAGCCCACCATCAGAAGAACACTGAACAACCATGATGTGCATGACAGAGCTGCAAGAAGAAAGCCACTGTTCTCCAAAAAGAAAATTGCTTGCTAAAGATCACGTGGACGAGCCAGAGGACTACTGGAGAAAGGTTTAATGGATGGATGAAACCAAAATAGAACTTATTGGTTTAAATGAGAAGCTATTATGTTCAGATAAAAAGAACACACTGCATTCCAGCTCAAGAATCTCATCCCATCTGTGAAACAGGGTGGTGGTATCATGGCTTGGGCCTGTCCCGCTGCATCTTGGCCAGGACAGCCTGCCATCATTGATGGAGCAATGAATTCTGAATTATAGCAGCAAATTCTAAAGGAAAACGTCAGGACATCTGTTTAAGAACAGAGTCTCAAGAGAACGTGGGTCATGCAGCAAGACAACAACCCCAAACACACGAGTCATTCTACCAAAGAATGGTTAAAGAAGAACCAAGTTAATGTTTTGGACTGACTGAGTCGTGGAAATGTTGTGGAAGGACCAAAGCAAGCAGCTCATAGGAGGAAACCCACCAACATCACAGAGTTTAAGTGGTTCTGCACTAAAGAATGGGCTAAAACTCCTTATATTATTGTGCAGGACTTATCAGCATTTACAAGAAACTTTACCCTCACTTACTGCAGCAAAAGTGGGTCACACCAGATACTGAAAGCAATGATTCACACACTTTTGCAACGCACAGATATGTAACACTGGATCATTTTTCTCAATAAATAAATGACAGAAAATATCTCCCTCTCACTTGTTTTATTCGGTTCACTTTGTCTACTTTCAGGACTTATATGAAAATCTGATGATGTTTTGTTATTTATGCAGAAATATAGAAAATTCTAAAGGGTTCACAAACTATCAAGCAGCACTATATACACACACACACACACACACACATATACCATCTGTTTTTATACCATCATACCGTACTGTTCATTTATTGGACTTATTCCTCTTTCTTTCATCACCCATCTTTTTGGACTCATTTGTGAATGTGTGCTGCGTCTTATTCTACAGTTAAACACACTTTTATCATCGGCCTCTTAAAGAAAGAATGACAGTTTGAACGCTTCAGCAGTTACCATGAGAAAGGAAACGAGCTGATATGAGGGATGTTTTGCATACAAATAGTGCCAGTTTTGTAACGGCGGTCCTTTGAGCCCGTACAGTTTTTCCCCCCACAATGCACCTCTAACAGGAGGCAGGAGTAGGACACACCCTGACAAAACATCCTGAAACAAGAGCGAGAGAGTAAAAGAGCCTTACAAAAAAAAAAAGTGCCACATCATATAATAAAGTCCTCTGAGAATGTTTATTCCATTTCAAAAGGGCCTGCGAACTCCAGCCCTTCCCACAATGCCATCTCCTGGGGCACACGGACAGCTGGCGAGGCCCTGCAACGGTAAAGCCACATTCCTTCTGCCATTCCAGAACATTCCCAGCATCCAGTCAGAGAGCGGGAAGGTGCAGAGGTGTCACATGGAATGCTCCACTGCAGCCAAAACAATGCTTGGGATGACTAAAGTAAACCGGCAGCACTTCAGTCAGCTCATGAGACAAGCGAACACTGTTTAGTGACGGCAGTGTGATACAAGCGAATTTGTTTCCTTTGTATTTTCCATCCACTAGAACCACAACAACATTCCTGACATTTGGCTTCCCCATACACGCATGATGCTGGGATTTGAAAAGCAATTGATTTTCTGGCTTAGCTGGAACTCAACATTCTTACAAACACTGATGGCACCATAAGTCCTCTCACAAATCCTGTAATCTTTACCATGACATTCAAAGATCATGATCCTGTTGATTGTAAGCCAATGGCACATGAAGCCTATAGTGTCGCTGTATCCAACTGATGAAACTACAACCCTTACAATCTCATGTGATTAATGGGGAATAGCACAAAAACAAAGTATAAAATTATGGTTTAAGGTCAATGATTATCAACCATTGTGGTCTGAAGATGATGATATACCTTGAATTAGGGGAGTACAGTTACATACATTCGTACCTAAAATTTTTGGTACCGGTCCATCAGTTTGAACAAATGTGTACCAAATAACCACAGCAAACCACTGCACGAGTGAAACTTCATTGGAAACTTCCAGTTTTATTTACTGCTACTTTTTATAAGAAACAAAATCTTTCATATCATGTCCATTTTTTTCAGGAAATTCCAACTATAAATGCCATGCTTTGATGTGGCATGACAGATCGCTGTATATATCGCCTCAGTTCAAACGACAGCGCAGCGTGAGTGAGTGCGATCATCCCTTTCTCTTTACAACTAGTTTTAACAGCAATAAACATGAATGAACATCTCAAGCCTCATGTAATCTCTCAATCCGTGTTTCAACCGCATCAAAACTAAATGTCACGTAGCATTTCATTTACCTCAGGTAAGTCATCAGTATCCACAGCTTGTTAGTTCACAAGAGAAATGAAGTCTAGAGAACAGCATTTTGCGAAATATTAGACTCATTGGGCCAGCTTTACTAACAGCTTGCGCCAGCGAAAACCATCTTTTGGCATTAAAATAGTACTGTCAGGATTTACTAAAGATGCGCAGTGAAGATTAGCGCTGAAAAGGCGTGGCACAGTTATTTTTTTGTCCCTGACCTTACTGAATATGCATTTGTAGGTTTCCCCTTTCGGACAGAAAATTTTTTGGAGGAGAGTATTAAAATGAATAATGCAACGCAATTTTAGATTGATTTTTTTTGTATTCGTCCCCAAAAAAGCATGTCTTTAACTATTTAGCACCTGTGTCGTAAGTAGATCACCCACACCTGCGCTTATATGCGCCTATGCTAATTTACGCTGCGCTTGGTATATTGCATTGGCCGATATGTAAATGAGATGTTGCGTTTGTGTTCTTTCATTTGCGCGTTGTCATTTAACCACCTGCAGAAATTTCCACGCTCATCAGCACTGTTTTGGAAATGCGCTCTCGTGCTAATTTGCCCTGTTAAATCTCGCCCATTATATTTTACTTTCCCTGTTAGTGATGTCTCAATTATTTAATGTATGTTTAAATAAATCTGTTATGAAACAAGTTATGACAGCCATATATTTCAACAACAAAAAGAAATTGCATGTTTGCATACAATTTTTCTTTAAGTTGAGTGTTGATTATATATTTAAAAATAAATGGTAATTGAATTTAAGTTTTTAAGTTAGGCTCTATTGTTAACTGTAAACTTATATTAATGTAAAAGGGCTCCCTAGATTTATATCCCTAGTAAAATGTTAATAAAAAGTTAATTTTTTTCTCCTGCTGTCGCATAACAACACTGAACCATTACACCCCTACCCTTAATGATTCAAAATTGCTTCTAAAATGTTCGCTTAAGTGGACACCAGCACCAGAGGGTTCAACACTCTCCCTCCCATTTCATATATGAAATGCAGTCCGCTAAAAATGTCGACCGCTGAGTGCTTCTGAACTCCTCGCGGAGTTCACACTGTGATTTATCATGCAGTGCAACGATTTCATCAAAGTCAGTCAGAGGGTAGTAATAAAGTGACGAAACGGACTGAATTTAGCCAGCGGCTGCTAAAAGAAAAGTCCTGCGCTAGAGAATCACATGTAAAACAGTTGTAAAACTAAAAAGATCGGAGCTGGCGGCAAAGTCACCACAAAAGGAGATCCATGAACACTTCAGCTTGCTCTAGATGCACTGTCCATGTAACAAGTATTTAGTACTGAAAGATTATTGGTAATGACAGTACATTTAAGCCTTCCATCTCAAACAGTGGCAGTGGTCATTACGTAACTGGTGATAGTGAAGTGAGCACATGTCTGGTGGCACTGACCCTGTGAAGACAGCGCACAGTGTAATTAACCAAGGCCAGGCTGGAGCTGCATTATTAAGAGCCCACGCAGAGCTGTCTCGTCAAACTCTTTGTTTTGGAGCGGGGCTCTTGAGAAAGGCTCAATGTGTGCGCGAGGAATATAGAAGAGAGATAAAAGAACAAGCTGAGGGTTAAGTTGGATGGCAGCCACTGAGGGTGTAACCTGATAAAAATGTCCCATTCTCCTTTTTTTTTTGTCTCAATCCGCCTGTTCTTCTTTCTCTTTCCATCTCCTATCAACTCTCGCTTCAAGACTGAAAGACGTTCTCAGGATCTTTGTTGCCTCTCAACCCACAAACTCTCTCTCTCTTTGCAAGCGCAGTCTGGCTACGGGCCAGGGAAGCGTGGGACTCGCAGAATGTCTTGCTGCTCAAAGCTTTAATCTTGCCTCTAAAAGAGAGAGTGAGAAAGGGAGAGGGGAGGGGGATACTCCCCTTCTGTGCTTGGCCAGCTGCTCTCTCTTTGAGTGGTCCTCCTCCACCAGCGGACCTAAAGCATCATTAATACTCTCCCCTCCTCAGCCAAACGTGTTACCAGGAAGATTCCCTTATTTACATTGTATACCAAACCCCCTTGACACCACATATGAGTGGGTGTGTTTAAGAGCCTCTCTTTCAGTTAAAGATAAAGGATGCTTTAGCTTACAGAATACAAAAAACAACATGAAACAGCATTCACTGCCGATTCAACCATAGAACGATAGACAGACAGAACATTAGAACGAACGAACGAATGAACGATAGATAGATAGACAGACAGATAAAGACAGACAGAACATTAGAACGAACGAACGAATGAACGATAGATAGATAGACAGACAGATAAAGACAGACAGAACATTAGAATGAACGAACGAACGAACGAACGAACGATAGACAGACAGATAAAGACAGACAGAATGAACGATGGATGGATGGATGGATGGATGGATGGATGGATGGATGGATGGATGGATGGATGGATGGATGGATGGATGGATGGATGGATGGATGGATGGATGGATGGATGGATGGATGGATGGATGGATGGATGGATGGATGGATGGATGGATGGATGGATGGATGGATGGATGGATGGATGGATGGATGGATGGATGGATGGATGGATGGATGGATAGACAGACAAAGACAGAAAGAATGAACGAACGATAGATAGATAGATAGATAGATAGATAGATAGATAGATAGATAGATAGATAAATAGATAGATAAATAGATAGATAAATAGATAGATAGATGCCAATTCACTTTAAATCCCAACTTAATTGAAAGAAAGCCAATTCCTTATTTCTAAACTCCCTGCCAAAATCTCTCCTCAAGTTTTCTCATGTCTGTACGCATGTTTCGCTGACTGTCTGTGCAGATGACTCATTCCACCATAAACTCACCCTCATCCTCTTCTTCCTCATTGTTCTGTCTCCTCTTCTTCCTGGATTTTGAATTCTTCTTGTTTTTTATGTCTTGTTGCTCCATGATGTGCTGCAGTACTGTCAGATACAATAAAACGGTTAATTCTGAACACTCATATGCTCCAACAGTCCATCCGAACAATACATGACTTTATTGTTCCATGATCTGTGATGTTTGACCTGCAGTAACCCCTGCGTTTTATTTTTCTCTCCTCCACAGCATTACATCCTGTTTGGGTAGGCACAATGCCATAATAATTTTAGCAGTGTAACCAATATTGGCCTGCTCTGTTTGTATGTATAAAAGTGTTTCAGGCTTTGAATCCATATGGGACAGCCTAAAATATAAACACTCCCCTGTGTGTGTCCTTTCCCTGTCCCACATGCAAAAACACTGGACTATCCAGTTTGGCTTTGGTATTTATACTTAAACCACACTTATAAATGTATGAATGCAATTGCATTAGACATAAAACTTCAAACTAGGGGTGTGCGATATATATCGTCTGCGATAATATCGTAATTGTTGTTTTAACGATGTGCGATTTGACATTATCGAGTATTCTGCAAAAACCATTCAAAACAACCCTACAGACTGCACGCATACGTTACGTTAAATCTAGACTAGTGCGCGTGCGCATTTAGAGTGCGTTCTTTCACTGCATGATTCAGTCTATTAAAATACATTTGGAATTATCACAAATTCAAGACATGGGGGCAGAAAATGTATATATTTATACCACTTCATATAGTTAATCAATTTCACAGGAAGAGTGCCGTTTTTTTTCCAACAATTACCATGATTACAAATGTGATATTGATTTTTTACAACAGTTAAAAAAACAAGAAGTTAATTAAGAGATTTACGTTTTAGACGTTTTTGCCAACAAAAATAATTCCAAACACAGCCACAGCACTGTTTTGTGTCTCTGAGCAACATGACGGTGTTTCGTTCCTGAATGAATCAACCGTTTAAATGATTCGGTTCACAATGACTCACTTACTAACAATGACTTGCTGCCACCTACTGGCAGTTTTAATGTCACATTCAAAGTATCGTCCTTTATTTAAATAATTTCAAGTATCAGTATTCAACGATTTATGTTTAATATATCAAAAAAAAAAAAATGCATTTGTAATTGCAGGTTTAATGCATTTATTTCCTGCATTAAACAGTGTGTAAATATATCTAAATGCCATTTCAGATGCATCTTCTGTGTTTCCTCTGCATTGCACTGCATTTTGTTGATACTGATATAATTTGCTTGGTAATAGCCCAGATGTTTTATTATAATTCACTCATTAAATGTAAGAATTTGACTCAAAAGGTAATGGACTCTTTTAGAAAAAAATGTAAAAAAAGGTAAAAATGCCCATAAAATGTAAAAAATCAGTTTCAACTTATTGGAAAAGATTAATTTCTATCCGTCTGAACTGTCCAACATACAGAATATGAAGAATATCAAAAACTGTAGGAGCCGGCTGTCCACGGCAGTCCTTAAGGCATCAGCACAATAACACACTCTGCAAAATATCGTCTAAATATTGTTATCGATAAAATCCCAGAAAATATCAAGATATTATTTTTTTGTCAATAATCGCACACCCCTACTTCAAACCAATTTATCTATAATAAATATTTGAAATGACCTACTTTTCTTATCATTACTGGGCTCAAGGTGTCGCTGGATGTAGCCTTCCAAATAGCGCCTAAACTTGGGCGAAGGCGAGAAGAATGCTAGGCTGATGGCCATCAACTCCCAGCCCGCCTCCAAGCTCCTAAAACTCAAGTTTCCGGTGGTCTGTCGCACCAACTGCACGTACAGTTCGTCCCTCAAGCCTTGCATCCCCCAGCACTTCGTGACCACCTGAAGGGCCGCATGGCGTTTGTCCAATCTGGTTGGCCTGTCGCCCATGTAGGCCTGGACCAGCTTGAACATCTCGCAGGCTTCCTTCTTGACAGACCGGTCACTGGTGATCAGCATTGGTTTCTTAATGGAGCCACGGTTCCACGAGAGCATATTAGCAATGGAGACACGCCGGCGAAACAGGCCCTGCGTGTGCTGGTTAAGGTTCTTGCTGGCCCAGTCCTCCATGTTGGCGACGGGTGTAGGCTTGCAGAGAGTGGCGTATGGGTACTGGTAACCAGAACCCGTGCTGGCAAGGGAAGGAGGGGGACTGTTGTTGTTGTTTTTATGGGTGAGGTGGGCGGTTCCACGACCTGCTCTGTCATGGTCACAGTCCTGGGGTGAGATGTCCTGTTGAATTTTGGATTCCAGTGTTCCTGTCTGGAGATAAAAAGAAAGATTGAGAAACAGTTAGATGACAGTATGGATGCAGATGTTCTAGCATTTATTTGCATCATCACGACTGCCGCAGGAACTTGAATCCGAGTGCATGTATTGCGTAGGTTGCAGCTGATTGGCTTACTCCGTTTCCCTGCAGAAACCTGGAAACGCTCACATGGATTACGCTCGCTCCCTAAATAGGTGACCCAATATGGAAATCACATCCCAACTTCAAACATTACTGCCTCCCCTCTTCTCTCTCCTCCTTTCTCCCTCTTTCCTAACTCATTAATGCTCCAAAAAAATCCCTGTCCGACTTCTTCCACACTGAAGAAAATGAATTTAATAACTCAATTTAATGCATTTTTCTCTCATTTAAAAATGTTCAAATACACATATAAAAGGAACGGTATTTCTAAAAAAAAAAAAATTATCACGATGGAATACTCCCTGATAAAGTAACTAACTGCATTACTTGGTTACTTTATTACGGAATGTATTGTGTTATGTTACTTTTTCTCATCTGGGCTTGCTTGTTTTAATATATAAAAAAAGTTTTATTTTGGCAAATGTAAACAATCATACTGACATTACTATGGTTACAAAAAACAGTCAATGAGAGATGACAGGTCATGAACAATGTCATCTGTATAAGCAGTAGCATACATATCTAACACGTTACATTTGTGGTATATTCCCATAACATAAGGGTATCCTTTCATGCCTTGGCACCCCCTGGCATTACGTCAGTGTGACACTGTGCCCTAAGTGATACGGATTTAACAATGTGGTCATATTAAATTGTAAGAATGGAGCGTTTCTCCATGCTTCTGGACATTTGTGAGGTTCTGCCTCCATCCAGATGTAATGAGCTTGCACTGAACCAAATCACTGAGTCAATGTTTCCAACCTCACAACTCTGCCTTTACGTTATTGTTGTATTTTAATCAGACGTTTAAGTATAAGAGAAACAGAAAAAAGACTGATGAAGGTAATGAGGCATGTAAAGGCATGAAGAAAGCCAAAGGGCCAGCAGACATATAAAGGAGGCTGAATACTAGGCAAACGTGTATTTTTGTAACATCTGACATATTTCTAAATTTGGCCATGTTTGAAATACTGAGTAATCATTATCCATTCACAAACATTAGCATAGGCCTACATAATGCTTAAGGAAAAGTTCATTTTAACCTAGCTTTACGGATGCAATTATTTTAATCGTTAATGATCATTTGATTGATGACACATCTCTCCTAGTGTATTAAGATCCATAATATTAACTCCCCCAACTTATGCTCCCCAGGAGAAGCCAAACCACAGGTGGAGCACTACACTAATGACAAATGGAACTGTCAGCACACACATCGAAACACATTACCAGAATGTGCCAAATCACAGTGAGCTGTAAGAGCCGACTGTCTTGTACAACCACAACACCTGGCTGTGAATGAGGCGACTGGCCCGGTCTCTGTTTTGCTTTCACAATTATTTTACAAATAGCACCAGGGCTTGTATTTCTGTTATGTTTTATAACAGACAGGTTGTTTCTGGTGGAGCACAGACTAAAGGTTAATTTATGTTCCAGTTTCTCCAGCACTCATGCTAATGCTATCAAATGTAGAGCCTGAATCCAAAACACTTAAATCTCTATTTCAAACCCTGGTGGACTGCACTGCAGTCCAATCCCTACACAGACAGCTGCCTTCTGAAGATATATTCATAATCACAGTGATGAAATTACTCAAGTTCCTGCAATTTGGTTAACGGCCAAATTATACTTTGGTTTTTAAGCATACATGAGGGTCTGTGTACAATGCGTACAATTTCGTCACCAGACTAGTACACGCAGACTAGTAACACTGGCCCAGGCCGCTGTTTTACAGTAAAAAATGAAACAAAAGAGATAGACAATAAGGGCCTGTTTACACTGGTCATTTCATGCATTTTCGCTGATCTGATATCTATCTGATTTGTTAAAACGTTTCCATTTACACTTGGCTAAATGTGTCGTCGCAAAACGGATAGAAATCCGATCTTCACTATATTTAAATTTAATGGAGTTCAGGTCAACGAAATCAAAAGATAAGCTCTGCATTTTATAAATTATCAGCTCATCTCAAGATCAAAGACCGCAATAGGAGAGCGTGCGGCATCAGCATTGGAAAGATACATTTGTCTTACTTTTAATGAAGATGACCCTGTGTTGAAGTGGTACTGTCAGTTTCATTCGCGGCAGTTTGCGCGTCGGCTTGCTAAAGAGATGCTCAGCTGCTCGTCCACAGCGATGAGTGTTGCATTAACGCAGTCATATCTGACTATAATGTCATACAGCCTATAACACACTCTCACACGTTTATTATTTTAGCATTTTGGAAGGAGTAAAATTTACATATGTGGTTTCAACAACCAGATGCATTTACACTTGTCCAGTTTCGTCTGGAATGCGGCCCAAACAACCTCCTGAAGTGGTTTGAGCGATCGGATTTATATCTGTCTCGAATGTGTTTCAGAGGACATTTACACCTGGTCTTTTCACGATCGGATAACTATCCGATCAGCCAAAACGCATGAAGTGACCAGGTGTAAACAGCCCCTAAAGACCACAGACACTGGACTAAGATGAACCTTTCTAGAGCGCATATGTCGACCGCCAGTGTTCGCGCACGCTATAAAATGAAATATACACTGTAAAAAGTGATAAGTTGACTTAACTTAAAAAAAATTGAGAAAACCCGTTGCCTTAAAATTAAGTAAATAATCATTTTAAAAAATAATTTAAATGAATCATCCAGTTCACTTAACTTTTTTTTAAAAATTTTAAGGAAACGGGTTTCCTCAATTTTTTTAAGTCAACTTATCACTTTTCACAGTGTACTTTAAAAGCCTTCATGTTTGACTGTATGCATACGCTAACGTACATGTACAAGAATGAAGTATACTTTGAGCTTAAGTGTTGCTGCTTGACTTCAATTGTATAACGATGCAGATTACTCGAGTTCCACTGTCTGCAGTGTCAGTAGTTCCAGTATTGTGACAGGGCATCCTAAAAAGGCAGCAATTTTGCGATAAAGTTCACTACAAAGTGGGCTGAATGATGGTAGCAGGTAACAAATGATATAGGTGATCTGCCTTTATTATGACCAGTATGCGTTCATCCACATAAAACATAATCTACATTAAATACAGTCATCCATGACGATGGTCAGAAAAAGTAATTTGGTTCAAGCTCTACACTGACCTACTTGCTACCAGATTCCCACATGTACATCTTCCACAAAACAAACACACACACGCACTTATAGCTGATCTTTTACTTTTGACTCCTTGATATCTTCCTGTTCATCAATCCCTTGCTCACTAAACTTACCATTTTCCCCTTATTCCTGCACATTTTCTTTCATGAGAAAAACAACAACTGGCCTTTGTACAATCCTCTTAATCTAAGCACAACACACACATAGACAGACAGACAAAGTAAATCTCCTTAGAATGGAACATTCACACCCTCTTCAGCTCAGGAAACCCCAAGCCTCGCCATCTCCTGCATAGTTTCTACAACGACCGGATGGGAAGCGTTGCTTTGCTTTTCCACTCCGAGGAACTCTATTAGACACAGTGGGACCATCGAATGTGAGGAGTCATGAAAAAGGGAAAGGTAATTAAAGAAAAGGAACAAAGGAAAAACTTGGTAGAAAAGGGAATAAGCCAGATTGCTGCGCTGGATTGACCATAACAACATTTCCAGACGTACACAAGCAAGTGGACAGCTTCAAAAAGTGTTGGTACCTGTGAGGGTGACCTTGGTGGTTCTGGGGATGACAAGCTGGTCTGCGATGTTACGCTCTTCTCCAGCGAATCTACTTTCTCATAAGTCCTCTTTTGCCGGCCTCCGAGACCATCTGTCACCAGTGGCGACAGAACGACGTCACCGTGGTTGTTGCCCCCGCCCCTGTACAGTGATCGGTTACTTGATGTCACATCCTCCCTCGATTCACCCCCTCTTGCACCCATCTTCAATGAACTAACCGGGGAGCGAGCAGTACTTCCAGAGGCCTCTGAGCCCATCTCAGTGTCCAGACTGGCTTTGCTTCCATGAAGGGCATTGGAACGGTTTACCACTGCCCTCATTTCCGCCATCAGTTTCTCATTTAATGCATTCAACTCCCCACTGCTGCCCACCGACCCGGGACGACCCGACCCAGTGCCAAGAGCTGCACGACGTCGGTTCTTCCTTCGCAGACTTGGGGACGGCCCAGTGGAGTAACCAGAGTCCTGATACGTAACGGCAGCAGCGCCTGGGTACTCCTGAGAGGCCAGGCTGCTTTGACGGCTGTGGCGGGGCTCCAACAGCCTCCATGATTGCTTCTTCTCTAGAGAGACTTCCTTCTTAATCTGGGCAGAGACTGGAGTCTGGGGCTGTATTTGAGGACTGGCTGTATTTGAAGGTCTCTCAATGGGGTTAGACATCTGGGGCTGGTGCTTGGATGCAGCTGCATCCACGTTCACCATGTGTTTGATGCACTCCCGGCCGGCCGGACTGTATTCATTAGCTGAGGAGCTGCAGATGTTTTTGGAATGGGGGAACTGGAGGAGTTTAGGAGGCTGGGTTCCTCTCGGCAGGCTGTGACTGGTGGGGTAGGGAACTCTGTGTAAGTGGTGCGCACCTTCTACTTCCATTTCTACTGGGGGTTCATCGTAAATTGGGGGGTCAATGGGTGGAGGTTCATCATAGATGGGTGCTGAGGGTGTAGCTCCGTATTGAGGAGAGGAGGGGCGAGATGTACCTGCACCAGAGCGCTGGTGGGCAGAGTAAGAGGAAGAGCTAGAAGCGGGCAAAACCAGACAGAAGTTGGCATCCCCTTTCTTGAGGTGGTAACCCTGCTTGGAGTCTCCAGGAACAGCCATTTTGCTGAGCAGACCGGTTCTGTCAAGTTGCACCGTGTAACTGGGTTTGGGTGAAGTGCTAGTGTTGGTGGGGTTGAGGTGGAGAAGTTGGTGGGCAGTAGCTGGACCCAGAGACTGGTTTCTTCCAATGCTGTTAACTTTCACCAACATGGCCGCCTTGGATCCAGGAGCAGGCTGCCATCTTTGAGCGGCGTCCCTGAAACACACAAATGGAGAATACTGTTAACATATGCTGTGTTGTTCTTTTCTACCGATATACGCAGGTGCTTTTAAAAACAGCATCCAAACTGAAATGGAATTGTCTGTGACTGATTTGAAATGTTCCACATCAGTGTTATAGTCAAGCTCATCAGAGTCAAGACCAAGACCAGAAGAGGATTGAGTCTACATGCTCTCAAACCCATGAGAAGAAAATATGGTCTTGAACGCCGTCCAAGTTTTCGACTACAACACTGCTCTGCATAAGCAGTACCAATAGTTCCAACATGCTGCTAACAACTCAGTACCCTAAAAAATCAAATGTATAGCAAGCAGATATTTGGAAAAGTAGCAGAACTATTTTTTTTTTTTTTTAAATAAATCAACCAAACAAAATTTATTTTACAATTCAATTATTTTGTAACATGAAGTTAAAAACATTTATCATGTTACTAGTATTCTTGCTATGAAGCATATCTGGCAATATCCTGTGGGTACTTGAGAGCTGAACATGAAACTCTCTGTAAATCTATCCATATCTAATAGAGAGGAATGTGTGGTTGCAATGCCAAGGTTGGCATAGTACTTTCCTCTTTCTCATTTTCTTTCAAAGAATAGCTCATACATGCAAGTAAAAAACAAAGACGATTAAACGATGTGTTTAGCCTTAGGTAAAGAAAGGGTAAGCAATAACTATTTTAATATTTATTAGTCTAAGGAAATTGTTTTCGTAGCAGAGGACTGCTTGTAACTATTTCGATCAAAGCACAAACAACAATGTGCAGACACACACACACACACACACACACACACACACGCACACACACACACACACACACACACACTATCCAGGCCACTGCGGTGGAGTGTGTGGAGTGAGAAACACAACAGGAAAGGTTGAACAGACAGTGTGTTCCAGCAAAGTGGAAAAACAGGAATCCACTACGGACTGCTATATTGACACTATCAAAATGTTACAGCAGCATTAACAAAATGTTGTAACAATAACTATGAAAACCTCATCATGTAACAATTATATTCATTTATCAGATACACATGCTGAACACACAAGAAACCCACACTTAGAAATTTACATTTGGTGTGTATATTTGCATACAAGCACACGTGCACCCATTTAGTTGCATGTATACAATTTGTGTGTGTGTGTGTGTGTAGGTTTAAAACACACAAACCACTCATGTGCCTTCACACATGCAAAATCAGGTGTCAAACGCACATTTTCCTGCGAACGCAAAGAAACACTTGAAATTCCAAAGCACCCCGTAGAACGCCACTGTGAACTCCTGCAACCAAAGCATGACTGCACGTGCACACACACACACACACACAATCCGCAACCATAAACATCCCTCGCACAAACACACAAGAATGTAAAATCAACATTAGCTGATCTTTGTTTGGTCTGATTAATGGTGTAAACCACCTTCAGACCACTAATCCAGATTATAGTGCTACTCTGTGTGCACACATTAATCTGAACTCTGCCAGACTAGCAGTTTCCTTCCCACCAAAATGACCAGTCACACATACTGCAACTAACGGATCAGTTGAAGAACTTCTAACCACTTTATATAAGCGCTACTAAACAAACCAGACAACATGCACAGCCTCGTGTACCTCGTTCACACTGAGGTTACATGACTTTGCCAACATTACGAGAAACAAATCAACCATTTACATCCATATGTAAGCAAAAATATATTCTCAATACAAGCGACTGCATCATTTGAGATACACCTGTTGCGCATGACCTTCTAAACTCATCTGAGACAGTGATGCATAGCATATGTTTGAGCGTATGGTCAGTAGACATACTTACCCCTGGCATACCCAAAGGTGGCACAGCGATCTGAAAGGTTGCTTGGGGTGACTGAGAATATAGAGGACACCTCCCTCAGCTGGAGACGCAGAAGAAGACCGCCAAATCGAGGAGAAGAGGCAAGTGTCTGCCTTTCAAAATGTCTATTTTTAGCTAATCAAGCTCTTTCTGTAATTCTGTAGGTTATTAACTTCTGCCCAAATTCTTACCGTCACCATGCGATCGTTTAATTACAGAGTGGTACGGAGAGGGAGAGCGAGAGAGCGAGGGAGGAAAGGAGGAAGGGAGGGTGAGAAAGACAAGGAGAGAGGGAAGGAGGGAGGGGGAAGGCAGCTACTTTCGGCCCTCCTCTGGGTTACAGTAGCAGGAATGCGAGTCTTGCCATCGGAACACACACACACTTACACACATGAACTTGGATCGCCACTCCCCTGGACCGTTCTCGATCCGCTCGACTCGATCAGATCAGACTCTCGGCGTGTGAAACAATACATCTTCAGCTCCCCGAGAGGCCTGTATTAACTAAAGAAGCACTTCACGACACTCCATTCCTTAAGTTCCACTCTGAGCTCGTTTATAAAAACAAACTCTTTGTTTCATTCAAGTGGCTGTCCACCTATTGATCGGAATCTTTTTTTACACACAAACTTCTCTCTCCGTTTCTGTGCCTGCTGTGGTCTTTCCCACCCATTGTGTCTACCGTCTCATGGCCAAATGTCAACAATCTATTCACAGTGTCGAGTAAATACAACATCGCAGGCCTGTAAATAATCTCAACACAAGGAACAAAACACATCATTCTTCTCCGTCTCAGTTGAGAAAGTTAGCTGGTATAAATATTAGGATAAAGTTATGTTACAGCGTGGGATTGAGCTCTGTAACAGTGTTTGGTTGTGGGCAGTAATGGATATTTCCCTGCTCTTTCTTTCCAATATCATCTTATATTTACCCATTTTCAGTCTTTCATTACTCTGGACGTATTTACACCTGATATTAACATGCCTCTCAAACGCGTTTCATCTAAGGGAGGATCTCTGATTGAGTAAAAAGTGCCATATTATTGCTCTCAAATATACATGAATATGTTAAACATGATTATTCAAATGTTTGGGGTTGGTAAGAGTTTTTTCTTCGTAATTGTATACTTTAAAATGTAATTTATTCCTTTAATGCAAAGTTGAATTTTCAGTGTCACATGATCCTTAAGAAATCATTCTAATATACTGATTTGCTGCTTAACAAACATTACATTATTATTAATGTTACTCAATATTTTTGTGGAAACAGTGATAAGGTTTGGAATCAAAAGAGCAGTATTTCTTTAAAACTAAAATCTTCTGTAACAATTTAAGTCTTTACTGTAACTTTTGATCAGTTTAATGCATTCTTGCTGAATAAAAGTATTAATTTCTTTCTAATAAATAACATTTTACTCCAAACTTTTAACAGTTCTTCATGCATTTGAAGTGTTTGCACTAATGCATCACAGACAACACATATCAGGATCCTTAAATGTTTAAAAAAAAAAAACGATCAGGGAATGAAAACTGTTAAAGGAGTAGAACGAAAAAGAAAACAGGAACAAACCTTTTTAAATTGTTCCATAGGGAAATTATAATTTGGTAACCATTCTAGTAACCATTTAATAATACTAATATTTCATTTAGATAATTTTAACAAACCAAAGAATTTTTCACAACCACTTCTTGTTACTCGATTCCTTACATATCAGATATAAACAAGGCCTCCCATTATTTGTTCTCAACACTCTCATAGCTTCTCATTACTATAACTAAACCAAAAGCCATCCTTGTAGTATTCAGCATGACTTAATCTGTGATTACTAATGAACACATCAGCTCATTTATCTTCAGAGTGGTGAAAAGCGTCTGCGATACCCAGGTGTTGAGGTTCTCACACACACACTCATTCACAAACACACAAACCCAACCACAAAAGACTCCAAAGATCTTGGCGAGTGCTGGCCACACTGATTGTGTTATTTGCACAGGACACAAAGGGATGCTGAGAGAGGCTGGACAGGGGGCCGGAGTGCAGATCGGGGTGTCCTGAGGGAGTGCATGTTGGAAAAGTTCAAAGGGCGTTTCTCCTACAGCATAAACAGGAAATACCAGCGCAGCGTTCACACTGAGCCGAGCAGAGAGAGTAATGCGTGTGCTGCATTATAGTGATGGAGGAAACGCAAACGAAAAAAACCCCACTGCTCTTTCTCTCTTTGACTGTCTTGATTACCCCTATACGTAAACATTCAAATAAACATGCAGAAGCTTTCCTCACCTTCAGCTCTAATATACCTGAGGATCTACAGCATTTCCATTCATCTCAATGGTACTTGCTCAGCTGGAGCAGGACCCCTGGAAGTATGGGAACTGATTTTTTTTTTTTTTTCTATCATCTGAGATGTTAATGTCATGTGACTGGTCATTCTATATTAAAACTAAATGCAGCAATGAAAAGAGAAATGCAGAAAATGAGAAGAAAACGCAGAAAAACTATTATTTCAGATATTTAAGAGTCGTCCTGAAACAAAACAAAAAATTGCAATTTATATATTTCTTGCAAAAACTACATTTAGTTGTTTAGAACAAAAGTAGTAAAGAAGAAAGATGCTTTGTGTAGTTACAGTATCTACCACCTTGACCACTTGATCTAATACTACACACCACTGATAAACACATATTTCAGATTTTCTTAACCCTTGGAGCAGACTTTCAGATTATTATTATTATTATTATTATTATTAATATTTCATAGGTCAATCAACTGTCAAAGTGAATGCAGCTCAAATACTGACTGGACTGTAACTGATCTGTCTGTCTGTGTCTGTCTCGTTCTTTTAGTCTATCATCTATCTATCAGTCTATTGTCTTCTCTATTCATCCATCCATCTGTCCGTCTAACCATCCGTCCATCCATCAATCAGTCTAGTGTCTCTCTATTCATCCATCCATTCATCCATCTATCCATCTATTTATCCATTCATCGTCTCTCTATTCATCTATCTATCCATCCATCCATCAATCAATGTCTATTGTCTCTCTATTCATCCATCCATCCATCCATCCATCCATCCAGTCTATTGTCTCTATTCACCCATCCATTCATCCATCCATCCATCCATCTGTCTGTCTTTTAGTGTATCATCTATCCATCTATATATCCAGTCTATTCTCTCCATTCATCCATCCGTCCATCTATCCATCCATCCATCCATCCATCCGTCTGTCTTTTAGTGTATCATCTATCCATCTATCCAGTCTATTCTCTCCATTCATCCATCCATCCGTCAGTCTATCAGTCTATTGTCTCACTATCTATCAGTCTATTGTCTCTCTATCTATCTATCAGTATATTGTCTCTCTATCTATCTATCAGTCTATCTATCTATCTATCAGTCTATTGTCTCTCTCTCTATCTATCAGTCTACTGTCTCTCTCTATCTATCAGTCTATTGTCTCTATCTCTATCTATCAGTCTATTGTGCCTCTCTCTATCTATCTATCAGTCTATTGTCTCTCTCTCTATCTATCAGTCTATTGTCTCTCTCTCTCTATCTATCTATCAGTCTATTGTCTCTCTATCTATCTCTCTATCTATCAGTCTATTGTCTCTATCTATCTATCTATCTATCTATCTATCTATCTATCTATCTATCTATCTATCTATCTATCTCATGGTATTAGAAGATCATGGCATTACTTTTTTTGGTGAAGGGAAGTAATGATGAAACTTGTTTTTATGAAGACACGAATACAGCCAATCAGGAGTGAGAGAAATGTGAGTTTAAGCTCTCAGAGGAGCTCAGAGGCTAACGAAGAAACACACAGAAAGTCAGTGGGCGGCTGTGAGGGGGCAAGCCAGTCACATGTGCTTTTGTTCTTCAAACTACATGTCTCCCTTCCTCTCTCCCTCTCTCGCTATAATCCGGTTTTGCTCATTTGCTCTTATAGATAAACAACATTCAGTTTGTTTCACAGGGTTCCAACATCTCCTCTTCCGCTCACCCCAAAAATCATACACATCACAGATGCCTTGAAGCCCCCGGCCCACGCGTACAGTGCTTACTTCACAACAACTGAACCGAATCTGTCAGTGAGTGTGTACATATGTGGACAGTGTGTAATATGTTAGTGTTGTGACAGACAACTAAACAATAACACAATCCCAATTTATACGTTTTTAATAAATATAGCTCTTATAAACAGAACAGCACAACTGCAACAACACAATATGGGCAGCTTTTTTGTTTATTTTTTCTCTGCCAAGAGAACAGTTGGTCAGGTGTAGCAAAAAGTGGACTACATAACAGAACTATCAGAACGCTGCTCGACCAATCAGATTAACAGACTAGCCCCAGTGCTAAACTAAAATTTGTGATGCTACTAACTTGCAAAGCTTCACTGTCAACACCTGAGGTACAAATGTACCACTGCTAATTAATTCTAGTAAACTGGTTCTTCGTAATCTATTCTCTCTCTCACATGTAGCATTAAAACGTCTACTGAACTGGTTTATTCAGATGGTGCATGTAAAAGAATGGATAAAACAATTGTTTGCTGATTCAAGTCACTGTGAAGCATTTTTACATTAAAATATGCATTTAAATCAAAGTATTCCAGTTATTAAGTTGTACTTAGTGCACTGTAAAAAATAAAAAATAAAAAAATTGAGCCAAATTAAAAGTTTAAGGCAGCCAGCTTCAGCAGATTTTAGAGTTCTCTCAACTTATTTTTTAGGAAATTTCTCAACTTTTTGTTGTATAAACTTAAAACAAGAAGTTGAGAAAACTCATAAATCTGCTGAAGCTGGTTGAAACAATATTGCCCCTTTAAAGAGACAATACATGACAACAGCATTTACATTTTAAGGTGAACTATCCCTTTAAGTTGACTCTGTAGCAGAGCTATAGCTACTTTTTCAGAAACTTACCTTGAAGTTTAACTAATTTTAATTGTGTTTAGCATCTAGCTTGACAAGTTTCAAACAAGCTTCCCCAAAATAACCTGGAACTATCTGTTGTATATCTAGCAATGGAGTGCCGCTGAGAAGGACAGATAAAGCAGCAGACAGACAGATACAGCTGTGCTGTGTTGTGGTGAAATCTGTGTAGGTGTTATTGTGTGACTGGATTTCAGTGTCTGAGCATCTCACACACACACACACACCCACAAAAACACCCCAAACACACTGTTCCCAAACAAACAGCACACTTAGGAAAATAGGTCTGTTTGGGAAGGAGAACGAGAAAGATGTAGAGAGAGAAGGGGAACGGGGGTGGATTGTCCTAAAGGGATTTGTCATGGGAAAGTCAAGCATGGAATCCAAAGAGACTTCGGCATTCACTGCTTTCGGAATGTTGTGAACATAAAGTATATAAAACTATGCATGTGCTTGTTTGTGTAAGTGTGTGCATTTGCAAAGACTCAGTGCACAACTAAAATACTCAATTACTCCAACTTATAAACATGAGATTGATAGAGTGTGTGTGTGTGTGTGTGTGTGTGTGTGTGTGTGTGTGTGTGGCCGAACACAAGGGAATATCACTCTCCTTTCCTCATCTAACTTCACGAGGTCAAAGCTTTTGACCGCTGACCTCCAAGCCGACCTTATTGACCTGTCGTGGGGAATATGAGCTGAAAATACTCCACATTCCATATGGCAGCACTCACACACCCTTATCCACCCAAGACCGTTCACTACATTTGACAAACACGCTCCATAACCCTCGCGCATCAACACGTGTCTGTGGGAGAATCGATTTGGCAGTCGCAGTGTTTAGTTTCATATACTGAGCACTCTGTCATCCCCGTCGCTGCGTCAACAACCTCTGAGGGGAAAAATATGAAGCCGCTTTGAAGCCGCTGAATTTGAGCTAACTCAATTTGGTCATGGAGAGTCAAATTGGGTTAGCAGTCAGGGCGTTTTAATTAGCGTGGTAGAAACAGTGACAGGGCGAGACGAGGGGAAGAGTTTCTCTGAACTGTGAGATTGATGAAATAGTTGAGGAACAAAAACAAGCTTGTTATCGTAAGGCTTTCGGTTCTTGGTTTACAGAAAACAGTAAGCTAACAGCCGCAATTTTTAGCCACAAAAACTTTAAAACTTTTATGATAGAGAGAGATGGCTGTCAAAAAGAAATGCCTGCAATGTACTATAGGTGTGTAGTGTTTTGTTGTCTAAATTAAATTTAGTATTTAGTAACAGAGCGAACCTGAAATACCATACAAAATGGTTTGATAAACACAATTTTCTTCCCTGTGTTGACATATGTGTTTCTTAAACAGGTGGTCATGGGTTTAGTTAGTTAGCGGTACAGTAGATGTCAAAACGGCAAATGCTTTGTGTTATTCAGTATTACATTTAAAGTTGATATAATTTCAATGTATTAATTTGCAACTTCATCTTTACAAACATGTAATTACAAATATATATATGTAAATGACATTCAGGTTTCAATAGAAATTACATTTTAGTTTACCATAAATGCATAAATGCTCTACTAATGATATTTAATAAGTGTACAAAAAAAAAATAGATTCAGTTCATAGTTAAGTATATTATTTTAAAGTATATTATTTCCATGAAATTATATTATTTTTAAAAAGTATTCCTAAGTATATACATCTTTTTCACAAGGGAAGGAATCATTTATTGCCACATTTTTATTTATTTAATTTTTTGTATATATTTCTATACACGTGTGCAGAACATGAGTCATATTTTTAGTCTATTTATAAAAAATTAAAAAAATAAATCACCATAACTGAAAAAAAAAAAAACATTATTAAAACTGAATTGTCAACTTTTAAGAACATATTAGCATATAGAATTTGATTAAAATTAAAAATTAAATTATTATTATTTTTTTAAATTAAATGGTATTTTGGTTACTTCAATTACAACCTAAATTACACGCATTCAGCTCAATATATAAACTCAATACTGTTAATATTTACTTAATGAGGAGACAAATTCATCAGGTGTTTTGAGGTGAAGTGTGTAGTTTGTGAAAATGTTAAATTATTTGTTAAATGTTAAAATACTTTCTCCTATGTCATCTCAACCTGCAGAGACAGCTACAAGTAAACCGTTCACATGTTGATTAGTTGGGTGATTTCTCCAAGTCGTCTAAACACTCTGCCGCTATCAAAACATTGCTCTGTTTGTTTAACCAGCCTGACTAGCATCTGTTTGATTTATCGAAATGATAACAATATAACATCCCGATGACCTCCAGAAATAACGTCGCTGTCAGTGTAAACTAGTCGTTCTTCGCTCATACAATAAAAAACATTCTATAAATTTAGGATCGGCAAATTCATGACAGGAAGTGAGTCACCGTGGCTGTTTGACAGTGATACAGCAGTGCTCTCCTGATAATGGCCTACTTTTTGAATGAGGCCGTGACTGATGTGACGCAGGACAAACAGATTAGAGTGTAAATGTGTCCAAAGTCTGGCAAAGCCCTTTGTCAATGTGAGAGCTATAAGTTCATGCTGGCACATCAAATGATGACACTCAAAACAAAAACTTACACACGTGATCAACAAATGACAGCCTTTTTTGGAGGGTAATGCATCCGCCTCCTTTATTTCACTCACTCAGGGAACGGGTACCATGGTGAAGACGTGTATTTCTCATGGCTATGTGCCACTGAAGAGGAAAATATGGCAAGTATTCAGACGGGTATAAACACAGACAGCTAAAACACGTGGGTCTTGAGTGAGAGGGTTTCTATGAACTCAATGACCCTCTTAATGTCACTCGAGACCTACAAACTTCAGCAAACCTTTGGAAATATATTGACTATTTATAATATATTCCACATTATTTGGTTGGTAATTTAAAATTTGAAAATATCATGAATAATCACAATGATTTTAATGTGCTTTTATTACTCCTTTAAAGGGGTCATGAACTGCCTTTGTTTTTTAGTTTGTACTGTTCTCTGAAGTCCACTTATAATGTTATCAAGATTTTTACATCAAAAACAATTTAGAAGCAATAATCTATTTTCTATCCTGTTTTTGACCCCCTCATTAACGCTCTGTTTGAATAGGTGTGGCGGATTGTAGACTCGGAAGTAAACACTTGTGTATGTTTGACAGCATACATTCATCATAGATGGACGCTGCTGTGATTTAGGTCAAAAACGCATAAATAACTCAATACATATCAAATGATCTGTAATAACAGACAAGGCAATAGTGATCGCGTAATGAAAACAGTTACTCACACTTGTGTTGTGACACTACTGTCAGATCCAATATAGCTGGCACAGCATCGTCTTTTAGTTTTAATCTTTTTGAAAATACAGCGTCAAATTGTGCCTTGTTTTGTAAACGAATCCGCGGGAAAAATGAAGTGAACAAAAGGACCGAGTTCTTACTGACGCAGTCTGGATCTTCATTAAAAATGAAGTTCATTCACTCTTTCCTAACGTTGGGATCAGAAGGAAGACACTGCAAAGACTGTTTTTCCACAACTTGGCACTCTCTCGTAAACACTACATGCACGAATCACTGGGCGGGGCTAAACAGGCAGCCATGTAGAAGCAGGCGTTGATGATCATCTGTGGAAGCGGTGCTTATCCACACTATTGCATCATAAAGTAAAACATTCCCCACACTGTCGTTTTGGCAGACTGCCTTCAATAAAAGCTGCTTTTAGACTAACGAGAAAGTTTTGAGTTATGAAGCTTACAGGATGTTTTTATAGTGCAATGATCTCTTATATGTCAAACGTTCAAGGGAATTTTGGTTTCTCAGCTATGACTCCTTTAAGTTTTCTAAAGACCACAGCAGCTATACAGCTTCTTATGAGTAGGGTGAATTTTCTGATTTTATCAGTTAATTCAAATGGAATGTTTTGCCACAGTAAAGTAGAGCATATTGCTAGGTGTTACCTAGAGATCAAAATACGAGACAAGTGCAATGCTCAAACACATCCATTAAGCGCATGATTACATACATAGAAAATCAGTACAGTGGAATGAAAACCTGTAAAGAATTACTACTGAAAAATGTTGAAATAATGAATAACAAAACAAAAAAAAAAAGTGTTTTAAGGCAGGTTTCCTGACATGACATCAGATGCTCAAGCAGATAGCCCCACCCCCAAACTAATACCTACGGTTAAGCCAGTGTTACTGGTCGTGATGCTATTTTATAGTTTAAAATAGAATTCAATGCTTTCCAGACACCCTGGCATCAAACATGTTTACAGGACAGACCCTAGTGTATAAAAAGCATGAGTGTGTGTCCCGCTGGGTGGCCCTTTGAGTTGCGTACTCGCCCTCTGTCTCTGATTCTTCCTTTATCTCTTGCAGCCCTATAATCACACACACACACACACAAACGCACATACAGCCCACACACTGTTGAGTAAATAGTACTAGTGTGTACTTGATGTTACTAATCTGGCCTGTTCCATTTTAGCAGAAGCAGAAGATCTCATACCTCTTTGTTTTTTCCATCCCTCCCTTCATTTCTTCACCTGTGTTCCTGTAATTGCCAGTCAGCCCACCTTAAAGTCTGCTATGCATTTGCTGAAGCTGGTTTTGAACCTGAACAGAGCGTCTCTGTGTTCATGGGTATGCTGCTCCTCCTTAGGCCAGGAAGCATGTGAATACCTCTCTGAGAACCGTGTGTGTGTGTGTGTGTGTGTGTGTGTGTGTAGCTCCATGCCAGTCTGGGCTTGGCCAAAACTTTACTCTACAGGTTCTGGAAGGGGTGTGCTGTTCAGATCTGCAGAGTGCTGACATTAACACATTACTTATTATTTACTATTATTATTATTATTTTTACTCAATGGCTAGGCTGACACTACAGATGAATCAACAGTTTTAACCAATACATATATTTCATTGATTAATCAAAGAACATTAACAATTATTTTTATAGCAGTTGTAAATCAATAAAAATATTAAATTGTTTATTACATTAAAATATATTTAATTTAATTTATCCTAAACATATACTTTTTTCTTACAGCAAACAGGTTTGGAAAAACATGAAGGCAAGAA
Organism: Acrossocheilus fasciatus; assembly: GCA_036784905.1. Classification (NCBI taxonomy): domain Eukaryota; kingdom Metazoa; phylum Chordata; class Actinopteri; order Cypriniformes; family Cyprinidae; genus Acrossocheilus; species Acrossocheilus fasciatus. The sequence continues at coordinate 8,142,310 of CM071960.1, forward strand.
ATCGATTCTTCAAAATTTATGTAAAGTAAATGACCACAATATTATGATAGAATATGACACAAATGTTTAATAAGCAATTTTTTGTATTATTAATATTAATAATGTTATAATATGATAATTATAATAAATTTCAATTTAAATTATTAAACTTAAATTATTTTATTACATCAAAATATTATATCATATCATATCATATTATATCATATTATATTATATTATATTATATTATATTATATTATATTATATTATATTATATTATATTATAACATAACAAATATAGGCTGACTGCTGTTGGCAAGAAACGTGGCACACTAATTTAAGAAGTGTTCTTATAATTGTTTCTTCAGTGTGGCTCATCCCATTGGAATACAGAGTTTTTCCTGCATTATAAGTTTTAAAAGTATAGATTAATACATTTTCAGGGGAAAAAAATATTAATGATATTATAAATGATATCCTGGTCTCTATATACATCTTTAGTTTGTTCAAATCCCAACCTGTATGAGCACTAGTTATGCTGTATTTTCAAACGAGTGATCAGTCTCAGGCACGTGTAGACACATGTGAACGTGTACAGTTTACCTGTTCCTCTCTTCTAAACACCATGTGCCACTGAGCATGTCAGATATAACGTCGCCCCCACAGAGGAAAAGATAACAAGATCCGAAAGGACTCGTCCAATTAAAGCACCCGCACACAGGATGATGGATCCAGGGATAGAAATAAAAACAATGACAAAAAAACAACACGAGGCGGTCTGTCATGAGATGATCTCCACAGATTAAACCAGATGTCATGCTGTTCTTCAAACATCACGTACTGTGCCACATACTGAAAACAGATAGACAGACCTAACTACTCATGAAAACTTTTCATCACCTTGCCGTTCCAAACCAATATGCTGTTACTTTCCTGTTAAGTAGAACATCCTGAAAACTTTTGGTCAGCTCTTGACGTAAAACTGGTTCATGCAATTAATAAAAGATCAATAAAAGTGCTCCATGTGACTTTTGCACTACATTTTGATGTGAAGCTATATATGTGACCCTGGACCACAAAACCAGTCTTAAGTAGCATATTTGTAGCAATATAGGTCAAAATGATCGATTTTTCTTTCATGCCAAAAATCATTAGGATATTAAGTAAAGATCATGTTCCATGAAGATATTTTGGAAATTTCCTACCATAAATCTCTCAAAACTTCATTTTTAATTAGTCATATGCATTGCTAAGAACAAACTTCATTTGGACAAATTTAAATGGTGATTTTCTCAATATTTATAATTTTTTATTTTTTTTGCAGCCTCAGATTCCAGATTTTCAAATAGTTGCATCTCAGCCAAATATTGTCCTTTCCTAATAATTTATTTAAACCAGCTTATTAATTCAGCTTTCAGATGGTGTATAAATCTCAATTTCAAACAATTGACCCTTATGACTGGTTTTGTGGTCCAGGGTCACGTGACAGATTTAAAAGCATCGTATAATAGCACACAAGACAACTTAGTGTAGTATGCAGTATTATTATTATTATTATTATTATTATTATTATTTACTAATATAGTATTTATTTTTTACTAATTTGAATTAGCATTTCTTATATTTTCAGTTTTTAATTTTTTTTTTTTTAAGTTTAAGTTTTAGTAATTTTCAATATTTCTATTTAGTTTTCATTTATTTTTAGTAATTTTAGTACAGCACTTAAACTTCTATTATTTCAGATACTTTCATTTCTGTTTGTTCATGTTTTTCCTCTAACGTTTATTTTATTTCAATTAACAAAAATGATTTTTAATACTTTCAGTTGCGGTTACAATAATAACAAGCAGTAACTGCTTTTATGATTCTTTTACTTATTGTAACTTGACTTAGGTATGGAAAAATCTACATGAAAGTTCTTCAAAAACTGACGTTTTGTGTTTTACAGAATAAAAATACTGCATAGGTTTAAACCCACATTATTAGAGTGAATGGTTTTTCATAATTGTTTATTTTTGGCTGAACTATTCCTTTAAGCACTGTTCTCTTAATCCAATGAGCTCCTCTCGTCTCAGTGTCCTCGTGTGTGTGTCTTTCTCTGCTGGGACGTGTCTGGAAAAGGGGGATGAGGCTTTAAACCAGTTCTTTGTTCTCAGCTCTAATCTGAAGGGATTTCTGCCTTCTACAGGAGCACATAATGCAGGAATGTATGAGAAAGATTACCACTGCCCACCTCAATCCTCTTTACCAGAGAAACCTCACAGCAAGAAAAGAAAAAGTGAAAGAGCGAGAGGGAAGGAACGAAGGAAGGAGTGAAAAAGAGATTGAAGACACCCATAATTCCCTCTGTCTCAAGCAGTTGAGTCACAGGATCCCGTTCTTAGACTAATCTCTGAACACTCAACACATTACACACAAATTGTGAGAATCAATGCAAATTCAACGAATTGCTGCATTATTGGCAGCAGCTTGCATTTTTGTCTTATTTTGTCTTAATCTATATTGTCTATAAAGTCATTAAATCAGTTTTTGTTTTTGAGAAAAAACAGCAAATTCAATCATTTTGGCCAGCAAAAATATAAACATTTGTAGTGTCCAAGCACATGGCATCTATGTTTCAAAAAATAGCAAATGAGCATATGATGGCCAAAAATACTGTCTAGGTAGGTGGCTCAATAGGTTCCATGCTGGTCAAGATAGTAAATTAGGAAAGGCAGCTGTTCACCAGCATAGTAATCGACCAATCAAGTCCTGCTGGTTAAGCTAGTTAAAGGAATACTTCACCCAAAAATGTAAATTTGCTGAAAAAGCAATGGTTTAAAGTTAAAACACCTTAATTATGGATTTGTTTCTTCCAAAACACAGCTTTTCACTTCTCACTTGTGGATTATTATGTTTTTATCATCTGTTTGGACTCTCATTCTGACGGCACCCATTCACTGCAGAGGTGAATGGATTCACTTCTCCAAATCTGTTCTGATGGGGAAAAAAACAAACTCATTTGCATCTCAAATGGTCGAGACCAAGTACATTTTCAGCAAATTTTCATTTTTATGTGAACTATACCTAGAAATAATGGGGATCAGTATTCAAAACATTCAGCTTGTGATCCACATTTGCTATCAAACTTAAAAAATACCAACCTCATAAAGATACTATAGCATTGCAGTAAAATAACCCATCAAAATAAGAATAACAAAGTCTTGTTACTCATATTACAAATGATAGCACAGCTCTACTCACCCACATCACCGAGTACACAAAAGTCAAAAAATGTGGAATACTAATACAGATTTGTAGTGTTTACGGAGTCAAAACAAGTGCTCTTTGTCCATCTCTGGCAAAAAAAAATGAACACACACATTGACTTTAAGCCAGAGAGAGATGGCCCATATGTTAAATGCGCTGGGGAAGAGCCCCCCCACGATGCCAACACCCGATTAACCCAAGGATAAATACACACACACACACACACACACACACACACACACACACACACACACACACATATATATATATATATATATATATATATATATATATGAGAGCTCATACAGTCAGATGGTGGAGAACAGCAGCCAGTGCTTCCTAAAAAGCAAATACCCCATAACTTAATTCCAAATGCTGCGTTTAAAAAAACAAAACCTGCCTACCTAGATAGCATGTGTTTCAAATTAAAATCAAGTGTTTCCTTGAAACATTTCAAGAATTGAGAACTTGGCTAATGATGCCCAAATGCTGCTATCTAAACCAGCTCGCTAGGTTTTAAAACACAGCCCAAGAACCCCTCAAGAGTAGATCTCTTACCCTCTCTGACCTCCACAGGACATGCAACACGTCTTCAAGTATAGAGAAGCAGGTTTCCTCCATGACCTCAGGGACGTGCGCTGTGACTCTACCCAAAACAGCTCAGCGTTACTGGGCTACACTCCTTCTGATGGCAGCTTGAGCTGGACGTCCTCTAGCTGCACCACACACACACACACACACACTCCAAAAATATGAACAGACTGGAACACTTGCCCTACTTTTAATTGAGAGTGAGTTGCTAATTAGCTTTTCTGAGAACTAGTGTGTGCACAGACACACACACTCATACACTCTAAAAAAAAAACATCTGTAAAAATAGGGCACAATATACTGTATAATTTGAAGGAATTTTTCCGTTTTTATTTTACACTTCATTGCATTGTGTTTTGGAGTTAACAGAAATGTCTGTAAAATTAATGGATAATGTTGTGTGTAATGAGATGCCAGTACTTTTTCTGTTATTTTACGGATTTGTTTTTTACAGTGAAATACAACTCGCACAACAAACAACTACACTGTGATTTCAGTATCCCTATGACATTATAAATTATCATCATCAACATTTATTTTAAAGTAACAGAATTTTGTGATTTTTGGCTTCGTTTTAGGTAACTACAATAACTCACAAAAGAAAAAAGATGATGTGAAAACATGCAAGAATAAATGCATTATTATTAATAGACCATATCATTTACTCCTTTTTTGAATTTTACTTTTATTTTATATTTTCAGATTGTATTTTGAGTTTGTGTGCTTGCATCATTTTTATTAGTTTTTTATACATTTCTATTTAGCTTTAATTTTATGTTAGTCTTAGTAATTTTAGTACTTGGTCATCAAAACAACATTTAATTTCCATTTAAGATTTTTTACAATTTTAAATGAGAACTTTTCATATTTTATATATATATATAAATAATTAACAGAGCATTATAACATTTATTCATATGTTGAATTTTATTTTTATATTTTCAGTTTTTATTGAGGTTTTTTTTAGCTGCTTTCATAATTTTCATTAGTTTTTTATATTTCTATTTAGCTTTATTTTTATGTTAGTTTTAGTAATTTTTGTACTTAGTCATAAAAACAACAGATTTAATTTCCATTTAAGATGTTTAAAATTTTACATTTAATATTTGAAATTTATTTTAATTACTGAAAATTATTTTGATATTTTTAGTAAACAATAACAACACTTGATGAGAACTTTAAAAAAAAAAAATAATAATTTTTTTTAAAGAAACAACTGTGTGCCCTAAAATCAGCTGCTAAAAAACCAACAGGTCTGAAGTTTAAGTGAGTGGAAGTGTGTGTGAGGGTGTCCCACCCAAGAAGCAATTAGCAAACAGGTATTAACACAGCATTTTAAATACTCCACAGAAAGCGCATTCCAGGGTGTGTTAACGGGTGCGTGTTAACAAGGAAAAGTGTGTGACCATTTAAGGCTGATTTTGTTAGAGGAGTCTGCTAGGCACCTTTCTCTCTCTCTCTCTCTCTCTCTCTCTCTCTCTCTCTCTCATACACAGTGCTCTCAGTAGCTGGCGCTCGACCAGCTGAACAGCGTATCTGTGCCAAAACAGCTTCAAGAGTCCAAAATGAAGAAAATATTAGGAGAACAGACCCTGCATGTTATTTTTACCCGCAAAGAGACTACGGGACTGACCCAGAAAGCCAGTGTGTGACATCATGTGTGTGTTAGACCAGGTAAGACCTTATCCAATAAGTCATGGCTTCCAATGACAGACATATTAATACTCTGAGTTCATCATACATTAAAGTGAACACAAATGTTTGTAGCTATCCAAGCATAATTCCACGCACTATTCGATTCAGAAATGTATTGCACTTCATAATGCAATCCATGTACGCTGCATCCTCAGTGTGGCCACAAGAGGCGCTACAGCAAACATTAGCATAAACCTTTTCTTCTTCTATGGTCAATTTTCACTTTACAACTACTGTCATGATGGGGTATTTTAGACAAAAAAGAGAGGATGTAGCATGTGGAAAAAAGAAAAAACAAAACAAAACAAAAAAAAAACACACACAAAGACTTGGCTTCAGCTGCCTCCAGCCATATATAGGCACAACGGCTACTGTAATCAGAGACGGAGAGGGAGAGAGAAAAATGGAAGCTTTTTTGTGGAAACTTTTGGAAAATTTCAGGAATTTTTGGAAACATTTGAAAAGTTATATTCAAAATAGGCTGCCTGAATGAGAAGCTGGTCTTGAGAAAAGACATGAATAATTACACTAGTCTACAGTTTGTGTGACCTCAAACGGATGCGTTGCTTCCAGGATTTAATTATCTACTTTTCTGACATAAAATGTGATTTTTTTTTAAAGAGCTCCAGGTTGCTGTTGTTGTTTTTAATTGTAGGTCTGCACAATTTTGAGTATTTAATAAAGATAGTGTAATAATAATCTGATTCAAATACCAGTATTTGTCTCTTAATTTCTTCATTTTCAAATGTTAAACCATTAAACATCAAGTTTTTATTTTGGTGGAGGAAACCCTTAAAGTTTCTCTTCTGTTGGCAGTTTTATAAACACTGCTCATTACAAATCTGGTGAAACAGGTGGTGCATGTTGCGTTCCTAAATGCATGTTACGTTCCTAAATGCATGTTACAAGCGAACCAAACTTCCAAAAGCCAAAAAGCTCTAGTGTGAAAGAGCCAAGTGCAAGAAAGTCAAGTCAAAATGGCAAATTGCTGAGATTGCAACTTAACTAAGGTTACTCTGAAAGCACACTATAACCTTCTGAGACAGATTAAAACGCAGTCCCTGGCATTAATCCCATGAAACCCATTAAACACATCAACGTGTACGTCCCAGAGAGATAATCTTTGACAACTACAGCTAAAAAAGGGTTTTTCATCCAAAAATGGAAATTGTGTCATCATTTATTCAGTCAAGTCATTTCAAACCTGTATGACTCTCTTCTGTAGAATACAAAAGATGATAAGTTGAAGAATGGTGTTTGTCCACACAATGGACGTTAGTATCCAAAACAACATTGGACCACTGAAGAATCAAGTCATACAGGTTTGGAATGACACAAGGGTGAGCAAATAATGATTTTTTTGGATGAACTATCCCTTCAGTTGCCATCATAAGAAGTTTTTCAAGTGCTCCACACATCCTCACCTATTTCCCTGGTTACTTCTCTCCAGACTGTCTTCTTTACCCTTGGACGATGGCGTCTCCCTCCCACTCTCCTGCTCCAGTGAAGAAGACCCCAGTCCAGGTTGGGGTGTCCGCTTGCCATCCGCCGGACCTCTCTGGATCCTCCCTTGACCCCTCAGCTCGGCCTCAGAGCTCCTCTTCATGGCTTGGAGCTGCGCTAGAGGCACAACGTCACAGTCTTGAGGCCTGTGCCAGACCGTCTGCTGGCTTGTGCAGTTGTAGTAGTAGAACCGATTGTTATTGCTGTCAAAAAGCTCCCACCACTGGTTGCCGTCCGACTGACGGACCGGGGCACCGGGCGGCGGTTCCCACCCGCACTCGCCGGTCAGCAGGTTGACGTACATGCGCTCTCTCGAGCGCGGCTCCACGATCTCCACCCAGTCAGACCTAGAGAGAGGACACATATGCAGTCAGGAGGATATGGGTGTAATAGTGCAATCTGTTAAGAAAATCAAGCAAGTGGATTTGTTTGCAGCTTGTTTATAGCGAAAATGCAGTGCAATAGAAAATCCCAGCTTGTAAAATAAACAAAATTTTAACAAAAGCCGAATGTAAAATGAGAGTGGAGGTTCAGCTCAGGTCAGCAGAAGAAAATGTAATAGTATCTTAATGAGATATTCAGAAGATAGGCCTGCCTGCAACATCTAATCCATGTGTTTTAGTTCAACAGATTTACCCTTTTACAGATGTAGGCCTGTGATTGAGGGACTGTGGAGGAAGGAGCCTGTTATGTACTGTTGGTTTTATCATTTTTATTTGAAGTTCAGAGTTTTATTTCCATGGCTGCGCTCCACACTTTGCTTTTTTATGCCCTTCCCTCGCTGACTTCGCTCGATCTCATTGACTCAGCTGTACACCATTGCTTACGATGCATGAGGGTCCACTACTGGGAGAACATTTGCAATAGGTTCACTGTAAAAAAATGATCATGATTTTAACAGTAAAAGCCTGTAAAAATGCTAAGGTAAAAACCTGGTAAGTGAAAAACTGTAAACTTTTTTTACTCTAAATTGAAGTTAAATCTGTAAAATGTTGCTCCAGTGTTTTTTACAGTAAAGTTCTGCTACAGTAAAGTTTTACAGCAAAGTTTTTCATCGTAAATTTAACCAATTTTTGTTGTTGTTAGCTTGTTTCATTTCATTTCATTTCTACAGTGTTGAACTGGAACAATCTAAGCCCTAGATCACTTGAATTATTTTTGTTTTTTATTTTTTAAATTTGATTTTTTTTACATTAGTTTATGAATTTATAAAATAATATATAAAATGACAAATTGTACTATCCCTTTAAATCACCATTCATATAAGGAAATCCTATTTAGACTAAGCCAAGAGAGCACAAATAAGAGCATGATTCTGCGCGACTCTTTACTCTAACAGCTGAGGAGAGCTACAGTACAGCTGGCCCGCATACTTCTATACAGCCTCCACATAAGGAACAGGAGTGTGCAGGTGTGAGCCAAAAACCTTTCAACTTACAGTGACTTACCACGGTTCAAACTCAACACACACACTCATGCTTATGATGAACCTACAGCATCAATCACTCATCTCGCGGGATTTGTCATCAACACTGAAGATGTTCAGACATACATACATGCGAATTTTCCCACAGTCTGTTTTTTGGAAAGTGCAGTGAAACCGCTTCCCTGAATGTGAGGTTGGATGGGCTTTTAGAGCCAAAATTGTTTAGGGGCGACCGGGCACACGGCCCAGAGACAAGAGCATGGACTCGTGGGTAAGATAGGGAATCTGGCTCTCTGCCTCTTCAGCACTGCTCTAATCTTCCCTCACTAAGAGTTACAATAAATGATCTGAGGCTTGAGATTAACAAACCTATCTTTCTCTGCCACAGATGGCCAACTGCACACAAAACGCACAGGAAACAGATATTATCCAGCTCTGAGACTGCTTTAGAGCACTGTCTGAGACGTTAAACTGTTACAGGAATTACATGGCTCAGAGAAACATCTAGAAAGCACCTGTTTAGTTCAAGCCACAAGGAAAAACCTGAATCGCACCTGTTGCATTGTTTCATGCAGTTTTTCATTTTTGTCTGATTTTTAAATATTTTCTTCGCATGCTGGAAAGGACACTTATTTCAAGTCTAACAGAAGTTCTTTTTTCCTCTTAGAGTACGATGTTGCTACTGACACAGACAGTCATTCTTCTGAAACCTAATGCATTCTGGGTTTGATGACACAGAGGCCACTATAACAACAACCCAAGCATGGCACACAATAACACAGCTACACTGTAAATGTGACCCTTAAAATGAATTTATTTCCAGAAATGAAAATTCTGTCATCATTTACTCACCTTCATGTCATTCCAAACATGTATGAGTTTCATTCTTCTGTGGAACATAAAATATGATATTTTGAACAATTCTGGTGACAAGACCGTTTTGGTGAGCATTGACTCCCATTTGTAAAATAAATAAACAACAACTACTACTATCTATTATGTTCCAGAGAATAAATTAATTCATATATACAGGTTCAAACAACACGAAGATGAGTAAATGACAGAATTCTCATTTTTGCACGAACTAACCCTTTAATAAAACATTTTTACAAACTATTGTTGCTTTATTCCCCCCCCCCCAATCGAATGCATGTACAACAAAATGGCAATAACTATCAACCTAACTAATAGTTCTTAAAAAATTAAATGGAGTTTCTGTCCAGTATTGACATTAAAATGTAAACAGACATGCCAATTAGAAGCGTGTTTGCATATACAGCGAAACTAGGGTAAGGAATCTGAACCATTTAACCAATAACCCAAAACTGTTTAAGACATTTACATGATCTTATACATCAAGTTATTAAGCATGTAAAAATTTAAATGCGTTAGCAAATTTCAGTGAAAAATTCATCAACTACAAAAAGTTATACTGTTCATTGTTAATAGTGAAGCAATGTATGAAGTACAGCTTACCCAAGTCACTTTAAAACCAAGCAGCTTTCTGATGGTCAACATGGCAAATTCACATGATGAACCTGAATTCAAACTAGATCTTCAAGAGGAAATCTTTAGCTCTTATGAGTAATTCCCAAACATGAAGATTCCTATTGAAACGACTGGAAATGCCCACAAAAATTCACCAAGCAAGTCCTTATACTGTACATCATCTTGTGTCAACACATCAATCCAAACAAGTAGAACAATCCGAACTGTTCCAGCATGCTTTGACAATTCACAGTCCCATACACACCAAACAGCATCAGACTGTACCTGTAGGAACCCTTGCACACGTCTTCATCACACTTCACCTTGTGCTGAAGTCATGAAGTGTGTTCTGAATCCAAATGTTCTGAATCCAAATCCACAAAGACACACAACAAACAAGACCGGCTGAAAGCTGGGACAATCACTCTGCATGTGTGAAGCTTCCTCTTCTGACTCAAGGAGGCTACATGAGAAGAAGCGCGCACGCACGCATGCGTGTGTGTGTGTGTGTGTGTGTGTGAGAGAGAGAGAGATATCTACCTCCACTGTGAGGGTCTTTCCAGGACAGTGAGTCGGCCCTACCCTATCCCAGCATGCACAGTAAGGGCCATCTGCTGTGTATGGGGGTCAGCAGTGAGCTCATAGTGGCCCTGTAAACCTGACCACAAGCCCCTGACCCCCACACTCACATGACCAGAAGGACGAGAATAGAAACCCTTTGTGCTAAAGGACACGTGTTGGTAGAAGAGAAAAGCAGTCTGTGAGATGATGAGACACAGAAAAACATAAAAGTTGTTGTGATCTGTGTGACTAACAGTGCATTCAAATCATGCTGGGAAGACCGTATTTATGAGTTGAAAGCACATGAGTGGCACCACAAAGTCTTGAGTGGGAAGCACTGCACTTTGTTTAAGCCAATAGTTTCAGAGTTGGTTTCAAATGATTATATTGCACAATTACGATAGATCATATGACGATTAAATTTTCATATTTACTTAAAGCATGAAATGAACATGAATAAAGATCAGAAAGTGTTTTATTCCAATCGCGGAACACACCATTTTTCAAGTTTAATTCCACCGAAGTTAATCTACTCTCCGGTCTGATTTGTGGTTAAGGCTAGAAGGGATACAGCTGTGGCTACTGGGCATGTGCATATACATATTTTCCGAACCGACAATATAACGCGAAACCTATAAAAGTAGATCTTAAAAAAGTACATAGCGCCATAGTTTCATCACTTTAGAGTGTCGCAGTGACAGTCTTTTTGCAGTAAAGGGCCTGTCATAGTTTAATGCGTGGGAAGATGACATGAAGCGACGCAAGGTTAGCTGCATTGAAAACAGATGAGCGCACACATGCATAAACAGCTCCCGATCGGGGCGAAGTTCACGGGATTTTGTCCACAGAATGATAAGAGCACACGTTTTAACATTTTATTATTTAACACTCAGTATTTAACTTAAGCACTGCAAGCCATGCATACAGTGTTTGACAGGTTTTTTGGTACGCAAAACAAGTATTTAAAGGAATTCCTTAGCTCATTACCGTTACCGTGGCAACCAACAACAGCACAGCTTAACCCTCCGCACATTTTTATATTTAGTTAAATTGAAAAATTTTCAACTTTTTACCCTGTTTTAACATGTATTTCTATGGAGACCGGCCATAGCTGTCGGGCAAGATGACGCATCGCAGCTGCGGCATATAATATCCACGTTCTGATTGGTCAGATCGCCTGTCAATCAAGTCCTTTGCGAACAGTCAATTATGACTTGAATGCACCGTAAGTGCCCTTCTCCATAGACATCATATTAGATGATATCTATGCCCTTCTCCATGTGCACCATGCACAGCTCAGATAGTGATGGAAACATTTGAAGTTTTTCGAATCTAAACGCATCGCAAAATGATTCATTGTTTTGAAATGCTCAAAATGCTGCTGGTCCGAATGACGTAAATGCAATGAAAACAGCCTAAGTATGCACAAAAACATGTTTTTGTGCAAACCAACAGCTAATGTTAAATAGCTTAAATAGTAAGCGTATAATGTGTGTTATTGTATTAAATTGTAGGGCTTGATTTGTTCGTTTTATGGAGAGCTTGGTTTATCGGGCCAATAAGAAAATACTAACTACAGTTTTTGTTTTTATTATACAAATGTATCATTAAAATATATACAAATGTATAATTCATGCATTTAGAGATCGCCCCCTAGTGGCAAACCATTAACATTTCGAAACAGTTATGACGTAACGAAGCATTGTTTACTGAAACAAATGATTCGCAAAGGTTTCGAATCTTCACAAAGCAGTGTTTTAAAAGCGATCATTATTAAGAGCAGCTTGTTGTCATCGATCACTTTGAAGTCATTACGAAACACTGGCATTTTATAAAATAAACCAGATGCCGTTTCATCATTCATGTTATAAAATGCTGAAAATCACTTGAGAAGCATAGAATTTGTTACAATAAATTGTGGATGTATTATGTCTGATTGGTGCGTGTTTATTTGAGTGGGTTTGGGCTACTTGTAGTTCAGTGCATGTTTACAGGTAAACTAATCACAGAAAACATGTGGAGGGTTCTGAAACTTTCTGGCCAACAGAAATCTTAGAGTCGCACGATGAAAACAGAGCCGTATTGTTTGAGGAATACACCAGTACCCACTGAATAGATAAAGACTGTATTGAGCTGGAAAAAACACTCAGTATAAACTTTCACATGCGCTTTTGTATCTGTGCGTGCTTCAAAGAAAAATATGTTTGTCCTTTTGGAGACACCGCCACAAAACAGCCTGGAAATATCCCAGACTTTATTTTCTTTGCTTGTCTTTTGTGAGAAGGGGTCAGAGTGTCATTAATGAGCATTTAACTTGTTAGAGAAACAGTGTTAAATGCTTGTCTGCATATGAGATTCAGTGGTTGTATGTGGTCAGTACTCTGAACATGTCCAGACATGCCAACAATGAGACAAGCTGATGTTACTGTACATGCACATAACAGGGGTTAAAGCAAAAAAAAAAATAAAATCCTGAGCCTGAACTTTTTTCCGAGGGTTGGGGGGGGGGGGGGGGGTGGAAACATACACAGGGTTATTTGGTTATTAATAATAATAATAATAATTATTATTATTATTATTATTATTATTAAATAAGAAATATGTGATGAAAAATGAGTTATGTACTAAAAAATACATATTTTAAATGATCACAATTAGCATTTTCCTTTTTTGACATTTTCTCTTGAAACAGTAGGTTCAGACAAGACATTCAAGTTTAATTTAATGTAATTTAGCTAAATGTAGTGTAATTTAATTTTTCAAATAAGAAATGTGTAATGCGTTGTGCCAATTTTTTAATTAGCTAAATTTAATAATAATATTTTGGCACAAAACACATTTTACATTTATATTTCAATATCTAAATTTAAATTTTATTTTGTCCGAACTTCTTGGTTCAGTAACACATTTTACATTTTATTTTATTATTTAAATAAAACAAATATTTATCTTGGTACATCATGCAATGTTATGGCTTCTCTAAATATTATAAATGGGCACCTCCAACCAATCAATTTCTACAAAATCTAAAGCTGAAAATCAAATATTTAAAAACCACCTGCTGTGATTATTTTTGTGCGTGTGAATGTGTCCTTACGTGACTGTTTTTCTTTCACTTCTGTGGTCTGCAAACAGCAGGCTCTCAGGGCCTGACATGAGGACATGGCCAACACATTACTTAGATCCAGTATCATAAAGCCTTCGAGTAAATGACTGCTGGGAAACCCGCACCACATTTGAATGTGTATTTTAAATCATCACAGTCAGTGACAAGTCTATTTCTATCATTCTCTCTCTCTCTCCTAAAGAGCAAAGGAAGCATCATGTTAACTTGCTCCCACATGGGAGGAGTGGAGAACACACACGTGCAAACACACACACACACACACACACACACACACCAGTAAACATGCAAATCACCCTCCAGCTTCACAGCTGTGCCTCTTCCCAGGGCAACTTGTCATCTGTTGTAAACTTTATCGGTGCGCTGAGGGAAGAACGGGCTGGATCTCTGGATGATTACGGGCAGCTCTGTTTGAGGATGTAGGGGATTTTTTTAATCTTCCAGCACACTCCTCCATGGAGAGCGGCGCTCAGACGGGCTCCCGTGACTGTTTGGGATCAGATGAGTTTAGCATCTGATTTGTTTACACTGTGGTCGCGGTTGGAGGCTGCACGCTACGGCAGCAGCATATGCATATGAGTGTGTAAACACTCACATAACCAGAATGTCTATCAAATGGACTTCTCTTCTTTTTATTCTACATCTGTCTTAACCCTTGTGCAACCTTATGGACATTTTTGTCCATTTTATTTTTTATGATAATTTTGCCTGTGTTAATGCTAACTGCATAAATTTTGGCTCAGGTGTGTATTTTTATTGGAATTTTAATATTCCACCCTCATTTCCTTTAATAAATCTATTTTACACTAGGTACAAAAAAAAAAAAAAAAAAAAGTTCCTCTCAGCACCTTTTGGACAAAAAAAAAGTCCCCATTGAAACAATTAAAACTGCTATTTTTAAAAAGTTTAACTATAAAATGATGCAATTTTTTATTAATAGATTTTCATTCTGTTGGCAAGGCTTCTAAATTGATTTTTTTTACTATTTTTTTACCAGATGGTGCCATTTTTTCAGGTTTGGTCTACAAAGGGTCTATAAAGCAAATACTCGTTTTATTCCTGTTTTCTGCTGCTGCATATTTACATTTACATTTAAACATTTGGCAGACGCTTTTATCCAAAGCGACGTACAATATGAGAACAATAGAAGCAGTTAGACCATCGAGAGTGCAGCAGTATACAAGTGCCATGACAAGTTTCAGTTAGCACAGCACAGTACATATAGCTAGGGTTTTTTTTTTTTTTTTTTTAAATAAATAGATGGAATAGGAAAGTGTTAGTATTAGAGATGTTCCGATACCCTTTTTCCCTTCCCGATACCGATTCCGATATCTAGGCTCAGGGTATCGGCCGATACCGAGTACTGATCCGATACCTGGGTGTGTATCTGGTTATACAGCTGTATGTACTACTAGCCCTGTTTGAACTGATACAATTATTTCATGGTGTGCTTCACCACATACATACAGACATACAGACAGACAGACAGGCGAGTAAACAAAAAATATAATGTATAATGTTTGGAAAATGGCACATCTTTTTAAATATTTAAAAGTACACTCTTAACATCAGTCAGTCAGCAATTAGAATTAAAACTTGGTAACCATGTATGAATGCATATTAGTCATTTTTAACTGAACTTAGGACTGCTGGTGGTGCTTTTTTGGTCATTCAGTGTTTCTGTAAAAATTAGGAAAAAACTATCAATAATATTGATAAGATAATAATAATACTATGAATTCTACTAAGAACAATATAAAACGCACTAAGGATTAACGAGCTGCTGGATTCATGAATATTAATCACTTTGTCTGCATTGGCTCAAACTGATTTGCTGAAATCAAAACAGGGCTGATAATAGGTGAGCACCAGCCAATGAGATTGTCGCTTGTGCATTAGCTCCGCCTACTACTGGAGAACCCGTCAGTTCTTAAAAGCTGAAGAATTCCAAAAGGAACTCCATTATTTTGTCAGGAAAATACAACAAAGAATAACGTTTACATACCATTCGGAATTGACGCGCTACATGTAAGACTCTCTCTCTCGCTCTCTCTCTCTCTCTGTGTGTGAGGGAAAAAAGCAAAGCGACGGCGAGTCGTGCACTTCACACTAGAGCTTACGGTACGTCAAATACAGGTGCGCTGCGCATCCATTCAGATGATCTGAAAAATAGATCGCTTGATGGAGAGAGAAACTCTGAATGTTCAGCGAGTGACAATATAGCTGTGCTAAACTTATACATAGCCTCCCAGTAAAATCTGATCATTTATTAGTCAGTGGCTAATATCAGACATCATTTAGTCGCCCAGGGTGAAGATTTAGTCACATACGCGAGTGATTTACTGGCTGCTTGCACGTTTGCATTTCTTCTTCGCTGCTCTAAATAGTGGTTGCTTGTGGCAACACAGCACTTCCTGTGTTTGCATTCTGAGCAGCGAAGAAGAATTGATTTCCGATTTGCAGCGTTAAGCAAAGCTAGCGTGCATAACTATAGATCTTGTTTAAAAATGGTATCGGATCGGTACATGGGTTCAAGTACTCGCCGATACCGATGGCAGAATTTTTTGTGGTATCGGTGGAATTTCCGATACTAGTATCGGAATCGGAACAACCCTAGTTAGTATTAGTTGGTCAGGTGCTGGCGAAAAAGATGCGTCTTTAGATGATTTTTGAAAATGGCTAAAGACTCAGCTGTTCGAATTGAGATCGGGAGGTCATTCCACCAGCTGGGCACAGTCCAGGAAAAGGTCCGTGGGAGAGATTTGGTACCTCTTTGTGATGGCACCACAAGGCGTCGTTCACTTGCAGAACGCAAGCTTCTGGAGGGTGCATAAGTTTGAACTAGTGAGTTTAGATATATTGGTGCAGTGCTAGTTGTTGTCTTGTAGGCAAACATCAGTGCCTTGAATTTGATGCGAGCGGCTATTGGTAGCCAGTGTAACCTGATGAAGAGAGGGGCAATGTGAGCTTTCTTTGGTTAATTAAAGACCACTCTGGCTGCTGCATTCTGGATCAGTTGCAGAGGTTTGATGGTACATGCGGCAAGGCCTGCCAAGAGCGCATTACAATAGTCCAGTCTGGAGAGAACAAGAGCTTGGACAAGGAGCTGTGCGGCATGCTCCGACAGGAAGGGTCTAATCTTCCTAATGTTATACAAGGAAAATCTGCAGGACCGGGCCGTTGTAGCAATATGGTCTGTGAAGCTTAACTGATCATCGAATATTATAGAGCCAATTGGATAAATAATGCAGATATAATTGTGTGGGTGTGTTGGTATAGATGTCAGAGTGTGGTTTGTATGGGTCATAAAAAAAATTGTGTGTGTGTGTGTTTGTAATATTTGAGAGAGAGAAACTCTACTGTAAATCACAAATCCAACCACTGTGTGCACCAGCAGAGTTTTGCTGCCATCTAATGGGGAAAATTTGATACTGCGCCCAAACAAAATTTTACTGAAAGCTCATTTTTTGAGATATCAACCTCAAATTTCAAACACAACTTGTTTAGACTTATGGCTTTGATTTTCTAGCAGGTTTAGAGTTCAACATGTTTTATAAAATATATATTTTATATAAAATAAACCTGTATAACTTTTTTTTTACTTCAACAATAATCTTTCATGGATTGTCTTCTTTAAAATAAGACCAAACTTAACTTAAATTTTTATGACCATTTTTTTGACATGGACATTTGTCCACTATACGCCTATGTGTAACTTTTTTTTATTTTTATTGATGCACAAGGGTTAATTTTACTATGAACACTTACATTCACATTAGAAGCATGAAAGGTTCCTGTTAATTTGACAGCACACCCTGCTCTAAAGACGGGCTTAAACCAACATGAATTTCCATGCTGGATTACACTGATTTCAGTTTTGAATCCAAACATGGATGTGAATGAGATTTAAGAGCTTTAGCAGAGAAGATTAACAATGAATAATTATTTACACTTTGGTCTGAGTCAGACATGGCACTCTATTTTTGTGCTGACCCATTAATTTCAAATGCACTTTAAAATATATTAAAAATATAATCCAGTGCATGTTTTTAGTTTCTGAATTAAAATTTGTTTTGACATGAAGCCAAAAAAAAGTCAGGCTGATACTACTATCCTGATATCATAAATCATTATAAAAAATATCATATTAATATAATTTCTTTCTTTCAAATATTCTAATCATTTGTAAAGCTTTTTTCCACTAAATTAAAGTCATGTGGTGCAACCAACATGCAGAAATGTGCAGGAAAAATAAAACCTAAAACAGGAAATGATATAAATCAGATAATTTGACCTTTTTAATGTCAAAGTTAAAGGCAAAGTTAGTTCAAGTTGTAAAATGTCATGTGGTGCAACTTGCCAAAAATGATATTTATGAATTAATTCATGGCATTTGTAAAATAAAATGAATATTTATCTTAAAATATATTTTAAAATTAATGATTAATATATGTATAAGATATACTTTATAACGTTTAACTTGACAGTTATACCACATGACATTTTTAGAGTCATTAAATATTACATTTCTTGAAAATGCTATAAAAGTATTTGAAAACCGTATGAACCACACATGATGAATATAAAAAGCATTTTCAAGAATCTGGCATGTGTTTTGTAATAGATTTCTTAAAGAGTTTTCTTTTTCTTATCTTGACCCCTGTTCCTCACACAAATACACATCATAAGGCTTCAGAAGACTTACGCACACAAATTGCAAAAACTACTTTCACAATGTTTTTAATGGTGATTTTGTCAGTTCTCAACCTGCCCGCCGATGTGTTTAAAATCAGCTGGAACTCGGTTATCTCTCACTCTTAAAATGTACTACATTTCTCTCCAGGTTCCTTTGTGTGCACTTGAATACTACATCCTTTCGTAAAAATGAAACGGTGGAAAACAACAGACAATACATGACAAGTACCTCTGAAAACACTAGAGGCAGGCAGGAGGAAAGACATTTACATGAATTGCGATGTTCAGTCTAACAAACACTGCTCTGAAAGGTGATTTATTTTTATGGGATGTGCCTTCAAATGGCAAAATCATTACCTGTGGGATGTGTAAATCTCAAATCAGGTCTGTTTTGCTATATGACACAGAGTGGAGCTGAGTCAAAGCCAGACAGACAGTCCCACATGTAAGCTGACTCACGTAACACTTCAATGTGCGTATGAATATGCATTTATAAAAATGTCAGTGCTTTTCCAATACACAACCATACAACACTACTCTGTCTCTGTCACTTTTATGCAGTTCAGTTCCAGTGTATTTTATTGGCATGATGGGAACTGGTTAGACAACTTTTACAGCTTATAAAACTCTGCAAATACAGTGCACGTAAAGGGAAATATTAACACACATAATAATAAGATTAAAAAAAAGTTACATAATAATAAAACTGGAAGGAGCAATAATGGGCATAACTGTAATTTGCAGAGAGATAAGGTCAATTAAGACTTGTCTTGCACAACCAGACTTTTATCAGCATGAAGTCTGTCCCACTTTAGTTTATTCTGGCCAGGAACCGCCCACACTGACAGGAAGGGCTTGTCTGATTGACATATGGTGATGGTGAATCTGAAATGTGCTGGAGGATATCTAGTTTATGAGCTCAAAACCAACAGCTGTGTAAGTTCCCCTCTATAATATGTAAAGGAGTAGGTGTGGGATGTTGTGTTTTAAGGTAATTGAAACAGGCCCACCTGTTCTTCTCACTTTTGTAGTCACTAGACACTTCACATTATGTAAATAAACACAAACACACAAAACACACACACACACTAGGCCATCTGCCTGTTTTGAATGACGCTCGCTGACCTCACCTTTTGACATCACAGCAGAAACAAATCTTTGCCAAACCACACACACACACACACCCCCCCACAGACTTCTATTGTTTTTTCATTATAATAAAGATAAATACTATAACCTAACCCACACACTAAGACTTATTGCATCTGTTGCATTTTTTTTTTACAAAAAAAAAAAAAAAATCAATTTTAAACAAATGAGGACATCCCCAATTTTTTTTTCTTTTAAAATGGAACGGTTTATTGAACCTGAGCTCATACTTGAAAAAAGAAAATGTGCAAAATATGCAATTTTGTGCAGTTTCTGATATTTATATGGCCAAAAATTAAGACTGATAGCTTCTGATAGCTTGTGATGTGAATCAGTGAGATCTTTATAACAATACAGCAGACTACTTACATACATAAAATATAAATATCAGTTGATCTCCCAATAATGTCTTAGTAAGATAATATTTAGTTGTTTATAGTTTTATAATCAAAGCAGCACATGATGTTGGAGCAAAACATATAATGCAATACAACATGATAATATACAAATAAATGTTCCTTATAAAAGATACTCACATTTTAACATGATGTGTCAAACATTATGTATGCATAATGAAGTAAACCTAAGTTTCTTCAATCCAGTAAGTATTCATCTTGAAATATTTCTAACGTTATAAAAGTTATTCTCATGCTTTGGATATAAAAATCAGTACAAAAACTTCACAGCAAAAAGACACGAGTATCAAACTAAAAGGTCTTATATTTGCTAAAAAAAAAAAAAAGTATACTATCAATCACGTGACAGATGGCAAGAAGTAGTAAAACAGGCTCTTCAGCAAAGTTTTGATCAAGTTGATAATTTAGAGGCCTTGGAAATTTGCTACAGTAGGCTTTATAGGGTTAAAAGGTTGGATTAAGGTTAAATGGTGGATTCCTGGATGTTGCCCTGTGATTTTTCCCATAACGAGATATGAGATGCAGTCAGAAGGGAAGACACAGTGCATTGTGGGTATGTTTTGGTAAGATGATATTGTGAGCGTTTACATTTCTGTCAGGCATGTTGTCTGTTTTATCAGTGAACTGTGTATTAACACACTTTGTGTTTTGCAAATTAAGCATAAACTCCTCTATCTCCGTGTTATGTAAACAACATTCATACACCCATAGCCATAAGAGAGATATATAATGGAGGCCAGAGGAATCGTCATAAGGAATATCTCTGGGTTGCGATTGGCAAGATCAAACAACTCTTCGTTAAGAGTGTGCGAGTTATGGAATGCCAGATCGCTTCAGATTATGAAGGCTGTGTGTGTGTGTGTGTGGTCTAGAGAAGAGGAATGCTTACTGCTGTACTATGTAACTGAAGGGCAATCCCTCTATCCATTCATTCACCTCCAAGGACACCTGCATGACATTCCAGAGCAGAGCACTTTGAACTGTGTCTCATTGCCAGAACAATGCGTGTGTGTGATGTTCAAACAGAAAGTAGTAGTCTTTTAAGCCGAGACCTGAGGCACACGGACACACCTCTGATCCAACCTTGCTCAGTTCAAATTTCAAGACGCAAATAAATTTTACTGACATGATGAAACCGGTTTTAAGTAGATTTAATGGTGCTTGTTAAGGCAAGCTTCATTATTAATATTGCTCAAGCTTAGAGTTGAAGTTCAAAATCTGACTTCTGCAGAACACACAGGAAGACATTTTGAAGACCATACAATGAAAGTCAATGGGGTCCAAAACAAAATCGGACACTATTCGGTATGTTTACCTTCATTTTCATCAGTCTGATTTCAGATTCTGAAGCATTGCATTCTGATATTCATTCACATGTGCATTACATGCATTCAGCACCCAACTGACACACTCAGAACCAGAGAATATATAGACAATTGCGGTTTTGTTTTTTACTTTGATGATAGATCTAAAAAGAGAGCGGACTACATGTTAGAAGCACTTCTTAGCAAATACTTGACCAATGACCAATTCAAAAGACGTGAGGTGTAAATACACACATTAATAAGATGGAAAATATGTAAACAAACATATCACAGCAAGTATGTCTGAATCAAATTCAGAGAAAATCATTGGATTCAAGCATCTACATGCTTATTTTTTCCTATAGATCAGTTTGTGTATCCGACTGAAATTTAATTCAGATCAAGCTCAATCAGAATTAATGAATACAGAAAAGTATTAAATTTAGCATGCATTTATCTCTATTTTAGCAGTCATTCTCTCACAAAACCTGTCTGACACTGCTCCACAATCTGAGAAGCCCTTTATTTATGAACCAGCCTGGGGTGCGTTTCCCAAAAGCATCGTTAGCTAACTATTGTCGTTAGTTCCATTGAACTCTATTGGTAATGATGGAACTTGCAACCAAAGTTGTTTTTGGAAAACGCACCCCTGATTGGTCCTGACCAAACACTGGGCTTTTGTGATTGGTCGATCTTCCATCACTCCCTAACTGGCTTAGTTCATTCACACCACTGTGAAGGTCAATAAACGTCTCCACAGGCAGCCATTCAATCACCTCCAGCCATTTGGACTGCTGCTGCTACTGCCGTGTGTGTGTGTGTGTGTGTGTGTGTGTGTGTGTGTGTGTGTGTGTGTGTGTGTGTGTGTGTGTGTGTGTGTGTTTCTGCAAAGGGTGGAGCCGTTTACAAGTACCAACCTGCCGCTTGTAAAACAAATGGGTGGTAAGAGATGAAAAGTCAGTTTGGAGTGTTGCTCGATGCCACGCTGTTGCAGTTCACCTACTAACACAGAGAATACACTCACGGGCCAGAGCTCATAACAAAAACGGCCTTTATACAGCAAAACTTCATGCTCAGATCATAAATGCCAAATCTAAAATAAATCTCATGAAAACAAAACTCACACAATTTTCTTTTAAAACTTAATACAGAGACCCTTCAGAAAACCCCAAAGTGTGA
This sequence comes from Acrossocheilus fasciatus, assembly GCA_036784905.1. Taxonomy (NCBI): domain Eukaryota; kingdom Metazoa; phylum Chordata; class Actinopteri; order Cypriniformes; family Cyprinidae; genus Acrossocheilus; species Acrossocheilus fasciatus. The sequence continues at coordinate 8,164,669 of CM071960.1, forward strand.
GTGTGTGGTTATTCATTCTTTGTTAGTAAACTAATCCGGGCATATCTAACATGCTTCACTGTTACACATTCATAAAGAAAGAATGCAGCCCTTAATGTTTCTAATGTTTGTGCAAGAACACTCTCCAAGCAGCAGCGGAACAGACAAAAAAAAAACAGATTTGATCAGACATTTAAAATGTAACAATTGCATCAAAGTGTAAATAATTTAATGTGTGATAATTTATATTGCTATAAATTACTTTAAATAATTTAGTATTAAACATTGTTTGTACTTTCAAAATAATTACTTTTTTTACTGTTATCAAATAAAAAGTGTGGATAATTTAAAATTTAATCAATTTTTTTCATTGATTTACATTTTATTATATTAGCTATGTATAGCTAAATATATTCAATTAATTAAAAAAAATTCTAGTTTGTTATTAAACAGTAATCAAATAAATAGTGTAAACCATTTCATGCAATTAACATGTTTTTGCAATGTTTTACTTAATATAACACACACACTTATTATTAAACTATTATTAAATAAAAGGTGTAAACATTTAATACCAACCATACTTTTTTTTAAATCCTGCTTTACTTTCCTAATTTGCATTCTACGGTATTGTATGACCCATTTACCTGCACAATGTGTTTTGCAAACATAATTTCAAAGCTGAAATACTAGACCGCTAAAACACACCACCTGCTGATTATTATATTCATCATTAAGTCATCTGCACTGCTGCATTTATCACCCTGTTCTTCTACACTGTTTATATAACATACATAGTTGTTACATTCACAAGTTCATATGCCACATGTTCATAACGTATATAATCTTTTGAGTGATCCAGATTAAACAGATTGAGTAAATAGATTAGTCTGCATATGGAAGGGCTGGAGCTCTGGAGCTCTGATTTACTGTCTTTGGACTACTAAATAAATTCAGGTAAACAGAGACTTATATTTGATTGACAGATGTGCATAAACCTCTACAACTACATTTAGTAAAAATTAATAATATGCAACTAGGTACTAGATTGCAATGGCAATTGCAGAAGTTAATATTATTAAAGGGACAGTTCACCTAAAAATGAAAATTGTCATCTCTTTCTCACCCTCAAGTCGTTCCAAACCTTTATAACTTTCTTTCTGTGGAACACAATTGAAGATATTTTGAAGAATGCTAGTGAACAGTTTTGGTTCTCATTGACTTCTATTTTATGGACAAAAAATACAACAGAAGTCAATGGGGACTAAAACATTCCTCAAATGATCTCACAACTGGAGGGTGAGTAAATGATGGCAGAATTTGCTTTCATTTTTGTGCAAACTACACTTTTAAAGTATAACGGATGAATTTGCGTTAGAAATATGAGTGATAATTACTGCCATCAGTGGTTCATTAAGCCCACTGACTTATGAAACTTCTAGAAGCCTACAACGAATGCTACAAACTGACAAACTCTCTGGCCAATCCAATCAGGAAGCTCAGCAAACTGGCGAATGTTATCGCTTCATAGACTTACACAAAATGACAGACAACTTAAAATATATTAAAAATTGGGAGATTTTTCCCAGCTGTCTATCTCCAAATGTACAGCCAATTTGTCCAGACCACGTCAAGACCTCTTCACATCTTCCCGTCTTTTCCACGCACGCTCACATGATACTCAATTCACAAGACACTCTCTCAGAGACCTTCAGCCGGGTCTAAATATATCAGTGTTTGACTGTATCTGGTCAACAGTACGCTGCCAAAGCCTGTGTTTCCTGGAGATGATGGACAACAGCATTTGTGATGCTCTGGAGCTCCATATCAGACATGAAAAGGCCATCATCTGTTTTCCATACTACATCTCTTATTGCATCACTCCACTGTGGTTTACATAGGACTGAACGCACCATATGGACTGTATTTACATGCATTTACGTGTTGAAGGACATGCAAATTAAGCCAGAATTACATCATACCATTGCAGAGCGTAAAGATTATTCAGAGTAATCTTAAAAAAAAAACAAAAAAAAAACATCAGATTTATCTTTTATCTTTAATCTCACAGAATGAGCTTCATGATGATTGATGCTCCAGCATTCTCATGCATGTGCAAGTTCATGTGCATTAAACGGATCGCTCTAGAAACACAGGGGTCATCATGAAGGTTAATTACTGCCTGTTTGATGAAGAGCGCCAGGTGTGAACTCTTACTTTTGCATTTGCTGACTTATAGCACATCTGCCTCCAGCTGGGGACCTCAGAGGGTACTCCAGGAAACTTCCTCTCTCTCTCTCTCTCTCTCTCTGCTTATTCAGTAGGTGAAATACAATCTTGTGTGTCCTTATGAGCCCGGCTTGATCAAAAAGAGAAAAAGCCCACCTGCTGTTGCCATTCATTGTATATGCATCCTAGTCAGTCAGTGTATCAGTCTGTTATGTCTCTCTCTCTGTGTGTGTGTGTGTGTGTGTGTGTGTACTGGGAAAGGTCATGATATTCATAATATTTATTTTATTTTATTTTTTAGATGCATGATTACATGAGCTGGAGACTTCATTGCACGTCTTTATATATGCCCGATTATAAAGTTAATTTTCATTGTTTTAAGAATTAATGCTGTTAAAATATATAAATGAAATAAAAAAAATTATAAAAATGTACACAAATTTTGCTATAGAGCTTTTTTTCAGATTGGATATGTAATATTTACTTGTGCTGCTAATTTCCCCTATTCTACATTCAGATTACGTATTCACATTACCTATACGGTATTCTAATGTTAAAACCATTAATACAAATAATAACAATTTAAATTACACTTATAAAATGTGATCTTCACTAAATCTCAGAATACTGCACTTTATAGTGTTGTGATGACTAAATTCACTTGTGGCATTTAAAATGATTGATTTTAGTTTTTAATTTTTTCTATTAGACAATTTATTATAGCCCATAACAGGAAAAAAGAAAAGAAAAAAGATCTACTTATGTCTATCAACCAGAATTTTATTTCAGCAATAAATTTCCAATCAGTTTTATCCAGTGAATATCCATAACTTTTACAGTTATGCAGAATGACTGCATAAGTATTTTTTAAATCACTTTATAGAGATTGCTAGGGAGGATTTACAATTTTTTCAGATACCAATCCTTGAAATTAAGAGAGAAAAATATACGCGTGTACAAAATAATGACTTATACTGACTGAAAAAAAAGAGAGAAAAAAGTACTGGTAATTTTCTGCCAGGACATTATCCATGAATTATAAAGATATTTCCATTAAACACAATGCAATAAAATGCAACACTCAAAATACAGGTAAAACACCAGTAAAAATCAATATAGAAAATATTAATACAGTTGAGCCCTATTTTTACAGATTGATTTTTTTCTCCAAGAAAGGAAGACATAAAACCTACTAGACTCAATAGTAATGTGACAGTTTAACAGCTTGTATAACGTTTTCATGGAAGTGTAAAAGACCTGTGAAAGTAAAACAGTTCTCCTCCTCATAAGAGCAAAAACACACTGACAGGAGAGAGACAGAGAGAGAGAGAGAAGGACCACCGACTAACGTCCAACCTGGACAACAGTTCAAGCCTGCATGCTGAGAGAGAGATGGGAAGAAAACAGAAGAAAACAGCTGAATATCTCTCTGCAGGGGGCTGTATAAAGCAGGAAAGAGGATGAATAACCAGAGGAGATTGTGACCAACTCTTCTAGAGCACTTCTGACACAAAATGTGTTTCCTTTAGATGAGCCTAAACTGCCGATTGTACAATACAAGAGTTTGAAGATGAAAGGAGAAGTAGGACGTGGAACAGAGAGAGAGCGTGTGCGAACCATAAACAGAGTGAGAGAGAGAAACGTCATGAAGAATGAGAAACAGAGAGATAGAGTCTGGACTGAAGTTCAGGAGGACGTCTAGATCTTGCCAGAACATTCAGTCATTCCTGGCTGCAGAAGTACAGCCGTGCCTTCGGACGATTTGTTAGAGTTTAGCCATTTTCTCACACTCATCACTCTTAAGCCTGAATCCATCAAAGAGAAAGCGAATGAAAAAAAACACAACAGGTCACAGTAGTTCATTCCATTCATGATTTAATCATGAGGGGACTATGGGTGGGTTTCAGCAGGGCAGAATTACGATGGATTACCACACTGTTGCTCCAACTCCCATCTGAGCACAGCTAGCAAAATAACTATTCATTACCAAAACGAGCGTGTTTAGAATCCGGCGTGCTTTGATTTAAAGGGAAAGATCATCCGGAAATTAAACTTCTGTCAGAATTTACGTTCTAAACCTGACGTTCTTTCTCCTTTGGAACACAGAAGATAAAGCTGCTGTTTTCCATATGAACGTTCCTACGTGACTCTCTTCAAGCCACACAAAGTAAATGACATGGTCAGATCGCAAAGGTGATTAAATGAAATAAATATTTACTCTGCCAGTTTCAGAACGAAGCATGGCACTGTTATTTATATGCATACAGCTTGTGATCCAGTGTTTGTTTCGGGTACAATGAAACATCACATGAGCTGTACATGTGTAAATGAACACAGTGCCTCTCTTCACTCTGAAACTGGCGGTGCATATATTATTTGCCGCTTGTTGGTTTAATGTTTGATATTTGCATGCCATTTATCGTGCAGCCCTAGTTTATATTATTGCAATATATGTTTTATTTTAATAGCTTTATTTAATAATAAATCACAAGAAGAATAAAAACATATTGAATGGGTGAAAACAGTGGGAATGTGCCATGAAAACTCAGGTGGAAATAATTTATTATTTTTTTTTTTTAAACTGACTTTATGGTTACTCAAAGCAATTTGAGTTGGTTCGTGTAAAAAGTAAACCAAGTGCGAAAAACCATATTTTTCAGGTTTTTCCCCAAATTGTTCAACTCTAAAAAGATGGTTTTAAAATTATTTTTTATTTTCTGTGCAGATGCACTCCCCCAAAAAATTTAGAATTTCAAATTTCACCCCAAACATTTTAGAATAATTAATAATTAAGTATTTTTTTCCATCTGGTGGTTTTACCAAATGAAAAAAAAATGTGTGTGTGTGTGTTTATAACAAGTTAATAAAATAATATAAATTTTAATAATATATTTTCTTTTTCTTAATATGCCAATATATATATTGCAGAAAAAACAAAATATTGCAATGTCAGGTTTTTCCCCAATAATATGCAGTCCAAATTTGAATACATATTAGAAGCACAGATAAATGGACGCTTTGCTCTCCTCACTAACAGATTTGGTGCACATTTGTAAATGCTGAAACAACATGAGAGGGCAGTTCTGTTTATTTTTTTCAAAAAGTGACATACAGCAGTACTTTAGTCTGTCCATCCAAGCCTCGCAATTAAACGCCTCATTTAATACAGTCTTAATCTGATCTGAGGTTTAAAATACCTCGTAATGACTCTGGAATAAGAAAAGATGGGCTGTCCAGGCCTACAGTCTAGACCACTAAACTACATTAAATACAAAGTGATGCTTCTTCCTCTAAGACAATATTTATAGAACAGAACACTTTCTAAAACAGTCCATGTCCACACACACACACAGTCTAATTTGCAAGGAAAAACATACAATGCGATCACCCCAATTTCCAGCGACTATGACCTGCCAAGTACAGGTCAGTCTAGAAAAGCACAGCATTCAGATCCACTAAACGATCTCGCAGGCCGCTTCTGAGAATACATGCTGCTTTAGACACGCTCTCACGTAACAGAGATGGGAATTACATATGCATGTCTGGAAAGCATTGGACGGAAAACGGGGCTAAAGGGGAAAAGAAAGACCAAAGGAAGAAATGCTGTAAAAGTGAAACAGAGAACATGAAAGACAAGTGTGTATGTATCAGTCGTTATGTTTGCGTAAAAGATTAAGCATTTCTTACATCCACTTCTGCTGCATTTAAAGATGTATTCATTAAAATAATGAAATTATATTTCTTAAAATTAATACATTTAAATAGTATAGTATGATGAGTTTGATTCTTCATTGGAACATATTTGGAGAAATTTAGCATTATATCACTTGCTCACCAACGGATCTTCTATAGTGAATGGGTGCCGTCAGAATGAGAGTCTAAGCAGCTGATAAAAACAGAAACAAATACATTGTTCTTAACTTCAAACTATTGTTTCTGGCTAAAATACGAGTTCTCTATGCATAACATTGCTTTCTGCAGTGAAAAAGTAATCTCGTCTGAATCAGGAGAGAAATATGCACAAAGTACTGTTTACAAATGGTCCAAGACTCTTTTGATGTAGGAGGAAAAAAGGAGATGGACTTTTTCACTGGAGGAAGTGTTATTATGGATTATGGACTGGTATTTTAGCTAGAAGCGATGATTTAAAGTTAAAATGCATTAATGATGGATGTGTTTCTTACAAACACACAGCTTTTCTCTTCCTTAGACATTGACTGATGGACTGGAGTGGTGTGAATTATTTGTGATGTTCTTATCAGCTGTTTGGACTCTCATTCTGACGGCACCCATTCACTGCAGAGGATTTATTGGTGCTCAGATAATGTAAAGCTAAATTTCTCCAAATCTGTTCCCGTGAAGAAACAAACTCATCTATATCTTGGATGGCCTGAGGACGAGTAAATTTTCAGCAAATTTTAATTTCTGTGTGAACTATCCTTTAAAATAGCAAGCACTTACATCAATTTTAGCTGTGAAAAGCCCTAAAATGATGAGTAAATGTCCCCATGTCTTTTCTTCAGTTTTTCCTCATTATCTAAACTCAGACAGACAGGCAGGCACATTTCGAGAGAGAGATGATAGTGACTTCTAGAACAGACCTTCTGCAATAGAGTATGAAATGGTGAGTCAGATCCCATCAGCACGGCCCCAGAGGAAGGGCCCACTTCATCTGTTGTGCTGTCGGCTAGAGTTTCACCAGAGAGCTTCACACCACACACTCTCCTCACGCACACGGTAACTGATAGGATGATCTAAAACCGACAGCCACCCACACCTGTCTTCCTTTCCTAATTTAAAACGGCAGCTGGATTAACAATCTTGGTGGAATAACGGTAAACTCCCACAGAGATACAGCAGGCCAGTATGACTTGAAATTGGATAAACATGCCTCAATTTGGAAGTGGCACTGATGCATTTTCAGCCAAATACACTAACGACATGCAATTTCGGTCGTTTAGTTTTTATTTCCACTCAATTTACGAGAGTTGAGTAATGCTCAAGCAATTAGCTAGTTGCTATTGCTAATGTGGCCTTGCTCATAATTAAAGGAATTAGCATTCCAACATTAGCGTGTGTGCTAGCCACACTCCCTGACCACAGACAATGGCAGCGTTTGTGAAAATGGCCTGGTTCTCATTCACTGTTAATGAGTGCGATGCCTGATTAGGGATCTCAGAGCAACACAGATCCACATTCCTGCCCCGAAGGTTAAAGGGTAATGCATGGGGCAGTGGCATTTTACTCCAACGTCTTCTGTTGCAAAGTTCAGATAGACAGCAAACTCTTTTTCTTTTTCTTGAGTAGAACAGGAAAGATTTTTAGCTGAGACCGTGGTCCTTCGTGATTCATAAAATGCAAGTCAGCAGCTGCAAGTTTTTGAGAATAAAAAAAACAAAAAAAAACACAAAACTCATACCCGTGGCCCCTGACAATATTTTGAGGTCTTATGAAGCCAAATGATCAGTTTGTGCAAGAAAATATTTTCATGATTTTCCAGGATTTTTTTTTATATTTTGCTCATTTCTAGGCAATGACCATTCCTGATCCTTTCAGGGTTTCCGTGATGCTGGAAAGAGATCTTTGGATCAGGAATAGAGTTGGGGGGTTCAGATTTCACAGATTTCATAATTCAATTTCAATTCACAAGCTCTTGATACGTACTGATTCCAATTTTGATTCAAATCAATTTGATATCAGTTCATTTGGTTACATATCAAGTACAGTACATGTCAATTTTTCTTAAGGATAAGTCTCTCTCAATTAAAACTATAAACTATTCAAAGAACCCAGTCAGGTGATACAATATTACATGTTAAAATTAACAACATGGTCCAAATTTAAAAAATAAAAAATATAGTGCAAAATTATTTATTTAGCAAAATGATCCTCTCTAGAGTTATTTTTTTCTAGCTGACTATTGAGCTATGGAAAGTAAAGCAACATTACCTGACACATTGTTTACAAGCCGTTTCATTGACGCCTTTCCACTGTTGAAACGTCAGAAACTGTTGCAAGCTGAATTCAAACTTGAATTGCCCAAATATGCACCAAGGCGTAAGGTGTCAAAAAACACATTCTTAGGCCACAGCTTCATTATTGCAGCATTAACGCTACTTTTTTCCTCATCACATAGCTTACAATTCCAGACCGGATGTATTCCAAAATACATCTGTGATGTAGTAGACCTAGTTTTAAACTCACTAAAGTGTGATTAAGAAATAAGCTCAGACAGGAAATGTTGGCATTCACTACCTTTAATTACATTATATAAATTATGTTTTAGCACAGCATCCACCGAGCTATTTGTGGGACTGTGGCCTACACCTTTTTGTCTTTTTTTCTACTCAATCCACACCGCTCCACTGCTCCAACACAGACAGGCAGGAAGGAAGAGGCACGGTGTGGATGGAGAGCACAGGCCAGACGTGTCCTCCATCCTCCACCGAGCCCAACAGTTCAGACACAGGCTGAGGTCACTGGAGACCATTTAAACTGTGACACAATCAGAAAGGAAAAACCGCAAGAAGAAATAGGGGGGAAAAGACACAAAAGGTGGATGTGGCAGATGTATTTGTCCACCCGTTCAACACGTACCAGCCACGAATGTTGGTAACCAAACAGTTTCTTGTCCCCACCTTTTTTTTTTTTCTTCCTATGAAGTCAATGGGGACCATTAGCATTTTTTTAAGCAAGAAACACATTCTTTGTGTTATTAAACTGCACCATGGGATGAGAAGAGTGACCTAATTCATTTGCTCAAGAGCTTGTTCCCATGACTTCCTCTATGACTTCACTGTCCCATTCATCACACACCTGGCCAGAAGTGGTCACTGATTGGTCAAAATATCATCAGTGACATATTTACTCAGCAAACAGTGCAGCACAATACCTTACATATTAACATTTCTCCAGACCTTCAGCTGCCAATCACAACATCAGTCCATCAACCAGCCAATGGTTGTCAAGGGAATTTCATTTCCCTTTTTTAGTGATTAGAAGAGCAGGATATTGAACGTGAATGAAAAGCCAAGCTTTCTACTGACTAGTTAAAGATGTTTCATCCAGAACTAAGTGCAACTTTTCGGATCACAGTGTGACTGCATTCTCTGGCAATATTTAAGCATGTAAATCTTCACAATGTCAAAGATTACACTTAAATCAAGCACATTGCTTAATCTGAACACACATTTGGGATTGCCTGGCCCACAGTTGTCTCAGGTCGTGACCACTCTTATCAGGCAGATGAGGAACTAAAGCGTGGAGCGGCTGGCCGGGTGTAAGAGGTGGATCAGAGGACAAGTGTGAGTGTTTCAGATGGGTCAGGCTGATTCGGAAAAGTGCATTAGCACAGATGGGGAACATCTCGTGTTCATTAGGGAATACTGACGAAAACACACTCAATTTCTGCCAGTCTCATTAAATGAAGCTTTCCAACAGGGATTTAACAGGGACTTAAAAGACTAAAGCACAGAGATGAGCCTCCAGGGCAGGTGTGTGTATATATGTGTGTGTGTGTGTTTGTCCCCCTGTTGTATTTCCCCAAGCGACTACAGCCTCACTCATCCGAGGTAAAGAGCATGTGGTGAGCTTCCTCCAACTAAAAAAAAGAGAGACTTGGTGCTACTGACTGGTATGTACATTACAGGCTCTCCTGAAACATAAAGACCACAGAGAACTGAAAAACAGTGGTGGGCTAACACTAATGTCTCTTACAGTTGGTTTCTTTTGGTTATACACTGGAAAAAAATAGGGCCATATCTTGAAGTTTAACACACATTCATACATTTATGTAATGAAGTTTAAGTGGGTAAAGCAAAACAGCAAACAAAACCCATAACACCCCAGAAAGGGAAAATCTAGTTTGCCCTGGTAATGAAAAAAAAAAAAATCTTTTACCAAGGATAATGAATTGCATAATAATAAGACCAGGTATGTTTATTTAAAGAGTAGAACGTATCAATTTTGAATTCACAATGTTTTTAAATGAAAATATTTTTTTCAGTCTTACTACTTCAAAATTTCACTTTTAATTCAATGAGTTACTTGCTGTTTCTTTGTAATTATTTGTGAAATTTATTAGAAATTTGTAAATTAAATTTGTTTAAAAGTAAATCCTAGACCAATGTATGTCAACAAACTCTCATGGCAATTCATAACTTTTACATTTTGCCAAATGTAAAGGTTTTTTTACTTCCTACAAAATCTTAAATTGATTAAGTATCACCTATTCATTAAAAAACTCTTTAAATTAAACTGGACGAATTTATTAAATATTGCAAATTTGTAAAATAATTACAATTTCTCTCTTTAAATCAAATCTACACATTTATTGTTTTCTCTCTTTAAATCAAATGGTAAAATTAATTCAATATCGCCAATCTGTGAAGTAGTTGTGGTTTCTATGTTTAAATCAAGTCGTACAAATTCATTCGATATCACCAATTCATAAAATAGTTACGTTTTCTCTCTTTAAAACAGATTGTACAAATTCACTTGATTTTGACTGTTTGTAAAGTAGTTATGTTTTTTCTTTTTAAATCAACTCATACAAGTTCGATAAATCACCAAAAAAGTAACTTTTCCTTCTTTAAAATCAAATCGTACATATTTATTTGATATCGCCAATTTGAAAAGCAGTTAGGTTTTCTCTTTTTAAATCAAACCGTACAAATTCATTTGATTACGGCAATTCGTAAATAGTTGTTTTTCACTTTAAATCGAATCATGCAAATTAACTCAATATTGCCAATTTGCGATTGCAAAATCAAATTGCACAAATTCGATATCGCCAATTTGTAAAATAGTTACTTTTTTTTCTTTTTCATACAAATTTATTTGATAATGCCAATTCATAAACTAGTTGGTTTTTCACTTTGAATTAAAATGTACAAATTCACTTGATATCACCAATTCGTAAAATACTTATGTTTTCAGGCCGACGCGTGTCCGTTTTTAAGAGAACTTCAGCAGTCACCATCTGACTGGTAAAGAAAACCCCACCTTGCTAGAGGGAGAGCCGGGTTGGATTTTGAGCGCTGTCTGGCTCAGTTTCCTATCATCTCGGTGGGGGTTGTGAGTTATTTTCAGACAGCCGCAGACATGCCCTACTGTGCACTTAATGACTGCCACTCCAGGCTAAACGCTTTTACTTTAGCGCTATTGGGTTAATATTCAGCAGATACCCACCTACTCTGGGAATGCTGCTTTAAAACGTGACTCGGAGAGAATGTGCACGTTTAGTGTGACAGTGAAGCCATCTACACACACACACACACAGACTGCAGGGGTCATATGTGTTAGTGTTTGTGAAGTGATACTCAACAGAGCTCTTCATTAATTTACAATGGCTATTAAAAGGATTTACAAAGAGCCTTTTATGACTAATGTGTTCGACAGCACGCTGTAAAAAACAATGAATGGTTTGCAGACACTCAGAACAGAGCAGAGATCTGTGCTGGATGAAGCTGTTATCTAGTGTGGCTTGTAAATCCAAAACTGCTGTCAGCATTCACATACAGGCCTATATACACTATAAACTATAGTGTTGTTAATCTTAACTAAAACTAAAATGATTAAAAATCATTTTTGTTGTTTTTAAATAAAGCTGAAAAAGTAAATTATAAATATTACATGAAATAATTTTGATATGATAACTAAAATTAAATAGAATGCTACACAAATAAAACAAATTAATACTATAATGGTACAGAAATAATACAAAAATAAAATATATAAATAAAATATATCCTATATATTTTACTGACAAATAAAGAGGTTGTTAATATAGTTTTCCTTTTCATTACATCTAACTTTTGTTAAATTATTAAGGATGGGTCCTGTTAGACGACTAATCAACCAACTAATCTACTGATCGATCAATCAATTAGTGACATTTAATTAAAAAAATGCATCTTTTGTAAATGAAACACGTCTGACGGTAGTCAGATGAACCCAAAATCAGCCTAATTAAAGGGCTTACTTTTAAGGTTGTAAAGAAGCAGAACATTTTCTGTTCATTTTTGGAAACTTTCCAGGATTTTTTGCAAACTTTCAGAAAATGTTGGAATTTTTTCCAAAGTTTCCGGAAGTTTTCTGCCCCTTTGAAACCTAACTTCCTTTATACTGTTAAATAAAATGCGATACTAAAATATCATCTAAAACATAGAAAATATATATGTATATAAAATATAAATATAATATAATTGCATGGACTCTAACGAGGCTAAATGGTTGCACAAAGATTGAAATGAGCGTGTTTCTTATTAAAACAGTAAGCCAAATCAAACAAAAGTGAATGAAATCAAATTACACAATAGAATTTGCCTGTTATGGTCATGAAGTCCAAAGATGCGCTCTTGACATTGAGTAACACACCTTTCCAGTCCTCTGGAAGAATCACAAAGGCCCCATGAACAGTTGAAAGTCTTCTAAAACTCTTCTGGGAAGAGTTTCCTAAACTGGCCAACAGGAAGACAGCATGGGGAGAGGCAGTTTTGTGTTGTGTTTAGGCCTCTCTCCAGTGATACTACAAGTGAATGGAAGTGGCCAAGATATATCATCTCACACAGAAACCCTACAGTTACAGCTGAGCCAAGTTTGCACTGAAAACACACCCACAAACTCATTTTCCATCTGATCTGGCCCACATCTATCACAAATGGCCATTTAATTTCAACAATCTTTCTGCCATTCCATATTAAGTCCTAAAGTATGGAACGGTGAACACAATCAACATCTGCTCAAAAGATTTACTCATAAACTTCAACTTCATACAGAACATGCTTATTAATAACTAGACTGTAAAAAAAAAAAGAAGCCAAAACCTCAGAGGTCAGAACCAGAGAAATATCTTGATGTTTCCATCAGGGACAAGGCATTTGTTTTGGGTTCCTCAGATGTTTTCTAGCAGTGCCAAGCCAATTTGTAATTTCATCTGAGAAGATCCAAAAAGCAACTAGTAATTAAGGCTTTACCGCAAACCAATAAGAGCTCCACCATTTCCTTCAAGCAACTACAAAGTTAGTTAAACGTTGCTATAGAAACACAGAGCCAATAGGGTAAGACTGTTGACTGTTGCCCAACATATGTTTCTTGGCGATGGGAAACATCCATCTGCTGGCAGAGTAAACAGCAGAAAGCAAGGGTTGTGTTAAAGGGTTAGTTCAAAAATGAAAATTAGCCTGTGATGTACTCACCCTCGATGTATCCTAGGTGTATATGAATTTCTTCTTTCAGACGAATCCAATCGAAGTTATATTAAAAAATGTCCTGGTCCCTCCAAGCCTTACAATGGGGGTAAGCGGGGGCTTTTCTGTTAACAGTCCAAGAGACGTCAAATAAAGTGCACGTATCCATAATAAAATGTGCCTCACATGGCTCTGGGACGTGAATAAAGGCCTCCTGTAGCGAATCCATGTGTTTTCATAAGAAAAATATCCATATTTCAAATGTAATAAACACTTTTCTCTCACTTCTGCAGACTGTCGTACACGGAAGTCGTTCCGGCGGATGACGTAGGACGTAAGCGTCTCATGAATTTGTTTACTGGAGCAAATGAAGCAACTTTTCCTTACTTTAGCAAAGGAAAACCAGCTTCCTCTTGGCTTATATCGAAATCCTCCGACATTTTTCTTTACAAATCCTCGGTTTGTACTTCTAATTCGTGACCGGCGTTTTTTGTTTTGTTCTCTCTCCGCGTTTGTCACTAATCACACAACGCCAACGTCCTCCGACGGAATGACTTCTGCTTACCACAGTTAGATGAACTGAGAGAGAAGTGTTTATTACATTTGAATTATGGATATTTTTCTTACAAAAACTCATGGATTCTCGACATGAGGCCTTTTTTCACCCCCCAGAGTCATGTGAAGCATGTTTTATTACGGATGCACGCACTTTATTTCACGTCTTCTGAACTGTTGACAAAAAGCACCCGCATACTCCATTGTAAGGCTTGGAGGTGCCAGGACAATTTTTAATATAACTCCGATCGGATTCGTCTGAAAGAAGAAAGTCATATACACCTAGGATGCCTCGAGGGTGAGTAAAACACAGGCTAATTTTCATTTTTGGGTAAACTAACCCTTTAAAGTGGCACTACCGCAAACAAACATTTCTTTACAAGTGATCCTATCAAAATTAACATGGCTAAACACATCTCAGCTGAATATATGAATATTAAGGTCACATCATTTTAAAAGATTAGTTCACTTCCAGAATAAAAAATTTCCTGATAATTTACTCACCCACTTGGCATCCAAGATTTCTTACTTTCTTCAGTCGAAAAGGATTTTTCTCCATATAATGGACTTCAATGGCGGAAGAACCCACCCAGTGTTTACAAAGCGATCGTGCAAAGAAAGTCAAACGGCCTTTACAAAAAAAGGTAAAACAATCATGTCGGGAGATTTTAAAGTTGGAGGAGAAAATGAAAATGTCAAAGCACTAACTGCGCATGATCTTTCCAACGCGATTACATAATGAGTGAAGACATGCATGCACATCGCAGAGCAAGATGAGCATTTGTCGTTGTTTTTAGAAAATGGCTGATCGTTTCGCTAGATAAGACCCTTATTCCTCGGTTGGGATCATGTAGAGCCCTTTGAAGCTGCATTGAAACTGCAATTTGGACCTTAAACCTGTAGATCCCCGCTGAAGTCCATTTTATGGAGAAAAATCCTGAAATGTTTTCCTCAAAAAACTGAAAAAAGTAAGTCATGAACATCTTGGATGACATGGGAGTGAGTAAATGATCAGAAAATTTTTATTCTGGAAGTGAACTAATCCTTTAATCATACCAAGTGCAAATCTAAAGAAATAGTTATTAAAATATTCATTTCTAGACATTTAACATCAAACATTGATTAGATTTGAAAGCAGACGTGCATATTTTGAGCAAATAATATCTTGAAAACTTTAGCTGTGTCCCAATTCAGAGGCTAAACACTTCAAAGGATGTGCACTTAAAAGGCCGAAAATTTGGGACAATCTGGGCCACAAAGGATCCATTTGTTGTGTCCTTCATGTTCCAGGATACACATTTCAAGAAGCCTTCGAAATGGGTCTTCAAATGCAGCCTTCAAAGGACACAGTCTCTGAATTGGGATACGACTTTTGTGTGATCAGCACTGAAGTCTGCTTGAGACGACTTGGAATACAGTACATGAGCTGCATGGACTACTTTTGTATTGTCATTTTTGAAGCCAAGCGGCCATCGTCCTCATTCACTTTAACTATCTGGAAAACAGCAGCTTGGGCATTACTCCTTTTGTGTTTTAAAGGGGGGAAAAAAACATTTGGGTTTAGAACAAATTGGGAGTGAGAATATGATGGGAGGATTCTCATTTTAGCTAAACTATTCCTTTGGTTAACTAATTCATAAATAATTCATGCATGGACAACTAAGCGTGCGAGCAATTGGGACACATTATCAAACTTTCAGTCTCCAGTCTAATAGTAACTCCATCCATATGGCTTTGTGAATATTTCAATAGTTCAGAAAAGCTGTCAGTGTTTGTCCTGGCTTCAGAGGAGGTCTTCTGAGAATGCAAAGGGATATGGCATTGCAACATGATTAATAAAACATGACAAAATCCACCCTATTAACTCCATTAAGGCTGACACCTGGAAGATGACACTGGACCGGCCTCAACAGCCGCATCGCATCTGTTCATCAATCTGCCCCACTAATCAACCCATCACTGGTCTGAACATCTAATATGGATCATAGAGACTTTTGACCTCAAAATATAGTTCAGGTGTCTATATTTTACTCGCAATTTAGTGTCAATCTCCTTCAATGTATTTTGATGGACACCTAATGCAATTCCATTCAATGAAATGGGTGGTCCATTTTTTTTTTCTTTTATTAGATTTTAAATATTTTGTCAGACAAACAATAACTTCAAGTGTTAATAAACTGCATTGTGTCATCTAAAGCAAAATTCAAACAAAAAATGTTGAAAAAGTAACCAGGTGAAAAGTGACAGGGTTGACAGTTTTACGGTCAATTTATCATTATTAGTATCCAGCTCAATGTCAAATCAGTACAAAGTGTGTTTTATGCTGATTATATGCAACTGAATGCTGATATTTCACCACGCACGTCCTGATTTTGCTGAGTTATTTGTGTTGCTAGGTCAACATATTATTCTGGAACAACATTTGAATCCAAAAATTTAGTCTTGACCATCTCTCTACACCTAAACCTAACCTTAACCACGAGTAATCCCTAAAATCAGAGGAAATGAAAGATGAATGACACTGATGTACAAGCACCAAACACTGATTGTAAGCCTAACCATCACAAAAACTGTAAACTGGTTCTTCAAATCTGATTGGTTAATCACATTGTTGATCCAGGAACATGTCGCACTTGGTAAAATCAGGTTCTCCATTTCACCACATATCCAGTTTACAGTAATTACTTGTCATCATGGTAATTTGTATGGCTATTTAAAATCATCCACTACTAATAAACAAAATGTAAGATACAATGATAAAAAGACAATAATAATAATAATAATAATAATAAAAACAGAAACAGGGCAAAAAGGCAACAATGTAAAAAAAAAAAAAAAACTACTACAAAAATAAAAATCTATTAGATTTTTGTAAACAAATTGTCTACAATAGAACATACTAAAAGTTACTGTCAGTTTTGTATTGGTGAAGTCATTGTTTAAATGTTCATGATTTATACATGACTCATCCATGGAATTACCCTGACAGTTCTTAAGTTGATTGATATACTAATTAAATAACTTTAAAATTTATTAGCAACATCATAATCGGTTTCAAACCGGTTTTCACTGAACTTTGACCATGCAAACACTTGTGTTTGAACATCTCAGTCTGTGCATAAGACTTTATAAACACAGCTGATGAAGTCTGTATTACATTTAATCAAAACATCCCAATAATGTGACATCCAGACCCCCGATACAATGAACAAACATAGTTTCTATTTCAAAGTTACCCACGCGATTCACTATCAGCAAACTGAGCTCAACAGCGTTGTACAACTGCAACATGTTTCCACAACTCAGCAAAATGATCCATCTTACCTTCTGTCAGCCATGTTCCTCACATTGTTTGGACTAATGGAAGTGAAAGCAGTGAGATGTGTCCTCTGGCAGAAACTGCGCAGACTGCACTTAGGCTGTGAATGTGGAGTTCAGGCTTTCTATCCCGCTGGAGTTTGAGGCAGACAGTGGAGTGGGTTATTCCCCCGCCCTCTTCAGCATGGCCCATGCTCGAGTAATCTGATCTCCACCGCAGCCTGCTGTAGTTTCACAGCCGGAATGAGAGCTCACACAGCCGGCGTTCAGTTTGACGCGTGCCGCCATCTGCTGGTTGTACAAGCTGCCAGCTTTGTCACTATGGCGCTTCTTGTAATAGTACTGCAATAGTTTATATAGCAATTCTGACTTTATTTCTCTCAATTCTGACTTTATAACTCGCAATTGTGAGTTAATATCTTACAATTCTGAGGTAAAAAGTCAGAATTGCGAGTTTATATGATGCAGTTGCGAGTAAAAAAAGTTAGAATTGTGAGATAAAAGTCGCAATTACCTTTTTTTATTTTTTATTCAGTGGCAGAAACGGCCTTCCATAGTAAACAGATGGTGTGAGGTTCATTTTAGTACAGTGTAGAGCAGGGGTCACCAGACTTGTGTCCTGCTGAGTTTAGCTCCAACTTGCCTCAACTAACCTGCCTGGAAGTTTCAAGTATTGTCTAGTAAGACCTTGATTAGCTGATTCAGATGTGTTTGATTAGGGTTAAAGCTAAACTCTGCAGGACCGAGTGGTCCGGGTCTGGTGACCCCTGGTGTAGACTAGAGTATGATAGGCTACTGTTAATTTATGCTTCTGATGATAGGCCTAATATTATAACGAAATAAAAATATGAAATATCTCATGTACAAGAGTGTTGTTGTTCCGAATATAAGCATAATTTGCAACTGTGATACTGATTTTTACAAAACAGTTAAATAAACAATAAATGAAAAAGCCCTTAGTCATCTTAGACGCCATATTGAATTTAACGCAAATGAAAATGGTGAGGGATAGCAGGTAATAACGTCTCTAAAGGTCCTAGATCACTTCAAGCTAATTTTATGGAGTTTTTTGTCAAACGAAACTTATTCTTATTCTTTTTTTGGAAAGACCTTTTGTCAGTTTCGTGATCCACTGAACAACATGATCCAAACAACAATCAACCGAACATGCTGTACCTCTATCTCAGCCTCGTTTTCATTCCTGTCATTCATTAAATATGGCTCTACCCTGACTAAGGTCTAAAACTTACATTTTAGACACAATATTGACAGTTACTTAGCCTGTTTTTGATCTACCAATGAAAATAGTTCAATAAGAAGCCAATAGCAAAATAAGCATGCTGTGTCTCTACAAAAACAAGGTTTCTGAATGAATCAGTGTTTTGAACGAATTGGTTAATCGAATGATTTATTGACTCACTCTTAATAAACAAAATGTCTGCATCTTCTGGCGTAACCTGCAGACAAGAATCAAAGAATTTTCATTCATGCATTATTAGGAAAAATCAACACATTTTATTCAAAAACAAGACTATTTTTAGGACTGACTGGTTTAAGGTTTAATTTTTGTTACAAACTTATTAAATCAATCAGGTGTGATCTATGTAAGTAGCCTATAATGAATTTGTTAATATGTTTGGGGTAAATGTATCTTCAAAAGAATATCTAAAACTCATTCAATGTATTTCCCCCGAAACTACTTTACCTCATTAAAAGTGATGAGACATCATTCGGGTACCGGTTACTTAAAGATAAATACCACATAACTCTACATTCATAGGCATAACCGACTGTGTTTATGTAAATTCTGTGTGTTTTTGATGTAACCTTGTGTGTATTTGACAGTTTAAGCGCAATAAAACATGAAAGAGAACTTGTTTTAGTACGATGGCGGAGAGAGCTCAACGCGCTGCAACTTCAGAAAACACATGCAAATATAAAAAGCACCAGCAAATCAAGAAAACATCTTCATCAATTTGACAGCAAGTGCTGCAAATGCTCACAACACAAACAAAGAAAGAATTTTATTTGCAGTGTGTTTCTTTGTTTGGTTGTGTCGTGAGTATTTGCAGTGCATGTGTTGTCACATTGATGAAGTGGTTTTCTTAATTTGCAGGTGTTTTTTTCTATTTGCAGTGCGTTTCTTTATTTGGTTGTGTTGTGAGCATTTGTAGCACGTGTTTTATAAAATTGAACTGCTTTCGGTGGATGTGTGCGCTCAGAAAACTGTGTATCAGAAGGTTAAACTGACTGTCGTTTAAACGAATGCAAATAAGTTTTAAGCGCCACAGACATAATAATCAAAACAAAACTGATGTTTTGGCAGAGTATCTGAGGCACCAGCTGTATAAAAGGGGGCGGGGAGCAGCAGCTCATTTGCATTTAAAGATACATGCATGAAAAACAGCACTTCCGCTTCCAGCCTTCCACTCAAATTTGGCATTTTCAAAATTATATAATAAATTATCTTTGGAGTATTTTGAGCTGAATCTTCACAGGCACATTCTGGGGACACCTGAGAATTTAATTACATATTGTAAAAAGGGGCATAATATGTCCCCTTTAAACATAACCCTTTTTGATATTACATGGTAACACATGGCACAAACTTGTTGGGAAAAAAGACCAATACAAAGTAATTTGGGCATTCAACACTTTATTCACAAAGTAATGAGCACTATCAAATGTTCACTGGTAAACCAAAACAAAAATATAGGTATGATAAATCTATAGAACTGTACAAGACTTTGTTAAAACCATCTCATCTTTTTTTAAATTCCTATTCCAAAAACAGCTATCCCTTTGAAAGTGCCAAAGGAAAATTTATCCTTCTCTCCGAGTTGTCTCCTATCCTCCAGTTTATGCACAGTACATCTTTACAATAATTATGGTGGTTTTTAAAACTACCATACACAATCTCAGACAAAAACTGCTTTAGTACAGCCACGAGAGGTGAGGGGTGGATGTTGTACATTGATATGAAATATGTGAACACAATGACCTGTACTGATGAAGTATCCCAGAGTAAGTGGACTGATCAGGGATTAAATTATTACCCTCTTGAACAATAGAATCACAATCATGAAATAACCAAACTGATCTCAAAACAGGGATGGATGAAATACATCAGGAAGGTGGATTAATAATTTAAACAATCTTAGATATGTCACCAAAAAAACTGAATATATGTATTAAAGAACTGTTAAAAATATGCTGCATAAATAAACCTGAAGCTGGAGTGAAATCTTTATGTCTGGTGGTCAGTTTAGCTTCAAATGTGTAATAAAAATATCCTTTAA
Organism: Acrossocheilus fasciatus; assembly: GCA_036784905.1. Lineage (NCBI taxonomy): Eukaryota > Metazoa > Chordata > Actinopteri > Cypriniformes > Cyprinidae > Acrossocheilus > Acrossocheilus fasciatus. The sequence goes on from CM071960.1 coordinate 8,185,238, forward strand.
CCATTTACATTGCAAACACATTAAAATACATACATCCATTTCATATATTTGCTCTGATATTAGTAGCACTGTGTATAGCAAAAGTTTTAAGAACAAGCTTACAAGGTTACAAATATGAGGTGGCATGTTCGGTACATCAAAATTTCTTTCTCAATGTGCTTAGGGAAAACATACAATTTTTAGACAAATAATGACCGACACATCAAATTAACTGTTTTTCTTTCTTTTTTTGTTTCGGTGGTTAGTTGGTTAAACTCATTATGCTGCAATAACAGCAAAGAAATTGTAAGAAATTCAGATTTTATTTCTATTGAACAAAAAAACAAATAAACAAACAAAAAATTGTCCAATATTTAAGTTTAAACTAAATAATGCTATAACATTCACTGGGAGCAACAGCAATGAAATCAGAATGCTTTGTTTTATCACACTCAAATTCACTTTTGACTTCAGATACAGCGTGTTCACATTCACACAACACACAAACACACATTCGTCATTGACCTGTCTGAGGTGTTGTTCAGTGAAGTTATAAGGCTGTAAAATACATCGTCCCACAAAATGAGACACCCTCTGGAGACACCAAAATGAGAAAAGCAGCCATAAAAAATTATGGTGCAAAACTGGTTTCAAACTGAATCAAGTATGAATGGTCACAACAACTCAATCCTTGTGAAGTTTTACTGCTATGAATTTTAACCCCCAAGCTTCCCAAATCCCATCAAAAAAGTTGAAAGAATAAAAACAGAGTAAAGACTCTAAGTTAAAAGATAAAAATGTGCTCTGTTCAAAGCCTAGCCGATCTCATGGACAAGTTGGGAAAACGGTCCAACTGTAGACGGAAATGTCGCTGGGTGTCGCCGCGCTTCTGAGGCCAGTCGATAATGGAGCGAGGGAACATATGGGAGAAGAAAAACAAACCGAAGGACTGTACGCTGGCATTAAACATCCTCTTTCTTCACTTCCATCAAATTTAAAAGTTGTCTCTCTGAGGAGGGACAGTATGAGAGAGGAACGTTACATGAGAGTCAAACCGTTTCCTGCAAAATGTCATTGCAGTCACAGTGGGCGGAGCTTAACCTTCCTGTCCGTCTCTGAACAAACTCCTCCTCTTCTTCCTCATCACCGTCCCTCCCTTCTCTCGGTCTGTCCCCTTTCAGTTCTCCAAGAGGAGCATCCCAGCCTGCACTCTCCACCTGCGACCCCGTAGGTCGCAAGGGATATGATGAAGGCGAAGCAGGAGAAGAAGAAGAGGGACGTTCCACTTGGTTTAGCCCCAAAGCGTCTCTTAAGACCTCAGCGCCAGCTTCCTTCAATAAAAGAGCGGGCGTGGCCAGAGTGGTCAGGTAGATGGCTGAAGCGGATTGGCTGGAGGACACCAGGGCGTGGCCTCTTCCTGCTTGTCCATCCTCAGGGCGGCGCGGAGAGTACGGCTGGTTGTCGTTGCTGAGGAGCGTGAACATGTGGTCCACGGAGCGGCTGAAATGAGCCCAGTCCTCAAGGCTGAGGGTGAAGTTGAGTTTGAGATCGTAGGCGTGCTCATCAAGTCTGTACAAAGGTTCAAGTTCGGACCAGTTCGGCTCACCGGGAAACATGTTAGTGTCTTCCGGGACGCCCTCGTTCCATGAGTTATCCTTCCCATCCTTCCCATATCTGTCCTCTGTGGAGGAACACGGCCACAAATGTTAAACATTTTCGCCCAGTGACAAAACAATTTAAGGCACTGATTAAAAGTGGATGCATCAAAATGGAGATGGATGCTTGTGATTGGAAAAACAGAAAATAAACTACAATAAAAACCCTGAAAAGGCTTGTGATTGTGAAGGAAGGAAGAACGTAAATGTTTCAGGCTTCAAATGAAATGAGGTGAAGATGATGGGGGGTGTTTGACGGGAATCTTCCCTCGTGCTCAGAAACAAAACTGCTATTTTTCCAAACAGTTTCCATGCAGATAGACACCTCTACAAACTAATGCTGTATCATGCAGGCCAGGCAGATGCATTCAAGAGAAAGGAAATTAAAGAGAGAGCGAGAGAACGGTGATTCAGACAAGATAGTGGCTTGGTGGCATTGTATCCTATGGACGAGAAGCAGAATTATTATCCAAACTCACAGCGATTTGGAGACAGGCTTCCTCACTTTAGGCCATTTCCGGCGCTGAAACTGCCTAATGCGACAAGCAACGATAAGACAAACTGTTACCCCGCCCCCAAACTCAAGCATGTGATAGAGACACAGCCAATCAGAGAACTTAAAGGTTTTCACATTCACACAACAACACCCAAGGCTGAATACATGCAAGGCACAGAACAGGGCTAGAGAGAGGGAGACAAAACAAGAGAGGCAGAGACAGAGAGAGAGAGAGAGAGAGAGAGAGTACAGAATCTGAAGGAGAAGACATCTGATCTGTCAAGGAAGTAACTGGGAGTTTAAATGTTGCAATCGGACCCACATACTGAATGCGTGTGGGTTTGGTTGGTCATGAGGTTTGTAAGAACTAACTAGCTTAGAAAAAGGTCCATATACTGTATGTACACTACCGATCACAAGTTTGGATTGGTTTGATTTTTTAAATATTTTTGAAAGAAGTATCCTATGCTCACCAGGGCTCCATTTATTTGATCAAAAATCCAGGAAAAACAGTAATATTGTGAAATATTATTACAATTTATAAATGTTAGTATAGGAATATATTTTAGAACGTATTAACTTTATTTTAACTTTATTCCTGTGATGCAAAGCTGAATTTTTAGCATCATTACTCCTTCAGAAATCATTCTAATATGCTGATTTGCTGATCAAGAAACATTTCTGATTATTATCAATGTTAAAGACAGTTGTGCTGATTAATATTATTTTGTGGAAACATTATTTAACTGAAGAATATAAAGTTCAAAGGAACAGCATTTGTTTGGAATAGAAATCTTAATAATGCATCCTTGCTAAATAAAATTATAGAAGTCCAAACTTTTGAACGGTAGTGTGATATTAATAATCCTTTATGTGATAATACATTTATCCCTAGGCTGGTCATTTGTTAATCATATATGGTCTTCCAATCTCTTGAAATCCATTTTGCATGCATAAAATGTTAGATTTGACTTAGTTATTGTTTAACTGTATTATTTCAATTGTTAATAATTTTTCTGTTTGAACAGGCAGACTGTAATTAATACTTCAACTTCTTTCTCAGTTTGTAAAAATGACAGAGATTGTCTGTTATTGCTTTTACGGACTAATCCGTGCCACCAGTTAACAATTTCAGGGTTTTTTTTATACATTTTTAGACAGCTGTACAACTCAAATAATGCATTTTTGTACAGAGGAATTAATATAATTGCTTTTAAAAAATACCAGAATATCTTACCCCATCTACTACAGTAGATTCTCATTTTTACAAACTGAAGAATAAGTCATTATTATGACTTTCGCCTAACTTTTATTTAACCTGAAACATTCCTTTAACAGCAAACTGACATCAAATCGGTTCCAGTTTCTACGTCATCCTCTATGACAGAGTGTCTTCTCCTTGATTTCACATTGAGGAGTGAATTCCTGTGATGCCTTTAGGTGTGTGTGATGTGCATCAGACTATTCAACATTCATTTAAGCTCCAAGCTGTCTACAACAGAACTGCAGAAGTGGATTAGTATCTTCATCCAAAATAATCTCACAGTAGCCTTCTAGTCTACAACGGGGTTAAATTCATTTGGCAGTGATACCTGTATTCATCATAGCTGCTTCTCTCTTTACCCCCTGAAGAAGAGACAATATCATTAGTTAGAGAGTGTAAAAACAATATGATGTACAGCCCCATTAATGTGTAAGATCCTCACAGAAGCATCACTGGAAAAACAACTCTGGGCTTCTGTCCAAGGGTCATGTGGAAGGTCGCAGTGCCAAGATAAGATCATCCAGTTGCAAGGGTCGGAATAAATGAGCTTGATAAAAGTCATCTTTTGGAAAATAATGAATCTGCAGGCTCAATAGGCAGATTCAGAATATTAATGTTCATCTTAAGCTGATAAACTGCTATTCTGATCCCTTTCAGATGGCTTTCATGCACAATAAAATCTCAACCGACTTTTTATGGCAAGCTCAATCTGTTCTGCCAAACTGCGGTTCTCAGACGAGTCAAACAATGCTAAATTGCGACTAACAATAAAGTTGTGCACAGTTAGCAAAATAAATAAGTTGATCAACTTTTAGAAGGAAGAAAAAGCAATTCCAATGTTTGTTAATATCAAAGATCAAGTGTCTAAGAAATATTTATAATATTACAATAAAACATTTTTGTACAAATTCATCTGTCACTTTACCAAATTATGAAGATGCTAACACGGACACGTTGTGTGGCGAAACTATTCAACACATAAAAAATATGACTACATTAAATAAAGGTTGTTTTGCTGTTGATGCTCCCTACTCTTCAAACATTTGGGGCCAGCAAGTTTTTTTGATTGAAAAAAAATATATATATTATATCTTTTCTTGGCTGCTGAAAATTCCATCACAGGAATAAATTACAAAACCATTAAAATATCTTGCCAACCCCAACCATCTGAACAGTAGTGTATTTAAAAAAGAAAAAGAAATCAACATTTCTATAATTTTTTTTATTTGTATTTTATTATTATTCGTTTTGTTGTTCTATTATTATTATTTTGACCAAACAGTTCATGCTAAAATAAATCACCTTTGTCCACAAACATTTTAAGTTTTCATTCTACTCTTGCATTTTAATGTGACCTTTTCAGAAATGTAATCAGATTGCAGGTACTGGTGAGTTCCTTACATAAGAAATATAAGCTGTCCTTGAGTTCATTTCGAGTTAATCAATAAGTCACTCAATAAATGTGCCTCTTCTGTTTTTATCACTGGATCACTGAGTCACATCTGTGTGAGTTTGATGACTTTGAGAGCATGGACTACATATCAGATACAACTAAGGACATAACATCCTCAGACAGCATGCTGTGTGGCACATGTTTACCCTTCAGGACAGCAGCTCAGGAGGTGACGGTACGAGTTTCTGTTTGCATATAAAACAAGGAGGACAGGAAGCAAGGCAGGGCCAGGGATCAGGTGAGGATGATGATGATGAAGATATGAATTCCATGTTATCCTTTGCCTTGGTCCTTTCAGACGGAAATGTGTGTGTGTGTTTGGCACATGTATCAGTCAGAGTGTTGTAAGCTCTGGGCTGGATGCCTAGCAGAATGATGCAGCAGTGTGTATGCATACAGTATGTGTGTGTGTGTGTGTGTGTGTGTGTGTGTGTGTGTGTGTGTGTGTGTGTGTGTGTGTGTGTGTGTGTATATGCTGTGGAGGTATTTTCACATATAGGAGTGTGTGTGTGACCCACCAAAGTCGAGGCTGCGTGTGCGAGGGTTACACTGCTTGTGTCCCTTACAACCCCGGAGCTCCATGAGCTGAACATGCAGCTGATTGAGAACATGCCGGTCCAGTGTGTTCACTGCATTCACCAACTACACACACGGAGAGAGAGATGCAACATAACACAGACATTAATATAACACTCATTGTTGGTAAAAAATAAATATTGTAACAGTATAAAAAAGCATTTGAATTTCCAGTTTCTGTTACCATTTCAATACTTATTTAGCCTTTTTTTTTTTTTTTTCTGCCACACCAAACAATTTTGCACCTAATAAAGTTTTTTTGTGTTCTTGTTGACTAACACTGACACCAGTGGATAACAGAAGATGAAAATGACACATGATGTATGGAGGAAACAAATAAAAAAAGAAAGTAAATACTACATGTAAGCAATAAATTGATAAATATGAATATTTATTCATAATTAATTTAGAAAACATGGAACATGAGCTATGAAATTAGCCTCAGCAAAACAAAAGAATTTGCCATTTTAAAAGTTCAAAATGCCATTCACAAGAATGTTGTGATACAATAATCTGAGATGTGGTGTAAACAACACTATTATTTAAATATTCATGAGAATATAGAAGAAAAAACTGAATTGCATGTATCATCACTGTTGGACACTGTTAGTCGACAAAATAAACGAATGCGAAAAGTGTGTTTTAAGAAATAATTTCTATTTACCTTATTTATAATTATTATTATTGATTATTAATATAACTAATAATTAATAATCTCCTACTCATTTTCCACAGGGCAAAATGTGCCTATAGTTGAAGAAAGACCCAAGTCATCCATCGAGATTTGACTTGATAGCTGATGTCAGGCTATGGTATTTTTGATCAATATTATTTTTCCCTGTCCATATGGCCGTGGTTAAGAAATTGTTTTCAGAGGCAGAATAAGTTATTACACTGTAAAGAATGATTATGCTTTTTCTCCCCAAAATAACACACTGATGAATAGTGTACACTAAGAGTAAAGCCATTTACTAAGAAAGAAAACATGGTCCATGGTGGTTTCATGCTGTCTTTATATACAGTATGAGCACTGACCTGATACGGATCCGTGCTGATGTCAAAGTACTCCAGAAATCCAGTGGCAAATTCACAGAACAGGAAGTTGTGTGTCTCATTAATGGTCCTCATGCACCAGTAGGTGTTGTTATTGGCACTAGTGCACGCACAAAACGGCCCCACTGGAAACAAAGATGAAATAGTGTGAGACACATCAATGCAGTTCTCACTCACAATCAACACATTCTCACTCACAGCTCGTCACAAGGTCAGGAACCCTTGGTGTCACTTTTTAACAAATCTGGCTTCTTTTTTCAATGTGCAGGGAACTATTTGCCTTATGCATCAGATCCAGATGCATTTAATTCTTTGCATGCAGTTGTAAAAGCAATATTTTTTACAGTGTGTGAGTGTGTGTGTGTGTGTGTGTGTGTGTGTGTGTGTGTGTGTGTGTGTGTGTGTGTGTGTGTGTGTGTGTGTGTGTGTGTGTCTTACATGTCCAGAACGGAGCGGTCTGCCAGTGCTGGTTGTCGTGTGTGAAGCAGGTGAGGCCAGGCATGCTGCAGGTGTCATTGTTACGCAGGCGCTTCAGTAACTTCCTCAGCTTCTTCCTGCGCTTTTGTTCCAACAACAACCAGGCCTTCTTATCCTTCTCCTGTCCTTTCCTACAGAGACAGAGAGAATCATCAAAACCATAATCATGCATACATATGTATACATACACTCAGACCCAAAACCCCACCTGAAGGGATGGACACCTCCGGCTTTGTATTTCCTCAGCTTACTCTTGTACTTGGATTTGTAACTAAAAGAGAAGAAAAATGAAGTGAGCCATCATCAAATAGGATTATAACCAGTATATATTAAAATAATTAATGCATAAATAATGTATATATAATGTACTGTATAAGTAATCAATTGTTTAACATATAGTATCTATTTATATTTTATAAAATGTTTATGTCATTCTTTTTAATATATATATATATATATATATATATATATATATATATATATATATATATATATATATATATATATATATATTTATTATAAAATGTATTTTATTTTATTGTATGGAGTTTACAATGAAATTATAAATTAAATACATTATTGATTATTGATTAATAATAATAAAATACATTATTGATTATGGATTAATAATAATGAAACAATAATAATATTTTAATGTAATTTATTTTAATTTAATTTAATTAATGAATCTGAATGAATTTGACAAATACAGAACAACAGTAAAGAGATAATAGACAGATGTGACTCTCACTAGTATTTGTTGCAGTCACACTCTTCAGGTCGAGCTTTTTTCAGGTGACCTCTGACCTCACGAAGGTTTTTAATCTTTGTCTGGAGTGTTTCAATCTGGGAAAAGAAATGATAATGTACATAACAATATAACTTATGCAATATAAATGTACAGAATTCAAGTTGTAAGACTGGGAATATAATACATGAGTCGTGTGAAACTTTTACTGATGCTTTTTTGAGCTTGCAGCTGGTCACTGTTCACTTTTTGTTCACAACTTTCTACTAAACATCCCTATTATATTCCACAGAAGAGAGAAAGTCATACAGATTTGGAACAAATTGCATGTGAGCAAATCATAAGCGTGACATACTTCGTGGTCGATGTGGAGCTTGTGATCCTTCCATGCTTGCAGCGATTTGTACAGACCAATGTCACATTTTACTGTCTCATTGGCCAAAATGGAACATCTGAAACACACACACACACACACACACACACACACGCACACACACGCACACGCACACACACACACACACACACACACACACACACACACACACACACACACACACACACACACACACACACACACACACACACACACACATTCGCTTTGATACATATACTTGCTCTTTTGTCCACAATGTGTCTCTACTGAAGCAAACACATGCACACGCTCCTCACCTGTGAGTGACTTTAATAGAGGAGGGCACAGTGAGGCTGTTGCTGGTCTGGCTGCCTGCAGTGGGTCCCACACCACTGAACTCGTCCTCGTCCGCTGTGTTCTGCCTAAGGCTGAGGTTTCTGGGATCTGAGGATCTGTATTCGTGATCCAGGTCCACCGCATACAGGTCTCCTCCCATCTCCATGGAAACAGCACGGGCAAAGCGGTTCCTGGAGTAGCTCTTCAGGGATTTCAGTTCTGTCAATCAAATGCAGGGCTTGCCATTATCACTTGTCAAGGACAATTTTTTTTTCATATTAGATACTATATTAGATAGAGAGACTTTTTTTTTTTTTTTAATTGTCATGAAATTTTTAGTATGTAAAGACATTCTGCTCAAAGACCTGATTTGATTTGTTTAAAAATAAATAATAATAAAAAAATATATATATATTGTAGTTTATCAGTTATTTTAAATTTTAAATATATTTCACAATATACTGTTCTACCATATTTCTGCTCAAATTAATGCAGCCTTGGTAAGCCTAAGAGACTTTAGAGAAGTGTTGTGACCAGTAGTGTACATACATAATTATTATCTGTAATATATTATGAAACTTATTATTAATTATATTAAATACAAAATATTATTATTATAAGTATAAACAAATATATTATATAATTAAATAATAATAATAGATTAAATATAATAAAAAAATATATATATTTTACATTAAAAATTAAGAAATATATATATTCTGATCATATTAATTAGAAGTCGACTCACCTCCACTAGAGGGCAGCAGAGGCACAGAGAATAATTCAGCTAATGCCACCTGCATGATTTTTTGGAGGACTTGTTGCTGCGTGTGTTTGTAGCTCAGTATCTAGTCATACTCACTCTTTTTGGAGAACAGTTTATTCTTGGAGAAGGTGCTCAGTCTGTAGCTTGTGGGTTCACAATCGCAGCCTTGAGGCTCAGAGTTCACGCTGACATCAGCGCTCATGCTCTGCAGATAAATTTGGGATTTGATGCTGGATACAGATGGCTTCCGCACTGCAGACAGACTGGCCATGCCTTTGCATTTAGACAACCTCAGCTTCCCTGTGGCGTCCTCAACACACTGCCACTTCTGCAGAGACACAGACAAAAAGGGACATCATGCAGTTTTACTCTCAAAGATGATTCATATACACTAACATAACAGAAATAAAAGGTACTACGGTATTGCCACAGTTGCTTGGACATAGTACCAGGGTAATATCATGATTTTTTTTTTAAAGGTACCATGATAATATTTTATCATTCAAAAACATGATGCAAATTACCATATGATACCATAGAAAGCCAGCTCAAGGCATAATATCTTACTCATTCTTGTAAAATATTCTTAGCTCATTCCTCTGTGACTGAACTGTATTTGACAGCGTCTGCTCACGAACACAATTTGTTTGACACCATCAAAACCCATTAACTTTTCACCGTGATGACTGTGTGCGTGGATGTGCTTATACGCCGGAAGTAAAAGGTGAAAATTAACCCCCTGCCTCGTGTCGGCATTCTTACTCAGCTGTAATTATCACAAATTCACCTCGTTAATGAGGAACATAAGTTACAGAGCGCTCAGGGCTGCACACTATCAGAGAGATGAGAGAAAATGCCTTTCGTTTTAGTCGCTTTTTAGTGGCCTTGTAGTTAAAGACATGGATGGGAAATGGAAGAAGCTATGAGGGCCAATCCAGCATTTTGGACCAGGTGCTATTTTATATCATCGCAAAATGTAGACTGTGTTATTGCACAGCTCTATGTATAAAGTTGGATATACATTATATACCCACATATATACAGTACACTCATGTAAATCGATATAGCAAATTTCAACTGCATGACTTTTAGTTTTATTGTATAATGTAACTATATTATTGGTAAATATATAAAGTTGGATGTGCATAATATCCCACTTTATATGCATACATACATTATACTAAAGTGCATATGCTATATTGCAAAAACCAGCTCTAATCTGCTAAATGCAAATTTAAGGCATTAAGATATTAAGATGTCAAATACATACACCATGATTTTCTGTAAAGTAAAACTACTTTGAAACAATGTTTAAATATTAATATTTTATAAATAAATAAATATAAATATAATAAATATTTTACAAAGTACTTTGGAATCTAAAATTGCTATGAAATCAAAGCCATGTATCTAACTCAGTTATGTTCCAAATTTGAAGAAAAAAAGAAAAGAAAAGAGGTTCCTGTGAGATTTTGTTTAGGTGCTTTTTCAAAAATAGTCACCCGGTGACATTCAAACTCCATTGAACTTTTTGATGCATTTTCCTGTCAAAAAGTTATACATTTCTGTCACAGTATTTACTTCTACCACAAAATAATCACCAAATATGGAACCTTGAGACTCAGACCATTCCAACGATGTGTTCTGTCAAGATTTTTGAAAAAGTTTTGATTATAAAATATTGTAGTAAATTTTGTAATATTGCACTTGACACCGCTCACTAGGGAGAGGAGCCCGCCAAAAGCATTTAAAGTACCATTTTCTTGGTAACAAAATAGTTTTCACAAGATCAATTTTAAGTGTTTAAGCTTTCAAATTATATCTAATTTAGGATGATTACTAAAATACATGACAGTTAAGAGGTTAAAGGGATATTTCACTCAAAAATGAACTCACCCTCATGTCATTCCAAACCTGTATGAATTTCTTTTTTCTGTTGTACACATAACATAATATTTTGAAAAATGTAACCAAAGAGTCGATGGTAGCCATTGACTTCTATAGTATGTAAAAAAAATACAGTGGAAGTCAATGGCTACCAGCAACTGTCGGGTTACCAACATTCTTTAAAATGAGGGTGAGAAATGATGACAGAATTTAATTTTGGGATGAACTTTCTCTTTAAATAAATAAGGTGTTAAAACAATCCAGATAGTATGTGCACATAAACAACACTTTCTTCAGGTGCAATTTCCCCTTTTTCTTGGTTTGAAAGTTAGACTTTTTTCTTGCTTGCAAAAGTGTGAAGGTATGTAATGACAGACTGTTCCTTGATCAAAGCAGAAAAGCAGATGGAGGAATAAAGTCTGACGTAAAAAACGAAAGAAAGAGATGGAGAAAAGAGAAAGGGATGGAGAGAATAGATAATGCAGGAACGGGCTGCAGGTCCCTGGAGGACTACAGTGGGCCAGTCTTGTTAGAGTGAAAGTGGGAGCATGAAATTTCAGGTGTCTGATCTGACAGCTCAGACATCTCTCTGTTCTCACTTCTGTTTCAGAAGACGACACACACACACACACACACACACACACACACACACACACACACACACACACACACACACACACACACACACACACACACACACACACACACACACACACACACACACACACACACACACACACACACACACACACACACACACACACGCACACACACACTCTCTACTTGTAAGGGTCTATACTGACAAAGTAAGCCAAAAAGTCTTACCATGCCATGGTAATATTATGAAGTACCTTCAGTGTAATACCTCAGTAATTACATACTGTACTAATGGTTAAAAGTCTGCAATAAATAAGACTTATAAGAAAAAATAATATGCTCAGCAAGGCTGCAATTATTTGATAAAAACAGTAATATTGTGAAATATTATTACGGTTTAAAATAACTCTTTTTTTATTGTAAAATATTTTAAAATGTAATTTATTTCTGTGATGTAAAGCTGAAATTCCAGCATCATTACGTCAGTCTTCAGTGTCACATGATCATTCAGAAATCATTCTAATATACTGATCTGCTGTTCAAGAAACATTTATTATTATCATTATTATTAACACTACCATTCAAAAGTTTGGGATAAGAAAACATTTTATTAAGCAAGGAGTCTTTAAATTGTTTAAAAGTGACAGTAAAGACATTTATAATGTTACAAACGATTTCTATTTCAAATAAATCACTGTTCTTTTGAATCTTCTATTCATCAATGAATCTTGAAAAAAACAATGTAGCACATTATTTTATTTTATTATTATTATTGTTTTTACTGTATTTTTTATTTAAAAATAGAGCCTTGGTGAGCACAGTACACTTTACGAACTATTAAAAATAATAAATATATCAATGTACAGTATTGTTAAAAATATCAAAACGTTAATGTGTTTTTCCTGGGTGGTGTGTCGTAGTATTTCACAGACGTACTGGTTCTGATGGTGAAGGCATGGCTCATGAATATTTATTATGTTATGCACAAACGATTGAACATGAGATTTTAGTGTTTTAAATAGTCTATGTGACATATTGAGGTCAGCAGTAGAGTTTTTGCTCATTTGCAAGTCAAATTGAAAGGCAAACAATAACATTACGATGTGGAATGTCCAAAAATCATCTACACAGCAGTTCAAGTTGCTACTTGTGACATTTCGTTTGATAACTTCATCTCTGCTGCTCTGAATGCATTCATAAACAAACCAATGTTTGAAACACTAGACTCCTGGTTATGTGGAGTAGTAGATTGCTGCCTATACTATATATACATTTTTTATAAATTGTTGGAAGATAAATATTCTTGTGTCTGTATGTTGTTATACCTGACCGATCTGTTCACATGGCGTCTGGTACTCTGCGCGCTGGCACAGGTCTTTAACACGCTGGTATTTGGGCAGGTAGTTTTCCTCCTGGGCCATATCTTTCCCATCATTCAATACTTTATGCAGCAGTTTTCTGTCACCAGAGAAGAAGAGAAAAAAGCTCATGTTATCTGAATAAACATACGCTGACCTTTCACACCAAAAACCCAGAGCTCTCCGGCTGTTTTCACATTTAATTTGCGCTGACTCACCCTCTCTCCACCAGGAACGAGTCCCTCCACACTTTTCCTTTCTTGTTGAGCTGGAACCTGCAATTAGGAGAAACGGATGGATATTGATCTACCAGCTTTGTTACTGATCACCTGGAACAGCAAATTGTCCAGAAATTGGCCGCTTCTCAGTGGACTCAAATGATGACTAAATGCAACAAGTTGAGGCCGAGATTGAAAAAGAGTGAAAAAAATCGTAATGCTGAAAAAATGACAAACAGCTTAAACTGAATTTAAAGTGTTTTTTTCTTCCCCTCTACTATCCCTGATGAAAAACAGAAGGAGATGTGGAGATGTGGAAAACACAAGTGCTCTGTGCACCTCCTGACCTTCTCTGCAGATATGAGCTATCGATCGGTGCTCTCACACACTCTCTCTGATCTCCGCAGGAGTTTCTGCCAGATTTAGGAGCGTTCTGGCTGGCCTTTTCTCCTATTCAGACTCCTATTGTTAGTGGTGCTTGCTAAGGCATCATCAGTTCACAAACTCCAAAGCCGAAGTCATGCGTACTTTGCCCCATGCCATTTGTGTTTTGGACATGAATGATACTTTAAAATGATGGGGTTTATAGAAAAGTGGTGTGCTATTGGGTTGCCATGATAATAATAATAAAAAAAATTGCTTGTCGTAAAAAGGTGAAATTATCTAATATTTATATCATTGACACATTGACGTTGACACAGTCATGGGTCTTCACTATGATATAATTTCTTGTTTTATGTTTTTAACTTTCTGTTATATTGGTTACTCCACTTTGATCTAGATGACAAGAGTCTGTTTATTATGAAATAATAAATGATGTAAATTATGAAAGCCTGTTTCTGCCACCGAATAAAAAATAAAACAATGGGATTGCTACTTTTTAGGTCAAAATTCTGACATTTTTTCTCGCAGTTGTGAGTTTACATCTCGCAATTCAGATTTATTTTCGCCAAATCACGAGTTATTAAGTCAGAATTGTGAGATAAAAACTCGCAACTGCGAGTTATAAAGTCAGAACTGCGATGCAATTCTGAGAAATAATGTCAGAATTGTGAGATAAAAACTCGCAACTGAGAGTTTATATTTCACAATTCTAAGAAAAGCCAGAATTGCGAGATAAAAAGTCAGAATTCTCAGAAAAAAAGGATTTCAAGATCGCAATTATGAGAAAAAAGTTAAAATTGTGAATTTACCTACTATTCTGATTTGCTATTGAGATGGAAACTCACAATGTAAATGTAAACTCACTCAATTGTGAGATGTGAGATGTTGAGAAATAAAGTCAGAATTGTGAGTTTATATTATTTTGCAATTTTGACTTTATTTCTCGCAAATTGCTTATTCATATTACGCAATTCCAACTTTATAACTCGCAATTCTGAGGAAAAATGTCTAAATTGTGAGATTTAGAGTTGCAAACCCCGTTTTATTTTTTATTCAGTGGCAGAAATAGGCTTCCATAACAGGATCAAAATTTATGTTCACAATTCTTTTTGATGTTGGTTTTTGCAAGTTAACGAGCAGTACAGCAAAACTAATTTCCATGTTTAAGAAAATAGAGCCTTCCAACAAAATATAAAAGAAGAAATAAATAACAGACCATTTCGACCAAAACAACGGTGGGCAATATGACCAAAATCATATTTCACTTGATCTTATTTCAATAATAATAAAAACAGGCACTGAACTGCACTGTCATAAACCATAGCTATAAAGTCAGTTTGTGGAGACAGTTTAATCATTCATGATTTACTATCGTCATATCACAAACGCCTATTATTAGTCATATTTAGGACCAGGGGTTAGGTTTATTCGACCACCCAGAGACCCCAGCAACAGTTTAGAGTTGCCCTCGAAAACAACCAGAAATCCTCAGCACATGGAAGCTGATAAAATATAGAGATCCTTATTTAATTAGTGTCTATCTGAGCTGATTGAGAGCACAAGGGAAGTACAAGCCCTCCATCTCCCTGCCAGGCATTTTTCCTAAAAGCCCCTCTTCCCTCCGGATTTCTTATTTCCTGCCCCCCCCCCCCCCCCCACCTCCTGCTGAGATATGTATCTCTTCCTCTCATCTGAAATAAAAGAGGTACGCGGGCTAGCAGAAGAGTGCAGAGATGAGATTTCAGCAGGTGTCATGGTGATGAGGGGCTCTGTGCCAGTAGGATGCCTGGCAGACCGCCATCTGCTGCCACTCAATGACAATGAAGCGAGGCGAGGTGTTGTTCAAACTGCTCAAAATGCAATGTGTCATTATCCTCATG
Organism: Acrossocheilus fasciatus; assembly: GCA_036784905.1. Taxonomy (NCBI): domain Eukaryota; kingdom Metazoa; phylum Chordata; class Actinopteri; order Cypriniformes; family Cyprinidae; genus Acrossocheilus; species Acrossocheilus fasciatus. Next base: position 8,200,717 of record CM071960.1, read on the forward strand.
ACCCTCAGCATTACAAACTGTACAGTGAACTAACTAGCGCTGTTCACTCTTAAAAATAAAGCTTCCAAATGGGTGTTTTTGCAGTGGTGCCATAGAAGAACCATATTTGGTTCCCCAAAGAACCTTTCAGTGAACAGTTCCTAAAAGAACCATTTTGAAGAACATTTAAAAAAAATCTAAAGAACCTTTTCTGCATTTGAAAGGTTCCATGGATGTTCAAGGTTCTTCATAGAACCACTGACGCCAATAAAGAACCTTTATTTTTAAGAGTGTTGATTCTGTACTGAGAAATATAACACTGAGGAGCGAATTTATTAAACAGTCGTGCTACTTTTGCATGTGCTAACCTGCGTTTTATTCACAAACCACCCACAATCCAGTTCACCCAGGTGCCAAATGTGCTGAAACAGCACTGTGCTGTGGGTATTTACAGTAAATTACATTTTTGTCATTCCTTTCATCACAAACACACCTCCTTTATATGTAAATTAGGTTAATTATAGAGGCGTTGTACTGTTATTATGTTGTGCTGCTCGCATGCTTACCATCTTAAAAGATCATATAAAAGGAAAAAAAAAAGATTGTCAGTTGCATTGTGATTTTCTTTTCAATGATTAAATGTTTTGAAGCTATATTTAATGAGTTGACAATTACATAACATTCAACTGATGTAATTTATTCATAACTTAGAGATAACTTGGAGACTTTATTTTAAGAATTAAGGAATTAAACGCATAAATTAAATATCATTTAAATGAAATGAAAAGATTAAGAATAATTTTGATTAAAATCACATATCGTTTTGGAATTGAATCATGACTCTTAGAATCTGAAAATCAGATCAAATAGTGAGGTTCCTAAATATTCACACCCCTAGTAAAATACATTTTTGACTGATCACGGCAGGAATTATTCATCAAATGGTGATAAAATGAAGGAAAACAGATAGACATTGTTGGTGAATTCGTCCCTTAAAATACCAAACTTTCTTTAATAAATATCTCTGGCCAATTGTCATACCAATACACCAATTTTGACTTTTTTATTCTGTTGATTTAACCAAGGAAGCCCAGGCAGTGAATAATAGTATAGATCAATAAACTCATGTAGCACTTCGACTGTCCACAATCCAATCACGTGGACAAAATGAACAACCGCCGTATATTATTTCCCACTCCTTTTCAGAAATACTCAACTCGGCAGACTTCAGGAGACATCCTCACCTGTTCATCATGCGGTCTGTGTCCAGGAGCTTGAGGATGGACTTGCCGTCCATGTCTGGGGGAACGTCCATCCCCGCGATGTCCAGGATGGTGGGCGCCAAGTCTATGTTCAACACGATGTGGGGGTTGCTATGGAAACAGAAGAGGGGGTCGCCATTTGACATAATGGTCAGAAACCAGACGAGCAGCACATGAACACTGACAGATAATAAAATATAGACAGTGAAAGAAATAGAGAGATCCAGGACTTGCTCAAAATGGAATACAGCTGTACTCCTACTGAATATAGACTACACTGCATAGTATCTTTCAGACTGAGCCAATGTGATTTGGGGCGTCACTTAAGATGGTTGAACACCCAGTGAAGTATTGGGCAATCAGATGCACACTGAGTGTCCATGAGCAAAGATAGCAGCATGCAGGTCACATACTAGCAGGGCTGCAAGTGCCACCTGAGCAACTGTCATTGAGATAAATGTGAACGCTAACGCAGTGGTTCTCAAACTTTTTGACTTCAAGAGAGTCCCCCACTGTCCAAGACAATATTACAAGACATTTTCAAGTGCTTCTGCTGTAATGACAAAGCTGCTTGCTTTTAAACTTTTTTTATTTAAAAACAAGAGGAGTGTCAATATATTAAAATAAGGATAAAATAATTAAAATGATTGTATTAAGATTATATTATGTTAGAAGAAAATGATATAAAATAATTATAATGATGTAAAATAAAATGTGTCAAATTTACTTACACGAATGAATGAATTAACAAACTAAATAAATAGATTAACTGTTATAAAATAAAATGAAATAAAATATAAAATATTAGATGAAAAATGTAAACAAAAATCTGAAATATTATCAAGGCAACTAACTGAAATAAAATAAATTTAAGTACTAAAATGACAAAAACTAAAACTGAAATAAAAAGAGATAAATAGATAAATTTAAATTAATTACAGTATTAAAAAATATAAAAGATAAACAAATTATTTACTTATCTTATTAACTATATTACATTAGAAGAAAACTAAATAGAAGAATTATAATTTTGTAAAATGATATCAAATAATTCAAGATTCAAGAGCTGAATGTTCTTCAGAGCTTGATTTTTACCGAAAAAAAAGAAAGAAAAAAGATCTTGACATAACTAGAAAAATGTATATTCATTATAGACATTTTCATGATTTATTAGGATTTGATTAATTTCCATGATTTTCAGGTCTAGAAATCACACTTTAACAATTCCCTCATATATTTATTGTGCGAATACTGGTTCTTATATAAAAATGAACAAATTAAAAAAATATATAATATAATATATATAATGTGAATATTTTGTAATTGTTTTTATTTTATATTATATTGTTCTTTTTTTCAGAAAATTGCTTTGATGTTTTCTTTTTTTTGTGTTTTTCAATTTTTTTTTTTAAAATTTTTGTAAAGCTCTTTGAGATAAACTTTTAAAGGCCCCATAAAAAGTAAAGTTTATTATTATTATTGTCATCATCATCTTCTGACATCTTGATTTTTAGCTGTTTTAGTTTATTTTAAAGCCTGTTTTTGCGGCCCCTTGTAAGGTGCTGAGGCCCCTGGTTGAGAAGAACTGAGCTAACAGAGAGTTTTCTATTTTAAACCTCTTTGCCTGATATATTAAACGCTCACCTTCTGATGCTGAAGAACAGATCAAACCCCTCAACGTGCCTAACTGTTCATTTTGATTAAAAAAAAATATTCAAAACTGATGAGTGTCAATTTTAACTGACCATTTCAAATCCTGTAAAGTCAGTGGACTGAAACTCAGTGGAGATTAATCCAATCACATCCACTCAGTTTTCAAAAAGTAAATTAAGCTCAACTCTCTCTCTTTTTTTTTATTGCCTGAAGGCTCATCTGATGTTGAACTGGCCCCAGCTGTGCCTTTCTCACCCTGAGTCTCCAGCCAAACTCTTTATCCTCTTTTCTGTGCCTTTCATTCACAGTAAAAAGTCTTGTGGTCTTCACATGAGTGGTCTTTACTGCTGTTAATCAGCTTTTCTGAGAAAGAGGGAAGCCAGATCACACAGCAGTGGTAAATCAGACTAGTGACTAATGATATTAAACGCTGACGAGAGAAAGAGAGAGCTCTGGTCTGGTGCTCCCGTGGGGATGCAGGTTCATATATGGCCTGCAACATTTGCTGGTTTCATTCTCTTTCTCTGTATATGGCAGGACATTGGAAAGTCATTAAAACCCCATAAATCAAGTTTAGACCTCATTTAAGAGTAACTCTGGCCTCTGTACAAAAACCATTAAACAAAGATGAATTACTATAGACATAAATGTTATATTAAATTATCTAATTATATATGATACTAAATATATACTTTTTTAGAAAATAATATTTTAAGAGCTTTAATTTTGCAATGCATTGCAATGAGACATTATATTATAGAAAATTTTTGTATTTATATAAATAAATATATGAATAAATATTGATTTATCATGGTACTACTATCTAAAACCACTACATTTTTTTTTTTTTTGAGGGTTGTCCTTGACTTGTCTCTTGGATGGCGTCGTTGGATACACACTCACATGCCTCCTGCCTCCACATTTGGGCCACGGATGTAAAAGGGAACTCTGATGTCAAACTCGTAGGGCATGGATTTCCCCTTGACCAGTCCGAACTGACCGATGTGGTATCCGTGGTCAGCCGTGTAGATCACATATGTGTTGTCCAGCTCCCCAGTGTCCACCAACATGTTGTATATCTGCATTCAGACAGAAGAAACATACGAATGGTAGAATCAATTATAAGGAACAACAGCCTTTTTGTGGTTGCAGTCAAACAAAAATGCTGGAGAAAAACAAGACAAAAGCATCATGAGACTTTTTGGTGTGAATCCAAGAGAATCTGAAAGATATATGTGCCGCCATGGCTTGATGCAATTTCATTTACTTACATGAATGAATGAATGAATTCATTAATTAATTAATGTGAAATGGACCACCGCACTCAGTGTTGTTACTGTTCACTAAAACAATTAAAAATAATTTTGTTACTTGAAATTAAGCTGAAATAAAATATAAAATATTAGATGAAAAATGAAAATGAAATATTGCCTAGGCAACTAACTGAAATAAAATAAATTCAAGTACTAAAATGACAAAAACTAAAACTGAAATAAAAATAGACAATTAAAAATAAATAAATTACAGTATTTAATAAAAGATATATATATATATATATATATATATATATATATATATATATATATATATATATATATATATATATATAAAAAGATAAAAAAAATAAAATAATAAAATGATAAAAACACAAAAAACAACTAAGACTTTAAACTGAAAATTAATAAATTAATGCTTATTCAGAACATCAATGCTGTAAATACCATAACAAAACATAATTAATACTGAAATAACAATGATTGCAAAAACCGTAGTACTTTAGTATTGTCTAAAGTGTCTTAAAGTGTTAGAAAATCTAGAAAAGTGTTAGTGTTAGAATTATTCAGTACCATGGAATATATGGAGTAAAGGCAGGAAATGTCTTATATATATATATATATATATATATATACACACACACACACACACAGTATATTATTTTTAAAAACTGCATTCGATTTTTATTATTTGTAATTCATGTAACTTGTATAACACGTATAAGTGATACCTTCTCCACACTATCATCCACGGACAGCAGCGTTTGCAGTCTCTTTCGCTGCAGCATGTTGGTGAACTCCATGTGAATGGGCTTCATGGGGCCGGTGTAGCGCATAATCCAGTGTTTGTCTGGATTAGGGGCGTAGTTATAACTGGGCGTTCTGAATGGAGAAGAAAAGAGTCACCGTCAGTGGACCTGCTGAAGCATGACTGAGGGAAATCGAGAGAGTTTTCAGAGCGTCTCGAGACACTGTTTGTTGACTCTGTTCTGCTGATGTCGGAGGAAAGCACACAGACACATTTTGACAGCTGGGATGTGTCTGCCTGAATGTGTGAAGTTGTGTCTCTGTGTGTGTGTGTGTGTGTTTGCATGGTCAGAATTACAAATGACAGCAATCGACTGTGTGCTTTCTCTCCCATCTCCTCAAAAATGACACATTGCAATTTTACAGTCTCATGGTTTCTCAGGCGCTGACTGACAGACTGACATTCTGTGAATGTAATGGTTGTTCAACCATTATTCAGGGATAAAAAGAGAGAGAAGTGTTTGTAGCTCCTCCTCCTCGCTCCTGTGACAGGCGTGAGAGGCCTATTAGAAACAAACACTTACACTCCATGCCTTTACAGTTGTGATTAAAAGCCCCCAGCTCTGTTGTTTACAGCCATTACTTAAAGTCCTTCTACAGACAAATCAATGTGAGCATCATCCCACTTATCTGCCTGCTGCCTGGCCTTGTTCTGAGGGTGCTGTATATTTAAACTGATAGCAACATAGCGACAACAAGGGACGATGTAAATCTCTGTCTCTGTTTAGTTTATCTATTTCTGTACTGGCAGCTGAAAAAATGTGTACTGACGTTCCTTTGACACTTGTTTCTTTTCCTTTTTTTGTGTCTATACAATAGCTCTGCAAACTAAGTGTGCTGTCTTCCTAGACATATTTTAAGGTAAGGTTTTCCAAATGCTTAGAAATAGTAGTGGTGATTTTGATTCATTTGTAATTTGAATGATTTTACTAAAAAGATTAATTGAGATTCTTTTAATGATTGACATTTTCTATGGATTATATTGATTGTTTTTCCTGCATTTTATCAAAACCCAGTTCATTAATGTATTTCACGAACATGATGCTTCATTCATTGTTGCTCTGGTTGCGTTTACACCTAAAAAGAAGTGTTTTTTTCCGACCCAGTCAACCGTAAACAGGGTCTAAAACGTTTTGAGCTTATCCACTTTGGACCACTTCTAGAGCTGAAAACACATTAAACTGGATTGGTTTTGTTGCGTAGATGGTTATGTGGTCGAGTGTGTTAAAATGGGCAAAAAAATGGTCCTTTTCTGCATTTTACCAAAACACACGGATTACGGTCAAAATCACAGCTGCTTTCTTTATCCTTTTTATTCATTTCCTTTCCCGATTGCTCGGGTTTGTTCAGTCAATAGTGTTTCTGCACTGCACTCGTTCAAGATAAACAGAACCCAGTAAACAGAATAGTTGATAAACATTTTATTCAATACAGAACATTTTTAGTAATATAGTTCTAATTCACCCCTTATGGAAATTAACCATGGTTTTATTATTGTAAAAGTTGATTACCCTTTGTATAACCACAGTTTTACTACAAATACCATGATTAAACCATATACCATGCAGCAAAACAATGGTTGGTTTTTGTAAGGGACAACACACTTCTGCGCAGTATTTAAGTGCTGAGTATTTTTAAAGGAACACTCCACTTTTTTTGGAAATAGGCTCCAACTCCCCCAGAGTTAATAAGAAGAGTTTTACCGTTTTTGAATCCATTCAGCAGATCTCCGGGTCTGGCGATAGCACTTTTAGCATAGCTTAGCATAGATCATTGAATCCTATTAGACCAGTAGCATCGTGTTCAAAAATGACCAAAGAGTTTCGATATTTGTCCTATTTAAAACTTGACCCTTCTGTAGTTATATCGTGTACTAAGACCGGCGGAAAATGAAAAGTTGCGATTTTCTTCTGTAGTTATATCGTGTACTAAGACCGGCGGAAAATGAAAAGTTGCGATTTTCTAGGCCGATTTGGCTAGGAACTATACTCTCATTCCGGCGTAATAATCAAGGAACTTTGCTGCCGTAACATGGCCGCAGCAGGGGGAGTGATATTACGCAGCGCCTGAAAGTAGTCCCCAGCTAGGTAACTAGTTATAATATAGCTGGGGACTACTTTCAGGCGCTGCGTAATATCACTGCGCCATGTTACGGCAGCAAAGTTCCTTGATTATTACGCCAGAATGAGAGTATAGTTCTTAATCATATCGGCCTAGAAAATCGCAACTTTTCATTTTCCGCCGGTCTTAGTATACGATATAACTACATAAGAGTCAAGTTTTAAATAGGACAAATATCCAAACTCTTTGGTCATTTTTAAACGCGATGCTACTGGTCTAATAGGATTCAATGATCTATGCTAAGCTATGCTAAAAGTGCTATCGCCAGATCCGGAGATCGGCTGAATGGATTCAAAAACGGTAAAACTCAACTTATTAACTCTGGGGGAGTTGGAGAATGAGCCTATTTCCAAAAAAAAGTGGAGTGTTCCTTTAAGCTTATTAGGCAAGGCATTAGCTTAGCAACATGCTAATGTTAGACTCAAGTGGAATTGACTGTAAACAGAAAAGTCGATTATAAATATAGTGTTCAATAAAAATACAGAAAAGTGTTGAGTAAAAATAGTTCTAATTTGATTCATATCTCTATTTCACAAAATACTTGTATTCTATGCATTATTAAGCTTATTAGACTATCAAGAAATTAGCTTAGCAACATGCTTATGTAAATTAACCATGGTTTTATTATTGTAAAAATTGATTACCCTTTATATAACCAGTTTTACTACAAATACCATGATTAAACTATGGTTAGTGTAGCAAAACCATTGCTAATTTGTGATTACCACGGTTTAAATAGTGACCATGTATTTTTGGTTTTATTTGTAGTAAAACCATGGTTCATTTTTGTAAGGGACAACACACTTCTGTGCAATATTTAAGTCCTCTGTATGTTTAAGCTTATTATGCTATCAAGGCATTAGCTTAGCAACATGCTAATGTCAGACTGGAATTGACTGCAAACAGAAAAGCTGAGTAATAGTCAATACAGAAAAGTGTAGAGTAAAAATTGCTCTAATCTGATTCACAACTGTTTCACAAAATATTTGTATCCTATGTATTTTTAAGTTTATTAGACTATCTAGACATTAGCTTAGCAACATGCTAATGTAAAACTCAAGTGGATTTAACAGTACAAGGAGTAATTATAAATATTTTATATAATACAGAAAAGTGCTGAATAAAAATGATTGGTCCCACTTTATATTAGGTGGCCTTAACTACTATGTACTTACATTTGAATTAATCATTTGGTACAATGCACTTATTGTGTACATACATGTTTTTACATTATACTTATATTTTTAAAAATACCTATGTGTAATTACATCTGTAATTAATTTCTGTAATTAAACTGATAATTACACTGTTGACCTATCCTTTACACCTTAACCCACACTTAAACCTACCCAGACCACCAAACCTGTCCCTAACCTTACCCGTATCCCCCCTCAATAGCAGTAATAGTGTTTTGCAATACAATATGAACATAGTAAGTACATTGTACTTATTTTATGATGTAAGTACATAGTAGTTAAGGCCACCTAATATAAAGTGTGACCAAATGATTTATTACACATCATTTAACCTAATATTTGTGTGTATGCTCTGTATATCTTATTAGACTACCAGACTAGAATGAATTGTTCATTGATTCTCTGGTGTGCTTGACGTGAGGAATGCTATACCTGCTACACAGTTGCTGGCTATATAGTGCTCCAAATAAGTCACATGAGATTCCATCACAGTTAGAATACAGCCTCAGAAGGCAGCTGCCTATGTAGACAGTAAACAGCATATTTGCTCTCTCTCTCTCTGGTTTCATCTTCTTTATTGGTCTACATATAATCCTTTTAATCCTCTCAAAACGCTCTTTCTCCCTCTCTTGTTCGTTTCTGATCATATTTTCATTATTCCCTCCATCACAGGAGTGATGGAGATGAAACGGGTGCAGTGGGATCACGCGGCGATGAGAACAGGGGGATTTTCCCACCGAATAATATACGCTCTCTGTGCATGAGGATTTGAACAATATCTCTGCAGTGGCCTTGCGCCAGTCTGAGGGGCAACGAGGGGTTAATTACATACAGCACTGTACAAGGGCAAGGAGCAGAGAAGTACAGGACTAGCAGGAGGCCATTATCGACGGTGGAGGGTGGTTGCAATGGACTGAACGGAGAGAATGAGGGCGGTCCCGGGAATTTTTCATGGGATGTTAAGAGAGGAATTCTGGGGCATTCTCCCATCACAGCAGGAGAATGATACATGCATATGAATGCATGTGTGGAGCACGGACATTTTTTATGGCTACAGGGGTGAAAAAGTGACATATTTCTTTGCGATATAGGTACAATCAGACAGGTGGCGATGTTATAGAGGTGGATGTGAATCATAAAACATGTTTTATGAAGAGTTTGTGTGCAAAAAGAGACTGGGCGAGCAAAACAGGAGCAAGGCTGTTTGTTTTTTATTGGTGAAAGTGAGATGACATCAGAAAAATAATAAAAGCACATTAAATTCCAGACTCTCTGACTCGAGCAGTTACTTTGAAGGGATGATGGATGTTTATGTGAGTCATAAAGTGGGCAGGTTTGCATCTCCTGGTTTATATCTACTCTAATGGTGAATCAAACGCAAGTTAAACTATAACAGAAAGCTTATCGCACGCACACACACTGTTTGAAGAGCTTCCCATTTACTAATCAAAAAATGGATATCTATTCATCTATTTTGGGTTTCTCCCTCATCAAACAGCTTGAGAAAGCGAATGTGCACGTTTGTGAACATTCTGTCTGATTTCATTCCTGACCCCCTCAATATTTCAGGAAAGACAGAAATATTCATTGACAGTACTGTATCTCTTTGCTCTCTCCCTCTCTTTTTCTTGCTTGAATGCGAGAGAAATGGGAGCTTATGGTCGTGTGGTTTTGTGCTTAGAGACACAATGTCCTGAAAGCAAATCGAATCTGAGAGTGAGACAGACAGAGAGAGAATTTAGTACATTAGAGGCTTTTTGTTTGCTCATTTGTGGTATGTTAACTAGATAATATATCTGTGTGTGTGCTGTCGGATGTATATGGGGCATGAAATATATTCTATACAAGTACATTAATGTACATCTTCAAGCTTGTTTTTTGCAGTATGTGTTATATTTTTGAAATATGTCAGTATGCAATTTATAGTGCATTGCAAGTATGTGGTCAGTTCTCTCTTTCAGGTTCATGTACTGAGCAAGGAGGTTTACTGTAGTTAACTATTAACGTTTATAGCGAGCTGAATAATAACATCTGGTTTATTAGAGATGAAATTTGAAGGCAACTTCTTGCTCTTGATTGATTTGATTCGTTACTGCCACAGAAATTAAAGGAGAAGAGTATATTTTCATATGCCATTCGAATGTTTATTCCACAGAAAGTTTTTTTTTTTTTTTTAAAGAATTTTTAAGAAATGTAAATTATATAAATTTCACGTTTATTTAATTTTTAACTACAGATTTTCATGAATCCGACCTCTGCCCAGGGATTTGCTGTATCCAGAGGCTGAATTTATGAGGTTACCAGGCATGACAGTAGACATGGAGAACTATAAAATGAGATTTTGAGATTACTTGGTGTACACAGAGAGTGAGAGTGGGGTCCTAGAGATTTAGCAAATCCAGCTACCTAAAAACAACTGCATCACGTGTAGACAGGATTTAACCTAGACTATGTGAGTGTGCACAAATATGCTTTTCATCATCATGCATGTACTCCGCATGTGTGTGATTGTGTGTGAGTGTGTGTGTGTGTGTGTGTGTATGTGTGTGTGTGTGTGTGTGTGTGTGTGTGTGTGTGTGTGTGTGTGTGTGTGTGAGAAGAATGGCAGGAGGATTACAGACGCTGGGAAAAGCATAGACAGAGACAGGAGGATTTATCTGCTGGAGGGACAGAAATGGAGAGATGAGATGAGCGAAGGGAGAGAAAGAGACATTGAAAAAAAGGTCTGGTACCAGCTGGTGGCCAATTAGCAAGAGAGCAGGAGAAACCGGCAGAGAAAAACAAGTGTGTGTGTGTTTGTGGGTACATTAGTGTGAACCGAAGAGGACTGTTTCCATTATAACATCTCTATCGAGTAGCACTTGAGTGACAGAAATAGAGAAAAGTGCAGCAAGATTTCTATTCACAGTGTTATCCATGATTTCCAGCTGTTTCTCTACTCTCTTCCTATTCATCTTCACCACCACTGACCCTTTTATGTATTTGTGTATGTACAATGGAGTCCAAAAGTCTGAGACCTCAATGAAATTTTTTTTTTTTTCTGAGCTTAACCTTAAAATTAAATGTAAAAAATATGAAAAATGTACAACACAGAAATATAAAAATAATATTGAATATAGCTGCAAGCAGCAATTAAGGAACCAAGCACTACAGAAGCAAGCAAAGCAGCGGGCATCAGACCAACTGCAGCAATGAGAAATTGAAGCCAATTTAAGATGATTTAATTCAAAATGTAGTACTATGCAATATGATTGAATGGTTTATCACTTATAGGTGGGCTGTTACCAAATTGATGTGGTGTGTTCAGTGTGAGATGACAATGACACACACAAAGTTTGGTGTCAATATGTCAATGCTTTGCAGAGATACAGCCTCAGATGTAGTTTGGTATCGTGCCAGCAATTCGTTTATGTGTTAAACAAAAACCATTTTGTCTACTGAAACAAAATCCATAACTTTTTGCCAGCATGATCTGAGTTGAATTTGGTGAAAATCAGACCAATGATCTAAGAGGAGTTTGAAAAAGTAGGTTTTCGAAGAAAATCTAAATCGCGGACAGGAAGTTTGGCATAATTAGTATTGATGTTCTCAGCATGACAAGTCTCATGACAATAAGCAATAATTAGACTATAATTAAAAGCTAATAACATTTCTTTTCTATTTCATTTTAATTTTTAAAACACAAAGTGGTGCTGCCCTGATACATTTTGAGTACCTTCAGGTCATGGTTTCGAAGACACACACCGAGTTTTGTAATGATACGCCAGTGTGTTCATAAAATATAGCATTTTACAACAAAATTAAAAATGGCCGATGCCCAAAATAGCTGACATGACAAAATTGGGTATAGTTCAACTCAATATGTTTACTGAATCTAAACAGGGGTGGATCCAGGATGTTTTCATAGGGGTGACCAGGAAGAGGCCAGCAACCAGTCTGGTATGGCACAGAAATATTCATTATTTCAATATGTGTTTGACTATAAAGTACTGGACTTTTTAGTGCCTAAAGCGCAACTGAATACAATTTATTTGTACTTGATCTAATTCACAACTATCTTAATTACAATTAAGTAATACTGAGTGAATAGGATAATTTTTGTAATTTTCCTTACCTCCAGGTATTTTAATAAAGTGGCTCACTATAGCTTTATTGCTCAGTCAGCTTGGTTATGGTTTGTAACACTCCCAAAAGCTTGTTCTGCATCACTGCATACTCATGGATGAGACATGACTACATAGTTCAAAGTTTAGTCAACATTGACTGAATTTGATATAGGCTAATCGATGAACTCTAAAAAGTAAGCAGTAAATATTTAACATTCTATTAGTTGTCAAAATAAATGAATTGCAACAGTTCTATCATACCTAAATTGAACTCTGTAAAGGAATCCGCATGTGCAAGAATGTGAAAAAAGGCGGAAGTCAACAGCTCATTTGCCAGAATGCAAAATTAGTTATTTTATGCATTTAAATATGGTTTCATTTTCATACTTTACAAATTAGTGAAAATTTTTTGCATATTTTCTAGTACTAGTGCACTGTGTTCACATTTTCTTGACTTAACTGACGACAGAACTACAACGTTGTATGCTCATAGTTTTTTTTGCGTTTTATTTATGATGAAGAGATATAGAGGGTGCACCTCATATTCGCGTACAGTTGAAGAGTGTGCGCCATGAACACAGTAAAATGGCTGATAGGACAGGAAAGTTTGTTTTTCTAAGTTTTACTGACATACAGCCTAACAACATCACATCAGACCGCAGTTCACTGTTGTTCTACTGAAGCTCATTTGGCCCATGTTCCTTTCCGCGCTCGTTTGATTTGCACTTGACGCTGAGGCGAAGTTGAAGTGCGTGTCTGAAAAATCTCTCATTTGTTGTGGTTGTAACGAGACACGGCGGTTCAGCGTCTTAATAAACGCATTTCTTGTTAAGAAAAAAAAAGGCAAAAAAACTGTAGTTGTGAGTAGGGTGGCCAAACTTTGGTCAGTGGTGGCCACGGCCACCCCTGGCCATCCCCTGGCTCTACCCCTGAATCTAAAGATACCAGTCTTGTAATTTTTGGCCAATCTGCTCAGAAATTATAAGCAAAAAAGCTATTTTTCATATCTCCAAAACCACTAGATGGCACTGTGCAGAAACTGTGCAGGTAACCTCAGGTCATGGTTATTATAACACAACAAGTTTGGTCTCAGTACGATACAACATGTTTTTACAGGCGGTCAGATGTTCTTCTGTTGAAGCTTAAAGTGCTTTTTGGATCATCCCAAATCATTAATCAGTTTTTACACACACTGGTGGAGTTCATGTTTCCATAAAGATGAAAAAGAGACAAAGAAAATACCAATACTAAGTAATTCTGAAATTCATCTGTTTATCAGCTTTTTAAATTGAATGTCATGCAATGGAGGTTTGGACTCACATGTGCTGTGAAGCGTTGGGGAAGGCAGTGGTGTACTGAGGGGCTGCGTCCTCCGGTCCATGAGGGGCGGCGTGACTGATCACCATCATGATGGGTCGGTGAGGGTAGATCTTCTTTGACATGCGGAAGTAACTGATGCTGTCATTGGTTATGAGATCTGTCAGGTAGTCCTACAGGAGGTACAAAGACCTGATCATTAATCTACTAAATTAAAATATTTCAGTCTCGGTAATTCAAAAGTTTACCATTCACACGCATATACCCCACTCAGAAGCAAACTTTTCTGTTGTCAGAGAGCTTGAATATCAGCCACTTAGATGAGACTGATAAACCCTGACAAAAGACACTGAACTTTGAGAGAGCCAATGAGAGAAAGAGAGAGAGAGACTGACTGTGTTATAAATCAGTCTAACAAGACTATCAATCAAACTGTTCCAGAATGGATGAAGACATGACAAGAAATTTTAAAATATGAGGTTCCACATGATTGGCCACCTTGCACACACACCTTTGAGTATTCAAATCCGTGTTTCTCTCGGACACCATTCCTGCACAGAGTGTAGTTGTAGAAGCGGGAATTCTTCACCATGGCGACCCACTCCTTCCAGCCCGGAGGAATGTAAGTACCATTATACTCATTCAGATACTTCCCAAAGAATGCTGAGAAAACCCAAACACAAAAGGATATAGTTATCATAAAGATAATAGAGTGTAGAAGAGAGCAAATTAGAGCACAGAACAGTATAATTAAATACAGCAGAGTAGAGTAGGGCAGAGCAGAGAACAGACAAAAAAGAAATAAAGATTAGAGTAGAATAGGGCAGTGTTGAGTACACCAGAGTAGAATAGACAGCAGAATAGAGCAGAGTGAAGAATAGTAGTTGACGGTACAGCAGAGTACAGAAAAGTAGAATAAAGTTGAGTAGAGTATAACATGATAGAGTTGAGTTGAGTAAAACAGTATAAGTAGAATAGAATACAAGAGTATAAAAGTGAGTACAGTACTCTACAGTTGAGTAGAGTAGAACAGAAGAAAGTTCAATAAAGTAAAGTGCAACAGAATAGAGTAACAGAATAGAGTAAAATAGAGTAAAACAACATAGAGCAGAGAATGGTAGAGTAGAACAGTGTATGGTAAAGTTGAGTAGAACTAAACAAAACATGGTAAAGTTGAGTAGAACTAAACAAAACAGTAAAGCACAGTTGTGTATAAAAGAGTACAGTGAGGTGAGTATAGCAGAACATAATAGAATGGAGTTCAATTGAGTATAGTACAACAAAATAGAGCAAAACAGCGTATAACAGAGTAGAGATAAAGTTGTGGTAAAGTTGTGTAGAGCAGAACAAAATAGAGCATAGTAGAATAAAGTACTTTAGTATGTAAATTGTTCAATAGAGTAAAGTAAAACAATAGAGTAAAACAGAGGTAGAATAGAAGTACGGTAAAGTAAGATAGAGTAAAGAAGAGTAGAATAAATTATTGTAGAACAGCATAGAGTAGAACAGAATAGACCTTGGCAAAGTAGAACAGAGTAGGGTAGAATTGTGTATTGGGATAGTTGAGTAGAGATGAACAGAATGAGTAGAAAGTAGAAAAATACAGAACAGAACAGAACAGAATAGAACAGAATAGAATAGAATAGAATGTGGAGAACATCAGAGTAAGGAAGAGCAGCATAGAGTACAGTAGATTTGATAAATAATCTACAAGAGTAAAATTGAGAAGTGCAGGACTCTGTAGAGTACAATAAAGTAGTGTAAACTTTTTATACTAAAAATTCATTGCACATTTAAAATACAGTGGGCATATAGACAACCTGCATTTTAGAGAAATAGAAGACAGGGAGCTATGTGAAGATGAATGAATATTTGTGTTGGAAATGTTACATTAGAGAGGATGTTGGTCAGAGCTGGTCTCTCTCCTAGAGGAAGTGTGCTCTAATGGATCACTGTTACCACTAAAAGCCTGACGTACTGCCAGGTGTGTGTGTGTGTGTGTGTGTGTGTGTGTGTGTGTGTGTGTGTGTGTGTGTGTGTGTGTGTGTGTTTGTGTGTGCAGGCACGACATTCACAGCTGGTCATGCTATGTTTACATGCACATGGTAGTTTTCTATGTCACAAACAGAAAATATCACACACATTTACACAAAACCATCTATTACAGCCCAAAGGTTTTTAGTTTAATGAAAATCATCTGTTGAAGACAGATTATGTCAATGTTCGTGCAAGAGTCTGTGAGAGTGTTTGACAGTGTGTGTGTGTGAGACCTGGGGGCCTGTCACACTGAATCTCTGGTGAGAGTGTGTGAAAAACCCAACAGACACAACTCTGACTGATGAAACAGCTCACAAATGAATGAGAGCTCTATCTATTAAATGAATTTTACATTCATGTCAGGTTGTTATTGTAAGGAAGAGTTATGCGCCATAATGCTTTGGTGTCTATCCCCGAGTTTTTCAGATGGAAATCATCAAAGGCTATGAGGATATGAAAGTGTGATTTTAGAGCCACAGCTGCTACACTCTGATTAGACTCTAATTTAGTCCAACAATGAAGTTTACGCTATAAAGACATGAAGTACTCAACTTCGATTCACTACTCTACTTTAGGCTACTCTATTTAATTCCACTCTGCTTTAGTCTACGGTACTCTATTCTACTCTAAATTTGAGTAGCGTATACTAAAATATTCTACACTTCTTTATTCTACTCTAGACTATGGTAGTGTACTTTAATGTACTCCACATGGTTCTACTCTAGCCTACTCATCTTTATGTGATTCTTCTCTATATTAGTCAAGTCTACTCAAGTCTATTTTATTCTGCTTTATTTTAGTCAGGTCTACTCTGCATTAATTGACTTTTCTCAAGTCGTTGTCACTCTATTCTGCTCTATTTTGGTAGAAGCTATTTAAATTTATTTTAATTTAATCTACTCTACATTTTTATACACTAGTCTACGCATCTTGAGGCTATTCTTCACTTTAGTCTAGTCTACTCATCTATTCTACTCTACTTTAGTATATGCTACTCAACTTTAATCTATTCTACATTATTCTATTGATCTTTAAGCTCTTGTCTTTTCCTTTATTCTAGTCTACTCAACTCTATTCTACTTTAGTATATGCTACTCTACTTCAGTCTAGTCTACATTATTCTACTTTACTCTAGTCCACTTAACTCTATTCTACTCTAGTATATGCTACTCTACTTCAATCTAGTCTACATTATTTTACTAATCTCTAGACTATTCAACTTTACTTTAGCATAGTCTACTCAACTCAATTTTATTCTACATTATTTTAGTCTAGTCCTCTGCTTTAATAAACTTTTCTCAAGTCTATGTTACTATATTCTGCTCTGTTAGTATAAACTTCACATCTGAAGGCTATTCACCTTTACTTTAGTATAGTCTACTTAACTCTATTCTACTCTACTTCAGTCGATGCTACTCTACTTTGGTCTACATTATTCTACTCATTTATGGACTATTTTCCTTTACTTTAGTCAACTCTTCTGAACTCTATTCTACTCTTCTTCAGTCAATATTACTCTACTTTAGTCTACAATTTTCTACTTATCTCTGGGCTATTTTCCTTTAGTCTACTCAACTCTGCTGTACAGTCTGTGGTTCTGTGCTTTAATCTACTCTACTCATCTCTAGGCTATTCTCCTACTTTACTCTACTCTGTTTAAGTCTACACAATTCTTTGATGAACCCATAGCTCTACTGCACTCTACACTACTGTACTCCACTCTACTTTACTCTATATCATGCAACAATGACACAGCAATTTAACCATGTAATCTTTTCAGTGTGTGTTTTCGAATGATCTCCACCTGTCCTGTAGCCAGTGCTGTTTAAATAAACTCCAAAAGTGCGCGGCTCATGTTGGGCCTGCCAGGAGGGCGAAGAGCAGTTCTCGTTGTTGGTGTAGGTGTTGTGGTTGTGGGCGTACTTCCCCGTCAGCATAGAGGAGCGTGATGGACAGCACATGGGCGTGGTGACAAACGCGTTGGAAAAGTGCGTTCCACCCTGTTCCATGATCCGTCGGGTCTTATTCATGACCTGCAAGGAGCCTGGATGAGAGAGAGTGAAAGATCTATCATATATTACTCAAGGTGACATAAAGTCTGTTCTACTGATTGCTCTGCTTCAAAGAGAATTGACTTCTACTTTTTCTCTTCCTCTACACAACACTAGACATCGACAGGATAAAGATATCAGTTCTTTCTCTGTTTGTGACATCCCAGCCTTTAAGAGGAAATGTATTGGTTATTTGCAACCTGGGAATTCATGTGACACCAGCTGTGTGTGTGTGTGTGTGTGTGTGTGTGCGCGTGTGCATGAATGTGTATGTTTAGAGATATATGATACAGGCTTTATATTCACAAGTCACACACTATTTATTAAAAGTCTCAATTACAGTATATACTTTTCAAAACCCCTTTGTTTTCTTTTCCTCAGCTTTTATTCGACCTGGTCTTGCTCAAATAAACACACAGATGTTTATTTAAATGTAAATGAGGACAAACCATGAACTTCTATTGTTTTTACACTACCATTCAAAGGTTTGGAGTCAGTAAGATTTATTTATTTGCTTAATCTCGCAAGGATGCATTAAATCAAAGGTGTACACCAAATTCTATTTTGAATGAATGCTGACCTTTTGAACATTCTATTTATCAAAGAAGCCTAATATTATAAAATAGAAAAGAGGTCTTTTAAATTATAATGATACCCCCCACACACACACCAAAAAAAACTGATAAAAATAAAAATAAGCAGCAAAACTGTTTTCAACACTGATAATATGTTTCTTGAGCAGTAAATCAGCATATTATAATGATTTCTGAAGAATCATGTGAAGACTAGAGTAATGAAGCTGAAAATTCAGCTTTGTATCACAGTAATAAATTACTGTTTTTACTGTATTTTTGATCAAATAAATACAGCCTTGGTGAGCATAAGAGACTTCAGAAAGCCAATTTTGCAATTTACAATTTCCAGTTTTAAAAATGTCCATAATTTTTTATTTTTATAACTTATGGGAACAAAGCTAAGTGAACCCACACAACCTACACCCTGATTGGCTCAATTGATACGATTGGAGACAGGAAGTCTAGTTCACTTTGGCCTTTTCAGACAGCATCACCACACCTCTACAGATTCATGCAGAAAGGTCAGCACATACAAACACACTGCAAAAATACTCTGTGCACTTTACACACAAAGGTCAGTATGGATGGACAATACTCTATAAATCAGCATTCACCCAGACAAGCACTCAAGAGGAAACGAGATGAGACATAGACAGTCATCTCTCTGCCACATCCATAATTACAGAGCTTACACACGCATGTGTGTGTCTGCATATAAAATGAACACTGTCCAGTACTGAGAAGAGTTGGGACTTTCCTTCCTAATTGAATCATTGTCTTCCGCTCTGACAAAGCCCAAGATGTCTCTTTTTCACCACATAGAGACAGCCTGTAAAAAATAAATGAGCTCTCTCACACACAAACACATTCAACACAAGCGAAGGCTTTTTCAGCATTAGTTCCATCTTGTACCTGTAACACTTTTAGACCGCGATATTCTAAAGAACTGCTTTGTTTTAGGAGCAAAGGACATGTGACTGTGATTTTTTTTTTTTGTGGTTAGTGATTAGCTCAGATTATGCTGGTTAAATACATTGAATTAACTAAAGGAGTAAAAATACACTACCTTTTTAAATGTTTTTGAAAGAAGTCTTTTAAGCTGCATTTATCAAAAAAAAAAAAATTAATTAAAAAACACTAATATTGTGTAATATTATTACAATTTAAAATAACTGTTTTCCATTTCAATACATTTTAAAATGTAATTTATTCCTTTGATTCAAAGCTGAATTTTCAACATCATTACTCCAGTCTCCAGTGTCACATGATCCTTCAGAAATCATTTCTTATTATGAATAAAAATTCAAAAGAATAGCATTTACTTGTAACATTATGAATGTCTGTACTGTCACTTTTGATCTATTTAATGCATCCTTGCTGAATAAAAGCATTACAAAAGTATAACATAATATTACTTGCCCAATTTCTTTTTTTCTTTTTTTTTTTTTAAAGTAGTGTATATTTAAATAATCTGACTCTAAAATCTGATTGGATAAGCTCTCATTGGAATCAGTGGATGATTTGATAGTCTTGAAAACTGGTGTCTATTGCGGTTGCCATGTAAAGCATTTCATCATGGTTGAGGGAGTTTTAGGCATTCCAGTGCATGCTGTGCCTAACAACATTTTAAAATCACTGTATGGACTCTCACATCTTATTGTTTTATTTTGTCTCCAAAAACCCAAGGATGCTGAAGTTTCTCTTTGAGGTGGCTTGGCATAAATTATTCTAAAGGTATCTGAGTATTCTCTTTCCACTCACCCAATTCAATGTCCTGGTCATCGGTGAGGATGAGGATGATGTTGGGGCGGATGTTGCGCCGGTCTCGCTGGAACCGAGGTTTCAGTCTCTGATTAGACAGAAAGATGGAGGCATGAGCCACCGCCAACACGGCCAGCAGCACCAAGAGCCGGGCCGCCAGCCCCTGCGTCGCCATCTCAGGGCTCCCGCTCACACTATACGGACTTCACCTTGTGGCACCTGTAGGGAAAATGATTAAGTTTTATTTAGCTTCAAATTCAAAATGAGGCTGAGAAGTTCAGTCCCAGCAGATTTTAGCATTTCAGGTTAAGATAGAGGTTGAGTCAACATGTGGTTTAGCCAAAGACATCTTATTTATGGTAAATTATTAATGACCTTAATTGTTATAGCCGTAAGTTAGGCCTATATTTAAATATGCAGCTTCTCTTGCACTTAAAATATTACATGAAATGTAGGCTACAACATGACCTGGTCACAAAGATAAACTCAACATAAGGAGTCAGCTAACAAAGTCCAAAAAATGGTGAATATGCAGAAGTGCCACTGGCTGCATGGTCTAAAACTCCTGCTACTGTTTCTGGTACTATTTGTGGAAAACAGGATTCAGATTCAGGCAAAATACTGAAAAAAGTTGGATATACTGACAGAGATGAGATGCACACTTTAACTATAATGCCACATTTTTGCTTAATAATCTGACATTTATTAGTGTTCTGCTCTAAACTCTGAGTGGAATTGTTCCTCATGGTACACGCTGTACCATCCATAACACCACATTCTGCTCAATAAATATCACCGCCCAAGCTTAGAGGCAGAGGAGAAACTTTCACACTGTACAATAAAGAAACAAAATGCACTGTATGTACAAGTTCACTGAATGTTATGACCAGAAAGTAGCTAAGTAAGTAAGTGCCATTCCATTTAAATAACTCACAAACCAGTCCAAATCTTGAATTGTTGACGAATTTCTGACTTTTTTTGTAATTTGAGTAAATGAAGAATTTATTTGATGAAAACAGATAAAACAAATTTTCAAAAATCATGTTTTTACTATGTTATCATGTTTTTATTGTGATTTATTGTGTTGTATAGTGATGTATAGTTTTAGTTAATTTTACTTAATCCAAATAACCTAACTGCAGTTTGATTGAGATTAATTGGAATGCACAATGAAAACTGAGTTATCTGTCTTTGCAAATGAACTTAAAAAAAAAAAAAAAAAAAAAAAAATATATATATATATATATATATATATATATAAGCCGTTTCCACCATAAAAGATTAAAAAAAAAAAAATTTAAAAAAAAAATTAAAGAAAGAAATGAGATGAAATTTTGAAATTGACAAAAAATTAATGTCAAAATTATAACATTTTGCAATTTTGTCATAATAAAGACCTTTTAATGTTATAATTATTACTATTTATCTTAAATTCAGTTTAATGTCATAACTATACCTTTTTATGTCAAAATTAAAAAATCTTGTCTCAATTTTGACTTATGTTATAATTCTACATTTTTATGATGACTTTTTAGTATAATTTCTTTTCTCCTAATTTTGACTTTACGTTATAAGTTTACAAGTTTTATACTAATTTCATAATTTTAGCATGATATTTTTTGGCATTTTCACAGCGAACTTTACCATTTTTGGGTTGGTTCTGAGCGCTACTTTTCTAGAAAAAAAAGTATACCATCCATACCAGCATCTGGATATATCTCTAGTTATAATGCTCTAATTATTAATATTTTGATAAATACCTGCTTTTATAATAAATAGAAAATGCATACAAACTCTTTAAATAAAATCCACTTAACCACGGGCATCAGTACAGATTTATATATGTAATGACAATAGTGAATCAGACACGTTTTTGCACTTGTAAAGTATCTGTTTAGTGTATTTGCCCCCCAAAAATCTTATTTGGGTCCACGGTGGAGAGTTTAAGTTTAAAAAGCTCTGCCATACAACTCAACTTAAATTAAACCATTGCCTTTCCACAATGAGAGATGATGAATCGTGCTTGGAATAAGCCGCCTCTCTCATTGAGTTTATATTATGGTCGCCATCTAATTTGAACCCAGTGAATTAGGATCTTCACACACACACACACACACACACACACACACACACACACACACACACACACACACACACACACACACACACACACACACACACACACACACACACACACACACACACACATGCAGTGTCTAAGACTTTTATTGATGCACAATGCTGTTTCATGCACTGTAATCATTTCTTGAGCATGAATAATTTAATAGGATGGAATCCCCTTCTCAGCTGCTAATCTGTGCTGGAAAATAAAACCCCACCCACTGCTACCCACCATGAGCTAAATACACACACCACGCACACAGCAGGGACTAATCTCAAACCAGGGGGGAACTGGAGAGCATAAACAAGCAGAGGAGAGCCAGAAAGCGATAACCAGAGGAATCAGGCTGAGCTGAAGAGGAGTAGCGTGAGCTGGAGAACGTGAAGATGTCACATCTTTGAGTCAAAGAGCAAATCCATGCTGAGAACATCACTTTCACTGAATTATCACACACAGCGACTCTTTAATATTGTAATACTCCTCTTTGTGAAATTCAAAGCAGCTCATGTCGCTTGTTTCTCATTCTGCTATGCTGTGGTTGTTGCTATGTAGGTGCACAGAGTAGGAACTGACAGTCATGCTGTCGCCATATAAATATAATAACTAGTTGCTTTATTATAGTGATGTACCTAAGCTGAAATTCTGGCTGCTATGGTGTTAATTTTTACTTTCTGGTTGATAATTGGTAAATGGCTGATGTTGAAATTGTATACTATTTTGTTCAAATACATAAAAATAAATCAAATAAAACATTGTGTTTTTAACTTGATTAGTTATTATTAATTATAATTATATTATAATTAAGCATTTTAATGTACAGAATGAAAAAATGCTATTCTGAGATATAATATTCTATTGGATATTTTGAGATTTGATAAAGCTTACATTTAACAGTGTGATTAAATTATTGTTTTTAAATTGTTTTAATAATGAACTTTGAATGAGTGTTAGATAATGGCTAATACAATCTAAATATAAAAGTTTAGGATTACATTTAGCGATTATGACAAAAAGTCACAATTATGAGATACTAAGTCATAATCATGAGATAAAAGTCAAAATTATAACAAAAACAAATAAATTATGAGATAAGTCATAAATATGACAAAGTCATCATGACAGTCAATTTTGTCATAATAATGACATCATAATTATGACTATCTCATAAATTTCACTAAATATTAAATACATTTTAATCTCATAAATGTATTTTTTGTCAGAATTTTGACTTTTTGGTCATAATTTGGATTTTTAAAAAAAAATTTAATTACAATAATTTATGTTAGAACTATAACGTTTTATGTTTTTTTAATTTATTTATTTATTTTTATAATTTTGACTTTGAAGTTGACTTAACTTAAAAAAACTGAGGAAACCCAGTTGCCTTCAAATTTTTAAGCAAATGATAATTAAAAAAATAAGTTAATTGAATTGTCAAGTTCAATGTTTTTTTTTTATTTTTTATTATTATGTACTTAATCATTTTAAGGCAACGGGTTTCCTCAATTTTTTTAAGTTAAGTCAACTTATCACTTTTTACAGTGAAGCAGTGGAGTATGCATCTGATTAAACTGGATTGTGGGAGGTTTGTGAACAAGACGCAGGTTTTTGCACGGAAAGTACGCATAATTAAGATGCACAATGTTTAATGTATTCACCCCAGACCGCTTGTACATGTACCAGTTCTCATCCAAAACACAACATACAGATGTCAGTCTGTGCTAATTCAAACTAAATCATGCAACCGACTAAACTAACAGCTTTGCTGCTTTGACACACAGATGGCAGAATTGAATTAATTTTCTTAATTACCCTTCAACATAGAACTACATGACAGACTGTACTTTCAAAAGTTAGTGGACCCAAAATTACACTGAAGGAGAAGAACAAATGATCACCTTTAATTTGAAAATGCCAAAGGGTAAATAACTCATTAACCATCTCTATATACATCAACCTGCATAAATCTCCAAAAAGACACCGGGCTCCAAAAATTCACATTGAAGAAATTTAATTCAAAGCTGGAAATAAAATTACGACATGAAATGATTACGAAATATTTCAGATTCTGTTTCTAGGTTACTAATCATATAAGTACATTTGTGACATTGATCATATGACGGTCAGATGTTCTTCTACTGAAGTGTCCATTATAATCTTTGGATCTTCTCAAATCATGCTGGAGAACAAGAACATCAGGCTTCACACAAACTTGTGGAGTCAAGTGCTGCTGCCATTAAAGCAAAAAGGTGACATACTCATTATTAACATTCTGATATTCACATTATTTTGCATTCAACTTTTCACTGTCATGCTGATTATACAATCTGTATTAAATTGAATTCGATTTGAAAAATGCAAAATCAGTTTCCACAAGTGGTCTCAGATCACTGCATATCAATCTGCACAAATTACACTTGTAGTATGCGTGCGTGTCTGTAATGTCAGTTGACTTAGTTTTGAGGATACCAGGAGCATTTTCATGCCAAGACAGCTGTGTGCCTCAAGGAAAGCATTTAAAAAAGAAGGAAAGGAATGAAAGAGTGAAGAAAACAGACACCAGTCTCTGAGGAGACGAATCAAAAACCCCTTTAACCCTCCGAGACATTAACACAGCCACAAAAACACCTCCTCCATCTCTATTCAAAACACTCCGAATCCACTTCCTCATTCATGTGCACCAGAATTCACACAAAAAATGCATTTCCCGTTAAAAACAATCATGCAGAACTTGTAAAATAATGTTATTCTTCGCATAACCGATAGCGTATTGATGAAAAGACATGTCTTTGATGAAACGCTCAATCTTTGGTGCTCTGCATGCTAGGGTACCGATCAGAAAGAGCCTTTAGCACCGTGAGAACGGCCAGCAGAGGAAGAGCCAATTGATTTCTATTACATTACTGTTATATTTATGGAAAGTCACACTGACATTTGGCAGATTGGACCAGGGTGGTCAAGGTCCACAGAATATAATTATACTCCGAATGACAGCGTAGCAGGATTTTTAATGGATTCTGGGAAAGTATCAAGCACATGATAGAGTCTAATAGGTTGCTTGCGTTCAGTCATTACGGTTTTTCTATTTTCACTCTACGTGATCTGTGTCTCTCTTATTTTATGACACAGATAAAATTAGCGCAGGGAACGTCCAGCTGACATGACCGTCCCTTACATGCGTATTCGGAGAAAGATTCGTAAGATGAATAAAAGAAGGTCCTCAAGACACTTGAATCACAAAAGGACTTTACGTTTATTATTTGTCCTGTAGCGAAGTGAAGACTGATACCATTTCAAACCATTTCACTTTCAAACACTCATTACCTTCCCTTAGCTTTCGTACATTATACTGTACACTTTATCTGCGTTCCTAGAGATTTCACACTTATGGCTGCTTTTGTCCGAAACACAATATACGGTCACTCAGCTCATAGCTGCTAGAGAGAGAAAGACTGAGACAGTCTCCTCACAGTAACTGTAAAGACGGGGCTTTACTCGAAAATTATATACAAAAGAACAGGATATACTGAACACTGCTATTACTGATTGAACAGACTTTTGAAGCATTTACTCTACCATTAACAAAAAAAAAAAAAAAGTAAAAATAAGGTGCAAGAGGATGTGCAGTTTACTGAGAGTAAGGTGTGTTTTTACACAATTCTATAAACACCAATGTTCAGTAAAAAAACGATCCGTTTTATAATGAAAATGTATGATATATATCACCATACATTAAATTAAGATTTGTAGTAAATTTGATGTAGTATTGACAGGTATGTTGCAAAGAATTAACAAAATAAAATTATCTACTTTATCTAATTTCAGACTTGAATTGGATCTACATTTTAATGTGAATTAGATTTTTTTTAGGAATATTGATTTAAATGTGAATTTGAATTTCAGTTTGAATTGTATCTGGATTTATACGTGAACTGTGAACTCAAATTGTATCCGAATTTAGAAACTCTCATACAGTACATTTGAACTGTATTACAATTTTGATTTAAATATAAATCTGAATTGAATCCGTTTTTACATTTACATTTGAAATCTGGATTTAAATGTCAACTGTGAACTCAAATTGTATCTGAATTTGGATTTAAATATACAGAACATGAACTGTACTGTGATTTTGATTTAAATATAAATCTGAATTGAATCAGTTTTTGCATTTACATTTGAAATCTGGATTTAAATGTGAACTGTAAACTCAAATTGTATCTGAATTTGGATTTAAATACAGTACCTATACAGAACGCGAACTGTATTGCAATTTTGATTTAAATAGAAATCTGAATTGAATTAGTTTTTGCATTTACATTTGCATTTACATAAATCTGGATTTAAATGTCAACTGTGAACTTAAATTGTAACTTAATTTGAATTAAAATATAAATCTGAATTGCATGTGGATTTCCATTTAAATTCAAATCGGAACTATATCTGAATTACATTTAAATATAATCTGAATTGTATCAGGATTCCCATTTAAATTGAAATAGTTTTAGAATTAAACTAATTTAATTTTGAAGCTCTGAGAGGCTAATATACTACAAAACATAAAAACAGAGCAGAATTTAAACAACTTACTAGCCTGAAGTGAGCAGAATCTGGGTTAATGTAGAGTCCCTCAACAGAGGCACAAACCCCCAACTTCACTTTTCAGGAAAACACCTCTCCTCCACTCGTCTCTCTCTGCTTTCCTCATTCTAAACCTCCTTTCCTCTTCTCTCACCTCCTCGCACAGCATCTCCCGCTTGTTATCATTGTCATCCCTGTCTCTTTCTGCTCTCAAACACCTCTCTCTCACATCTCCTTCCCTCCGTTCCGTGAGTACCTCATGGTGTTGATGTCAGATGCCTCAGTCTCTCTCGCTCAGCGCAGCTGCTCATCCCACATGGAAGTAGAAATATCCAGATATGGAGCGCGAGGGCTACGGGACCATCTTAATGGGATCCTTGATAACAAGATACGGTGGTAACATTCCACACACAGCACTTACTCATCTGTCTCTGTAGGTCACTGCGCTGTAGCTATATCCCTCTCTCTCTCTCTCTCTCTCTCTCTCACGGTTGGAGTCGCTCATGTGCGCTTCTCTCTCTTCACTTCCCTTCTCCCCCCCATCCAGGCTCTCTCATTCTAGCTTTATCGCACCCTCTCTCTCTTTCTCTCTCTCTCTCTCCCCTGCTATAATTCCATTCCCACTCGTCTCTTCTCCACTCTCTCAGGATTGATGTGTTGTAACCTTGAGCTCTGCTGCTTTCAATTTATTGTCCCTCTCACCCCCGTCCCATCTCCCATCTTCGGTAAGGGTTAACAGAGCATCGCGCCGTAACAAAACCGAGGACGAGGGTCCCATCTGCGTCCCGTTTATGCTCCGCCGACCACGCTGCTCTGCATACGGGCACAATCATTTACATTACATTATATTAACAAGCACCTCAAACGAAAGCTCTCGCTATTTATATTTACATGAGCTCTAAATGAAAGCCCGCCACATTTAAATTTAGATGAATTACTGCAAGAGCCGCCGTTTTATTTGAGGCAAAACGGTGCTTGTATTTACATACCAATGATTTGTGCGTGCAAACTGCATGCAAATGATGCAGTTGGGGTTTTCTTAAACTCACTGTGCCAGATGTGTTGAAGATGCATTCAAAGCACAGATTTGTTGATAATATTATCATTCTAAATACAAAAAAAAAAAAAAAAAAAAAAAAAAAAAAAAAAAAATAATAATAATATATATATATATATATATATATATATATATATATATATATATATAACAAATTATAAAATATTTATAACAAATTTATAACATATTTATAACAAATAAAAATGTTTGACTAAACTTAAAATAAATTTAATTTAAGCCATAATATTCTCAAAATATGTATAAGGGGCTTATCATATAGTAAATGTTCTTTTTTTCATTCTAAAAGGTCATTTTAAATAATAAGAATAAGAATTATATATATTATATATATATTTAAACAATAATATTATTTATATTACTCTAATAGCCTATTTGAGTATTTATTTTGAGTTTTCCTTTAATAGCTCATTTTAAATTGGGTTGTGGTTTGAAAAACACATTTTTAAAAGTACAAATATTCAATGTGGTCTCTAAATGAACATGAGCTCATAAAACAATGATCAAAATGTTGCTTATAACAGTTTTAGATGAGATATAGTACCTCGTCACACCGCAGAGCATGTCAAAATCCCAAAAGCACTTCAAATCTTTCACTACTCATTGACTACTAGCTAAATGCTGTCTTTTTAAACAGGAGATAAATGTGTGTTGTAAAGTGGCTTGAGTAGAAGACAACCACACAAGATAAAGCCCAGATAACTCAAGAGGTTTTGTGTGTAAAGACCCTGATGAACTATGGCCGTCTGGGGCAGAGAGTTATTGATTCAACACACACACACACACACACACACACCAAAAACACATCCTCACAGACAGAGAAATGACGACAGACCAGACGCACTTCAGACATCTGTCTGTGACCGTAAAGCCAGCTGGAATTTTCAACTTAACCCTTTGCTATTCACAACTAATCCCACAACTATTCTGCCATGAATTTCCAGTAAAATGCTAGAGTTCCCACTGTGAGCAGTTCAACAGACCGTGTCTTTGTTATTGTCAGAGAGACAGAGAGAGAGAGAGCAAGAGAAAAGAACTGTCAAATTGCCTGGCCTTTCTTTTTAATTAACTTTGTCCATTTGCTCTTCTTATCGCAGTACATTAAAAAATGCCACCCAGACACACAGAGAAAGAGAGCGCGTGTGTGTGCGCGCGTGTGTGATTAAACATAAAAGGTACTTGAATAACATGCCGCTTATTAATAAATGAAACAAGGCGACAGCGCAATGAACCCATTTTCACACACTGCGGCAGATTCACATCTAGAAACTAGTAAACTAGAACTAGCCCAAAAGAGCAAATCCAACAACATGAGATGGGAGGTTTTCAAACACGTTTCAGCACACACTTATTTTTCATTCATTTATTAAATTGGCGTTGGTTGATACTTAATATTTCATTTCGCTGCTCATTCCCTGATTTTTACATTTAGGTTAGTTTCGCCATTTATACTCACTCAAGGTTCATCATATATACATATATATATATATATATATATATATACATATATATATAGACACACACACACACACAAATATATATATATACACATATATACATATACATAACAAATAATCATTAAATATAAATTCAAAAACTATTTGAAAATATTTTTTAAAACTACAATAATATCTCAGTGATACTAATATAACTAATAAAAATATTTCAAATAAAAATTTCAGTCATCCATGAATACAAGGACTATTTTTTTTTAAATCTTTTACTTATTTAGAATATTATATTTTAACAGTAATGCAATCTTCAAGGGGATGAGATGATTTCCCACATACCACAGCACATAATAAATACTACTACTACCACTACTACTACTAATAAAAAAATTAAGTAAAATATGACGCTTTAAATATTATTGATAAATATTTTCCCAGTCCCAGATATCCAATAACACGCTGGCACAGTAAAGCAGAAATAAATAATGAACTAAATTAACAGCCTGAAATCACAAATCTGCATTCATAGGCTGACACTAATTAACAGCAGTAACTCAACAAAACACCTGCTGCACATATCATATCAGAGCAACAGCACAGGCCCATTGTCTCATCATCCGTTGAGTCAAGACTTGAGCCAAACAGCACACTGAGATTTGAGAGCTATTTCAGGTCTGGGTTTTATTGCCGTGACGGACATGTGGACGACTGTGGTATTAAATAAGGGCATTAATGAAGAGTCCTTGATGATAACAGCAATTAATCCTTCTTCATTAGTGTCTGCTAGCCTCTAATTACACCTGCTAATTATAATTCATCTCTCTCTCTTTCTCTCTGCACTGCTCTGGCGTGTCTCTGCCTCCCACACCACTTCAAAAATATAACAAAAATCTCCTTAAACTCATTTCAGAATTGCACTGCATTTGAATTCCGTTCCGCCACAATGTAGATGTATTTGCGTCGTCAAGGGAAAGGTTTGTTATTAAAATGAATTTTATTTACAATTGCCCTAAATGATGTGAATGATGAGGCGGGGAGCGTTGAAATAAGGTGTAAAACTGTTTAATGGAGAGACGCAGTGTGGGTTAAATGGTTTGTGTGAACTAGTACACAACAGTGTTCTGTTTTTGCTGTGGTAATTACAATCCACTGAAGAGATTTATGAATACACTTTGATGAAAAAATATTGCATTGAAATATATCAACACACTACCTTTCAAAAGTTTGGGGTCACTAATTTTTTTTAAAAACAAAATTCATACTTTTATTCAGCAAGGACACATTAAATTGATCAAAAGTGACAGTATAATGTCTTAATTATCATCATTATTAAAAAAAAAAAAAAAAGATTTATATTCAAAATAAATGCTGTTGTTTTGAACTTCCTGTTCTAAAAGAAAAAAATGCTGAAAAATAGGTTTTACAGATTTCCCAAAATATATGAAGTCGAATACTACTAATAATAAATAGTTAGAAAAGCTAATATAATTATATTATATAATTATATATAATTATTGAACTCTTTTCTATTAATATTAATATATTTCAATATGTAATATATAAGTTAAGATCCTTAGAAAGAAATGCTAACAAGAAAACTTCAACAATACGTAAATGTCAGTATTTGAAACATTTGGGGACCTCCAGCTTGTTAGCAGTGAATTCATGAAAATGTTTGTTCTGTAATTATTATGACACACATCTTGCTTGTTTAAAAGCCCCATGTGTTTTCCTCTTGTGTATCTGAGTGATTTACAACTCTATTACAATAAACAGTCAGAGAGGATTTTAAGATTTGGCTGAAACAGTGTGTGTGTATGTGTGTGTGTGTGTGTGTGTGTGTGTGTGTGTGTGTGTGTGTGATTGACTGGCTTAACGATTGCATACAGAAAGTAATTAATTTAGTTTGAGGGAGGCCATACAGGCATGAAAAACAGTAGGAACTAGTCAGTAATGGGCTTTAATTACTGATACATACAGAGAAACCACACATGCATAACTTATAACCCTTGCGCAAGATGTTGCTCTGGAAGCAAAATGAATACCATAAAATAAATTCTTTAAGACAATGACAGAAAGAAGAAAAAGAAGAAAGAGAGAGGAATAAAACAGAAGAACATTTTAATTACTCATGCAATGATTCACTTTGGAAAACAATGCACGCTCAAGAACTTCCGCCAACGTATTTGCAACTTATCACTGCTCCATTTGCCTGTATGTGTGTGTGTGTGTGTGTGTGTGTGTGCGTTTGACATGCTCTCATTGACTATGAACGCTGGAGCTGTGCCAAGGCTGCTAATTAATTTGCACATTAACCAAATGTGTGTAATTGCTTGTGTGTGTGTGTGCATGAATACACCGAAAGAATAAACGACTTGCCTTATCCACACTGGCTTGCTGCAAAATAAAATGTACCATACCAAGAGTTTTCTCCAAACTGTGTAAACGTTTTTAGTGTGATTTCTGCTTAACACACGTCATGCTCAATTATGCATTATTCAGTGTTGCTAATCATTCCCAGATCTCACTGGGCACCGTGCAAAAAAGATGTAAGCGACTTAAATGAAGTGTGACCTTTTTCCCTCAGTTTTCAATGGTTCTTTTTGCAGCTGCTTTGCGAATTAGTTATTTAGCTGACACTTTCTAATCCATAATGACTTATGGTACATTAAATAAAACAAACGTCCCTTTGGAGCAGCCTGAGGCCAGGCGCCTTGCTAGAAGACACACTGATGACAGTTCAAGGACCAATCAAACCTGCAAACCTCTGCAAACTATATCCTTTTGAACTCTTAATACAAAAAAGTAATATTACTCCCAAACATGCAAATACATTCAAGATCCAAAACAATATCACTAAACCTGGTAATGATTAGTGAAGTGAGAAAGTTTACCAGAAAAAAAATTCTCAGTAGCCATGAAGCATTGTTTGAATATTCTTTATTAATTAAATAAAAATTAAAAATAAAATATATTTGTATTGTTACAATAATAATTGTATGTGTGTGTGTGTGTGTGTGTGTGTGTGTGTGTGTGTGTGTGTATATATATATATATATATATATATATATTTTTTTTTTTAATACATGTATTTTTACTATAATTTATTTGGTCACAATTTATTTTAAGCTCCAGTTTAAGTTGAGCAAACTTAAAATTAAGGCAACCAGCTTCAGCAGATTTTTGAGTTTTCTCAACTTGTCGTTTTAAGTTTATACAACAAAAATTGGAGAATCTCCCACAAAAATAAGTTGAGTTTTTACAGTGTATTAACTAGGGTAAACATACCTATTAAGCTCACCAAAATCTACATTGAGACATTTTTAGTGCATAAGATACTGGTTTCAGTACAAAAAGTTATGTTAAAATAAAATATTAATCTCTCACACAACAATATTTAATTTTATTTTAAATGACAAAGGCATTTCAATTAAGATATACATCATTAAATTCAAAAAGTCTGGCTGTGATTAACAGGTATATTTTTGTACCCTTTATGCACACCCCTGTTCCCATTAAGCTCACATCATGTTTTATAAAAAAACAAAAAAAACAAAACTTGTTTATTTTAAGGAAAATTTTTAAAAGAAACTAGCCTCATTATGAAACCTCTTTTTAAATGGATGTCAACTTATCTATAGTCTCTTAAGGCTGGAATACACTACGTTATTTGTGCCTTCTTCTAGTCTGGAGAAGTTGATGCTATAGTTGCCAAAGATCAGAGCCAGTCTGCAGATTTGAGTCGACAGAATCCATAGAAAATCAATGAACTTAACTTAAAGTGACAACCATCAGTTAATATTTAAAGTCTGTTTATGAAGTATTTACATTGACGTTCAATGTGGAAGAGCTTAAAGAGAGCACGCTGAGCTTAATTGGAGCAGCAACAATTTTTAATAAATTTCATGTAATATTTATTAAAATGACAGGATTTTGCTAAATAAATAGTCTAGGTTCATACATAATTTAATATGAACAACTATTATTAACAATATCTATGAAATTATGCTTTTTCTTATTGATTTCACACTGAAGCTGTGTGATTTTTATAGCAGCTGTAAGGTCTGTTTTGGGGTTCTGTTTCATGTCTTTTATTCTGTAATTGTTTCATGCTGTTAGTGTCATGCTTCCCTTGCCCTCTTGTCTCCATGCTATTGGTTCCTCTGTTCATTGTGTCATGTTCTGATTGATTGTCCAGGTCATGTGTCTTGTTTCCCATTGGTTGGTTCTTGTCTTGTTCTTATAAACTGTCAATTTATAATATTATAGATGTAAAAGTACAAGCCAGTAATGCCTGTGAAGTAATATGTTAGCGTAGCACACAATCTTATACAGCTAGTCAGCTAACTGTGTTCTGTAGCATCTGCGCTATGTTGGTAAAACTATCTTTTGGATCTAATGTAATTATTTCCTACATCCAAGTTCCAGGTTATAATATGCAGAAGTCTGAATATTAATCTCTTAATTTTACAATAAGTAGTGAAACACCCAAAATAAAGGCTTAAACATCTAAAAAAAACGCACATTTAAGGGGCTCCTCTTTTGGTGAAAGTTTTTAGACAGCTTTCAAAATGGCCGCCAGACAGTGTGAACACATGGAGACCCATATCTCAGTGTGCAATGATCTGATTGACTTGAAATTACAGGAGGTAATAACAAACATGGCAATTAGTTAAGACATCAAGTAGGATAATACATTATTTTTCTTTTTATAATCTGATTTCAAAAAATGGAAGTGTGCTTAATAGGTACGTTTACCCTAACTATTAACTATTTGGCCTCAGTAAACTCCTAATTACTGCTTATTAATAGTTAGCAAAGAAGTTAAGTCTGAGTATGGGGTAGGGTTTAGGGATCTAAAATATGGTCATCTAGAAAGACATTGCTTGTGCTTTATAAGTATTAATAAACAGCCAAAATGCTAGTAATAGTGAGATTGGTAAGTAGTTAATAGTGAGAACTGGTTCTTAATATAAAGTGTTGCCATTTATTTTTATGACAAGTAGATTATGTAATTTTCCTTTTTTCACTGTGATGCTTTTGTTTATTCCTAGTTATTATTTCCATATTTTCTGTTCCTAGTTATTCTTATGCTACATGGAGTTCTGAAGAACAAAATCATCCTTAAAACATCCTAGATTTGAAACTAAAATAAAACTTGTTAGAAGACAGACAAGTCCTGACAGATGAATTACATGCTGCAGTTTGACTTGTATCATTTATGTTGCATTTCTGCAGAAGTTTCTATCCACCTTATTTTGTAACACAGAAACTATTTTCTGTAAATATGTGAGACTTTAGTAGTTGCTATATAAGTAAATAACTTGAAGAATAACAAACTGCAGTAAATAGTAAAACTATCTGCGCTACAAATCAGTGTGTTTATAATTCCAACAATATATTAAAGGGGTCATATGATGCTTTTTTTAAAGGTCATTATTTTGTGTATTTGGTGTAACAGAATATGTTGACATGCTTTAATGTTCAAAAAACATATTATTTTTCAAATACTGTACATTATTGTAGGTTCTCTATGCCCCGCCTCTCTCAGACGCGTCGTTTTCTACAAAGTCCCTCCTTCCGACAAGCACATGCTGCATCCCAATTCGCCCACTTATACTATGCCCTAAAAGTATCTACTCTTTTTGTGAAGAAAAAGTACATAGTTTTGAGTATGTAGCAGAATAGTAGGCACGCTTTGGGACATACTACTTTGTCATAGCTGCTTCTTTAACGGACGCTTGCTTAGTTACGTGCATCCTGTAATTGTTTAAACTGCCCTGTCAATCATCTTGTCACAGTTAACATCATCCACATTTCGTTTAATTTGATTCCCAACCGTATTGGAGAGAAATTAAGAGGCACATCGCAGGTCTTTCATGCTGAGAACCCTGCTCTTGTGTTTGCATAATGACGCATTTAAAAGTTAATGACCAAACGTATCATTATAAAAGTTCACAGTGTTTCTGCAGATGAAATATAGCGTGGATAAAATTAATATATTTTTTAATCAGGTTAGACATTGATTATTTATCACTCAAATCCCTTTCTCTACCTGTCAGTCGGTCGCTCATATCCACCATGTTTGTAGTTTTTAACACTTTTTATGCATGTTTGTAGTTCTAATCAAATCCCCTGTCCACCACGCAATGTGTTGTGGGCAATATTAGCCGTTAAGCCCTGTTCGCACTACAAGTTACACGCAGCGACAAGGCGACATGATCCCATTCATTTCAATAGAGAGCTGGCGATTTCCGGCAACACGAGTGACAGCAAATGATAGCGATCGATGGCAACCTGATGGTGCGTGTCCAGCGATGCGACAAAGTTCAGGAACTTAATGCAAATGAAGAGCGACTTTCGGGAACAACAGCCAATATGAAAGAAGACGGTAGAGTTCATGTGAGCTCCTCTCAGCCATAGATAAACATACGCAATGGAAGAAAGTAGGCTCTGTTTCTCATTCATTTTTGTTTGTATGTACGAATTTAATTTAGATTATATTTAGTCTTTTGCATCCAAATTGTTTGAACTTATCAGAAACCTGATTCGCTGTCACGGCAACCAGTAGTGGGAACGCCCACTAGCGACCTTATCAACAAAAGTCGCTGCTAGTATGAACGGGGCTTTAGAGTGTGTATCGATCTGCACTTCGAATTCTAACCAGAAGTAGTAGACCATCCGGGAATCTTTGGCATACTTGTTTAAACATACTATGATTTGGGACATACTAATTCTATTTTCGAATACTATTTAGGATGGATAGTATGCGAATTGGGACGCAGCATGTCTGCTCTGATTGGCCAACTGAACCAGTACATTGTGATTGGCCGAACACCACAAGCACTCGTTGGAAACACTCTCTCACTCTCTCTCTCTCACACACACACACACACACACACACAACGCGCAAAACTCCACATTTGAACAGTCAATAGCAAATACTTAAACTAATAACAAAACATACTTACAGTCACTGATTCAGAAGCGCCAGATTGTCATAGCAAAGTCAGAATTACCTCCTCTCCTAATTTCACGAAACGGTCGTCCATAAAATGCGTTCTGTTGTAAGTAATCTTAATGATTCCTAAATGCATCTACTTTCGGAAGGTCAAATAAAGTGCTTTTGCTTTCACCTAGAAGCACACAGCGTCTCCCTGACATGACTGCCTGCATCAACACTACTGCAGTTACTGAAACCATGCCTTCTTTCTTTGCATGAACATTTGGGCGGCGTTACGCAAATATTTCCACATCGTGACGTAGACATGTGGAGGCGTGTTTGCATGAGCAGTTTTAGGGGGCGTGAGTCTTAACTTTGATAAAGTAAATCTCTTTGGTTTTGGGTCTTTAGTCTTTGCAACTTTAGGGATCTTATCTATGCATAATCAGCTTGTAACACTCCAAAGAGAAAGGAAAACTTGAAATCGCATCATATGACCCATTTAAAATAATATAAGAAGTAAGAAATAATATGATAAGAATAAAAGAATGACACCTAAATCATCATACATTCAAGTTACGAACATCAGTGCCTGCTCTTACATTACAAAGTAAGTATACGTCTAAAAAGCATACAGTAGGGTGATGCTGGCTTACAGTCTTTTAGGGCAGGCATCTGCTGTTTACCTAAAATAATAGTGTTGCATCTAGCCTGTGTAGTTCACTGAAAGTGGCCCCCGGCGATGCTTCACCAATGCAGAGCGACAGAGCTCACTCATGGGCTAAACTGGGGCGATGCACTCATCAGGAATGCAGGGAGAAACCTTGATTTTATCTCAGTATACTTCAGTGTTAATGGCAAACTAGAAAATAGCTTTTCTCATACATGATCTCAAGCTGATGACCCACTGCTGTGAGAGGTTTGGCATGACATGCAGCGGCACCATCTCAATCTGGCGCAGGTAAAATAATTATAATGCTAAAGGTGAGGTACAATTCATATTTCTTTTAAAAATAACTTACAAAATAAATTGAAAACTTTCTGTGAAGCATAATTTTTTTATTTTAAACGTGCTTTATGTGCCTTTTTCTGTTTGCTTAGAGGCATTTGTAAACTGCAGTAATAAAAATGTAAACGATACCCATCCCTACCCCGGAATTGATCGCAAAATCCACTGAGGGGGGGCCCCCCAGGACCACTTGCTGAGGGCCCCCAAAACACTAAACACGCCCCTGGTCGTAGATCTGGGAATGCATGATCTGATAAAACGGATACAAGCAATACATTACATGCAATGCAAATCACTTTGGATAAAGGTGACTGCTAAATGGTTAAATGTCAAATATTGTCATGAAATACAAGCATTTGTGTCACATACTTCAATTAAGTCCGTGAAATTTGTCCGGTTTCACTCTACACCCCATACACTCTTAAAAATAAGGCTTCTTTATTGGCATCTATGGTTACATAAAGAATCTCAGATATCCAGTCTCAGAAAAAACATTCTTCAGATTATTAAAAGTTCTTCACATGAAGAAAAAAAACAGGTTCTTTTAAGAACTCTCTGGAAAACAAAAAATGGTTCTTTAATGGCATCGCTTCCAAAACCCCATTTCGGAACCTTTATTTTTAAGAGTGTTGTTTGGTTACTCTGTCCACATTCTGCACTCTGATTGGTAGTTTCCATGCTGCATTGCTGCAGATGCACATCAGTTTGAATCCAGCTCAATATTATAGCATCAGCTCCAGTCTCTGTCACTCATGTCAACTCTCATTGAAAATGAATGGATTCCGGTCTCTTTGTCATTGAAAATTGCTGTCAGATTGCATGAACGCCCCTTTAGTTTGTCCCTTACCCTGGATGAGACTGACAGAGTCAATGAATCAATAATGCGAGAGAATTAAAATGCTGGGAAAGTGGTTATTCTACAGTGAAGAGGGTCATTATTTAGCCCAATTTACCTTCCATTTGCAAAGTTTACAGAGAGCGGCCTTGCACAGGTCCGGCAGAATAGCTTTATTAGGGATATTGAGATTCAGCTCACTGTTAGCCTCGAGTAGTGCATTTTAGTGTGCCTGCAAGGCTTCTGAACCAATTTACCTTCTTTTCCCCCTAAGCATCACGTTATCTTTAAGCAGAGCAGTCGAGTAGCACAGTTCACCTCCTTTTGCCTCTGAAAAGGTGAGGCTAAAGCAAACCCTGATCGATTCCGCCGGTGTGTTAAAGTTTCCTTCTGCTCTCAGGTTAAGGATGGAGAAGCTCTTGCGGTTAAGCGCGGTGATAAAAAGCTTGCGGTAACCCTGGTGGGGGCCAAATCTCGACCTAACTCCCACAAACTCCTGAGCTAACATTTGTCTTTGGCTTTCCATTGGAGCCACAGTACTTTCATGTTCTCTTTTCACACTGCCTCTTCAACCGTTGCTAGAACCCGCCTCATTTTAGCTTGCAGAATATTAACAGAGAAAGGTAGGGGGGGAAAAAAAACTTTCCTTTGGGCTTCTGCAGGGAAGAAGGAGACCAGGACGCCTACAGAATATACATTAGGTACTCTAATTTGACCCTTGTATTCAGTGTGAAAAAGACATTATGTGGCAGGAAAGCGTGGAAGAAGACATCTAGTGTGTGTGTGTGATTATACTTCAACTTAAATCCCACATGGAACGGAAAAGCGCTTGTATTTTGTGTGACAGTGATGTACATGCTCTTTTTTGCGATGCCCTTACAGATATTTCCACATATGCCTTTGCTTGTCTCGACATGCAGAGCGAGCCTGAAGCCTTCTGGGTATATCAGACCGCTGAGACGCCACACTGTGCAGCTCTGCTTCCATTCCTTCCTGAGCTCCATTCAGTTTAGCAACACAAAACGCTTTCAGATTCAAATCGCCCCATGACAAGCCACTTAGCCTGACAATAAGCGTTCCCCTCTCTTTTCTTCTGCATATAGCAGATGAATCATTAAAAACTGAGAGAGGTGGATGGGGAGAGAAAGAGAGGAGAGGGACTGGTGGATGCTGTACTGTACCCTTATCTCAGATTTGGATCTCAGTCGTGTTAGTCAGTGTGACGCGTGTGTTTGTGTGCATACTGTACACTTATGGCACCAGATTACACACTCTGCTAGCTGATATCACTGAGGGCTAAATAAAAATAAAACAGACTACAGTATCAATAGGTTTCCCTGTTAGAATAACAGCAATAAATAAAAAAAGAGATTAAAAAAAATAATACTAATAGTAATCAGTAATAACTAGCTACTGTACCTTAGCTTAAATTTGACTTAACACTCTATCTGCTCCTGCTTTTTTATGTTTGTATAATTGGCATTTGTATGCACTACCATTCAAAAGTTTTTCAAATAACTGCTGCATTTAAAACTGTAAAAAAAAAAAAAAAAAAAAATACATATATATATATATATATAATAATAATAATGCAAATCAGCATATTAGAATGATTTCCGTAGGATCATGAGCTTTGCATCACACAAATTGCATTTTAAAATATATTCAAATAGAAAACACTTACTTTAAATTGAAATAATATTTCACAATATTACTGTTTTACTGTATTTATTAAATAAATGCAGTCTTGGTGAGCATAAGAGACTTCTTTCAAAAACATTTTAAAAACGTTACCAACTCCAAACTTTTAAACAGTCCAGTAGTGTATAGTTCATCCAAAAATTTATATTGTCAATGATATTTAAAATTTTAAGTTGTTCACTCTCGTGTAGTTTCAAACTGGTATTTTCAAACACAAAGAAGAAACTTCATGCTAGAATGTTCATGCTGTTCTTTGCACACAATGAAAATGAATGAGGACTGTAGCTTTAAAACCCCCAAAATTACATTATTACATTCTATATTGGTCTAATCAAATATACCATATAAAGTTGCATCACTGCTTGTTTAACATAAATTATGCTCATTTGGTTATTTTGATGAGATGTGATGATAAATGAGGGTTTATTTGAATTTATTTGAATTTAATTCATTTTCATTTATTTATGCAATTATTTTGCAATTTTTGGGAACAATCTGCAGAACTGCAGTATATGGAATTTGATTTCAACATGTGTCACATGCAGTAGAGAATTATTCAAAGTAAGCCAAAGGTGTCAATGCTGCACAGAACTGAACAGGCGTTCTGAATCTGTGTGTGTCTGGTGATAAGGGATACAGAGAAGAAGTAAACACAAAACATAAACCCTGACCTCTCTGCTTACCCCCTGAAGTGAAACACACTCATTATCATGTGCACACTAACAGTTCAGACGGACCTCTGCTACTTCCAAAAGCATTGCTATGGCAACATCGCACGTCTGCTCGTACAACTACACAGGTCTCTCTCTGTGATGGACACGTTCAGAGGAGGCTAAAGCCAGACTCGCAGCAGGCTGAGTCCGGCGGATCTCAGAGTCCTCTTTCTCATTTGTATATTTGTTTTTTACGTGTGTAAGTCACAGTACATTAGTTCCAGGTCTCTGTTAACAGCATGTCAAAGTGCACTCTCACCCAGCTTTACTTCCTTCATCTCTCTATTATTACATCTTGACCCACACATCCATCCATCCCTCGCTCGCCCTGTGCCCGCTCTTCTCCATCACCCTGACTGCTCTACCTTTTTTCATCATCCATAGCAAAATAGCCCTGATCTACTGCTGCCCTAAAGGAAGAATCAAAGAAAACAGTGAACAGACACCATCCACTACCCTGTCCAACCGAATCCATCCATTGCCTCCCACATCAAAGAGTTCATTTTAAAATACCATTATTTATTTATTACAATTATCGGTAACACATTAGTATAGGGACCAATTCTCTCTAACTAGTTGCTTATTAGCATGTCTATTATTAACATATTGGCTGATTATTAGTACTTATAAAGCACATATTCACACATCCTGAATCCTACCCAATACCTAAACTAAACATCAACCTTACTAACTATCAATAAACAGCAAATTAGAATTTATATATATATATATATATATAAATATAAAGTGTGACTGAATTATCTAAACTACTACCACTAATAGCTGACTGCTGGAAATTTTTTAGGACTGTGTCATGTCCAACAATTTCAGGAAAAATCCCAGTATGATTTAATGCTAAAAAGGGAAAGTCAAAGGAAAAGTCAAACAAACAAACAAACAAACAAACAAACAAACAAACAAACAAACAAACAAACAAACAAAATAAACAAACAAACAAACAAATAAATAAATAGATAACAAAATGGAAAATATTAAGATTAGAATTTGAGAGGCTTGAAACATATTATGAATGAATGAATGAATGAAAATATTTGAGAAGCTTGAAACATTAAAATGTTTTAAGTTTGATGTTTCTCACAAGCCTTTAGTTTCTTCTAACTTTGTTCAGGTTTAAATACATTTTTAAAATTGTCAAAATTCACATGATCATATTTTTAGATTATGATAAATAGATGTGAAAAATAAATAATGTCTAAAATAAAGTAGATAGAATATATATAGAAAAACCCAAAGCACATATACAGATATTCAAGATAAATAATGCACAAAAGACGAAAAAGGGTTTTCAAGCATCAAAACAATACGTATAATACAGCTTTAATTTGTTGTTGTTGTTTTTAATAAGCTAGAATGTGTCCTGTTTAATTAAATCGAATTTAATAATAAATGAATTGCATACATTTTTTACCATGATTTACAGAAAACAGCCACTAAAATGTCATTCAGTGAAACAGTCTTGTCAGGTATATTTACCACAAGAATCAGTTTATGATATATTAAAAGACTAATTAGTTTTACCCCAAATACTACTTACTTATTATTTTACATTTTTAAACTTTGCCACTATCTCATTTTGGCCAATTGTCAGCAAGATTGTTTTACTCATTTAAAATGCAAAAAAAATTTGTATGCTCATTTATTCTTTTATATTTTAATACACACAGGACAGAATATGTTCTGTATGCTGTATGTAGTTTAAATTTTTACATAAATATAAGTGTTACACTGAATGACTTCACCCACATTTTGACATTTTATTCACCTTAAAAGTAGACGCTTTACTTGCATTTAACATGCTTTCTATGTATATAAAATCACCATTGTAACATTTCTTTTGATGCAGACATTTAAATGTCTTTGACCCATATATTCATGTGGGTCATATTTCTGTATATCTACAGTAGTTGTAACATAATGTGCATAAAACATAAAATAACCATGTGCCTTTGTGAGAGAACTATGAAAGAATAACTAGTGTTTTATATATTATTGATGTTGTCCAATAAAACATTTGTATTTGCCTGTAGTGCTGAATAACAGTAGTTATTGCTATAATAGGGCAATTCATAGGAAATATTGGCTCTGTTTGAAATGCAGACCATTAGGAACAGGAAGGTTTTCCCTAAGCTTTTAAGATCCATTCTCTTAGGACCGTATGAAACCACATAATAATCTGGAGTGTGTTTGTGTCTTCCAGACACATGCACCCACTCACAGCTCTCATATTAGGTTTTTCACATGTGCGGCCCACTCTTTCCATTCATCTGACCATGTGAGTTATAGCTGTGTGCTTTCTTTTGCGAGGTGTTACGACATATGCACGGGAACAGGGAAAGAGGAAAAAGAGAGAAAGCATCACTCTTTTGAATATATAAAGATCAAGGGAAGATCAAAGGAGAGGACGCAATAAGTCAGCTTACGGACGCTACGGTTAATAGATGAAAGCATGACTGGCTCTTATACATGCTGTCTGTTTTCATTCATCCGGCCCATCCTCTCATCTCCTGACAACAAGCTCAAGCACTCTGCAAGCTTTGGTTCACTGCTTAGACTCTCAAGACTAAAAATCAGTAATCCAACTGAAAATCTTGCTAAAATCCTGAAATAAAAAATAGATTTCTACATTTTCTGAAGAACTGTGAGGTGCACTTGCATGTGCAAAGGTGGCTTTCACTATGCCAGTGTGTCACGCAGTTGCTAATGTCTTCTGAGTATTTTACAGTATGATGCCATGCAGTTGCTAGGGTGTTCTGGGTGGTTGCTAGTATGTTCTTAAGTTGCCAGGGTGTTGCTAGAACACCGACTTTCATTGCGTTTCTATTTGAGTTTCAGCATACAAAAAAAGCAGTGGTGGACATAAACAATGTATTTTTTACTTTGCTTCTGTGCTTAAGTATATTCTTAAAGTATCTGTAATGAGTATTTTACATTTTTACTTCACTTCTGAAAACACGTCACCCGCTGAAAACACGTCACCCGCTCTGAGACGTTATTGCGGTATCCAACTTGTGAACGAGCTGATTCTTTTCAATGGACCCATTAAATTGTTTTGCAAATCGCACTAAATGGTTCATTCTCAATTAGCACTGAGCGGTTTGCATCTGTTCTTGATTGATCAACTCACTGATTCAACTGATTCAGTCAGAGCGAGTCTCCAGTTAGCAATACAGTGAATTCACAAGTCTGACTCAAAATTAGCCAAGAATGTGAAATCCTCGGAGCTTGTGTGTGCATGCAACTGCTGGGGTGAAAA
The DNA here is from genome assembly GCA_036784905.1 of Acrossocheilus fasciatus. Classification (NCBI taxonomy): domain Eukaryota; kingdom Metazoa; phylum Chordata; class Actinopteri; order Cypriniformes; family Cyprinidae; genus Acrossocheilus; species Acrossocheilus fasciatus. Next base: position 8,244,560 of record CM071960.1, read on the forward strand.
GTAAGTTACTAATTGCCGAATTTTAGGATTTATTGTCTATTTATTTACTGTAAATAAAAATGATATTTAGGTCATGACTGTCAAGCCAACTGAATGCAAACATATCCACTTTTGTGTATCATCTCAATGGGGACGATTTTAGATAAAAACTAAACATAACATTAAAATAACGCAAATTGATGCCATGCATTTCCATTGCTGCTGAAGCAGTTTCAAACTATGTTTGCATAGTGTTCTTAAAATTATATATGTGTTGCCCTATATGACGTGATTTTACAGTATATTGTTTGTCAACAAACATTTCGTTTTTCCTCATTTTTAAATACTCTAGAGGGCCCTATGATTTACGCGATGCAGAAAATGGAGATGGAATTGCGGAATCAGGCATAAAACGAATGTCCCAGAATTTGCAAAAATTTGGATGAAAAGATCACAAGTAGGTCAGTACACTTAAATAAAAAACGCAATATGGACTAATGTCTGTGAATATTAAGCCGCAAATATACTATATAAATATGAATCCTGCATGTTCTGCGTGAATGGCGCAGTCGACGCTCGCAGTGTTTTCAGCCTCTGCTGCCTCAGTATATTAGTACACGAACAATCTATGAGAGTCACATGAGCATTTTACCATTTCTTTTGAGAAAATCTATCGTCATATCATATACGAACAGAAACTTAAAGGTCATCACAGCAACCCATCAATGTAAAGATAGTAATACTACTACTAATAATAACTTTTTTAAATAAAATCAATTAATTAGAGAAGCTTTTGATTACAAAAATGTAATGAAACCATTAAAATTGAATCCAGAAAATTAACGGAAAACACAGAAATTGGTTAAAAAAAGGAATTTGAGAAAAAATAAAACATATTTCATAGAGCTTTAACATATAATTTTTGTTACATTTTTAATAAATTGCTGTTAAATTGTGTAAGTTTCATGATTTCAGTTAATTAGTCATGCTTTTTTAATTTAAATTTAATTTAACCATTAATACAGAGTTTAGAAAAAAAGGGAAATAAATGGAATCAAAATGGAAAAACTGGGAATATTTGGGAAAATATTTGGGGAAATTTTTTGAAAAAAAAAAAAAATTTCATAGGGCCCTAACTCTGTTTTTTGTTTGTTTGTTTGTTTGTTTGTTTTTTCACTTGTTTGCACACATGAAGTATCAGTAAGCTAAATTGATATTTTAATATATTTACTGTTTTGATAGTGCATGACAAGCCAGCCCGATCTCACGGCAATTCGTATATATTTTATAAGGTGGCTAATTCGTATGAATTCGTACAACCTCACTCTTACAACCTCACTCGTACAAATTCGTAAAATTTTTGCTAAATCGTACGTATGTTACGAGTTGCACAATTCGTCCCTAAACCTACCCATCACTGGGGTGTAGACAACTATGAACGAATTCATACAAATTAGCCACCTCGTAAAATATGTACGAATTGGTCGTAAGATAGCATTGGACAAGCCCCCGTCCCCCAGGTATTTTGAGCAGTAGAATTACATAAAATATATCATATAAAATTATGAAATTGAAAAGGAGTACTTAATACTTTTACTGGAGTAATATTTATTAGGGTATCTGTACTTGTACTCAAGCACTTGATTTGTGAACTTTGTCCAAAACTGAAAAAGTACTACGGTAATCCAATGTACAATACCACAGCACTCTCTGCCACAGTAATGACAGTCAGACAGTCTTGTTTTGTTGTAATCTACTTTATGGTGCAGCTAGTCAAGTTTATTTAGTGTGAAACTGTGCAGCACAATGAGGAACAGCATCTTTGAGGCAGCATGATGGCTTGTACATTACCAGTGATTCAATTGTGAGCAAACAGTATATTTTTTTAAATTACTGCAATCTGGTGAAAGCAACTCATAATAATATACTGTAGATTGTGCTCATGATGGCAGCTAAATACTAGCACCTACATCTGTCAGCAGTTTACTGGGAAACCGCTAACACTGATGAAGCAAAAACATAAACGAGAACAATTTAATGACTAAAAAATATGGGCTTCGTGAAATACTAATGCAGGCTGGATGAAGTTAAACACATCTGTAAAATCTGGCACTGTAAAAGCAGTGAGACACATTTGGCAGATGAGACACACATATGGACTGAACTGAGCCAGACACATCCATGCGGTTCAGGCTTGGGTTTGGGTTGAACAGTGTTATGGAGTGTTTTAGTGGAATAGATGCGGAGACGGGAATATCTGCAGCGGCCAAAGAGAGGGTGGTGGTTATTTTCAATTTATTTAGTGGCTCTATTAAACACTTATCTCCTTCTTTCCTGAGTAGTTGATGTGTGTGTGTGAGCGGTGAAACAGAGTGGGATGTGTTAGGTTTCTGTCACACATCATTAATCAGTGTGAGTGTGTTTTCCTAGTGAACAAGGATGTGACAAGCATTGACTGCAGGACACGCCTCAGATATGACACATTTTCACACACACAACTTTCACTGCAAGCTGTGCTAATACTCAATAGCAGGGGTGAGAAATCATAGGCGGTGCTTGTAAAATATATTAAATATTACATATAACTGAGTTTTAAAGGAATGTTTATATTTATATTTATATATTTTTGACGAACAAATAGCATTGAAGTCCTCTCCCTCTTTGTAAGATATAAGAGTATATTAAAGAGATCGTTCACCTACAAAACAAAAATTGTGTTATCATTTATGAAACACTGAGACATTTTTCAAAGTATCTTCTTTTGAACATGACAAGAGAAATGAGTAAATGAAGACAGAACTGTCATTTCTGGGTAAACTATCCCTTTAACTTGTTACTTTCCATAAAGAGTAACAATGTAATGTGATTAGTTACTTTAGTAACACTTAACAATTAGGTTCCATTAGTTAACTTTAGTTAATGCATTAACTAACAATGAACAGTACATTTGTTACAGTATTTACTAATCTGAAAATGCTGTTTATTGTTAATTCATGTTAGCTCAAAACTGAAAGTACCGGGCACTACTTTCAGGCGCTGCGTAATATCACTGCGCCTGCCGCGGCCATGTTACGGCAGCAAAGTTCCTTGATTATTACGCCGGAATGAGAGTATAGTTCCTAATCATATCAGCCTAGAAAATCGCAACTTTTCATTTTCCGCCGATCTTAGTACACGATATAACTACAGAAGAGTCAAGTTTTAAATAGGACAAATATCGAAACTCTTTGGTCATTTTTGAACGCGATGCTACTGGTCTAATCGGATTCAACGATCTATGCTAAGCTATGCTAAAAGTGCTATCGCCAGACCCGGAGATCGGCTGAATGGATTCAAAAACGGTAAAACTCAACTTATTAACTCTGGGGGAGTTGGAGAATGAGCCTATTTCCAAAAAAAGTGGAGTGTTCCTTTAACAGATACAACTTTTGATTTTAATAATGCATTAAGAAAGCTTGAAATTAACGTCAACTAAGATTAATAAATGCTTTGGAAGTATATTAGTTTGTGATACTTTTTATACTGAGTAACACAATATTGCAAGAACTTTTTAAAGTAACGTTTCACAGCAGTTTTTGTTATTGTACACTTTTATGAAAAACTAAACCAAAATCAATATTCTTATGACTTTAAAATAAAAAGTCCTAATATAGTTCACACATAACTCGTTTTGTATATGTGTGTGTGTGTATTTCCGATTTCTGCTAAATAGACCTCATGTTCTGGAGGAAACAAAATATGTGCTATTTCTTTCACTCTCTTTTTCTTCCCACGGGACAGTCTTCTTTTTAAAGAGAATGTGTTGCTTCGAATCAGACACACAATAAGCCCATAGCAGTGATGTAAAAGTAAGACGTCCACTTTCTCTGTGCACACACACATACTGTCTGACAACTTCTCAATCGATTATGTTTTTAGCTCTTTCTCTCCGTGATCAGACATGACAGATGCCCTTTGCCTCCCACACTGGAGAAACAGATGCCGGAGAGAATCAAAGCACCCTCTGCTCTCACATCCTGCTCTCCACTTCCTCCACACTTCTCTCACTCCATACATTCTTCCTCAGGTCTCAGAGGACAGTATTAGTTTAGTGTACATATGCTATCTAAGCTCCTAAGTTGAAGTGATGCTGAATAAAGGTTTGTCTATAAGGCTAGCTTTTTGATTATAAGCAAGGCTGGTCAACTAGAGCTTAATCTATACAAGAATCACTCATTTTAGAAGAGAACCGGTCATCTGATCTGACCAACCATAGTTATTGTTTTAAGTGAGCAATAGTGGCACTTTTATCTGAAACTGATGCTCAAGATAACAGACTAGAATTCAAGTAACCGCAAGTTCAAATAATGGCACACCAGTTTCCATGAAAGGTGGTACAGGGGTCAATGGCATGACCCTCATTTATTTTATTTATTTATTTATTTTTTTGTACAGATATCAGATATGATTTCTAAATTAAAAATGATATTTTTAAAGCATCAGTTAAAAAATGTCAGGGTGATACAATTGTCCTAATATCATAATAGGAAAACAAAATAATAAAAGAATACAATTGTGTAAAAAAAAATGTTTTAGAAATCATTTGGATTAAGTCCTTTTTTATTATTATTTCTTTAAAAAAAAACTTCACTGCTTTTTTTGTTTCTAAGCATTAATATTTGAAGAACAAATATGCAATAAACATGCAGGAAAAACAAAAACAAAACAGGAAATGTTATCATATTGAGGACCTCTGCAGACCCATGTGTCAAGGTCAATAGGTCTCAAAATATAATTTTTATGACAAGGCAAGGTTAGTTCAAGTTGCAAAAAAAATAAAAATTAATCTTTATTTGACAGTTACACAACATGAATTTGAATTTCTTGAATTTTTTATTTATTTATTTTAAATGGTATAAAGCGTACAAAGAGTCGTTTCTAAGAATTTAGCACATGCATTTTAAAATATTTCTCATTTTCTTTATCTTAGACACTCTTGACCTACAGAAACCAAAAAAACATAGTGAAAAATATGTACTGACTTTGTGGTCGAAATGTTCAACTACTAAAAAAGCAATTACAGACTATTTTATGAACATAATTCAGCATAAAAAGTATGTGGACCTTCAAATACTTGCAGCCATGAACTTCACGACTTTGGCAAATCCAGCATCTGTTCTCAGAAGCGCACTTACTGTGTGTATAATATGTCACTGAACTTTTGTGATCGCTCTTTCTCTCCCTATTATATTTTGTAAAGATTTAGACTCTACGACCAGACTAAGGCAGGTTACCTCCTCTAACACAGAGGTCTGAGGCTTAGTGAGAATGACAAGGCTCGTTCTCTATATCTCTCTGTGTCTGTATGTGTGTTCTGAGGCTTGTGGCAGCACTGGGATCAGGGATTTTGTTACATCACCAAAGGAGCAGTCAATCACTTGAGAGATGTGTGATTAAAGGGACAACCGCCCACAACGGTGGTTTAGTCTGTGCCTGGGTGAGAATGAGGGAAACGTACATGTGTGGGTGGAGATGTGGGAACCAGACAGGATGCATTTGATGGAGGACACAAAGATGTGTACGTTCAATGTTTGCTTGGGAACTGTTAGCTCAAATCTATAAAATAGCACAGCAAACGACACTTAAACGCATGCACTGTTTGTTGCTACAAATTTCTTGATTTCTTTGAGGATGGTGTGCTACAAAGAAGAAGAAGAATGCTAAAGCAAAAACTCTCGCAAACTGACCCCCCAAAAAAACAACTATAAGTGAGAGGGACGTGGCAGTTGAGTACAAATGCTTTTAAGAAATTCTTATCAGAGTTTCTCTAGTGGGAGGAAGTGGAAATCCCCATTCACAAATGATCAATTTTTCCACTATCCATAAACAGATTAGCAGCCTCCATGACAGACCGCAGACTAAAGTCTCTCATATTCAACACGTAGCTTTTCCATCCCAATTAAATTCGGAGCAGGAACAATTATTTACTGTATCTGTAGAGCAAAGACTTCAGGATTCACTTATAGGCCTAAAGAACCATGTGTTTAAAAAGTCATGGAATTTAAACCTCTATCTGGAATAATTCAAATGCAAAAATGTGGCAGAACACTGAAGTTACAAAAAATATTTTTAAGATCAGGAAACTGCAAAAAATGGGACACCTAAAAATTCAGTTATCATGTACTCACCCTTATGCCACCCAAACCAATACTTTCTCTCTTTCATGTGTCTTCCATGTTTTTTTTTTTTTTGAGGTGATTGAGGACTGAGGCTGTCATTTAATTACTGGGTGAAAAAAATCTTTCCTAGCTTTTTTAAAGTACATTCTACTCCAATTTTTTTTTTTCCAGCATAACAGTATCGACGATAAGAATACATGAAAACAAATTAAGTACTAAACATATGATAATATCATTATTAAACATGAAAAAAATTGATTTGGTAAAAAAGACTCCACTCCAGTCTGCAACGAACAGTAAGATTTATGTATATGTTTTTGAGCAATTATGGTTGAAAACTCCAATTTTGAGTGCAATTCATTAGCCAAAAAAGGAAAAATACTCAAAAAAGCCTTTTTTAAAAGATTTATGCATCCAGTTTAATTGATAGTAAAACTGCACCAAATTGAATTGAATTGAATATCCCTTAATTGAACAACTGAACAATCCTTAATCAACTATTCAATTAAAATACGCAAGGATTATTCAATTCAATTATTTTACTGTAAATTAAATTTAAAATTAAATCTTAAAAAATAGCTTAATTTTTTTTTTGAGTGTAAATAATAAAACAGTTGACAGCAATATTTATTTATTTAAAAACAGGGCCCAGTGTGCTGTATTAACATGAACATTAACTGATTTTCTACAGATATTTTCTTTCAGTGTGGAAGAAGGAAAGGCATATGGGTTTTATACAGCACAAGGAGAGGGAAATAATGACAAAATCGTCATTACAGCATGAAATATCCCTTTAAATGTTTTTCAAAGTAACACTATCACGCACATACCTCATATGCACACTGCGTGTGAATGAATATGGATCTGACAGCGCTGTTTATATCACGTAACAGCTTTCCCTCTCTGTCATGGGATCCTGTGAAGAGATTTCATTACTGACCGACCTCTGAAGCAGTGTCTCTCTTCTCGTCAGCTGTCAAACTCAATCATCTCCCTCCACATGTGTGAGTCTGTGCATGTTTTAATGATCTGTCATAGTCCTGTGCTCTCCACTACAAGGTGCTGTGGAGAAAACTAATTACAACACACTCTATGTTCTCCTCAATCACAAAAGTGTGAAATATTAATCCAGCGGCGGCACAAAGAGCCTTTCATCTTATTATTACTGTATATTTCATTATTTCATTTCTCTTGCTCATGAAACAGTTTTGAAGGTTCAGGGAGGTATGGCTCTGAAAGAGAACACACACACACACACACACACACACACACACACACACACACACACTGGAAAAACTGCTAGGATTTTATACGATCTAACAGCAATTATCATAAAATAGCAGACAATAAAATACCACTTCAGAATCGTACAATGAAATCAATGGAGGATCAGTCATTTTCTGCCATAATAATAAAAAAAAAGACTGTAAAAAAATGAGGAAAAAAGTATCAATGGCTCTACATTGAATGAAAATTGTTTTAATAATGTATTATTATTGAAAAAATATATTAGTATTTATTTTTATTATATATATATATATAAAATATTGTGAATATATATGAACTACAATAGCAGTCTAAGATAAATAGACATAACTTCAAGTGCAATTTTTCACTTTTTTAATTTGATTTTTAGTGCCATTAGAGAAAGCTGTTTTAATGTAATGTTGTTTTGATTTGCAAATCCATTTCTCACTTGTTCTCTTTTTCTCTTCAAGCACAACATTTATTCACCCTGTACATAAAAACCCAGCGATCACACTTAATTAGACATTTCATTAATCATGCTGTCAGGAACGAGACAGAAGCTCATAGACTAACACACGCCCACAAACCCAAACAGTGCTCCTGCGCTCCTTAGACCATGTCTGACCACGTCTGTTTTTATTCTTCCTTTCATCCTCACCTCATATTAACTCAAAGACAAACTAACAAGATCTAGACATTGATTTGAGGCAAACAAGTTATTAATATATTAAGACGCTTGGAGTATTATCATATTGGCCAAACACGACAGTGCAGAGAGTTGAGGTACCTGCCTGCTATAGTCAGGTAGGTAACATAATTGCATTTATGTTAGCATATAGCTAGCTCAATTCATAATTATTACTTATACTTGTATATGTTTATAAATTCATGTGGCTTCGACATCTCAAAAAGTCAAGAACCATCTCAAACCTGTGTGCAAACACAAATACACTACCAGTCAAAGGTTTTTGAACGGTAAGATTTTTAATGTTTTATAAAGAACCAGCCTGCATTTATTTGATCCAAAGTACAGCAAAAACAGTAAAATTTCGAAATATTTTTACTATTTAAATTAACTGCTTTCTATTTGAATATATTTTAAAATGTAATTTATTCCTGTGATTTCAAAGCTGAATTTTTGCATCATTCCTCCAGTCATGTGATCCTTCAGAAATCATTCTAATACTCTGATTTGCTGCTCAAAAAACATTTATTATTATTATTATTATTATTATTATGTTGAAAACAGCCGAGTAGATTTTTTTCAGGTTTCTTTGGTGAAAATTCAAAAGAATAGCATTCATCTGAAATAGAAATCTTTTGTAACACTTATAAATGTCTTTATCGTCACTTTTGATCAATTTAAAGCATCCTTGTTAAATAACAGTATTAATTTCTATAAAAAATTCAGCTTCGTATTACAGGAATAAATACATTTTTAAAATATATTCAAATAGAAAGCAGTTTTTTTAAATAGTAAAAATATTTCACAATAAATATTTTTTTTGCTGTACTTTCTTTAACATGAAAAATCTTACTGTTCAAAAACTTTTGACTGGTAGTGTACATACTTATAGGTGCTATGATTTATGGCACGCATACTGTACAATTACAATATTACACATACAATATGATACACATAATCCTAATCACATACAATTAAGTATGGCTAGCATGTGAATTGTGCTTTCAGTTGCTTACTATTTATCCTTGATGCAAAAAAAAAAAAAAAAACTGCTGTAGTTGTACTAAAACTGTAAACCAGGGATTGTTTAACGTTTAATCTTCTGAGTCTTAGATGCATTGTGCTGTTGTGTCTTGCTTCACCATGGTAACAAACAAAATAAAATAAAAAAATAGATTAAACAATCACAAAAAGATTAAACCACGATTAGAAACACTGCTAGAGCTTCTTGAAATGCCAAACGTAAGCTTGTTATCAATAAATTCAATCTAGAGCCTTGCAGTGGAACACAATGGGTTTTTCTAACATGCGCCTGACTGCATATTGTACGTATATTTTGAGTGAAGATCTGTTTCCATGTGCAAAACGTGTTCATAGTATGGTGTACACTGCAGCTAAATCCATGCAGGATGAATTTGTGTCACAATTGGTTAACGGCTAAGCGTGTTGATGAACGCTGTCTTTCTATAGTCCTTGGGCTATTGATGAAGTCATTATTTATATGGTGGGCCGTAAATCTGAGACTCGAGGCTGTGGGGTTAACGCTTCTGCCATTACCCACCTATTCATCATCTTTAATCTGTGCCTTATGGAGCTCTCTCTCTCTCTCTCCGTCCGTGTGTGTGTGTGTGTGTGCACGCTTTTGCATGTGGTTGGTTAAGTCTGGTAGTGTTGGTGAGATTGGCTGGTCTCCAGAGGCTCAGTGAAATGCCAGCTAAATGACAGACAGGATTATGATGTATAGAGAGAAAATGTCAGCAAGGACATGCCATGAGTACAGATGGTACTGTATATAAGAAAGAAAGAGAGAAAGAAAGAAAGAAAGAAAGAAAGAAAGAAAGAAAGAAAGAAAAGTCAAGAAATATTGATAAAAATAAATAAAAAAAGAACAAAAACAAACAAATAATGAAAATGAACAAAATGAATAAAGAAAAAGAATGAAAGCAAAACAAATGCAAACGAAAATAAAAACAAGCAAAGTAATGAACAATAAATATGTAAGTGAACAAACAAAACAAACAAAAGTAAATGAAAGAATGAAGGCAATTGCAAACAAAAAACAAGAGAACAACTGAAAAACAAATGAACAAAAGAAAGAATGACAAAGGAAAGATCAAACAAATAAACAAACAATAAAAAATATTTGTTTGAAATATTAATATATGCAAACGAAAACAAAAAAACAAGTGAACAAACAAATGAATTACAACAAGTGAATGAAAAAAAGTGAATGAAAGAAAGAAAGAATGACAGAATTAACACATGCAAACAAAAACACAAGCGAACAAATGAAAAACAAATGAACAAATAAAAAGAATGGAAAAGAAAGAAAGAACAAAGACAAACATGCATAAACAATGAAAAATGAAAATAATTATCACAAAAAAATGATAAATGAGCAACAAAGAGCAAACAAAGGGCAAACTATTAAAAAACAAATGAATAGACAAAAATGAATGAATATGAATTAATGAACAATGAATTAATAAACAAACAAAAAACGTCTTCATGACAGAAATTTTACACCTGCTTTACAATCTTTACACTCATATACAGTCTGTGAGTCTGAGAATAAAGACTCTTTCTGCATTATGTTCTGCTTAACATAATGTTGTATGAGAATACATATGGGAATATTATAGAGGCCCCCGCTACACAGCACAGCTCTGATGACACACGCACCTCTGTCACTCTGCCTACACTGCATATTAATCATGTCTTTAACTACAGCCATTATATATACACACACACACACACACACACTCAAACATCTCAAACTCAGCAGAACTCCCAGCCTACGCTCTCATCTCTACCGCCCATCATCCTGATACCATTCGCCCGACAACACCTGAGAAATGATAAGTGTGTGCGAGAATGAGTGTTTCTTCTTTGTCAAGTCATTCAAACACTTCTGCAAACTCAGCAAAATCCACCTCAGTCCTAGGATCAGTGAAAAGCAGCAAAATGCAAACCAGCACCAGCATACTCAATGACCTTTCCACGCTCTCTTACACTGATCCTGGATCAGCCAATGCGGCTGCTTAAACAAGCAGTAATTGGCCCTCCAGTGTGACTGTGCTCAGCTGTAATCCTGTCTGCGCTGTGACTCATGACGGTGAGCGGCTGACCTGAGGTCAGTGAGGCGGCATGTAGCCAATTACTATACAGCACAAACTCAAATTAAAGACATGATCTGGAAACAGTGGTATCGCTAACAGGTGGTCAGCTCAGCGATGACACATTCAGCGCTAACAGCTCACTGAACTGCTTTTACATGCCAAAACGAATGTAAATCAAGCATCAAGTAATTCATTGCAAGCATACATGTGATAATTACATAATCTATGTGCGAAAATGCTGCTAAATAGGCTACAAAATGTTTTTTGACTTTGTACACTAAAAAAGTAATCCAGCGTTATTTGCTACAGTGAACAATTATTGGTGATATAAACTTTTGTTGCAATTAAGGTGTATAATAAATGTCAATACTAAAATTTAAAGTAACCATATCAGTCTCCTGCAGTATTGGTAATAAATAAACATTGGTAATTTGTACCCACATGAGCTCTTGATCGCTCATGTGAGTATTTGTATTGATGATGTAGTTAGGCATGTATAATTTTTGGAGTATTTTGTTAACAGTAATTACTAGCACCGATTACTAGAAATAATTACTTGAAAACTTTCACTCTAAGAAAGATTAACAAATGCAAAAAAACAAAACAAGAAAATGAATGAATAAAACAAATGTGAATAAACAATTAAATAGAAACAAACAAACAAACAAAGAATAACAAAATGCAAACAAAAAAGAAAATCTAATTAATGAATAAACAAATGTGGATAAACACTGAAAAAGAAAGAAAGAAAGAAGGATGAATGGTGAATAAATAACAACTAATGTTGATAAGCTATGAAAAAGAAAGAAAGATAAACAAATGCAAAAAAGAAAACAAACAAATGAATAAAATGAATGTGGATAAACAATGAAAATAAACAGATTAGAAAGAGAACAAAAGATTAACAAAAGCAAACAAAAACAAGAAAATGAATGAATAAAACAAATGTGAATAAACAATGAAAAAGAAAGAAACAAAGAATAACAAAATGCAAACAAAAAAGAAAATCTAATTAATGAATAAACAAATGTGGATAAACACTGAAAAAGAAAGAAAGAAAGAAGGATGAATGACGAATAAATAACAACTAATGTTGATAAGCTATGAAAAAGAAAGAAAGATAAACAAATGCAAAAAAGAAAACAAACAAATGAATAAAATGAATGTGGATAAACAATGAAAATAAACAGATTAGAAAGAGAACAAAAGATTAACAAATGCAAACAAAAACAAGAAAATGAATGAATAAAACAAATGTGAATAAACAATGAAAAAGAAAGAAACAAAGAATAACAAAATGCAAACAAAAAAGAAAATCTAATTAATGAATAAACAAATGTGGATAAACACTGAAAAAGAAAGAAAGAAAGAAGGATGAATGACGAATAAATAACAACTAATGTTGATAAGCTATGAAAAAGAAAGAAAGATAAACAAATGCAAAAAAGAAAACAAACAAATGAATAAAATGAATGTGGATAAACAATGAAAATAAACAGATTAGAAAGAGAACAAAAGATTAACAAATGCAAACAAAACAAAAAAGAAAAGAAAAGAAAAAGAACAAACACATAACCACATTCCTAAATAAATGTTTTGGAGAAATGCAAACAGACGAAAGACGTTCTATTTGTGTTTTGATAGCAAAACTCCTCCTGAGTACACAGCAAGCTACAGGAGCAGACAGCCGCCGCTAATGCTAATGGTTGCGTCTTTTGTCTGTAGAGCAATGTTACCCGTAAAAACAAACTCTTTACTTGTTCTCCTTCAGCAAAACAAGTGGTTTACATTTTTAGGCTGATGTTTCCCCCCCTACATTTATATCAGCACAGCATGCGTTTAGAGACTCTGTCATTGCACACAAATTCCTGAGGGTGCGCATATGTAAACACACACACAAGTGCTAACATATTGAGCTCATCACATACAATTTCCCCTGCTTTAACCCTATCCCCCAGCTCCCCCTTTTGCTGGAAAACTGTCCAACGGGGGGGTTAACCAATTTTGGCCCCAGACCTCAATCTAAACCCTGCTGCTAAAGCCAGCACTAAGCTAAAGAGCCCTGGCGCTAGCCTATTGATATAAGATCTGCTTTCTGGGTGTGCTACCGGAGCACTAATGACCAGACTGATTAATAATGCATAGCATAACCTCGTCCGCATCAGCCTAATTGCCATGATTTGTCGCTCCCAGCAGAGAAGGGCTTTAAAGTGAAATCCATACCCCAAGCAAGGAACACGGCACACACGACAGAACACGGACACACAAACACTTATCCGACACACCAAATGTGGCGTAATTTTGTAATGAATCATTTCCAAGCCTATTTAATATGTGAAGGTCAATGGCATTCTGCATGCACACACATAGACATGATGTGTATATGAAAAGAATTACACATAGATGAGACCCCCGGGATTCAATTCCTGAAATTAAAGTCTTAAAAAGATGAAAATGAAAATTGTTATTTTTTACTCACCCTCATAACCTGCTTTCTTATATGGAAACAGAGACAATTTGAAGAATGTGGCGTTCACCTTTTTCCATGAAATGACAAAAAAATTGGAGCTATCAAGTTTCCAAAAAACTTTACATTTTTAAATAACTTAACATTTTGACATTAACTTCCTTTCTGTGATCATGAGAAATTCATGCAAGATTTTACTTTTGAGTCAGAGCTGGTCTACTAACCCTTTACCCGCCAGCGTTTTTGAAAAAAGTTTCCAGTCATCGTCAGAGTTTTTGCTGACTTTGACAAAATTCATGGCCCCCGGAATATTTTGTTGTGTGAATATCTGAACATGCAATATATCAAAATAAAGATCAGACCCTCTACTTTCAAACAAAAAAAATCCATCAGTACTCCCAATGCTTGCACAGACCTTTACCACTTCCCGGATTGACATTTCACTCTGTAACATTAGGCAGTTTTCATTTTAAATGAGGTTAGTGTTGATGATCGCATTATTTTTTATAAGTATTTGCTTACAAATGAGATTGCTCGTTTCTGCGTCTTCCTTGCCTGTGTTTTTGATCAGGACATTCTATACTCATTCAGGAGATGCATAATAGCGCCCCCTAGCGTATAACAGTGAAAACATGGAAACCCGGAAAATGGTTCTCACATGAATAACGGAAAATTCTGTGTTTGGTGGCCAAAGAGTTAATTGGTGGATTTCGTTCACTAAACCAGTCTGAATTAATCATTTACAAACCAATTCAACTCAATGATTCAACATTTTCAATCATTTGATGATTTGAATCAAATGATCTGATTGCAAGTGTTTCTTGATTAGTGATTAATCCTCACAGAAGAAGACTTAGAATCCATCAAACAAGTCATATAACAAGAAATATTTTTATGATGCTTTAGTGTCATTTCTGAGGATTCAACGCCTCCGTTCCCATTCATTGCTATTGCTTGGAAAGCAGCTACCAGGACATTTTTCAAAATTTCTCCTTTTTTCTTCCACAAAGTCATACAGGTTTCTGTGATTAAATGATGCCAGAATGTTCATTTTTGAACGAACTATCCCTTTAAAGAGAATGAGAAAGTGTAAAGACAGCAAAATGAAATAAGGGATGGAGAGAGCAAGAGGACGGAGTGGAGACAAACACTGAGTCTCCCAGGCGCCACAGAAACAAGATCCACTCCCTACGGAGAGAGAGAAATAGAAAGAGAGCGAGACAGTGGTAAGAAGCTCATCCTTCCAGATCCAGATTCATCTAGATACCAACTTTCCTTACTCTGTCTAGTTTTCTCATCAGATGGGAAAAGCAGATATAAGTAAGTGTGTGTTAGATATACTGTACTGTTCAAGGACAGAATTCACCCTCAGATGATGTTTTAGTGAAACAGCACTTTCCATTTTTGCCCTTTGAGACGTCACCTAGCTATGCTGGTAACGCTGATGACGTAAACATACTATAATTCTGAACCAAATAATACAATGTGAAAATGGGGAAGGGGTGAGAACGGAAGACAGCTTTAGTGTTTAAACAGTGTTTAGACAGCTTTGGTGACATACTTATTAAAGAATCTCCAAAATACTCAAATTATCATGTAATATTAGTCTACCAATTATGATTAAAATGTAAACAAACTATAAAGATGATTACCCTTGTGAAAAAGACATTTGCTTAATAGTGTTGAATGTGCACTTAGTGTACTTCAAATCTTAAATGTGCATTTAAAAAAAAAACTGTACTTGTACAGTAGATGATATAATATTAATTAAATAAAAGGACAATTAAGGGAGTAAACTTCATGACTATGTTACTTAACACACAAGTGTGCTTTTTTAAGATGTACTTAAGTCCTACTTAAGTGGGGCAAAAGCAATAAAGTTCTGCTAATTGCATTTTATATAAATATAACAGTAATATAAGTAAATAGCATGAAATCAAAAGTCTGAAAACATCACAATCAGTACATTCTTTTAAAGTATGTTATTTCTGTAATAAGTACTCTTTTTCAAAGTTATGCTAAAGTGTACAAGTACTTCTTTTTCACAAAGGTATATTTGCTTGTAAAAAAAAAAAAAAAAAAAGAAAGAAAGCATAATGCCTCTGCTGTGATGTGAATACGTGTTTTTACAAAAACCACATGTTCCCTGAAAACCACTGTAAAGTTTAATGCTTCTGAACAGCTGTATGCCTTGACCTCGTAAGAGAGATCGAGAGCTCGGGAGAGTCATATCGTCGAACTGAAATAACCGCAATAAAAAACCCCACCTGCTCCCCTCTCTTCCACTGCTCCATCTGTCTCCGTTCACTATTTCTTTCTCACAAAAACAAACCAATAGTCCTCTACACCAGTGTTTCTAGCAAAAAGGAACAAGCTACTGTTTCCAACATGTAGTGATGTAGCATAGCGCTACAGTATTGTTTTTAGCCTCAAAGTCAATAATCAAATGTGCTCTTTCAAACATCATTATCATATCTAACACTGGTTTTAGTAGCTTCGATATAGTTAGCTACTTTTTATTAGTTAATAACTTGTAGCATACCTTCACAACTTCAGATTATGACTAGCTTGTAGCTTGACAAGCTACAGTTTCAAATTAGCTTCCCAACAGTCTCTGCTCTTTCTGAAACGCTACAATGTGATTTCATGTCAGATTTTCTATCCTTTTAATTCATTTTATTTTTAAACCATCAACAGACTGTCACAGGGTGTACGCTGATGAGGCAGACACCCTATTAGCCTCTGAGCTATTCTGGGAAATCTGTTTAATCCATATGCTACACACACATATCAGCTATTCATCCTTCTGTTATTAAGCTGTCACTACACCTAACACACTGTTGCACTTTGCTTGCTCATACCCTTCTCTATGGAAACACACACACACACACACACACACACACACAGTGGATGGATAGTGCTGATGAAGCAGGCTGCTGACAGTAGGATGGATGCAGTGGCCTGTGGTGGGGAGAGAGGCGAAGGTAAAAGGTGCTAAATCACGTCTGTTTCGGCGCTTTGGGGAGCTTATGGATGAAACTCCCATCGCGGAGCACATTCATTCATTTCCCTCCCCTCTCACCTCCCCACGGCTGCCCTCAGCTGCCAAATTACACACTGTATGAATATGATACACACACAAACACACTCAGACTAACAATGCTGTTGGAGTCGTCGTGTTTAGTTATTACAAATAAATAACCCATCAGTGCTGGAGTAGCTACTTGGACAAACAAGTTAGATATTGTGAAAGAAATCTCCATGGCTCACTTATTTGATTAAAAAACATAATATTGTGTAATATTATTACAATTAAAATATTTTAAAATGCAATTTATTTCAGTGATGCAAAACTGAATTTTCAGTGTCTTCAGTGTCACTGATTTGCTGCTTGCTGAAACATTTATTATTTTTATCAATGTTGAAAAGTTGTTTATTTATGGAAACAGATACATTTCTTTCCAGTATTCTTTGATGAATAGAAAGTTTAAAAGAACAGCATTTATTTGAAATAAAAATCTTTACTGCCCTCTTTGATCAATTTAATGCATCACTGATGAATAAAAGTATTAAATAATTTTTTACTACCTATTTAAGAAATTGTGTAGTAGTAGTAGTAGTAGTAGTAATAATAATAATAATAATAATAATAATAATAAACTTTATTTTCTATAGCACCTTTAAAAGTTACATCTTAAAAGTACTTAAAGGGATAGTTCACCCAAAAATGAAAAATCTGTCATTAATTACTCACCCTCGTGTCATTACAAGTAAGACCTTTGTTCATCTACGGAACACAAATTAGGATATTTTTGATAAAATCTGAGAGCTCTCTGACCCTCCCATAGACAGCAATGCAACTGAAATGTTCCCAGGTCCAGAAACGTAGCAAGGACATCGGTAAAATTGACCATGTGACATCAGTGGTACACCTGTAATTTTACGAAGCTACGAGAATACTTTTTGTGCGCAAAGAAAACAAAAATAACAATTTATTCAACAATTCTTCTCCCTGAGATACCGTCTTCCGCCATTTTGGAGGGTATCTACTGAACGTAATCAACGCAATCACCGTGGTTTACGTTCAGCATGAGTGTGCTTTCTACTGAACATAAATAATGCTGATTACGTTCAGCGAAAGCGTGCGCATGCTGAACGTAAACAATGCAAATTACGTTGATTATATTCTGGGGTAAAATACAAAAAAAAGACATGCTATCAAAACAATTTAAGACAAATACAAAATGAAACAAAAAACATCACAATGCTAAATACTAAAAATATTTGTAAAATAAATAAATAAATAAATAACAGCTGTTATCTTGGGAAAAGGACATTGCAACTGTAAAAAGTGATAAGTTGACTTAACTTAAAAAAAAACTTCACAATTCACTTAACTTATTTTTTTTATAATTTTTATTTACTTAATAACTTTAAGGCAACGGGTTTCCTCAATTTTTTTTAAGTTAACTCAACTTATCACCTTTTACAGTGCATGTGGTCAACATGGATTGGAGAAAAACATTTATTTCTTCAAGAGATTGCCTCCCCACTTTCAATTATTTTCCTTCAATGAAAGGTTAAAATTTTTGTGCATTTTTTTTAAATGAAAGATCAAAAAGATCAACGATGCAGATTTATTTTCACAGCTCATATTTACCAAGGGTGCCGATATTAGTGGAGGACACTGTATATATGCCTGTATACACGCCACAGCCATATCACCCTGCAGCCCAAGACTGGTTACCCACTGAAGCTAAGCAGGGTTGAGCCTGGCCAGTACCTGGATGGGAGACCTCCTGGGAAAACTCGGTTGCTGCTGGAAGAGGTGTTAGTGAGGCCAGCAGGGGGTTCTCACCCTGTGGTCTGTGTGGGTCCTAATGCCCTGGTATAGTAATGGGGACACTATACTGTAAAAAGCACCGTCTTTCGGATGAGATGTTAAACTGAGGTCCTGACTCTCTATGGTCACTAAAAATCCCATGGCACTTCTCGTAAAAGAGTAGGGGTGTAACCCCGGTGTTCTGGCCAGGTTCCCTCCACTGGCCCTTGTCAATCATGGCCTCCTAATAATCCCCATCCAATGGATTGGCTCTATCTCTCTCTCCTCTCCACCTGTAGCTGGTGTGTGGTGAGCGCACTGGCGCCTTTGTCCTGTGGCTGCCGTCGCATCATCCAAGTGGATGCTGCACACCGGTGGTGGTTGAGGAGAGACCCCCAACATGATTGTAAAGCGCTTTGGGTGTACGGCAATACACAATAAAAGTGCTATATAAATGCATCATTCATTCATTCATATAATTTAGTAAATATGAAATACAAAATAATCAAATAACAATGAAACACATTATCTAACTGAGACTTGTCATAGCACTTGCATATCATTGCTCTTTTGTTGATTTTGATTTTGTTGATCGTCTGCTAAATGACTAAATGCAATGTAATGTAATGTAATGTTATCTAACAATATTGACAGAATTTAGCAAAGGTGGAAACTCTCTACTCATCTTCATGTCACTAAAAATGATCTACTCTCGTGAATCTCACAGAAACTGAATGTCCGATGGGTCTTGATGCTATATAAACCTGGCTGGGATTTTCATTAGGGAACAGAAGTGGTTTTGGAGGCAGTCTAGACCTGGTGAAATGCAGCATCTGCTCTACTTCTGTTGAGCCAAACCACTTTCCTCTGAGGAATTCTCACATTGTGCTTTAGCAGCTCTGAAGGGCCAAAATCCCCAAAACACTCAATAATTATACATATACATTTCTGTGAAATATCGCATAAATGAAACCCTTATTCTAAAATTATGTTTGCAGTCAATCAGAGCTCTGTCAGCTAATATCTTGGGTCAGGGAAACTGCACCTGTAATGTTTTCATGAGTTAGATTTAAGATCACTGCCTTCCTGGATAGTCTTTGCTCTGCTGGAAACTGACAGCAGGCACAGCCTTGGAGGAAAATTTATTACTTATTTCAATGTCCTGAAACTCACACACTGAATTTTAATCTAACAATATTTATATAGCATGTATTCCAGTGGAGTATTCCAGAAAGTGCTTAATTGTCATGAAAAAATCAAAACGGTCCTAAAACAGACTTTATGTTCTCAACTTAAAATATAACTTCTTTTTATTTCTTTTTACGTTTTCCTAGTGTTATGAAAGAGAGTGCCTTAAAGGTGTTTTCGCCTCCTCTCTGGAGAACGAGAGATCAGGCGAGGAGTTTGTCCTAAAAGTGTCGACTTTTATCAAGTCTTTTTCTCCTCTCATTTGAAGTCTGTGCATTTATTCACCACTAGTAAAATCTAACCTAGAAACATTGGCCATTACTGTCTTCAGATCAGGCTTGATAATAAGGTCAAAACTGACATAAAACTAATATGTCTGTAAAATGTCACAGCACAAAATCAATTATATATTCATTCAGGAGCTAAAGAGGAAACCATTTCCATTCCTTTCTCCGTGTTCCCAATTCTCATCTGTCTTTATTCAGTTTCTTTTCTCTCTCGATTCAATCTGTCTCAGCTCAGTCCTAGTGTGTGTGTGTGTGTGTGTGTGTGTGTGTGTGTGTGTGAGAGCAGGACAGAGCGAGACAGACAGGAAGGAAACAGTGGGCGCCCTGGGTGATCGTCACATCAGCTCAAAGGTCCAGGAGCAGGAGAAAGACATCTTAGAGGCCACGCTGAGTTAGCGCTTTCTCCCAGCAGTCTGTCTGTGTGTCTGGGAAAGTGTTATTACTTTTATTACAGAGTCCCAGAGAGGAACAGAGAGCGTATCAGAGCATAAAGTGGGGCAGAATGGGAACACTGATGTCAGTCCCCTCTCATCCAAGCCATGATCTGAGCGCTGTAACTCTGACCTTCACTGGACTGAATTAGAGGAAGGTGCAAAGTGATTCAAGTTCTATGGACAAAATCTATTAATTACTGATGAAACAATATTACATTAAATATATGTGTGGAGTATTCTTAATTTTATTTCTAATTCAAATATTTAGGTTGTTTATCAGTTTAGACATACGATTATAGACACAGATTCTAAATGTACTGTATCTATAAAAATAAAAGTTCCAAAAGGGGGTTTTCGCAGCATAGAAGAACCAATTTTGGTTCCTCAGAGAACCTTTCAGTGACCATTTCTTAAAAGAACCATTATTTTCTTAGTGTGAAGAACATCTGAATAATCTAAAGAACCTTTTGTGGAATGGAAAGATTCCATTAATGTTAAAGGTTCTTCATGGAACTATTGATGCCAATAAAGAACCTTAATAAGTGCATCAAGACGTTTCAACTTATGAAACTTTACCTTCACATTATGAATTATTTTCTTGTTTTATTCCTCATTTATAAGTTGCTTTGGATAAAAAATGTCTGCTAAATGAATAAATGTAAGTGAAAAAAAAAAGAAATCGTATTATTATCAGTGCTGAAAACAGTTGTGCTGCTTAATATATTTGTGCAAACCATGATACTTCCCCCCCCCCAGGATTCTCTGATGTATAGACCAAATATATATATACAGTCTGTTGAGTCATACATACATACATATATATATATATATATATATATATATATATATATATATATATATATATATATATATATATATATATATATATATATATATATATATATATATATATATATATATATATATATATATATATATATATATATATATATATATATATATATATATATATATATAAACAGACATATAAATAATTTGTGTGCAGCTGTTGTCAAATGAACTTTTGATATGTTGGCTGTGCTTGTTTATAAGCATCTAACTCATCAACCTACTCTTCTCTCACACACACACACACACACACACACACACACACACACACACACACACACACACACACACACACACACGCGCGCGCGCGCTGGACAGCCACAGCATCACTGCAGCACTTGAGATGAATATGATCAAACTCTGAGAGCTCAGAGCAACAGATATTTGCTCTGTGATGACGGAGATTTCTGCAGAAATGTGCAGGGTGGAGTCATTTCAACCTTTACAGAGAATCTCCCCTGTGAGTATCAACTGAATATTGATACAAAATGATCCAGAATTCCCATGCAAACTTAATTCATGCAGTCCACTTTGAAAGTAATACTGCTGCAAGAGGTTATTGAGGATGAGAACAGACTTGCTCTATGGCCAGTTCTCAGCAAACAGTGTCATTTGAGAAGCCATGGCTCTCTGATATACTGTAATAACAGGACAAATCAGACTTTTAAGAACAGAAAAGTCACATTATTTAACTGATTAGTTTGAACAGTTTCATGTGCAAAAAATAACTAAACAAATTAAAAAACGATAATTGTATTTTTAATTTGTTTTTAAGTATTGCTTGGAAAATTCTTATTCTACCTAAGTTTTAGCTGAAATTACTTGAAAGCCCTGTGTGCCCATGAAAGAGTAGTTTGTTTTCCATCTTAAGGAAAAATACATTTGTTAAATTAAAATTGTGTTTTTAAATAATTATTTTTAAAATATTGCTTTACAAATCAACCCCTACCTAAACTCTTTCTTTCTTTCTTTCTTTCTTTCTTTCTTTCTTTCTTTCTTTCTTTCTTTCTTTCTTTCTTTCTTTCTTTCTTTCTTTCTTTCTTTCTTTCTTTCTTTCTTTCTTTCTTTCTTTGTGACATTTTCTCATAATTAGACAATATCATCATGTTAATCTCATTAGGATAATTATTCAGTAAAAACAATGAACATAAAAAGATTATGTTATGTTATAAACAATCTCATTATGAGTACACCTATTGATCTTGATAACTGTATGAAAAAAAAAACTAAAAAACCTTGGTCATCATTTATTTATTTATTTATTTTTTCTTGGCCTAAAATGTCATGACAGTGAATTAATAAATAATTTTGTTCTGATCTTCCAATCTGTAACAAATCAACAATGAAACAATTAAACCTTTTCAATGTAAAAGGTTTAAATGGTCATTAGGCATTTTTTTTCCTTAACATTTTAAGGCTCTGACAATGCAAGTTGAAGTCCAGATTCCTGATCTCATTCCCTCAACCTCTTTCATCATTTCCTGTCCTCTCAACACAACCGCTATGAAGAAAAGAGGCAAAAAGGCCTAAAATAAAAATGATATTGGTGCAAGCCTTGAACAAATCAATCAGATTCCTTTTCATACTATTCCAGTTTGAAATTGCCTCAATTTTCCGACATCACGGCTATGCCCTTGGCGGAAAAATGAAAACCACAGATCAATTTCAAACTAGCCTACACAAACACACACTACTCATACACAAACTGTACACACTTTTCTAATCTGATGCTTCTACCTCTGTGCAGTAACAGGCTCACACACAGACATCAGTTCCACATCACACACACACACACACACACACACACACACACACGGCGGGCAGAACAAAGGCAGACATCAAAGAACCATCAGCAGAGCTGGTCAGATCCTTTTATCCTGTCGCAAGTCCAAAAATGTTCCCAGGAAAACAAATACTGCACTCAGAGCAGCTGTCCAGCACAAACACAGACAGCACTGAGATTCAGCACAGCTCTGAGATCAGATCAGTTGATCACTGAATAAATGTAAAGTCCCGAGTGCCAGTGAAATGAGAGGAAAGTGACAGACTCAGACACTCTGTAAACATCCTTAATTCTGTGTGTGGGCAGGATTGTTTTCCCTCTTAAAGAAGAGAGAAAAGTATAAAGAAAAGAAAGAAAGAAAAATCTTTCCGCATAGCTGAAAATGCCCCCAGAGGAACAAAAAAAACCTGACTAAACCTCACTGTGAGAAAAAAAGGCACATTATAGAACTGTATAAAAACAAAACAAAAAGCAATAAGCAATAAACAAAAAAAACAAAAACAAAAACAACAACAACAACAAAAAATATTTCTTTCTGGATGTGAAAATGTCCCCCAAGGAATAAAAACAACAACAACAACAACAAAAAAAAAAAAAAAACAATACCTTATTGTGGGAACAAGAAAAAGGCACGTATCAGAACTAATATACACATACATATATATATATATATATATATAAGAAACAAAAAATAAATTAAATTAAATAAAATACACAATCAAACAAACAAAAAGCATCAAACAACAAAACAAAAAGACAACAAAAAACACCAAACAAAATCATGTTAAAAAAACAAACAACAAAACAAAAAGTGCTAAACAACAACTAAAAATAAACAAAACAAAACATCCTTAATTCTGTGTATTGGAATAATAATAATAATAAAAAAAAACATTCTCTGGATTTCTAAAAATGTCCCCTGAGGAATAAAAAAAGTGACAATACCTCATTGTAGGAACAAAAAAAGACACATATCAGAACTACATAAAAACAAAAAACAAACACAAAACAAAAATAAAATAAATAAAAATCAAACACCAATCAACAAAACAAAACCATTCAAAACAATAAGAATTAAACAACAAAACAAAACCATACAAAAAACAAACAAACAAAACAAAATCATACAAAACAGAAAAACAATGCAGACTAACAGAAACTAAACAGAAAACAATTTGCATGCATGATTAATGCATTTGCCACAGTGTCATAGTGTCGTAAATGTTGTGGGAAAGGGAAACAAACAGAGCAGAGCTGACACACAGGAGCGGCGACAGGGCATAGCCTGACACTTGTGTGTGTGTTTGAGCGTGTGTGTAACTGCAGGGTCACTCAGGCATGCAAGAACACAATCACACCTCGAGGGACACCTGCCCAACTCTACTACACGCAAAGGAATAAGGTCTTGAACACAAAATATACCAATACATAACATACTGATTTATACAAACACACCCCAGCGTTCCACTCTATAGTTTGCAGGATAAATTTAAGAGCTGTGACGTGCGGTGGACTTCTGAAACGAGGAGGACAGGCCCGGCTGACAGAGCAATCAGCCAATCATAGCACAATGTAAGCACAGTCCCCCCCCCCCCCCCCCCCCGTCCCACATTCCTGCCACACTTTTTAATCTCATTAACACACTAAATGATCTCATATTTCAAGATATTTATTTTATACTGTCATTTATTTTCTTCAGAATTTTAAAAGGCAGAGTTAATGACTCAATTCAAATACAAAAGCCCATGCTATAATAACGGCCTGCTTTTAATAGCTTAAAATGTTTGTGGGTATATCATGTGTTCATAAGATTGTGTGTGTCTGTGTGTAGTGTGCCTATAAACTACAGGCTATAGTCTGCTCATACACACACACACACACACACACACACACACACACACACACACGCTACAGGATCAGGTAGCTATTGCTCAAAAAATAATGCCCCAGTCTGGCAGGACAGATTGTGTAATTATATCACAGTCTGGAAGAAGAGAGTAAGAAGTGTGGCCTGATAGATGGAAAGATGTGTGTGAACAGAGATAAAGAAGAGAGAGAGAAACAACCGATAAAGTGACAATCACACAGTGATTCAGCATGACAAACACATCACCAAGCAAAAGAAAATAGTGTGGCGAAGAGGAAACAGATCACGACTGGAGGAAGAACAGGACTGTGTTGATCCATCACTAGGATAAAGCATGCAGCTGGACTCTTTCAGTCTGAAGTCTTTTATTATACTATATTATATTAAAATACAGTAAAACAGGAATATTGTGAAATATTATTGCAATTTAAAATAACTTTTTTTCTATTTGAATATATTTTAAAATGATGAAAATCACTCTAATATTCTCATTTGATGCTCAAAAAACATTATTTTCAGTGTTAAAAATAGTTGTGCTGCTTTATTTTTGTGGAAACCATGATACGTTTTTTTCAGGATTTCTTAATGAATAGAAAGTTCGAAAGAACAGCATTTATTTGAAATTGAAATATTTTGTATCATTATAAATGTCTTTACTGTCACTTTCAATTAATTTAATGCATCAACTAAAAAAAGTCTTACTGACCCAAAATTATAGTGTATCTGGTAAGACTGTGAGCATTTAATTAAGACATTATTACAAAAATTAATAAAATATTCAAAATTTTCAAGAATTTATTGCCGAGGTCATAACTAGAGGTCATGTGACAAGAAATGTTACATGCTACTAAATTTAACGTTTTCATACAGTATATACATTGCTACATACTGCACACTATTTCAAAAACTCACTAGTAATCTATTCCAAACATACTATTCTACAGACGACATTAGTGGAAACTGTGCAGACTTGTACAGTACAACAAAGTAACATGTACAAACTATGCTCCATCTATCTTTCTTCATCCCACACAGTGTCCAAAGCCCACCTACTGCCTCGGAACAAACCGACAGCGTTTAAAAATGATAAACTGTGAGCAATGTGACTCATGTTGTGGTGATATAAGCATGCATCTTCATGTTAATCATTTGCTACAATCCTAGAGCACAACGATGTGTGCGTTTTACATGAGATTACACTCGGGTTCATGGAAATCAAGGATGTTTTAGTGGAAATGCAGAGAGACAGCGGTGCTAAGATTAAGTCCTCTTTTAACGGGAGTTAGAGTTGTTTTATCACTCTGTACAGGATTCACAAGATTAAGAGGTGAAAGAGGTTTATATTTAATACCCATAATTCACATTTTGGTGAATGTAAGTAGTGGTAAAAACAGTTCTGATCCTCTTTTTTTGTTCCAGCGACCTGTTGAGCTAGATTTGAACTTCTATGTCTGACCTGACAGATTAACAGTGCAAGAACCAGGACAAACACAGAGGTGTTACACAAGAGCTCAATAATGTTAACAGGTGCACACACAGAAAACTCTCTCTCTCTCTCTCTCTCTCTCTGTGTGTGTGATTCAGCCATTGCCTCCTCCATGACCTCTGCATGATACAAAGCTATGATCACATCCTGTTACCCATCATCCCTCTCTCTCACCCCCTGTGCCCGAGGCCCACATTAACCACGGCAAATTGCCCAGCCATAATTACAGCTCATTCTCCGCCGTGCCGTTATGCTTTGGGTCAGTTCAGCGCTTAGATTTCAGAATCACTCTCTCCTGGATGGCAAGAGAGCACTTCAAATGGCAATTTAAAGGTCTCGGTTTTTTAGCAGCCCATCAGAGTAATTTTCCACACTTTTTTCTTTGCTCGATTCCATATGTGCTTCTGTGATTGTGCAGTTATAAAGAGCAGGATAAAATAAGTGTATAAAATATCTATCCATCCATCCATCCATCCATCTATCAAGCAGCCATGCAGTCAGCATTTACAAATATTTCTGAAAAAAAAATGGGTCATTCTGAAGAGCTCAGTGAATTCAAGCATGGTACTGTGGTACTAATGGGAACCACTGGACATTGGAGCAGTGGAAACCTGTTCTGATGAGTGACAAATCACGCTTTTCTGTTTGGGTGATTCGCGGGTCTGGGTTTGGCAGATGCCAGGAGAACATTAGCTGCCTGACTGTTTGTGCCAGCTGGAAAGTTTGGTGGAGGATAATGGTATGGGGATTTTCAAGGGTTGGGCTTGGCCCTTCACTGCAAGTCTTAAAGTGATAGTTCACCCAAAAATGAAAATCACTCCATGATTTACTCAAAACAGTCTTATACACCTCAAGTCATGCTAGGTGTGTAACACTTTCTTCTTACAGATGAATACAGTCGGAGTTATATGAAAAAATATCCTGGCTCTTCCAAACTTTATAATAGCAGTGAATGGGGGTTCGAGATTTTGAAGCCTAAAAAAGTCCATCCATCATAAAAAGTGTTCCACGCGGCTCCAGGGGGTTAATAAACGCCTTCTGAAGTGAATCGATGTGTTTGTGTAATAAAAACATCCATATTTAAAACTTTATAAACCATAATCTCTAGCTTCCGCTAACCGTCGTACGTGTGTTCACAAAAGAGTGGCGTTCCAGCGGATGACATAGGACGTAGCGTAAGCTCCAATGAGAAGTGACGAATGCAGAAGTGCAGAGGAGAAAGTAAAACAAAACACCAGTCATGAATAAGAAGCACAAAACCAAGAATGTCGGAGGGTTTTATATCGGTTAAGAGGAGACTGGCTTATGCTACACCTACGTCCTACTTCATCCACTGAAACGCAACTCATCTCGTGAACAAGCGTACAATAGTTAACGGAAGCTAGAGATCATGGTTTATAAAGTTTTAAATATGGATGTTTTTCTTACACAAACACATTGATTTGCTTTTGACTGGAGACATGTGGAGCATCTTTTATGATGGATAGGTGCACTTTATTGGACTTCAAAATCTTCACTGACTTTATAAAGTTTGGAAGAGCCTGACATCTGATTGTATTCGTACAAAAGAAGAAAGTCATATACACCTATGATGGACAGAAGGCGAGTAAATTATGGGGTAAATTTCATTTTTGGGTAGACTATCCCTTTAATGCTTCAGCACACCAAGACATTTTGGACAATGCTATGCTTCCGACTTTAAGATTTAAGTTTGGGTAAGGCCCTTTTCTATTCCAGTATGACTGTGCTCCTGTGCACATAGCAAGGTCCATAAAGATATGGTTGGATGACTTTTGACTGATCCACACAGAGTCCTGACCTAAAGCCCTTTGGGATGAACTGAAACAGGGATTGCAAGCCAGGACTTCTCATCCAACATCAGTGCCTGACCTCACAAATGCTCTACTGGATGAACGGGCAGAAAGTCCCACAGAAATACTCCAAAATCCTCTAGAAAGGACTAACTAACTATCTGTCTGTCTGTCCATCCATCTGTCTATCTATCCATACACCCATCCAAGCATGAACTTCCCATGCTTCCCTCAAAGCATTATTCAGAATCTTTCTCTTTTGCTCTCATTCTGTGAAATTATACTCAAAGACGAGAGCGTGAGATACAGCAAAATGCAACACATCAGGCTGCACATGTGCACACGTGCCATTTCCTCCCCACATCTATTTGCTCGCCCCGTGAATTCTTTCAGCGCTTCATCCATCCATCTGTCAATATCCATGGTTAAGAGGGAGAGAGACGGGATTGTGATGAAAAATAAATGATGTGATGAAAGTAAACGAAAGCAGCAGAACGGAGGACATATAGGGATGAAATGTGGATGAATATCTAGCAAAGTCCACTGCCAACAGCTCATCTGACTAATGGGAAGTGTGTATGTATGACAGCTGTATGTTAAGTTATTTTTAGCACTACACATTGAAGAAGAATCTCTGGGTAAGTAAAAGCAGCAGAATAGAGAACATTACTTATGAAATATTACCAGCATGTTAAAACGTATCAATCTGAAATGATTCAATACACAAAATATCAACTAAACGTTTGGAGACAAAATGAGAATTTTGATTTCATCACATCTCACAGCCTTTCTCAATAAAAACAGTGTTCACGCTTATTGAAAACACATTACAAACACAGAACCATTATTGGACAAGCTATTCAAAACAGCTCTCGCTAGATTTGGAAGCAATCATTTTCAGCACCAATCAACCGAGCTTCAAAGTTCATGCTTAGCATAAAATGTTAATTGATTTATGGACGCATTAACCTTGCATTTGAAATATTTTTCCAACTCTCACAAACACACTGTTGCTAAATTCAGCAACCCTCTATAGTAGCACACACCTATCTGAGCGATCTCTGAAGAGGTTAGCGTTTCCTGCAACAGGCATAGCAGATTACAGGCACTTAACTGAAGTTCCTTGCTACTTCATTAGCCGAGAGTTGAGACCCTTTATCGCTACTTAAATCTATTAAACAATTATGTTATCAGCAAGAGAGAGAAAGAAGGGTTTTGTGGGAGATTTTTGCCTGCGAGCACATACACTCATGCACACCCACATACTCACAGACACTTGAAAGGCTTATATTTAGTACCTTGACAACAACAGAGTGCATATTCTGCTCATGTAGCCCTCTCTAACTTCTCCTGCCTCGGTTTGCGCACTCCTTCTTTCTCTCGTTATCACTCTGGGCTTCGAGTCAATTTGAAGCTGTAAGAACAGAACGTTCTGAGCAGAATTTGTTAAATAAATATTCCAAACTTAATTGGCCCTACATACACATAAGACGAGACACAAAATAGACACAAACACAGGGTTTAGGACTGGCCATATGTCCTCGAGTCCTGCCGTCACCCTTCATTATACTCTGCCAGATGTCTGTATGTGGTTTAGGAGCAACAGTAGAGTTTAATCTGATGACCTACAATACACTCAAAAAGGTTTTTGGAGAATATTTTAAAAGAAAACATGGTAACACTTTGGATTAGGGAAGACGTATTCACAATATACACTTTCAGTGTGTCATGGTTTGTACCACTTGAAAATGCATTGTGTAGTTATTAATTTGCCCAAAGCCACAAATTCAAAATTAAATTTTGTACGATAAACTAATTATGATCTACTGAGAAACTATTGAGAACCACTGTGGTAACGTTTTACCTCTTCAGAAACCTCTCTAGTTCAGTAAATTAATTCAGATACTTTCCTAACCATTCGGTTTGATTCATTTAAAAGAACTGACTCAAAAATCATTAACTCTGATTCTGAACTGCCAACAGACACTTGCTTGATTGCTAAAATATTGTCAGAGAAAATGTAATGCTGTGTTGGATAACACTGTCACTGATTCAGAAAAACAGCTTCATAGTTTCAAGAACTTTCCCACCTCACTATTGAGAAATGTAGATAAACTAATAACTGCCAAACACTGGAGACACATGAGAAGGAATAAGTCTCACGTGGCTGATCCATAATGAATTTCTGCAGGGACAGATTCACGGTAATCATCTAGAATGTCACCACGGTGGCATTTCTGGAACAGTGTGTGGCCTTTTATTGACAAAGCTTAGTGTCTCCCACTGACAAATCATTGAGAATGAGTTAGGTGACAAAATCAATGACTCTCTCTCTTGCTCTCTGTCTATATTTTATCATCAGGGATGGTGGAGGATTGGATGAATCGAAAGATTGGAAACAGGCTGCTCAACCTGTCAAAGGGTAAAGGCGGACAAAAACACTTTGGAAAAGAGAAATTTTGCATAAAGATCTTCTGTAAATCTATAATAAAACTCATCTAATTCATATCCAAAGAGTTAAGATTACTTTACTAGTTATAGTATGAAATAAACATGAATGAACATCAGAAGGTATCGTGTTTCAACCACAGAAAGATGTCAATGCACACCATTTTTCAAGTTAAAGTCCACTGATGTTAATCTACTCTCCTGTCTGGTTTGTTTGTCGGACAAAATGACAGATTCTACATTATGATTGGTCAGATCGCCTGTCAAACAAACTCCTTGTGAAGGGTCAATTGGGAGAGTTTAAAACAAGAAATAATCACATTATGATATAAATACTCAGACTGCGAGATAATATGATGTAAGTATGAAACATAAAACACAACTGCAAGATAGTCGTAATTGATAGAGTTGCAGTTGTGAGATATTAAATGTATAATCACATGTACGGTTTTTCAGTAAATGTTTGCCTGCAAAATCCTGCCATTTAAATACAAATCAACACAATTTCCAAACACAAATTTTGCAACGGGTTCAAGTTGGCCATGTTAACCAAACAAAAGCAGCCAAAAAAATGCAACTCTTTAGACAATTTTAGACTTTTTAAAAATATTTTTATATTACATCACAATTGGGAAATATAGTGGAAATGTGAGATATGATAAAGTCATATTATAAGATTTAAAGCCTCAATAGTGAGATACAAAGTCACACTGTGATTGCATGTGACTGCACCTTAAGTCACAAAACTCACCAGAAAAGTGTTATTTTTTTTACTCTGAGTTGGAAATGGGGTCAGAGGTCAGGAAACAAGCAACTTTATATAGAACTTCACCTGGATACAAAGGTTTTTCCCCACTAAACATATTTTCAGGCTATTGTTTCAATATCCCTGTGGTTTTGAGGGAAGGTCACTTCTATTACAGATCCAAACATGACATTTGATACATTATATGAAAGGAAACAATGGCAGGAATAACAATAACACAGCGTTAAATCTTTTGATGGATGTCTTTACCAGGGTTTGCCACAAGGTCTAAGTTCTTCCTGCCATTCTAGCGACTTCCTACCATTTCCCCCTTTTTTTTTTACCTTTCTTCCACCTCCGTTTGTTTACCACGCCACCTTTTTGGACGATAAATACTTGACGACAATCCAAATACACTCAAAATGCACAACAAAACCTCCATTACACTATGAAATGTGTTTGAAAATGAAAAGGAATCCGAGGAGGGAGATTTCCGAATAAACGATTAAAAAACCAGACCAATGCAACACCAAAGCACTGAATTAATTTGCAGGTGACCGTTTTCTCTTCATTGTAACACCTCCTGTCTTTTGGATTTTCATAACCTGTGTTTCAGGACGGCCCATGCATGGGGCATCCAGCCGACCTCCCGCTGGCTTTCATAAACTATGAAATTTATTAGATTATGAAATTTATATAACCGCCACAGAGATCTGACAGGGATTACCTTATGTGAGTGCAGTGTGCCGTGCAGTTTCATGAATTAAACCACAAAACCCCTCCACATTGGATTATTCAGATAATTCACACTCAATTAACTGTAGGGGCTGTGCTGTTTTAATAAAAAATCAATATTAACAGATGGTCTGATGTTTAATAAGGCAAAAGGGGAGGCTGGCTATGTGCAAACGGATGTATTTTTTTTTGTTAAAGACTCTCTCCCTTCCTCTTTACTGACCCTCCATGCTTCAGAATAAGAAAAAGATATGATAATTACACTAAAATCTGAATGAACAGATGGTTTGCCTTTTGGGAAAACTGCCATTTTGAACAGCTTCCCTCAAGCCAATCCGATTGGGTGTCTTGTTGAAAAGATCCCTCCATTTTTTAGCAAAGGTTTGCATAGAGGAGAAACAAAGAGCAGAGTTTATTTCATTTAGACTAATGGCTGAATAATGGCTTTGGTCTAATACTAGAGGCTAAGGTTTGTTCGGCCATCCATTTAAGAAATGCCAACAAAAGAGGGAATTAAAACAAATAGCCTGTATTTTCCTGTCCATTTACACTGCTTGTTGTACAATTGAATCGCAACTGTGCCTCATACATGTAATTATGGTAATTAGAGTTTAGGCAGTTATGTACACAAGCCCACATCTGTGTTGATCTTCGAGGGAAGATGTTGAGCTACATTCGCTGTGCACAAATCACACACTGTGCAAGGGTTGCCATGTAGTTCAGATAAGCAGGCTTGCATTGTGATATCAAACTGACAGTGTCTGGAAGTAGAAAATAAAGTGTTAAAATAAAATAAAGAGTATTTCCATTAATAATGACCAAAAATTATACAATAGTTATCTGAGGACTGTTTACACTGATCAGTTTACACGGCATTTTCTGTCAAATGTAGTGTGTGAGATGCAGCCAAAATGTTTTAAAGACCTCCTCCAACATCCTACTTTGCAAGACCACCAGATCACCAACCTACACAATGCTTATAAATGTGGTTTTAAAATAAATATTGTCCTTCTCACCTTTCAGTTCACACTGATTCACTCTGAGGGCAACTTTGGTGAGAGTTTCTCACAGTTATTTGACTTAGATGTGTTTGTATATGTGTGAAACAAACTGAGTAGGACAGATATATACAGTAACAGGAGAGAAAAATAACACACTAGTAATGAATACAGAAAGTAGCTTAATCACTTTTCATTGCCATCACTGGATTCTAGAGCAATAAATACTTCTGTACTTAAAAGCAGGATGTTTGGGCAGGACATAATAAAGGGCTAATCCATTCAAAAGAAGAAGAAGAAGAAGAAAAAAAAACAGACCAGAAGCTTTATATTCCTTATTACAATAAGTTAAATTCCACCCATGAATCATGTTTTTCTACTTATATTATAGGACGGAGCATTTTGTTGAGCATTTGTTAGGATCTGACAATATTTGGCCGAGATGCAACTATTTGAAAATCCGGAATCTGAGGGTGCAAAAAAACCTAAATATTGAGAAAATCGCCTTTAAAATTGTCCAAATGAATTCTTAGCAATGCATATTACTAATCAAAAATGACGTTTTGATATATTTACAGTAGTAAATTTACAAAATATCTTAATGGAATATGATCTTTACTTAATATACTAATGATTTTTGGCGTAAAAGAAAAATCAATAATTTTGACCCATACAATGTATTTTTGGCTATTGCTACAAATATACCCCAGTGACTGCTTTTGTGGTCCAGGGTCACATATAGATTTTAGTCTCAAACATGGACTACAAGCCATAAAACGTCAATGTGGAGATGACTAAAATAATAATAATAATAATAATGCTACATGACAGACACAATTTGCTTTACAAAAAATGCATTGTTTTGTGTGTGTGCTGTGCATGCGAATATACAGTATTATTATTATCAGTGTTGGGAAAAGTCACTAATTGCATTACTTAGTTACTTTTTATGGAATTACACTACTTTTGCGTAACTTTTTGTCACCTGGGCTGGGCTTGCTAATGGGTTTGGAACTGTAAAGGCTCTTTTACACCAAAAGTGAAATTAATAAGCCTTAGGAAGAAGGAAGTGCCTCTGCACCTCACTCCCAATTTCTCTCAACATGTGGACAGGAGAGGTGTCAGTGAATAAATGGAAAAACAATGTAACTTGCGTTACTTTTTTGAAAAAGTAACTCAGATATTTCGCTGTCAATTTAAAAGTAATGTGCTACTTTAGTAGTTAGTAGTGTGTATTGACATCTTTCTTGAAAAAAAGGAATCTGATTATGTAACCTGTTACTTGTAATGTGTTACCCCAACACTGATTATTACACACATACATACTGTATATGTGTGTATTAATATCAGTTTATTAATATACAGTGTATCCTACATATATTTTCATATGTGGGAATTGTTGCTTTAGCTAAAGAATTACACCATCAAAGCACACTACACAACAAATAAATACCTGGAGCATTTGATTGCATTTAATTTGTTAATTTACTGACTTGATTAACTTGACCTATAGTATAATGTACGGTGCTGTTAATCCACCCCCACCATGTTTGGCAGGCAGCATTAAGTGGGATGGTGCACCATACGGAGGGGAGGGATGTACAGCATGAAAAATGCACCAACTAAGACAAAATTAATTGTTAACAAGAGGTACAAACTCTTAAAACTGCAGTAAATGCACAAAAGGAGTGGAGTACTTCAGTACATACTAAATACACCTAGTCCTTTAAAAAAAAAAAAAAGTACAAACACTCCTGTTCAAAGCCACAATTATCATGGTCTGGATTCTGCAATAGACTCAGATTTTATAGCTTTTTTTGTGCCTAGTTCAGTCACTTAGAAGTAGAGGACGCTTTTGTGGGGAGGAGACGTTTTTCATGTTTATGAGAAAGTTGTTTACACTCGTCAGATTGGGCCCTGGAGGCTTTGAAGCTTGTCTCCTGATAACCATTAGCACTGGCCATTTCATTTCCCTCTCGGTCAAGGCCACCTCTACAGCCCCAGTATCCAGGCAACAGCATGAAGACAAAACAAGGGTCATCGATGAGCAAGAAAAGCAGACCTCAGATGCCCCACAGCTGCCTTACAAGTCATTAGAGACTGTACCAGACAGCAGAGTATCTGTGTGGTTAGAAATACTCGAAGTGTGTGAGAGTCTGTTTGATGGTTCCTGTTTGGAAACTTTGCAGGAGTTTGATGGACAGTGTTTAGGAGGATGAAAGAATCACACTCAACCGCGCAGAGATGGAGAGACCACAACTCACTGGGGGAGAGCATTCGATCGCTTACCTGACAAAGAGGAGATGATTGCTTGTCCAGACAACCAGTGGAGATGCACAAACCACATACACTGTGGAGAAACAGAAACAATAAATACAGTCAGTATCTGCATATGCAACCAGAATTGGCTACCGAGCATGTTTCGAAAGAATATTTTTGCCAATTGAAGAATAAAAACTAAAGTCGGTAACACTTTAGTATAGGGCCCAGTTCTCACTATTGCTTATTAGCAAGTATATTAATGACATTTTGTCTGTTTATTAGCACTTATAAATCACAGATTCTGCGTGACCATATTCTACATCCCTAATCCTACCCAATACCTAAACGTAAAATTACCTTACTTTACTGCCTAACTGCTGAACAAAGCTTCTCTTAGAACCGATTCAATTACAGTTGGATCTTACAATACTAAACAATGACCAATAATATTTTATGATTTTTATTTTCAAATTTAGAATGCCATTTACTACAATGCAAATATGTTGTGAATATGTTTCTTTAAGTTCACATGACACGTTGAAGAAAAAATAGATAACGTGGCCACAATTCTACAATTTATCATTTTGTGGCCACATTTTATTAATTCATTCCCTTATTTTAGTTAAATTGTAGCCACAAATTAGGAATTAATTCCCACAATTTATGAATTCCTGACTTTGTTCCTTTCACAGTCACGACTGAACTAAAACTAGGGAATTAATAAGCAGTGGCCACAGTATCTTGTTTCCATGTCGTGTAGGGCTTGGTAAACAAAACAAAACACAACACAAAATAAAAAATAAATGGTGATTTAAATCAAATAAAGTAAAGTAAAGTAAAATACAAAAGTGTTTCAAAATTATGCAAAACTAAAAAAAAAGTCCTGCATTAAATTGTAAAAGTATTTTTCGAAGTTGTGAATAAAACAAAAATTACTGGAGTATGCGTTAGAAGAAAATACTATTTCAGTCTTTGTATTTAAAAATTTCATGTTTAATTCAACATGTTACTTGCTGCTTTTTTTAAATGAATTGTGAACTTGCTAGCAATTTCTGAGTGAAATGTTTCCACACCGAATTTCTTTTCATTGTAGGAAGACATGAGGGATCTATCTGTGAACCTTTGGTTAATATTTCTCAGGCACAATGTGAGGCAGGACCACCATTACTGACACTAACTAATTCTTGGCAAGTTAGAGGAGGTCTTCAGACTGATTCCCACTTTCTGTATCCAGCCTAAATTTCTATACACAAGACTCTGCAATCAGACGCAACTCGTTTCGTCTCGTCGTATGAATTTTAACAGTGCTGCGGATATAAAAACACATTCCACCGATGCATAAAGGATGAAACATACATTAGTAAATGAGTTTCAACAACAGCAGTAAAGCACACATGCCCGGCCCTGAATGGTGTGTGTGCGTTCATGTGCGCAGTCCCCCCGTGTCCCATTTTTCCCTCACTTTTACTCAAGTATAGAGAGCAATGGTGCAATTTCTCTTATTTTTCAACCAAATAGATCAGAAGGGAGTCATCAAAGCCCCTCCACCGAGGATAAATCAAACAGGACACGCGGAGGAAAGGCAAGGACACGCACACGCTCAGATAGAGGCAGGCAAAGTCACACAAAGACAAGAGTGCGTACGCAAACTAGGAAGTGATGTCGCAGTGGCTAGCGACTCCACACATGCAGAGGAAGCTGGAAAGCCACACGCACAAATCATCACCTCTTCAGTCCTTCTGTAGGATGGAGTTTTAATGATGACAGAACAGGGAGAGAGGAAACATCTTTATGTGCAGATGCAGAAGTGGGTCTTAGTGAACTCTGCATATGATGAGGTGACAGAGGCTTTCTTTATTCTGTCGCTTCCGCTCTCTTCCTACTCTCTCCTTCTGTTTTTTTTTTCTCTCCACTCTGCCACAGAAAACAGAATATACTGTAGACCTATAATACACGTTCTCCATAAATAATATACAGCAGGTGAGAATTCAGTTTCCATATACACTGTACTGCCCATACATGGATCATGTCACAGAGACATCAACTGACATTACGGATACACAACATATCAGTATAACATATCCATATCAACTATTGTTTAATATTACAGATATTTCCATCTATAAGTATTGTATCAGCATTGGTTAATATTGTATAAACCTTTGTAGTAATTTAACATTCACTGTAATCCAGTAGGGGTGTCCCCGACTAAGGATTTTCATAGTCGAATCGGAATTTTCGAATCTTGCTTATAGTCGAATCATATATTTGGGGGCGGAGCAAAATACATTACCAAGAATCAAGTCAGACATTCAACAGTCATAAATACACAAGAAAAATGTGTAACTGACGTAGATACAAATGGGGTGAATAATGTTTTATGTTTTGATTAAAAGTCATAGTTATTAATATTCTGCATTGTTGTTGTCCAGCTCGCACCGCGCGCTGAAGAGATAATCACCTTATAGTAGGCTACTACACTGAAGCGCTTTACTGTGGCGTAACTCAACCAAATGCATCTTATACGAGATACATAATATATATATATATATATATATATATATATATATACACGATATAAATAAACCGACTGAAACGTTTTGAAATCACTTGTTGTACCCTACCTGATCGGGGGGGGGGGGGGGGGGGGGATTGGAATGAAGTCTTCCACTTTGCCTGTGTCAGTTTGAGTCTTGTTAAAGATTTAAATCCCTGCCGCCAAGATGCTCCTCTGTCGGTGACGGATTAGAAAGCGAAACTTTAATCTATAGGGGAAGTTGTATTAATTTTTATTTAAAGCTTCTTTCTTTTAAGATTCTTATTTACAGCATTATCATAATAGGCTGTATATTAACTTATTGGGCGAAAACCGGTAGTTCGATGTGAAATCAGACACTGAGCACCCCCATATAGCCAAAAGTAAGTGTGTGTGTGTGTGTGCATATAAATATATATAAAATCACAAACTTGACACAATGCTAAGGTTCTCTGAATGGTTGCCAGGGCATTGCTATGCATTTGCTAATGAGTTGAGTAGTTTTTAGCATGTTGCTAGGCAGTTGCTAGGGTGCTCTGTGCAGTTGTTTACTGGTCCATTTCAGAACAGACCAAGCCCAACAGTGTTGCCAAATCCACCGTTTTCCCACGGTATTGGGCTAATTTGACACTGTTGCCCAGATTGTTTTTTTAGTTCGCGGGTTAAAGCTATTTCTCCCAACTGATACGGCTAGTTTGGAATAGCAATTGGGCTGGTTTTGTTTCGCAGACCTGGCAACCCTGAAGACCAAGTCACTACAATATTGTGAGCCCTACATATTAACAGGCATATAAATCTGTGAGATTATTTTGGCTGTTTTATTGTGTGCCTAACAAAAATCCATGAGCCCAATCATTTAGAAAAGTAAAAGCACATTTATTCATCCAGCCGCATAATTTGAGGTATTGTTCGCCTTCTCATTACGCCACAAACGATACAAAACATAATTTATTCACATGGCCAAAATCCCCACACAATATAATCAAAAAGATTCAGATGTTTGATTATGACACACATTATACCGGTGCTGAATTTCTGCAATTGTGATGTAGCCAATGTATTTCTGAGTTTTATTGTTGGAGCTAATTGTGTGTTGAACATCTGTGCTGATTTGCAAGTAAGAGACAAATGTCAGACCATCTGCTACCCAGTAGACTAATGAGAATAAAACATCTCACACACGCACGCACACACATCAATTTTCAGCCATCCTATTGTGGCTTGCATTACTGCTATATTTTATACAACAATCCCCAGACAGCCATTCAAACATCTTTATGCGTCCAATGTGCCTTACAGAGCGATTTGATTTGTAGAGGGCAAATCAACCCTACAGCTTGAACATCACTTTTTATCCACTTATGCGGCAAATAAGATCCGTGAAATATTACTCAAACAGCCCTGAAATACCGATCTTGGGCCAGTGTCCACTTTCCTGTCCATTAACACCAAAAATGGCCTCGTATACCTGAAAAGAAAGTGGCACCCTTGAGGAATCTCGCCATACAGAAATGTGCCTGTGGCGAACTCACTGAATCACATGAACTCATTGAATCACATTTACTGGCACGTTTTCTGTCTAACAGCGTCCGGCTACATGCATAATGCACGAGGTGAGAGCAGCTCAGTCTTGAAAGCAAGAATAAACACGACGTGTGAAACAGACTCCATGATAACACCCGTGTTAGCAAGCGACAACGTACTATATCTTATTTGGTCTTTGCCTCTCTGTCTGCCTTTAATTCTCTCTATTTCCTCTAAACTAAGTGAGGATGATTCCACACCTTCATTTGTGTGCTGACACCCACATCCAAAATAGTTCATACTGTAGTTAAAAAAAGAAAGAAAGAGAGAACGGCAGTTTTTCAGTGAGTCGTTTTTGACTAAAAACAACTAAAAACAAAAAAATTGAGACAGATGATGAAAATACTGTTATCATTTACTGACCCTCATGTCGTTTCAAACCTATTTGACTTCCTTTCTTCTGTGGAACATAAATGTTTAGGGTATTTCATAAGGGTATGAACAATATATTGATACTACTGTACATTGGTCACTGGCTGATATTGAAGATAAGTAATTGTGGATTTACTCTGTTTTTACATTTATATAATTTTTAAAAACACTGATAATTTATTATTGTTACATTTAATTTTTAGCCAGTGTTTGTTCTTGTAAACCAATACTATTAAAATCGAAATAAACTGAAATAAAATTAAATATAAGATTATAAAAACTTAAAAATTAACATTACTAAAACTAAAACTGAAATAAAAAATAAAGCTAAATAGACATATAAACAAAAACTAATACAAATGATAAAAGCACATAAAATTACTAAAACTTAAATCTAAAATTAAAATAAAATAATTTATAATAATAAATCCTAATTCATAATATTTATACAATAATAGTATATAAATACTAGTAAAATAACAGTTTTTAGCAAATGTATCGATTTTGCATACATTATCATGTTGTGATGCTGAAATAGCATTTAAAATGACAGATTTATTTATTTTTTATATGGATAAAACAAGATTTTAATAAGCCATTAATCCCTTATCGGCCATGAGATGAAAATTATTATCAGTTGATCCTCATCTGTAATTTTCAGCAGTTTTAAAAAAGTGACCATCTAGCACAAGCATTCTCTATTCTTTTTCTATTCTATCCTTTTTTTTTTTTTTTTTTACTATTAAAAAAAACCTTGCTTTGTGTACTGCATTAGACTAACCAGAACTTGTCACAGCACTTAGATATTAGTGCTCTTCTGTTGGTTTTGTTTACTTCATTTGTAAGTCTCTTTGAATAGAAGCATCTGCCAAATGACTACATGTAATATAATGTAATATATCGGTGCAGCCCTCATGCTCATGCTGCTCTTTTCCATACAATGAAAGTGAATAGTGACCAGGGATTTTAAGCTACAAAAAAAAAAAAAAAAAAAAGATCACCACAACCAAACCAAACAGCAAAAGAAAAAATGTAAAGCAAAGGTGCAAAAAAATAAATAATAATAAAAAAAACATACTGGAGAGAAGCTGTCAATCGAAGCAAGCAATCTCTTTTTGCCTGCTGGGATAACAGAGCATTTGATGGTCCTGTTGGCAGGATCAGTGCCACTCAGTGGTGCGAGAACAGCGCATCCCCTTGAAGGAACGCTCTGGGTTCAATACAACTTAAGCTCTATTGACAGCATCTGTGGCATGTTGTCGATTACTGCAGGAAAATAATTTAGACTCGTCCTTCAGATTGTGAAAACAAACATCATGTTTGCAGTAATGCATGTATAATGAAAGTCTACGGGACAAGGCACTCAGAGGTGGGTAGTAACGAGTTACATTTATTTCGTTACATTTACTTGAGTAAATTTTTTGGATAACTAATAAAATGGGTACTTTTACTCAAGTACATTTTTAGTGAAAAAAACGGTACTTTTACTTCGTTACTGTGGGCGACGCTCCTCTTGTTACTTTACCTTAATGCAATACAAGTTAAAAATCCTTCAATTTATTCCAGGTGTGCTGTCTACTTTTTTTCTGGGCAATGAGTGATGCCCGTTCGCGAATGATTCATTCT
This sequence comes from Acrossocheilus fasciatus, assembly GCA_036784905.1. Taxonomy (NCBI): domain Eukaryota; kingdom Metazoa; phylum Chordata; class Actinopteri; order Cypriniformes; family Cyprinidae; genus Acrossocheilus; species Acrossocheilus fasciatus. The sequence continues at coordinate 8,286,049 of CM071960.1, forward strand.
TTTGAGTCAATTCTGTTCGAAGGCTTGATCAAACGATTTGGCAGACCAGTGAATCGGTTCGCGAATCAGTTTGAATGATTCGTTCACTTCCCTGCCGCACGCGCTGAGTCGTCTGAAGCAGTTTGTTGTACATGTACCTTACACTGTAAAACTTTTCGTTGTAAATTTACAGTAAAATACTGGCAGCTGGGTTGCCAGCCACATTCTGTATTTTTACAGGACTACTACTGTATACATAATTTACAGTTCTGTACTGTATTTACCAAATACAGTATTATTCTGTTATATAACTTATTTTTTACAGTATTAGACTGTTTTTTACAGGGAATACTGTAATTCCTGCTTTTCTTTCAGTACTCTTAGATTTACAAAATTAAAAATATTATACCTTTTCATAACAGTCACAACAAAAAAGAGAAAACAACATTCTCTGAGTTTTAAAACATTTATTTATTTAGAAGAAAAGACTAGAACATTGCCTTATATGAACATATTGGATGAAATTCCAGATTTAGTATATATATATATATACACATATAATAAAACATGTAAAATGCAATTAACAATTAGCAAGTAATTCAAAATGCAGTAATCTTATTTACTTTTAAAGAATGGAAAGGTTTTTCAGAAATATATTTTTAAAAGTTTTTCAGAAGAGAGGAAACCTGTGGGTTTACAGTACTGCTCTTCTTGTACACACGTCCAGTCTTCTTTTAAGTCACTTTTCCTTTCTTGGTTTTTGATGCACATTCAGGATTGATGTCGAGAAAGCGTCTAAAAGGCTGAAAAGAAAAAAAGAAACAAGTGAACATTATGTATATATATATATATATATATATTCAAATTCAAATTCAACTTTATTTCTAAAGCACTGAATAAAACAACAACATTGACCATAGTGCTGTACAAACAGTAACACAATGAGCAGGAGACAACATTTAAAAGGGATCATAGCCATCTAAATGAATAGTATAGCAGAGACCTTAGAACAATCATAATACATTTTAAGTAAGATCAGAAAAACCCTATATAACACTAGCAACCTTCGCACTTATCTTAGATCGAACGCTATCATAAAAAGGTATGTTTTTAAATGGCTCTTAAACTGACCAAGTGTCGGTACGTCCCTAATATAAAGCGGCAGGCTGTTCCATAATTTAGGGGCGGCGACCGCAAACGCACGATCCCCTCTAGATTTCAACTTAGACCGAGGAACAACAAGAAGTTTCTGTGATTGGGATCGTAAGGATCTCGTTGTCCTTTGTTCCTTGATTAGATCAGCAATATAAGAAGGAGCAATATATATATATATATATAGCACAGTAAATTGCAACACTTGTGATGTGATTACATGACTGACTACATGTTAAATAGGTAATATATCATTCAGCTCTATAATCAACTCATAAAATGTTTGTGAAAAAATACTTAAGTATTTTACAAATACCGTCAAGACAAGTTAGTGACAATTCACTATCATATATATCAATGGCAAATATGCTAATGTCTAACCTCAATCGCAGGGGTGCATGCCACCTCTTCCTGATACTGGAGGTTGAAATCATACAATAATACAAACAGCACTGCAAGGCCAGAGACAAAGTTGGGCAGCTCCACATCTACCGCTGGTTGCTTAGAGATGGACCTGAAAAAAAAAAAAAAAGAAAATACTTCAAATAAACTATTGTGGGTTCCATTGTGGTTCTGTTTAGTTGTCTATACATAGTTCAACATAACTATTAAACTAACTCTGAAACTTGTGCAGGGAAATCCCATTTACAGCATTTTCTGGGTAGTGTTCATCTGTAGGGTGCAGTGCTGTTTTCTTGAAATTGATCTTAAATGAATTTGATCATTGATAATATTTTGCAGACTGCATTGAGCTGAGAGACAGAGATGAACATCCTAGGGACAGCTTATCAAAAATGAAAATCACATCATTTACTCACCTGGCGTTGTTCTAATGCAGTATGTCATTCTTTTTCGGACCACAAAAGGAGAATTTTTATTTTTCTTAAATGCATTGACACTTACATATAAAACATTTCAATTGCATTTTCATTAAATACTCCATGATGAATATAGTTTAAGTCAGTGTGGAAAGCGTTTGGTTAACGATGAATATTGACCTATTGTGCATCCTGTTGCCGAGCCCCGCCTTGATGTAGCCTAAAGATTGACAGGTCGGGGGTGTGTTGCATTTTCAAATCCACATTGACTTTATATTCATCATGGGGTATTAAATGATAATGCAATTGAAACGTCTTATGTGTGTCAATGCATTTAAGAAAAATAAAGGACATTTAAATCACCATTTTGCTAGCCTTTTGCTGCAGCTTTGGCTCAGAATGCATTCTGAAATTCTCACTGCATTTTGCTACAATTATCATGCGGTATTATGATGAAAATGCAATCCCAAGTGTCCTACCCCTAAGTCTAAATGCATTTAGGAAAAACAGCATTTAAATGAAAATTTTGCTACAGTTTTTGCTTGGACATGTTAAACATATCTAATCAATTTGGGTAATACATTTTCATTTTGCAACTTATAAAGCGTTAAAATATGTTTTTAATTTGCATATTAAAACTATTGTAGAAAATGGCAAATGTAAATGATATAATTGAATTTTCATTTTCATTCTGCACTAAATTTTGCACATATGTTTGGGGAAATGTACATTAAATCACAGAAATACATTGCCATTTTACATGCATTGCCAGTTTGCATATCACAAATTGAATTTGAAATTATTTCAAATTGAATTTTGCTACCCATATGCTTCCATAGCGTAAATGATGACTTAATGCTAATTTTAGGGTGTACTAAACCTTTACTGTTTACATACCAAGAATTATAAATTGTGCTTTCTGGCAAATGTAGAGACTGCTGGACATCAGATGGAGTGATGAATACCTGAAACAATTTTTAAAAAGACATACAACCATCACTAACAGAACCAACACATAAAACATGTTGCAAATAAATGTTGAGTAATCTCTACTTACACCTGCTTGAAGGGTAAAACCATCTAATTTCTGCAAGTGTGGGAGCAGCTGTAGGACCATGGAAGACATGGAAGCAATCAGGAATAGGCCTACTACATTTGAAATAAGCATTAGGAACATGACTATGGCTTTTCATGTGCTGGCAAAATTATAACAAATTAAAAAGCACGATCATAGAACTGACATTTTTTAACATGGACTACAAATGTAATACTTGTGAAGCACTTACATTAGCACCGGATCTTCATCACATTGTTCAGCCTGAAACAAACAAACGAAAAAAAATAAAAAATAAAAAAATAAAATAAAATAAAATCAGTTACAGGTCATGTGAATGCGTTATGTGTGTCTTAACGAGCTAACTTAGATATAATTTAGCGAGCTAGATATAACTTGGTTATGGGCTGTAACAGAATGACATGGTCAATGTTGCCGTATTATATGAAGTATCAAAATTACTTGGTAAATAGGTGAGAATTGTTTACTCAGGATTTAAATGAGCAAAAGTTTAACGTTCCCAAAATCAAACCATTCGTGGAAACAAATGTGAACGAAAAAAATCTTACCGTATCGATACTCAGACGAACAATAATCCATCTTCTCATGCTCCAAAGTCCATTTATCATCGTCTCAGGCACAGGTTTGATGATTCAGATGACAGATTATTTTCGCGTCTGCTCACGCAGCGTCATCCATGTTTGCTGCGTCACAGGCAGCTAACGCTTGAAACGCCAAACGAAGCTCACAAATCTTAAAAACTACTCGCAGATTCACAAACCACTGGCTTATCTTAATAACGCGAATAATTATTCTGTTCAATTAAATCCCGCTGACGAACCTAGTTTGCCTGTAGTACACTGTTCACATCACATCACATTTGAATTGAGCGCGCAAAATAAATCTATCCCACAATGCAATGCATTTACAGTATGATACTGTATTACAAATTTAGCGGGCTGAAAACAGAAAGCTGCTGTATATTTACAGACATTCTGTAAAATATACAGCATTTTACTGTTTTATAAAAATACAGTATAATACTGTTAGAAAATGCCTGTAAATTTACAGTAAAGTTTTACAGTGTACACATTAAATACATTGTATAATTTATTCATGAAATAAGCTGTCACAGAGTATGAAATAAACACCCGCCAAACCCGCGTTAGTTCCAGGAGGAATGCCTTGCCTAGACACAATTAATATTGACATTTTCACAATATTTACGCTTGCAGAAATAAAGGCTACATTTGTTTAAATTTTGCAGAACAGACGGAAGAAGATCCGTCAATGTGCATTTGTTTCGTTATGTTCAGATGTTCATGTGAGGAGTTTTCACTCTTCTCCGTGTCAGAGGTTATATACATTTATAATACATAATTAAACTTTAAAATATAAATTAATTTAATGCAGTGATGCAAATCAGAATTTGTATCAGCTGTTACTCCAGTTTTCTGAGTCATATGATCTTCAGAAATCATTCAAATATATTGATATATTATCAGTGTTGTTGAAGAAAACAAACAAACAAACAAAAAAACAGCATATGCTGGTTAGGTATGTTTTGAAGCTGGGATGCTGGTTTATGCTGGTCTTGAGGTGGTCGGACCGGCACATGACCAGCTTAAATCAGCTCAAACCAGTATCCCATGCTTCAAAACATACCATACCAGCATATGCTGTTTTTTTTCAACAGGGAACAGTTTAGCTGCTTAATAATTTTTGGAACCTGTGACATTTTGTTCAGGGTTCTTTTATGAATAGAAAGCTAAAAAAGAACAGCATTGATAATAAATCAGGCTGATAAAAATTCGGATTTGCATCACTGAAATACATTACATTAAAAAAAAAACATTAAAAGTATTTTGAACGGCAGTGTGTGTGTGTGTGTGTGTGTGTGTGTATATATATATATATATATATATGTGTGTGTGTGTGTGTGTGTGTGTGTGTGTGTGTGTGTGTGTGTGTGTGTGTATAAGTATGTATGTATATAAAATTTTATTTAAATATCTATATATCTAAATAAAAATATACAATATTCAGTATATGATCCAAAGTAACTAGTAACTAACTACTTGGGTAGTTTTTTTTATCCAATACTTTTTTACTCTTACTCAAGTAACTATTCAGAGTATTACTTTTACTTTTACTTGAGTAAATATTTCTTCAAGTACTTTTACTTGAGTACAGTTGTTGGGTACTCTACCCACCTCTGAAGGCACTGCACTGAGAGAAACTGTTACCTACTAAAAGAAAAAAATCTTCATACTCAAAAGCAGAGTTGGAAATTAATGGGTGTTTAGAGCAATAATGATTAATTATTTTGAAAATTCGTGTGCATAAATATGCATAAAGGAGGAGATGGGGAGGTGGAGGGATGCTGAAAGAACTAAAAAGGGAAATGGTAAGAGGCTGTTTTATACTCGGATATTAATTGGAAGATTAGATGGGCGTACTCCTCCCGAAATTACATTAATAACTTCACTTCACGAGTTTGTGTGCCCATATAATCTTAGCATTAGTGGTAAACAAATTTGGCTTGATGTCCGCAATGGAGGGCTCAGAGAGACTATTCTACTCTAGCTCCAATAGCCCCCCAAAAACGTGCATGCCAAATCGCACAGTGAGCGAGAGTTACTAAATTCAAGGGAAAAGTCCTCTTAAGGAATCAAGATTATTGAACATTCGGAAGCCCCCCAAAGATGGCACTGCAGCAGCAGTATCAGATTGAGCATGGCGCTGCGGCGACAGCATCTAATTAAGCAGGGCACTGCAGCGGCAGTATCAGATTGAGTACGCTGCTGCGGCGGCAGAATCTAGTTAAGCAGGGAACTGCAGCAACAGTATCAAATTAAGTAGGGCACTGCAGCGCCACGTACGAAGATGTAAACAGTATGCTTGTGCAATGTTTTAGATTATAACTTTGTGAAACATTAGTAAAGCAGATAGTCTCAATTCAAACGAGCCAATGCACAATATAAAGTGATTTATAGTTCTTGTGAAAAAGTTAACCGAGTGCTAAACCATGCTATTGTCTAGAGCTGTGACTTTTGGGATCCGGTCGCGTCACAATGATGGTTGAAAACATCATTTGAGAAAAGAACTTGATCTTGGATAGAGTGAGAAGGAACGATATGTAGGGACCAATCGGCAACTGTTTAACAGTTAGAACGGATTTGGATTGGTTCGTTCGCATGGGCGCCTACCCGGGCGGGAGAAGCATGTTCGATGGAGGCAGCTGGGCAGATCTGCAGGAGGTCGTTGACGGGCTCGATTACCCTTGTTATAAACTGAAAGAGGAACCGGATTAAGAGTGTCTTTGCAGAGCATTGTTTGTTGGAGGTGAAGTGCTGAAGTTCGTCGGGTTGGGACGCTGTTCACGGGACAGGGCGGGGACAAATGCTGAAAGAACTACAAAGGGAAATGGTAAGAGGATGTTTTATACTCGGATATTAATTGGAAGATTAGATGGGTGTACTCCTCCCAAAATTACGTTAATAACTTCACTTAGATTGGTTTGAACGTGACTTCATACATCAGATCGTTTGACAATGTTTACATTTAGGTCTGCTCATGTTGCATCAGATTTCTTTTATGTTCTTTTGCAACCAATCACGCACGTTTCTGCTGCGCTTATGCATGCAATAGCCAATCAGAGGCATTTAGATTAGTCACCACTGAAAATGCCATATCAGATTCAGCTTCTGTTCCACCTTTACAGTGTTGATGTTCGTAAAATTTAATAGGTAACAGTATTTGGTATTTTGATTGATTGAAGTAACTGGTCACATAGAAGACATTATAGGTGTTTTTTAATGAGTTAATTATAAAAATTGCCCATATGAAGGAATGCTCCTGGAAATCAGTTCCAGTGGGCAAATACGTGTTTTTGTTTATGTTTTTTTTTTTTTGGAAAAGTTCATTTCTGACCCAGCTCACTAGTACAGTAGTTCCCTAAAAACTAGTTAAATACTGTTAAATCAAACCTGCCATGTGACTGAAAATGCATTGCCAACTCAATTACAACTCCTCCGTGCTGTTTATATCCTGTTTAAAAAAAATAATAATAATAATTTCCTTTTTTCATTTCTGCCTTGGCAACTTTTGCGAAGAAGAGCCAAAAATGGATTTCAGTTCAGAAAATAAACCTCACATTAATTCTTTGCTCAGCGCCACTGAAGAAAAACCCAGTAAGTCTGAAGCTCCCTCTCTCATACTCTGTAAACCCACTGAATAGAAAAATTGGTTTCAAATTGCCAAAACACAGTAACAATGCCTCAGTAAGAGCCAGATGCGGATGAAAGACTTATTATAAATTCCGGACATGCGCTTAAAGTAATACACCTTCCACATGCCCGGAGAAAGTAGATCCATTTAGAAAAGTAACAGTAGGGAAGCACAGCAGCTTCTACTGGTTACTGAAACTGTGTGTGTGTGTGTGTGTGTGATACACTGAGCAGAGAGCGGCTTTAAAAGGACTTTTAGGGTTGAGGGAATCGGTTTTCTGTGGATTAGATGTTGACATGCACCGTTGCTCTGGATTATTTCTGGTTCCTCAGGAGCACAACTACTAATGGCATTAGCAACATCATACCATTCACTGTCCCTCATGGATAAAGACGCACACCTCTCTGAGTGTTATTGTGCTGTATGCTTCTCCTGCTTACAAAAACAAGCCGTGTAACCTCAGGACGACAACGCTCCGGGGAAAGACCTCACCACACCTTGCGTGACTATGGTTCTGAATCAGCTTCAGTTGATAGGCGCTCGCTCTTTGATATCTCACCACAACACACTAAATCAAATCAGTGATCCTGCGGTGTCCCATGGTGATTAAAACAGCAATATACAGTATGATCATAGCTCAACCTACAGGTTCTTCAGAAAATAAATCTCAAAAGCAGGTGTGGTTCACAGATGCATTCCATAGACACAACACACCCAGAGTTTGTGTGATTTTAAGTCTTTATCAAAAGAAACATGGCAGTGTTAGGGAGTAAATAGCTAAAAGTAGCAACACCATCTTAACTACACTTGTCAGTTTAAACTTGTAACTTGTGCAGCAAAACAACTAGCAATTTTACATGTCTATATGTGCTGGGAAATCTTCATTCAAGTGAGCCAGTTCTGTAAAACAAAACAAAACAAAACAAAACAAAACAAAACAAAACAAAACAAAACAAAACAAAACAAAACAAAACAAAACAAAACAAAACACTGATTCAAATAACCATGCTGTGTTTAGGTCTTTGTTTAAATAGCATGCTCATTAATGTTTATGTTTTCCACCTAAACAAACTAAATATTATTTATTTAGTATCTGTGAATGTCTTAAAATGTCTGTGATGCAACTCATTTAAAATCCTTATTATTTGTGTCAGAAAAATATGGCTTGAATAAAGTTATTAAGGTATTCAATGAAAGCATTGAAAATAATGTGATAACACTTTTATTGTTAATAAATTAATAATATTCCAAATAAATTAATAATAAAAAATATGCATTAATAATATTTTTTTTTACTGTTTTATTAGCTACCATTTCAATCTAATACACTTAATACATCATTACTAATAATAAATGAAATATTTTATTTAATTATATAATATTAATAATACAATATAATAATCTAACTTTAACCCTCTGAGGTCTGAGGGGGTTTTAGGGCCCTGGAGAAGTTTTGACATACCCTGCATTTTTCAGTATCTTAAAAACATATTCATAACTTAAGTTTGATTGAAGTAGGCCTTCTGTAAATAATAAATATGAATAAGTATGTAGTTGGTTACTTTTTGCTAGCTACTACTTCAATCTCTTTTTTTTTTTTTTTTTTTTTAAATTAAGAGCAGCTTAGATATTGAGAGGAACATGAAGCTTGTGTTGACTTTTTCAGTAATATGCTAAACTGACACTTATATGCATGTGGGAAAATGTAATCTGTTTTACATGAAGTCAAGTTTAGTTGAATTTGGGCAAATCCAGAAATTCAATAAAAGATTCTGCTTATTCTCTTTACATTAACAAAAGTTTGTGCTCATCTCTGTGTGTGTGTGTGTGTGTGTGTGTGTGTGTGTGTGTGTGTGTGTGTGTGTGTGTGTGTGTGTGTGTGTGCATTTGAGCTGTCATACCAAATGAAACAATTAAACGGTCTGTTTTGTGGGTTTAATGAGTTTGTTTACACTCATCTCTGAACAGAGTATCAGAGCCAAAGGCTACACCAAGAATATTTAACAAATATTGTCTCTTGTGACATAAAACACACACACAACCTCCATTCCTCCAGCTCTCATCCATCTCAATTTTCCACGCCCTTTTTTCTCTTCCCGTATTAGGTGTTTGCAAACCCTCAGGATAATGCAATGTCAAGTTACATTCAGCATTAAATGAGCTAAACAAATAAATAAATAATTTCAAAGACACAAAAGTTAAGCACACTGACAGGAAATTAATGATATTTCTGTCTCTCCTTTCACCCAATTTCTTTTTCTTGAGACGTGAGCAGAGTATGAATCATGTTTAAAGACAGAAGATTGATGAAAAAAAAAATCTGTCTTTATTTTAGAAAAACCTGACTTCTCTCCACAAGAAGCCCTTCCTTCAGGACACCTGAGAGGGAAAACCCAACAGGAAGCTGAAGAGTTCTCATAAGCCCTCTTCTAAGCTATTGAAGACACCTAATTACTCACTTTACTTGATTATGCACAATCACTGTCACAAGCAGAATTAACAGCTTGTCTAAACACAGAAGAGACCGAGACTACAAAGAAGAGGCGGAGGAAGGAAAGGTTGTACAGTTCTGTGCAGTTACAATGAATGGGAACTGGAGCTTCTCCACAAAAACACCATAAAAGCAGTCCATACTTGTGACCAAAACAACTGACAAGACACGAGCGTGTTCAGCCATGCTTTGCTTATGTGTTAACAGATAAGAGGTTGTGAAATATGACTGGTCAAAGGCATCAGCTGACCCATAAATCCAAGTGAAATGCCAAGGTCAGTGTGGGCCAGTTAAACAGCGCCATACAAAATTATGGGTTGAGCAGACAAGATAAATATGATACAATGCCAAATAACTCAGAACGCTAAAGCACTTATCAGATAAATGTGTTGAACCTGACATAAAAATACACACACTTACATAGCCAACAAAACATTTGTAGTTTTTCTTATGTAGCCATATTGCATTATAAGCTCTGTTCACAGTAAATGCTGCTCCACACAAACTGGAGCATCTCAAACTCACTCTCTGCATATTATTGTGAGTTTGGATTTATTATAATGTTCATCTTGGAATGCAGCGTGCTCTATTTCTTAAGATTTGTAAGGTAAATCCTTTAGAAATCTTCGCAAACACAGTAGAATACATCAATGTCTTTCTCAATATGCTATTGCTAACTGTTCATCGCGATTCCAAAATAAAAGCTAAAACCCTCAATCTAAGTTTACACGTTTTGATGTCTACATATTCAAGAAATTACAGTGGCTGTAGCATTTCTCCCTTAAAGAAATGGCCGAATATTAAAGATTAAGTGGACAGTTGAATTAAATGTTGTTTAGTCAATATTAAACAAATTTTTTTTTGTGCTGTAATGTGTAAAAACAATCGTCAGGCCGTTGGTGGCCTCTGCGGGCATTTATGTTTGCACTATTTTTAATAAAACATTATGTATTTTAACAGTTTTGTTCAAATAAAACCATGTGATTGCTAGCTTATGATACTATTGTTCACTTAGGTCTATTTTTATTGCTACAAAAAAAAATGATAATAATCTGATTACTTGATTAATCGTCAGAATAATCGATTGCCTGTGGAAAAAACAAACAAACAAACAAAAAAACTTCAAAACCAATAATGAACTGAGCTTTATCATGTGCCACTGAAGACTGGAGTAATGATGCTGAAAACTCAGCTTTGCATCACAGGAATAAATTGCATCGTAAAATATATTCAGACAGAAAACAGTTATTTTAAATTGTAATAATATATTTCACAATATTCCTGTTTTTATTGTATTTTTGATCAAATAAATTTCAAGCATGAGAGTGTTGTGTAGCGTATATTTCGGAATTAAACAAATTCACTCATGGCCATGATTCAGAGCTTAATATGAGAGATGAGAACCATTGGAAAGAAAACAATGGAAGAGCAGTTCAGCATGAACTGATTTAATAACCGAAGCTTCCCTGCTTATCTCTCAACCAACAAATCCACTACTCACCCAGAGGGCAAAAATCTTCCCACAATGCCACTCTAGTCTATTACTGTAAATAATAACCATTGTGTCACGGCCATCAGTTCAGAGAAAGCATACCTGGACAAAATTCAGGGACAAAAATAAAAAAGAGAAGCAATAATTTCCGCCTGGAAAACCAAAGGATTCATAGATTTTGAATTTATTACACACCTTGTACGTCGAGGTGAAATTCTGTCATCACTTTTAAATACAAGCATGCTTTCTAGAGCAAAAAGGATCAGGTCTTTCTGCTGAGTCAGGGCTGGTGCCCTGCAGGCCACTGTAGCAGAGCTGTATTCATTACCTTCTATTCCTCTGAGACACAAGCTTTATTAGAGAGCGACAGACGGGTGGGGCATGCGTTGAATCAAACGGAAATGTTGAGGGGAGAGCCGGGTGCTTTATTATCAGAGAAAGAGCAGAGGAAGACAGGGCACGATGTAATGAAAAACAAGTTTAATACATTGTGCATCAGATTTCTAATGCAACTGACATCTGAAAGAGAGGAAGGAAGTGAAAAAGAAACAGAAATAATTAAAAAGTTTCCACTCTTCACTGTGGGCAAATCTACTTTTGAAAGCTATAAAGCACTATGGTGGAGCCATGGTATAATGACAATAATACAATGGTGCTATAATACACATTGGCTCAGAATTTCAATTTTCGGGTGAACTATCCCTTTAATTCTATCAGATTTTTCTTTGCTGAATGGGAAAACAGTGCAGGAAAATCATGGATAAGTAATGAAGTGAATGATGATATATGACTCCATGACGGAGGTGTGCATGCATGCATCTAGGGAATGGGGAGAATAAAATGTGGGTGTGTGTGTTCCCATGTAAGCTAACCCTACTTGCAAACCGCGGCCATTCCCACAGTAAATACCCATGGCACAGTGAAACACAGAGGATGGCTCAAAGACAAAGCGGCAAGAGAGAGATAGAGCGAGAGATATGAAAAAACTCTCCATTCATTTTGCTCTTTCACGCTCATAGCCTGCAGAGATGAGGCTAACAGAGTTGAGGGATTGCTGTCATCTCTCTGTGTAGGAAAGAGGGGACACAAGGCAAAGGCACAGTTGCCAAATTTGGGAACAGGAAACAACAGCCATACCGTGACGAATGGTCACCACAAAGGGAGAGGGCAGAGATTCACAGTGAAATGAGAAGAAGAGATTTACTATCTTGTCTACTACTACCATTCCAGCTAATTGCTCTGACTGCAGCTATTAGACAAAAATGGAGGTAATGTTATTTTGTTATAACGATTTCATATAAAGGTAAATGTGATTGCAAAAGATGTGCAGTGGGTTTTTGTCTTATTGAGAGAGGGATAGAAACCTTTGAAGGGATAGAAAAGAAACATTTGGGCCTGTACAAGAAAATATATGGACTTAAGACACAAAAAGTAGATCACAAAAGCTGGCTAAAACATAAAGTTCAAAGTGGAAAGACTGTGGTTGGGGAAATGTAAAAACAGTGTGTTGAATTTATTTATAAAATCAGTCAGAGCAATGTCCAGAATCACCTTTGACAGAAAAAGGTAAAAGGGCCTAGCACCAATCCCTGTGGAACCCCAGTGGTGAGGGTGGAGGGCGAAGAGGATGAGTCTTTCCAAATGACTTTATTTTATTTTATTAAATAGCATATAAACAAATGAGAAACACCAAACCAGAAATATTAATCTCTACTAATTTGGATACCAACAGTTCTTGGTGCAGTGGGAGATCTTGGAAAATGCTAACTTTAGCCTGATAGCACTGAAAGTGAACTTCCCACCCTCCCTTCAAATCACCGTCCAAAGTCACGCCTCCTGAACGCATATGGTGTAAAAAAGTGTTGGCCCCCTTCCTGATTTTAAATTTTTTTGCATGTTTGTCACACTTTAATGTTTCAGATCATCAAACAAATTTAAATATTAATCAAAGATAACACAAGTAAACACAACATGCATTAAAAAGTGTTTTTAAATGAAGTTTTTTATTATGAAGGGAAAAAAAATCCAAACCCACATGGCCCTGTGTGAAAAAGTGCTTGACCCCTAAATCTAATAACTGGTTGTGCCACCCTTTGCAGCAACAACTGCAATCAAGCGTTTGCGATAACCGGCAATGAGTCTTTCACATTGCTGTGGAGGAATTTTGGCCCACTCTTTTTTGCAGAATTGTTTTAATTCAGCCACATTGGAGGGTTTGAGAGCATGAATGGACTGTTTAAGGTCATGCCACAGCATTTCAATTGGATTTAAGTCCAGACTTTGATTTGGCCACTCCAAAACCTTAATTTTGTTTTTCTTGAGACATTCGGAGGTGGACTTGCTGGTGTGTTTGGGATCATTGTTCTGCTGCATAACCCAAGTGTGCTTGAGCTTGAGGTCACAAACTGATGGCCGGATATTCTCCTTCAGGATTTTCTGATAGAGAGCAGAATTCATGGTTCCATCAATTATGGCAAGTCATCCAGGTTCTGAAGCTGCAAAGCAGCCTCAGACCATCACAATACCACCACCATGTTTGACTGTTGGTATGATGTTCTTTTTATGAAATGCTGTGTTGGTTTTACGCCAGATGTGACAGGACACACACCTTCCAAAAAGTTCAACTTTTGTCGCATCAGTCCACAGAATATTTGCCCAAAAGTCTTGGGGATAATCAAGATATTTTTTGGCAAATGTGAGACGAGCCTTTGTGTTCTTTTTGGTCAGCAGTGGCTTTTGCCTTGGAACTCTCCAATGGATGCTGTTTTTGCCCAGTCTCTTTCTTATTGTTGAATCATGAACACTGACCTTAACTGAGGCAAGTGAGGCCTGCAGTTCTTTAGATGTTGTTCTGGGTTCTTTTATGACCTCCTGGATGAGTCGTCCTTGTGCTCTTTGGAGTAATTTTGGTAGCCCAGCCACTCCTGGGAAGGTTCACCACTGTTCCGTTTTCTCCATTTGTGGATAATGGCTCTGACCATGGTTTGCTGGAGTCCCAAAGCCTTAGAAATGGCTTTATAATAATTTCCAGACTGATACATGTAAATTATTTTGTTTCTCATCTGTTTATGAATTTCTTAAGATTACGGAATGATGTGTTGCTCTTTAAACATGCTTCACTTTGTCAGGCAGGTTCTATTGAAGTGATTTCTTGATTCAACAGGTCTGGCAGTAATCAGGCCTGGGTTTGGCTAGTGATATTTAACTCAGCTTTCTAAAATAATGTGGTTAATCACAGTTCTTTCATGATTTAATAGGAGGGCGCAATTAAGTTTTCATGTAGGGCCAGGTAGGTTTGGACAGCTTTTTTCCCTTAATAAATGAAATCATCATTTAAAAACTGCATTTTGTATTTACTTGCATGATCTTTGTGTAATGTTAAAATTTGTTTGATGATCTGAATCTTTTAAGTGTGACAAATATGCAAAAAAAATCAGGAAGGGGGCCCAACACTTTTTCACACCATTGTACGCTCACAGATCAGACGATCAGAGACAACATTACTACAATATGTCATTCACCGGTGAGAAAACTTTATAGTACCGATTTAAAGTACAATACCAGGAAGGAAGATGTTTGCCTGCCATTCTCGCTCTGTCTGCACAGCGTACGTGAATGCACTGATGACGTATCACATCTGCATAAACCGGCTGTGCAGAGGTATCGCAAACACACATGTTGACAGACAGGTAGGAAAGCTACTAAAAACGCTCAGAACAAGTGTTTTGATTGGACGGACATTTCTTGGTCTTATGCCTTCCACAGAATATTTAAATACATATAAATACATTTAGACCACTTAACTTAACGATTGCTATCGGGATGTGAAGAGACTTTCAACCAGCATAACAAAAAATGTTTGAGGAAAAAATTATGAAGATAATCACCTCTTGCATCTTTAAGCTTTCTCATAAGATTGTGTAATGTTGAATTTTCATGAACTGCAGTGTTTTTGGTTTCATGTCAATGTTTTATGATACATGATATACAGTCTTATATTTGTTTTAACTGTATAAATTTGAAATGTAAATAATATTCATGAAAAAGCTAATGAAATTCAAAGAATATAAAGCATTATTCAGCTAAAAAGAATGGAATAAATAAAAGCAGGTTATAAGTACTGTGTTAAAGTTTGTAATAGCACCAATTGAATCACCACAAACATTTCTGAGGAAAAATATTAACTATAAGTAAACTTACACTTATTCTAAGTTAGATCCACTATTGTATGTTGTTACCGTATGGCAACATATCATAAAGTACCTTAAAATAATATTTTTTATATTTTATTTTTTTACAGCACTTCAAATTAAGCCATTCCAAGAAAAGAAGTAGAAGGTTTTAACAGTACTGATAAATACTAAGAGATCTTTACTTTCAATTAAGAAGTATTTCAATTAGAATATTGGGTAACACTTCATTGTACAGCGTCCCTTATTGTGTTACATGTACTTCTATAGTAATAAAAGCAACCTTAAACCAAACCCTAACCCTCACCACATGTTAATTAATTACTTAGTAATTAATTGTATGATTACACTGTGACACCTTAAAATAAAGTGTAACTGAATATTGCTCATTTCAAGAATCAGATAAGAAAGCTTGACTGAATTAGGCATAAACTCCTTAAACTCAAGGCTAGCTGATCAACTTTTCCGAATATGAACACACTCCCTACTTCAAACTTCTTCTCACAGTCCATTCTGAGGTGAACACAGTTACATACTCCACAGAATTATGCACAATATGAGTCATTTCTATATTTCAATCTGGGGTGGTTTACAGCATGTTTTATAGCATCAGCACCTCCGCCAAAATTGAGAAGATCAGTCACGCTATGCCCTCATAGTAAGTGGTGGTGGGTGCCATAAATAACAACTCCAGCCTTTATTGCATCAAAATGCTGAGTCTGTCTTGTTGCCTTTTACATCAGTTCACTCATATCTCAATGATAGATGTGTTTCTATCAAAATGACCACTTTATTTAGTCCCAAACCCTTAAACAACTGTGAAAAGGCATCTGAAACAAATTCAGCTGAATACAAATGCACCTTCTACTAAATTTAATTTATTTTAGCCTAACTTTGTGTTTGCCTTTCGGACTAAGATACACTCCTTGTAATTTGTAATCTTACTTCATTTGACTAAATACTCTGTGAAGTCCATTTCACAGGGCACTGAGTAATCAGAACGTACCCCAGGAGTCTGCACATGTCAGAAGGCAGCATGAGATACCTTTCCCCAATCTATACAATGTCTTAAAATGTGAAATACCTCAAAAAATTGGCATCCCCCTAATAGAGCTATGTTTTATTCTTCATCCCAGCATTGCATTACAAGTAACCCTCAGTGACTTTGATGGATAGGCCTTCCGTTCCTCTGCTTCACAGACAGACAGGCAGGCAGGAGCCTTCAGGTAGCTCAGAGATCAATAGCAGCTCTAAGCCCACTCTGGATCAGCTACACCTGAGACTAAATCACAGCAACACTCACTTTGGTTCCAATCAATACCATGCATCAAACCGTATTCATCATTGATCATTCCCTGCCTGTACTTTGTCATCTCCGACAACTCTTCTTGGAGCTTGAATATCATTTAGCAGGCCCTAATTTAACAAACCCTTCTCGACTTGCTGATACAAGGAATTTCAAGTGAAACAGAAATAGGTAGAGCATAAGAAGGTATGTTTATTTTTTCTCTTTAATCTGGAGGTACAACCACAAAAGTCTTTAATTAGCATAAGTAGACTGGGGCACAAAAGAAGAGCTTTGCAAAAACCTAAAATCTCAGGGAGTGAAATTGGCACACCTTGCAGCAAAAACACTTGGGTGTTGTCTGTTTTGAAGGGATCATCCCTGGTTTTGCCTGTGTTTGTTTACTGTGAACACAACTAAACTCCGAATAAGCACGTTATTTGCTTTCATACCAGGGCATTGTTAAATTCTTGATTCTGATCCAAGGGTGTTAATTTTCTGTAATTGCAGGTCTATGCAGGAGCTCCAGGTTGAACACACTGTTGTTTAAGTTGGCATGCCAGTTTGGTATGTCTATAAGATTCTTAAAGGGATAATTCTCCCCTAAAAAATGAAAATTCTGTTATCTGTCATATATATATATATATATATATATATATATATATATATATATTGAATTTTATTTTTTGGATGACCTATCACGTTAACCTGTGTTGTAAGGACATACTTTAATAGCATTTCTGGAAAGAAAACCCTGAAATATGTCTTTTAAATAAGCATATGTTCTTTAATTTTTTAATGAATACGTCATAGCAATGATTAATTTAAAGAGTGACGGTAAAGACATTTACATTGTTCCAAAAATTTTTTTGACAAAGCAATTATTTCTAAGATGTTTTTTGTTGAATATTATTGTTTTATTTGTTTAGTATAATATGAGATGAGATTTATTCTTTAATTTCAGAATCACAGGATCCAAATCCAGGAAGTGTTGGAGACCTGGTTGAGTGAGTTCACATGGCCTGACTGTCCCATCCCATAAACTTAAAACATAAAAACATAAAATGAACAAAAAAAAAATCCTGTAAATGTCTGGTGTATATAACCCTATGGGTGCGTTCATTTAAAACCCCATACAAATTCCAGTTGCAAAAGGCTTTAATCTAGTGTGTGAAAACTTGGACTTGGGCTCACAGGCAGGCGTCAGTCGTCTGCATATTTTAACAGGAAAAAAAAAAAAAACCTGCGTTGAAATGAACCACAAAAAGTCCAAATTATATCAGATTATCATATCATTAAATGCATTCAAATGACATTCAGCACCAATTTATATAATCCTATAATAATCCCTTGAGCTTCTTAAACCCTTCTTTTAATACATTCCTTCAGAAAATAAAGCCATTTCCTCATCTCCAAACTTGTGTACTCTTGAGCACTCGTTTCTGACAGCTGGGCTAGTGTACAAAGTGAGCCGTGGATGAAAGGCTCACTCCTCACCGGACAGCAGATGTATTAACCTAATTACTAATGATTTGTCTCTTCCTGAGGGGTGCTTTTGCAAGCAATCAATTGGAAAACAGAGATGCCACATTAAAAGGCAATTTATTAACAAGGGTTCAACCTGTGATGCCTACTGGTTTGGAAAACATCCTGCTGATATTTGGGGCATAACTATAGAAGGGGCTTGAATGCAGGGCAGATTGATGATGCTGGTGGTGACGGAGGTCATGGCCAAGCACTCAGAGTTAAAGTTCAAAATGATAAATGGAAAAGGTTGTGCCCCTAAAGAAACCCCCGAGGAATAATTATGACAAGGAGACTTTTCACACCAGTTCCTAACTGGTGTATATCTCAAGAAAACATTTCCAAGTCACATTTATATTATATTATATTATATTATATTATATTATATTATATTATATTATATTATATTATATTATATTATATTATATTATATTATATTATATTATATTATATTATATTATATTATATTATATTATATTATATTATATTATATTATATTATATTATATTAAGGTCCAGTTCTCAATATTAACAAATCATTAACTATGTCTTTCACCTCAATAAACTCTTCATTTGCTGCTTATTAGTAAGGTAGTTGTTAAATTTAGGTATTGGATAGGATTGGGGATGTAGAATATGGTCATGCAGAATATGTGCTTTATAAGTACTAATAAACACTCAATATGTTAATAATAGGCATGCTAATAAGCAATTGGTTAATGAGAGTGAGAATTGGTCCCTATACTAAAATGTTACCAAAATATCAAATATTTTAAAATCCAATACTGACCAATATAAATCCATATAATAAATAAGCACTTAAATCAGCACATCTCAATATATTTCTTATTACATTTTTGTTACTGTAATGCAATATTGTGTTGAAATACAGTAGAAAAATACTGTAATATTTTTGAGGGAAAAATAAAATAAATTAATAATAGTAATACAAAAATAAAATAAAATTGCCACAAATTAATGGAAACCTGTTTCCACAGCGGAATTAAAAATTAAGAATATAATTGTGATTTTTTTATCTAATAATTTGGACTTTTACTTTCTCTCTCATTTTTTCTTCTTCTGAGAATTACGAGATACATATAATCACAAAATAAGTCTGATTTCATTTGACATAATTGCAAAAAAAAGTCAAAAGTGTGAGATATACAGTCTGAATTTTGAAATACTATATAAACTTGCAATTCTGACTTTTTTTCACAATTGCAAGTTAAAATTTCAAAATTCTGACTTTATATCTCACACTTTTGACTTTTTCTTGAAATTATGTAAAATGAAATCAGACTTATGAGACTTAACCTAAAAAAAAGTCAGAATTGTGAGATAAAAAATTGAATTGAAAATGTCACTAAGTAAACCATGAAGTAGCAGAAATACTAAAATCTAATTTCTTATTTTTGATTTTGGGATGAAATTTGACTGGTTTTATGCGATTCACTCAGAAAGTCCACTTCTTTCTCCACACACTCAAGCACACATAATTCCCGATGAAGCAGGTGCATTATTGCTCGGCTGTTTTAATTATACATGAACCTTTGATCTGACTCATTAAAAGGATCAGATTAATTAAGGAAGTTCACACACTCAATCACTCATTTACTCTCTGAAGTATCTCTCTCCATTCCCTCAGTCATCTGACGTCCATTTTTATTCTGTATGCACAACCTGCTCACCTGTCTCTCACTCCCGTTAACCCAGGCCTGCTGACAAACTCGCACAACAAAGCACTGCCTGTCTGGATTTATGTATGTGTAAAATATGGGTGAACTCCCTCCCCTCATACACACACACACACACACACACACTCTGCTGCAGATGGCTGTGTAATCCATCAGAATGTCACAGGAGATATGAAAGGGATTGAGAAGCTCTGGCTTCTTTATTGTTTATTTATTAAAGACAGAGTCCAGAATGACCCTCCTCTTCCCCACCCTCTCTCAAACAATACAGCCGAGGGGATCTCACAAAAACTGCTTGATAATATTTCATTTTGAAACTAAAAGATATATTCAGTGTATAAATTATATTTCCTAAAGAAAATTCAGCCTATTTTAGGAATATAGTTATATTGAAAACTCCAACACATTCCTAAATTTTCATTAGACTATTATAAAACTCAATAATAATAATAATAATAATAATAATAATAATAATAATAAGTCAATGTTAAAAATAAATAAATAAATAAAATAAAAATCATAATAATAATAATAATAATAAAAAATTGAATCTTGTCATGCAAAAAAATTGTAATTTCACTTTATACATGATACATTTACTGTACTGAATTTAAAATAAAACTAAATAAAACAAATAAACAAAAAGCAGAGGTGTGAATAAAAATAATTTAAAAAATAAATGGGAGGGACACATTGCAAATCTCATCAGACTCTCTTATAAACAGTTTTAAATGCACAGTGGCCACAGATACGCATGAGATGCCATTTAAAGGGTTAGTTCACCCAAAAATGAAAATTCTGTCATTAATTACTCACCCTCGTGTTGTTCCAAACCTGTAAGATCTTCGTTCATCTTCGGAACACAATTTAAGATATTTTTGATGATATCTGAGGGCTCTCTGACCCTCCATAGACAGCAAGGGAACTACCACGGTCAAGGCACAGAAAAGTATCAAGATGATCTTCGAGAATACTTTTTTTTTTTGCGCAAAGAAAACAAAAATAACAACTTTATTCCACATTTTCGCCTCTACTGCATCAATTGTGGAAGCGCACTTAAGACTGACCCAGATCCGGTGTGATGACATTGAACTCATGCGCCATGCCTTGTGCCTCATAGATATATATAGGTAGATGCCTCATTAGCGACTGTTTCTATGGGCCACAATAACATAAGCCATCCGCCATTTTTGGAATGGTCTGTGAACCTTTGAGTGCGTTGGCTGTTTGCGTCTACAACAGCAAGTCATACGCTTGTATATCTTTGAATACTCATTGATTATTATGGTGAATGACGTCAAGTTGACCGTTCCAAGATGGCGGATGTGTCAAAGTATCTGGAGCGGTCGAATAGGGAATCTATACATATCTATGTTGTGCCTTGTGTTAAGCGTCATCACGCCGGATCTGGGTCAGCGCCGGCGCCGTCACACGCTTGCGTCATGGTACTGTCATGAACACGCATCCGCAAGTAACACAGTAGAGGTGAAAATGTGGAATAAAGATGTTGTTTTTGTTTTCTTTGTGCAAAAAAAAGTATACTTGTAGCTTTGTAACATTACAGTTGAACCACTGATGTCACATGGACTACTTTGTCGATCATCTTGGTACTTTTCTGTGCCTTGACCGTGGTAGCTCCCTTGCTGTCTATGGGAGGGTCCTCAGAAAGCCCTAAGATTTCATCAAAAATCAAAAATATCTTATATTGTGTTCCAAAGATGAATGGAGGTCTTACGAGTTTAGAACGTAATTAATGACAGAATTTTCATTTTGGGGTGAACTAACCCTTTAAAAGCATAAAATGAAACAACAACAAAGGCCACTGTAAAAAAGAATTGTAATTTTAATTGTAACATTTTGTAAAAATGCTATGGAAAAAACTGTTAATAGGTTAACAGTAAGTTCCTGTACAACATACAGAGAAAAACTGTAAATGATTTAACCAGACATTTCATGTAATTTTACAGTAAAAAGCTGTTAATTGAACAGTTTTTAGCAGTAAAAAAGAAAAAATCAATGTATAATTTACAGTCAAAATTAGTTTTTGTTATCAGTTATGTACATTTGGGCTTTGTTACATTTTCAGTTGTTTAATAAAAGTTATTTGCATTATTTAAGTATCATGTGTGTTACCATGATGGTGTTTTGTGTTTGCATGAATGACTCTGTGCATCTTCTATATATTAGTATATACTTCTGCTTGTGGCGAAGCTTTTTGTGATGAGCTTTGATTCTTCATGTGGCTTTCTCTTTTACCACCTGCATTATTATTATTAGTAGTAGTACAGTTTTATACTGTAAAATTTACAGTTTTTGGCCGTAAATATGTTTACGGTTTTTCTGTATTTTTTTTTACAAAATTATTCTATATAATTATTATACTACATCATTTTTTTTACAGTCTCAAGCATTTTTGTCAGCTTTAACATGAATTGTGTAGTTTCTGCACCATCAGAGAGAAGTTTTCTTTACATGATAAGCTGGGAATAAGAATAAGACCTAAAACATTGTTGTGACAGCTATGAAAAAAATGTATTTTGCTCTTTGTTTGTTTATTTTCAGTTCAGCACACAGACATTGTCAGGTGTTTTGGGCATGAATATTAATTGTGTTTTGTGAAGTCCAAACTAATTGGTTATCCGAAAGATGGACGCTGGCAGGTGGCAGAGGCTTTTTCTTGATTCTAATCATTTTATATGGCTGGCTACATTTTTTATACAATTATGGTTAAGCAAAATAAACTCATTTACAATATAACATCCCCACAATTTTAATGTTTATTTACTTTTTTTATATATATAGACTTCGGTCCGTTGGATTATTAGAAAAATAATGCACACCCGTTATACCTCGGGTGTGCATTATTTTTCTAATAATCCAACGGACCGAAGTCAATTATTCCTTACACATACATATATATATATATATATATATATATATATATATATATATATATATATATATATATATATATATATATATATATATATATATATATATATATATATATATATATATATATATAGACACACACACACACACACACACACACACACACACACACACATATAGTAATTCTAATGAAACACTTTCCACAATGTGATAACACTGTCACAAAAAGATATTATGGTCGTTAAATTAGGCTTAATTTTCTTAATCCAAAATATTATTTAATATATTTTTTTTTTGATTTTGGGGCGAAATATGACCTGAACATGTTCTTCAAAAGATTCACTTTACTCCACATTTCTTTCTGAACTAGTAAAAGGGGACGTTGCTGGCGGGGCGATCTAAGCGACTAGGGAAATAAGTCTCGCTGAGATCCCTGGGGTGGCTGCTATTCCTGGTGGACACAGTGAAAAAGAGCTCTATCTTTCTCTCTCTCCCTCTCCTCCACACTCTTGCTGATATAATGGCCTTAACTACTGCCAAAAATACTATGCTCACTATCACACCCTAAAGGGGGCTCTCTCTCACACACACACACACACACACACACACACACACACACACACACACACACACACACACACACACACACACACACACACACACCTGCAGCCAAAGCTCAAAGGATTCAAGTGGATTGTTTACAAAGACCCAGTTGCTGCAGGGATTTAAAATAAATCACCCAGACACTTAGAAGAAGAGACAGACAGAAAGAAGTGCTTCTTCATGGTGCCTATACTAAAAAGTTACAAAAATACTTAAGTAATAAATAGAGTTTTCAAAAAATTAAAATGTACTCTTTTTTTAGTCATCCCATTGAAAACCACCTGGTTACTAACTAACTGCAGCTGCAGCGTGTGGGTGTATGTATTTATATATTTATTTATGTTATTTAGGTTTATTAATGAATATTCATATTTATTTTAATTACAATTTAATACATTTGTTGTTTACATTGCATCTCCATTTGTCATGCTCCAAACAATGGGGAATAAATATGATAGTCAGACCTTTCAGACCAGTTTTTTTTAGACTAGACTAAGGGGGAACAAAATTTATTCTAATAAAATGTATTTTCTTGATAATTTGGCATTCTTAAAGAAAAAGACTGTTTGGAAAAATAATATTATATAATATAAAGTCTTGTGCTCCAAAAAATGTAATGAAAAAAAAAAAAAAAAAATTATATATATATATATATATATATATATATATATATATATATATATATATATATATATATATATTTAGTTTGGCTTAGGCAATTAGCTTTATAATAAAAATAGCACATAGTATGCCCTTAATTAGCTATTATGCATGTGAGATTGACGACAGGTTGTCCAGTTGTGAACTCTAAGTGATCCACTCAATCCCCCAGCAGCCCCTCTGCCTCTGGTCACGGGCCGTGGCGTTGCTGTGGAGACAGGCCATGTATATGATGGATGATTGGTTTCCTCCTATGTTGCCCCTGCACGATGCTGTTACTATGATAAATGGTACCCTAGGTAACAAATCTCTACACGTCCTTACGGCAGCGGACCACGGAAAAATACAAACAGCACTGCGGGATGGGTCACGGCCCCTCCTCTCATCTCACACACTCAAACATACAGGAAACCACACACACACACCAGTAAATAACTGCAGGACACTTGCTGAAGCCAATCTAAATAAAGAAGCCCAGTGCTTTGTCTGCAAACACAAAATAGTGCTCTTTTCAGAAATTAACAATCAACCACAAACCGAAAGTTTTGTCGCTGTATTAAAACACACATTTAAGTTCTCCTACGCACAGTGTTCATCCCACATCTCGCCTTTTGCTGACACACACTCAAAGGAGGGCTATTTCTAATGAAGTTTTCTCCAAAAATAACCTTTAGAAATAGAATGATGGATTAGCAGTGGCTCTCTACAGGGATTTTCAAGATTACACGTGCATTATTATTTTTTTCAGGGTGTTAGACTGGGTACAGCTGTCCACAGAACACGTGCCCAATTAAGAAAGAAGAATGACCTTATTAGAAAACTCGAGTCCATCCGCCAGTCATTGCGGCAGAGAGTTTGACTGACAGTTCACACTCCTACAGACGCTTTACCAGCTTTAAAGAGCCACGGCACATCTGATGTGGAGGTGGACGGCAGACGAACAACAAGACCTGTCCTTGTGACTGTTTTTTTATAAAAGAGAAGGATGTTCCTTTGACACCGAAAGAAAACAGGTACAGTGACTCATGTCTCTGAAGGAGTTATTTTTACCTTCCAAACCAGGCGAAAGGAAATAAAAAGAAACAACGTGGAAACATGTTTATAATGTGGCAGACATGGAAGTTATTTGCAGCTGTTATGGGGAAATTATTTGTACAGGTAGCTCAAAAACAGCTATAAATGGCCCATTCAGACCAGTTTGGTCTTAAAGGCCATTTTAAAACTTAATATGAACTTTTTTTTTTGTTCATTTTGCAGTACAAGAAGTTTTATAGAGGGCCGCTAGTATGACAATGTGATGTTTATTATGACGATTTATTACTAAAGTTAAAACAGACGCTGTGTAATTATGTTGTTGTTAAACATTGACTGTGGTCTGTGGTTGGTGCATGTTGAGTTGTGATGGTCATGCAAGCGAAAAGAGTTCAATTCTGGCTTCATTTACTGTCACTCTTAAATGTAAAGCTGTAAAATAATAAAATTAAACAATCAAAAATAAAATGAGTCAAGAGAGAAACTCATTTATACCGTAGTAGTCAAACACTATTTTTAAAATAAAAATAAAAAGCTGTAAAATAATCAAATTAAACAAAATCGAAATATAAATTAGTCTAGAGAGAAACTCATTTATACAGTAGTAGTCAAGCTATTTAAAAAATAAGATTAAAAATAATTCAAGAGAAAAACTCACATCTAGTCAAACTATTTTAATAATAAATACAAAATTTTACAAATAAAATATAAGTGGGTTTCTATCTAGTTTATAAGTAAAAATGATTAAAAAAATAAAATAAAACTAGTCTAAAAAGAATACCTTGTTCTGTACAACCAAACATTTTTAATTAGACAGACAGATAGATTTTTATATAAACATAAAATAATTAAAATAAAATAAATTAAATTCAAATGAAATTCAGAGAGAAAAAGACTTCAAACTACATATGAACACAGTTCGTTGCAAAGACAAGTGAAATGTTGCTGTTATTTATGAGTTTAATCAGAAGGGTGGCTCCATATTTGTCCTATTTTTAACCACCAATAACCTAAATCATGATTAAAAACACTTTATTGGGCAATAGGAGTTTAGATGACGCAAGTAGCCACTAATTAAACAGACTGTGCAGATGTAGGCCTCGGTGAATGTTAACTCTTCAGGCCACTGCATTATAAACATATTATTGTGAATTATATTTATAACTTCTCTGATGACATTTCTCTGTGGGTCAGAAGGTTCAGATGCATCTTTTGGGAGTCCCTTTTAACCAAACCTGCTTAGTGTGACTGAAAATGGTATTATAGCGCATGTAAACTTGATATGAAGTTGGTAAGCCGGCAGCCACTCACCACAGAAGTGGCACTGAGAAATGTACAGTAACCTCACAGAGACGGACGAAACAAAATGAAACAAAACAGAGTGAGGGGCAGATTGAACCTGATGTTCCATTAGCACAGCCAGCTGGGAAATCAGGATGCCTGCTTTCTAGAGCATATCTCATCCCAAGAGACTGTGTGTGCCTGTGTGTGTGTGTGTGTGTGTGTGTGTGTGTGTGTGTGTGTGTGTGTGAAGGAGAAAGTGAGACTTAGACAGAAACCTTGGGAGACAAAACAGAATGTCTCTTTCTCACCCATTCCCTCTATCCGCTACTCCTCTAACCTCTGATGTCTTTTTCTACTTCTCTTCATATTCGGAGACACCACACACACACACACACACACACACACACATGCTGTACTGTTCCTGGCTGGCCTCTCATGACTGCAACCGTGGGACAGCTGGAAAGATTGAAACCATATGCACATTGCGAGAGCGCGAGTGTGGGTGTGTATGAGCCAGAGAGAGGAGATCTTTATCAGAGGAATCTTTGTGGAATACGTTCTCATCTTTTTGCCGGGTGGGTGTGGGAGAGAGAGAGAGTGTGGGAGGAATAAACAGAATCGATCCAAGCGCTCACAGAAAGCCTAGGATTCAATCGTAGGTGAAAGTTCACTGACCTCCGGGTCAGGCAGAAAGACGTTTAAAACCAGTTTGTAAGCATTCTGCGTGCGACTGGTACTGTTCAGGCACACTAACGGTTCAAAGTTTGGACACACTTGACCGATTCAGACCGTCCGACCTTGGGAAAATATTCTGAGTATCACAGTAGTGCAAAACTTAGTTCACTCACATGAACAAGTAGTTTTAATTTTGGTAGGAAAATTCGAAATCCATGTACGTTACTTGCATGTGACACAACAGGAGATATTTAGCAGAATATCCAAGCGGCTCTTTTTCATTTAACAACAGTGAATGCTGACCACAGCTGATCTGAATCCACTTCCATTACACCTTTGAAAAAATTCTTTTAATTGCACGTTTCTAATTAGTTTTGTACACTATTACGATCAAGTGTATGTTTGTATATTCGTTGTTGTCTTCCATCAGATTTTGAAACAATGTGTAGGAGTGTCCAAACTTTGACTAGTGTTGTATGTGTGTGTGTGTGTGTGTGTGTGTGTGTGTGTGTGTGTGTGTGTGTGTGTGTGTGTGTGTGTGTGTGTGTGTGTGCGTGTTTGTATTTATGTGAGGTCATTCTTTGTCTGAACATTGTTTGTTTGTTTGTGTGTGTGTGTGTGTGTGTGTGTGTGTGTGTGTGTGTGTGTGTGTGTGTGTGTGTGTGTGTGTGTGTGTGTGTGTGTGTGTGTGTGTGTGTGTGTGTGTGTGTGTGTGACTTGTTCATGCTACATTGTGAGGACCAGCCTGAGGTCCCCACAAGGGAAAAAAAAAAATTAAAATAGTAAACGATGTTTATCTGAAAGTTTAACAATGCAAACAGGTTTTCTGTAAGGGGTAGGTTTAGGGTTAGGGGATAGAAATATTGTTTGGTCAGTATAAAAGTAATAGAAGTCTATGGAAAGTCCCCACAATTCACAGAAACAAACGTGTGTGTATGTGTATGTGTGTGTGCGTCTATGAGGCAGAAGTAATGAAGCATTTGTGTGTTTTCAGTGAGGGTCGATCTACCATACAAAAAGGTCATCCTCTGTGTGTGTGTTTCTGTAGTACCCCACAGAGCTCTGACCCCCTGTCCCACTTTTATTTCATTCCTATACTGTATTATTCAGTAATTTCAGTTTTTTCCTTTTGCATCAACGATTCTACGCTATGATCTATGCTATTATGATGCTATATATAACACACTCTCCTTCACTCACACACACAAAATATCATGGTGTTTTCCCACCAAAATTCAGCTTTGCATCACAGGAATAAATTACATTTGAAAATATATTCAAATAGAAAATGCTTATTTGAAATTCTAATATTTAATGATCCATATTTTACTGTATTTTTGATCAAATAAATGCACTCTTGCTGAGCATAAGAGACTTCTTTCTAAAACATCAAAAAAAAAAAAGAAATTACCGACCCCAAACTTTTTAACAGTATATCATTCACTTATTGTGACAATGGGGTTGATACAGATATTAGTATCTAATTTTTTTGGATTATTTTAAGTGTCTAAATACTTTTAAGGCCAACGTGTATTATAGCAGCACCACAGTAGTATACTGACACTACACCATGTTTCCACCACAGCACTTTTAAATAGCACACAGTCATCTTCAACAATACACTTTTGTTTCTGTTCAGTATAAAGAATGATCAACATGTTCAGTACAGCTGCCAGGGTCTAAAACAAGAGGGAAGCTCTTTTGAATAAGACAGTTTCTCATCATGACAACTTGGCCATGTGCATCCTGTCACTCACCTGCCGGTCCAAAGTACCAGGCTCACGGCTCTTCTAGTTTTTGTTCTGCAAAACAAGCAAACAGGGAAAAAGTCACATCTGCTGCACAAAACCCAACTTATTGCATCAAACTCTCAATATCACTTTCATTTGGTGCCTCTTTTCAACTGATTTCTCTGTTTTGTGAGCTTGAAACTTATTTGCTTCTAAAGACATTTTCAAAAAAAAAAAGAAAAAAAAATAGCTACGGGCCTCATTTAATTCCTAGTCAAAAGACTTTTATGTTCTCCTCTCTCTCCCTTTTTTCAGTCTCGCATTCTCTCTCTTGCCTTCCCCTCCTTTTGCACTTCTTTTCTTTGTGTCTGAAGTGAAGTCTGACCAGAATACTGATGTCATGGATTTGTGCAGTGCATTTGGACACGCAGAATGACTTTCTGGCCTCTTTTTTTCCCACCGCACTGCCAGCTCCTACTGTGCTCGGAGGCCGCTGAGAGAAAGCAGGCCCAATTACCAGAGCAGGGGGGCTTAGTGAGCGCTGCACCACAAAAATACACACAAACACACACACACACGCAAAACAGAGCGCGACAAGTTTATTCAGACGAAGCAGCTAGAAACTAGAATAAGCAATCAGGATGAAAGCTTAAAGAGACCTCAGCGAGGGAGGTTAAGTTATTTAGCGTGACGGCTAATGACAGTGTGGGAACGGCTATAGGAATGTATGAGGAGAAAAAGGGGGGGAGGAGATATCCGATCGAATGGAATCAGCGCTCCATCAATCACTCTGATTAAGATGTCAAGCTGTCAATCATGAGGATTAAGCTGAGAGGGCTCATGCATATTCATCAACATCTTTAGGGTGGGATGTGAATATGTTAAGCTGTATTACAGAAGAGCAGAGAGTGAAAGAGGAAGAGAGGTAATTAGTGGCCCACCATTCACCCCAGACAAAAGCAGGGTTGAAATGCTGTTCTATTCAGCCTCAAGAAGCTAGTTGTTGAGATGTAGACGCGATTGTGCGCTATTCTGAACTGTGTGAAATTTGGTAAATAAAATGTATTTGAGACGAAATTCAGGGTCAAAGGGTGAAAAAGTACTGTGACGTCAGAGCTGTGGTGTATGGGATGGCAAGCCGTGGTCATGGTGTGGATTAAACATGGTCAAGCATGGCATGCAACTGATCCTGAACGCATTACCAAAGATCCTCGAATAATTTCCTGTCACTCTCCATTGGATGTATTTAAATACCAAGAGGGGTGTGATTCAGGGTGTTGCAATATTGTAGCTAAAGTGTTTTGAGTGGTTGCAAGGTGAAGTCAGAAAAAGCTCAACCCCAAGTTTCTATGATCCCAAGGACCCCTAATATCTCATTGCAAGGGCCCCTTTCTGAAATATAAAAGCAGCTAAATATTTTCATGCATAAAGAGCCATTTAAACTGTGTGGGAAAAAGAGTAAGTCTATTATTATTATAAATAACAGGTTGTTAAAAATAATTTTGTATTGCTGTATACACTTTGGAAGTCTATTGAAGTCAAAGCACATTGTTAAATTATCTAGAAAGAAAGAAAATAAATAAATAAATACATACATACATACATAATATTGGCAGATATGTTAACATGTTCACTTGACAGCTGTAAAAAATAATAGTAAAAATAAAAAAAATAAAAAATAAGAATTTTGTTGTTATATACAATATTGAAGCCAAAGTACATTATGAAAATATTATCTGGAAAATAAGAAAATAAATATAGTAATGTTATCAAAATTGGTAATGTGTTAAACATAACAATAACGTTGACTTTGACAGCTGTAAAAATACTTTTTGTAAAATATTGTTATTTTATATATAAAGATATTTCTTTGTATAACGACTTATTTATACTGTTTTGAAAAAAAGTTTGTCTAATATTCTAAACAATTGCTTTTTATTGCAAAAATACTTATTAAAATAATTATGTAGGAGTGTGAAAATAATACACAAAAATAATTATTAAAATAATAATAAATAAATATTTTCATGCATAAAGAGCCATTTAAACTGTGTGAGAAAAAGATTAAGTCTATTATTATAAACAATAGGTTGTTAAAAATTATTTTATATTGTTATATACACTTTGGAAGTCTACCAAAGTCAAAGCACATTATTAAAATATTATCTGGAAAATAATAAATAAAGAAATACATACATACATACTACAGATAAAATTGGTAGATATGTTAACATGATCACTTTGCCAGCTGTTAAATAATAGATTAAATAAATAAATACAAATTATTACTGTATTGAAGCCAATATAGTAATGTTATCAAAATTGGTAGATGTGTTGAACATAACAATAACGTCAACTCTGACAGCTGTAAAAATACATTTTGTAAAATATTTGTATGTTTTATATAAAGGCAGATATTTCTCTTTCTGTAAAAATTTCATTTGGAAATAAAGTTTGTATATTAGAAACAATTGCCTTTTTTATTGTCAAATGCTTGATTGAAGCCAATAACATTATTAAAATAATAATAAATAAATACATAAAATTCAGTACTATTATTAAAACTGGTAGATATGTTAAACATGATAATATGTGCTAATTTTGACAGCTGCAAAAATGCTTTTTGCAAAATCTTTTTTATTTTTTTATCTCAGGTTATCCATGGACCCTCCTGCAGTCTTTGAGCAGAGTTTGTAAACTAGATATTCTAGTCCCTAAGGCTCTGCTTTATCATTTCATTTGATCATGACCAAGTGCCTAGAAAAGTAATAGCAACAAGCCACACAATGTGAAGTATCAATCTTTGCAAAAAATTTTATACTTCAAAAATACCTTTAACCCAAAGTACAAGCAAAACTAATCACAATATGTGTCTTATTAAAGCATAAAAAGTCAAATGTTTTCATATGAAAGGACACTTTTGGAAAAAGCTTTCGACAGTCATAACCAATCAGGTCAACCACTTAGTGAGAGTCTTTGTAAGAAGTGTGTTTCTCTGCAGCAGTGAGACATGTTAAGGTGACATTGACGGGAGGCACACGCTCAGCCATCATTCAACATCCTTCCCTACAGCCATGAGCCCACCCTGACCCTCTCTCCTCTTCATCTTTACACATCTCTGTCTCTGTCACTCCATCACACTCTCCTCTAATCCGCCACTCATTCTCTCTTCCCTCTTAGGTTTTCCACCGTACATAATCCCCCTTTTCTTTTTCTTTCTTCTGTTGTGTTACTTTGGCTTTTCTCCTCCTCTGCTCCCTCTCCTCTCGCTCTGTAATTGTCAGCGTGTTGAAAAGAGCCCCACACTGAGAGAAAGTTAGCCACCGTAGATTAAATTAAACCCCATCAAGTAGAAAGCAGACACCAAACACCCAATGCAATATTAAAAGGCTGCACACAAGGGAGCGTGTGTGTGCGTGTGAGTCACTCTCTTCAGTCATTCTTCAGCTTTCTTCTCTGACTAATGTAAATCAATGATGTAAAATGGCTGCTTCCCTCACTACAGCTTCAGTGACAGCAAACAGGCCCAACCACAGACCTGCTGTCGCCAAGGTGATGGATAGGTGAGAGAAAACTGATACGGAGGTGGCTTTCATCTCCCTCTCTGTCTGTCTGTCACCCTTTTCCATGCGTCATGATTTTTCTCCTCTTTTTCTTCATCTCCCGTTCTATTTTTGTGACCCACGTCTGTAAAGGTATTTGAGGAAAATCACGCCTAGCGGAAATGTGATATAATAACCTGAGGAAGATCTCTTAAAATGCAATGACAGAATTTAGACTGGATTACAGGTAAAATGCACAAACATAGTGGACTTTGCTCTGTTATCTGCTATTCTAATTCTAGAACACAAAACAAAACACAAAGCAAAGCAAAAACAAAATAAAACACATAAAAGCTAAGCAAAAACTAAACAAAACAAAAAACAACAAGCAAAGCAAAAACTAAACAAAAAACAACAAGCAAAGCAAAAACTAAACAAAAAGCAAAAGAAACAAACAAAAACAAATGCAAAGCAAAACAGGAAAACAAAGCTAAGCAGAAAACTAAATAAAAAACAAAAAGCAAAGCAAAACAAAACAAACACAAAGCAAATCAGAAAAACAAAGCAAAGCAAAAAACTAACAAAAAACAAGCAAAAATAAAAAATAAAATTAAAAAATAAAAACACAAATGCAAAGCAAAAAAGAAAAATGAAGCTAAGCATAAACAAACAAAAAACTAAGCAAAACAAAAAAACAAACAAAAAAACACATAAAGGCAAAACAAAAACAAAACAAAAAAAAAGCAAAGCAACCCGAGACAAAGCAAAGTAAGATGCATAAAAGCAAAGCAAAACAAAACACTACATGCAAACGTGGTAAAGTCTAGACTGATAGCATTTGGGTGTTTTGTCAGAAAACATCACAACATCATAAATGGAAAAAAGTACAATAAGATCAAAGTTTTGGAACAGTTAAGCACTGCATTTATTTATTTTTATTTTAATATAATTATGTGTATATATATATATATATATATATATATATATATTTAATTTTCTAATTATGACTAACAAGGTAAATCTACTGCATCTATAGGACATAACAACCTCAGTAAACTTTTTTTCCCGTAATAACAGAGTTTTGACTTCAGTTCACGTAATACTTAAAAACATGAATGCCTTTTTGCTGCTATCTTCTTTATCTGGATTCCTCTCCTCCCATGACCTTCAGTAATCGCTGAGATTGTGGATTGGCCCCGATGCACCACGTGAACAGTTTTCCTCATTACGCGGCCCACCGCTTGGTGTGATTTATGCTCTTATTCATATTCCATGTGAAGCGCTTTTAATCACCATGCAGCATGCTGCTGCTTCACATAACTATTGCAAAGATGCAATTAATTCCTGCTGCTGCCTGGCTTCCTCAACAAGCCAGAAATTAATACAACACTTAAGAAATACTGACTTATTTATTCGGAGAAGAGAGGAGAAAATGCACACAACAAACTCATGAGTGATTAGCAGCACATCAGCTGCATGGGAACGACCTGAGCAGCCAAATAATGGCAAATTAGCCTCTTACTACTGTACAGTATGTGTAAAGTACTAGTAGGTAAGAACTGGTAGGTCAGATGAATTATATTTTACATACATTTTATTTTCGAATAGACGTGGTGTTAGGGTGCCTTGAAAGCCAGTGTGAAACAAGTTTCCTTGTCTTCAAACACAAACTCTGCCTGTTAAGTCACTGAGCGATTTTAGACACATGGTAGTTGAGAAGAGAGAGGAAATGATAGGAGGAAAAAGAGGGATCAGTACATGATATGAGCTGGAATTGCGTCTCTTTCATTGGTTTTCATGTCTGGAGCACTAACCACAGGGCCACTGCTCCAACCTATATTATATTTATCAAAAAAGATACAGGGTAAAATGTCTGATATGGTCTGTCTCTCTGTCTGGACAGTAGACCTGTCTGGCCTCTGGGGTTTGCTGTGATGCGTCCATGCTCCCAGACTTAGATTAATAATTTAGATAGTTGCTGAGCCTGGTAAGATAAGCTGATGACCGCTGGTCCATGGGGCAATTTAAAAAAGTAACGGTGAACCACACCAGAGCCCCTGCCTATATTCAGACTGGGAAAAGCTGTAAAAAAAAAAGTGAGAGTGTTCTTGAGCATACGAGCAGTGGCAGACTAGTTGAGCTGTAATTCGTTACACATGTCAGTGAGACAGGTTTATAATTGAATATATTTTAAAATGTAATATATTCCTTTGATGCAAAGCTGAATTTTCAGAATCATTACTCTTGTCTTCAGTGTCACATGATCATTCAGATATGCTGATTTGCTGCTCAAGAAACACTTTGTCATCAACGTTAAAAACAACTGTGCTGCGCTTAATATTTTTGTGTGGAAACCGTGAATGAATCTCTGATGAACAGAAAGGTCAAATAAACAGAATTTATTTGAAATAAAAATATTTTGTAATATTATAAATGTCTTTACATTTCCTTTAATTTTTTTATTCTTGCTGAATAAAAGTGTTAATTTCTTAAAATAAATAAAACAGAATCTTACCTCAAATTTTTGAGCAGTGTCTATATTGCGAAAGTATTCATACCCCTTCATTTTTTTTCCTGTTTTTTTATGTTGCTGCCTGAGGACCAGAGGATCTTGTTTCTTACAGTCTGAGGGTCCTTTAAGTTTTTTTTTTTTTGCAAATTCCAAGTGGGTTTTCATCTTCAGAATTGAGCCTGCCCACACTGCCATAAAGCCCAGATTGGTGGATTGATGTTTGTCCTTCCATACGTTTTTTTTCCATCTCCATATATGATTATGGAGCTCAACTAGAGTGACCATCAGCTTCTTGTTCACCAGTCTAACTAAGACTCTACTCCACTGATTGCTCAGTTTGGCCAGAAGATCAGCTCTAGGAAGAGTCCTGGCTTGACCAAACTTCTTCCATTAAGGAAGACTACATGCTTCTGTGAACCTTCAGTGCAGCAGAATTTTTTTCTGAACTCTTCCCTAGATCTGTGGCTTGACACAATCCTGTCTCTGAGCTCTACAGGCAGTTCTTTTGACCTCAGGGCTTGGTTTTTTGCTCTGATATGATTTTCAGATGTTAGACCTTTTATTAAGAGGTGTGTGCCTTTCCAAATCATACCCATTCAATTGAATTTGCTACAGGTTAACTCCACTCAAAATATAGTAACAACTACAAGCTATATGAATGCTCCTGAGCTAAATTTCAAGTGTCCCAGAAAACTCATGCAATGTAATAATTTCAGTTTTTTTTTTTTTTTTTAATAAAATTGTTACAAAACTGCTTTGTCATTATGGTGTATGGAGTGTATATTGATGTGGACAAAAACTTAAAGCAGTAATTCAAAGCCGTTTAACATAAGGCAGCAACATAAATGTGAGAAAAAAAAACAAACATTTTTTTTCGATTTTCTCGGAACTAACTTCCCTCTTTTTTTTTCTGTTCCCGACAATGACTACTTCCCTTCTATATAATATCCAAAAAGCAGTCTGTCAAATGAGTAATGCCCAAATTATTTGCTGCTTCCAGTGAGATTTTAAAATGTGGACCTGATGGGCACATCACAATCCCATGAGGCCACAGGAGAGGAGTTATCATATTCACAAATAGTCATATGACAATGAACTACTAGTAAAGTAACCACCGGTGTAATTCATCACAGTAACCATGTGCATGACCCACATTTGACAACCACAAAGTCTCACAATACCTTTTATCTTCATTTGAAACAGATCTGTTTGAATTATTTGAATGCCAACTGGTTTAATATTTTCTAATGCAAAGACATTCAAGTGTATTTAGGATTTAGTAAAGGAAATTATAATCTTTCTAAGAATAGAAAATGGCATGATATAGGTTTAGTAAGTCTTGGTTTTTAACAAACACTTTGCCTCCCTTCCCCTGTAAGTCCTGAAATCAATTCAAGGAGAGTTGCAACCTTCAGGCAGCCTAGTTTTAATTCCATCTGTTATCCCTTCACTGTTTCTATTTCTCATCCGCTTTTCATCCCTTTCTCCAAGTCAATTGATTCCAGAGGCCTTTCAAGCACCCAATTAAACCCCACTAGACTAGTCCAGCAGAGCTGGTTTAATGAATGCCAGCATAGGCCGCACTATGATTATCTCTCCTTTCCTCTCCCCGTCTCTGCTTCTCCTATCCATCCTGTGTAAACTTTAACGAATCATGCTTGAGTCCAAATTGAAATTCATTGATCAATCCATCTTGTAGCTGTGAACCAACATAAAAGCAGAAAACAGAAAGAGTAAGTGAGAGAAAGATAGAGTGTGTGAGGGAGAGAGAGATTGGAAATTAGTTTGGCAAAATCCAATCTCAGGAACATGTAACACAACTGCCAGATCTTATTTAAAAAGCAGAAACGGTCCTATCAACACTTACTCTGGAAACAGATGAGAAAGAGGGGGAAAACAGATGAGGAAAGAGGGGATAAACAGTAGAGAAACCCCACAAGAGCAATCATCTTACTGACCTTCAAGTGCCCGACCACACACACACACACACATACACACACACATGCGGGCAAGCCAGGCAATCAGTCACATGTAAGGGGAAAAACGATGGTGAACTGATTAGCATAAAGCTATTGAAAAGCTACAACAGAGTGTGAGTGTGGTGAGGCCGCTCAATGCAAACACAATATACAGGCTTGTACAATTTTCTCCTGATCTATAAGGCTGATCTACAAACAAACAAGGACAGGGCAGCAGAGGTCCTGTTGGACCTTATCAGAGGCCTGACATCTTCATGAAGCCACACACACAGACACCTTGAATGTTACACAGTAGATTTAATTTAACAAACTGATGCAATCTTTCTGACAAACATGACCCATTTTCAACATTTATGTTCACCTCATTTATGAAGGATAAACTTAGTAAACATTGCTAAGAATAGAAAACACTTACATGTTTCAATTCTCAGAGCCTCAACATCAGCAATTAGCAGTTTGCTAGGGTACATCACTATTATTCTTGCTCATAATTAAGGTTAGAGATTCAAACTAAATATTAAAGTTCAGTGGGTTACTCATCTCACACTGTTTATGCTGCAGACATGGCTCACACCTCAGATCATCTGGCTTGGTGAGGAAAGGTGTGCTATTAGTTTTCTAAGCGACTGAACTTTTTCACCTCACTTCTCATATTTCTCTCCCACAGAGAGTGCTATAAAGCCCTTTCCCCAGTTTCTACTTCTAATCCCTATAAACATTTGTTACTGAGGGGTTTTTTTTTTTTAAAGAAAAATGTAAATCAAGATGTATGTATGTACCCATATTTATATTGATGCAATCAAGATGTGAATTAGGGTTAAAAGTTAAATAAAACTAAAACCTTGGAGATATAAAACACACATATACATACATACATACATACATACATATTAACTCAAACTTTATTTCAACATTTTTCATTTAATGTAAAATAACTAAAACAAAAATCTAAATTAATTAATATTACACAGACATTAATCTAAAAAAAAAAATAATAATTCAAAATATTAATAAAAACTGTATAGCAAAATAATAACACTGATGTAAATCTGGCCAGAAGAGAAAAAAAAATACAAATATTATCCATATATGAAATACATGTTAAAAGGGATAGTTCACCCAAAAACCCATTTACTCCCCCTCATGTCATTCTATAAGACTTCATCTTCAGAACACAAAAGATGACATTTTTAATGAAATCTGAAGATTTATGTCCCTCCACTGAAGGTCAATTCAACCAAATTCTTGTTTCAAAAAACTTCATCCACTGAGGTTTGTTTTCACAGATATTCCGTTCACCATATTTGA
Source organism: Acrossocheilus fasciatus (assembly GCA_036784905.1). Lineage (NCBI taxonomy): Eukaryota > Metazoa > Chordata > Actinopteri > Cypriniformes > Cyprinidae > Acrossocheilus > Acrossocheilus fasciatus. The sequence continues at coordinate 8,324,177 of CM071960.1, forward strand.
TGTGCCCTATGTGCATTTATCAATTCACAGATTATTTATATGTGAATAAAATCTTAAATTTGATCTGTTCATCACATTAAGCAATTGTGGATTATACTGCTCAACCATGTAGATTACTTCTACCATCTTCGTGAACTTTTTGAAGCGTCTGTGCAATGGATTTTTAATGGAGTGACAGAAATCTCTCAAGTTTCTCAAAAATATATTTATATGTGTTTGAAAGAATGGCTTATTGGTTTGGAAGGACATGCATGAGTAACTGATAACAGAATTTTCATTTTTGGGTGAACTATCCCTTTAATGGCATTAAGCAATGCCTTAGAAAACACCCAAAACTCATTTTCAAATGCGTCCAAACACGCCACATCTTAGCATCTGCATTGTAACCGACTGGCAGGCCTCCACAACACCATCATACCATCATGAAAGCAAGTTTTGTATGGACAAGCTCCTCAGAAAATGTGAAAATCTAGTAAATTCAGCTGTTATCACAAGGTGCACTAACAGTTTTCATTTCAAGAATTCAGTTCTTGCTCACAGAAGCATATGTGATGCGCCCCGCGGCGGAAGTTTTGAGTGACGTCTGCGCAGGGAGAAAAAGATCACTGCGCTTTTTGCAACTTTTCCTCAAGCGCTTGTTTTATTTGATGATGTTAACAAGGCGAGAGGTGATACCGGATCTGTTTTCCTCCGAGCCATTTTCATTGGAGTGTCAAGTCACCCGCGTAGCTCCTCAAGGACTCCTTTAGAGCGTCAAGGTAACAGTCAGTCTTAGCAGGAAAGCACTACTGTAATTACCCAAAATCACACCGCGTGTGCTTACAGCGCTAATCCCTGTCAGTCAAACACAGTCATTAAGCTTCCCTTTTTACCCATGCGCATTCATTTTGTTTCTTTTATTACGAGCTCACTTTCATCTCCCGCTCTTGCAATTTATCTATTTTCCAAAGTCTTTAGCGTGCGAGAATTAAACCTGCTGCCTTTTCATTGTACGCCGAGTAATAAACACAACAAGAGCACCAATAAACCAGCTAAATGCTAGCAGGAGTTGTCCGAGAGCTTGAAATTGATTTGGCTGGAGAGAATAAGTTGTAAAATTGGTTTGTGTATGCAATAGCATTCTTTCGGGAAGACTCACATCCCAACGACAGTCATTAACAAAGTAGGCTAGCAACTTGACAGACACACCATCACTCGATTTAGATATGTCCCTAGGCTCTGCTTTTCCTGTTGTTCTCACACGTAAACAAGGACGCTTCGCTAAACACGTGTACACACAAGCCTGCATGAGGTGTTCTTTTAAACACGATTACGGCAGTCACTTACAGCTCTGACATATCAGATATCGCTAATATTTGACAGCTGCATCAGTTTATATTTACGTCCCTGCAGAGGACAAAATATCTCCATCGCTCGCTCTCTCTGCTTCACATTAATTTTCAATTCTCTTTCTTCTCTGAAGGCCACTTCAGAGTAATGGTGAGCACATTTATTGCGAAGTTCTGCCTTTAAACATTCAGTATGTCCTTTGGTTAACCTGGCTTTGGCAAGACAGCACAAGTCTCAGGCCTACATACTGTCAAATGCGGACTTCACTGGGAATTATACAACAGACTTCACACTTCTTATTTAATTTTGCAGTCTGTGAGTCAAACGTACCATTCCGTTAAATATTTAGTTGTGTTGGATGAGAGTGTACTCTGGTGCTCATTAGGTGTTTTTTTTTTTCCCCCACTCGTGTGGGAATCAATGATTAATGGTTCTTAAGTCCAGTTGCATAATCTTGAAATAATGGTCCTTCTATGAAATGGTCCATGCAGTGCAATGTTAACAGAGACAAATAAGGGAGAACTACCCCTTGTGAAAGAAAAAAATCAGATTTGACAAGTAGTTTTTAATAACTAATTTTGTATTTTATAACAGTGAGAATAAATTGATGGTAAATGAAGAAATACTGATTTTTTTCCTGATTATTAAAAAATAAAAAATAGTTTGTTCAAATGTTCTAGAAGAGATCATGAGAGATCACAAGAGATGTTCTAGAACAATCTTAAGAGTTAAGTTGAAACATTGATGTATGCCAAAAATCATTAGGATATTTAAGTAAAGATCATGTTCCATGAAGATATTTTGTAAATTTCCTACCGTAAATATATCAAAACTTAATTTTGATTAGTAATATGCATTGCTGCTTTAAAGGTCGCTTTTCTCAATATTTTGATTTTTTGCACCCTCGGATTCCAGATTTTCAAATAGTCAAATATCCTAATAAACCATACATCAATGGAAAGCTTATTTATTCAGCTTTCAGATGATGTATCAATCTCAATTTCCAAAAATTGGTTTTGTGGTCCAGGGTCACATATGTTTTAAAAAGTAATTTATTCCAGTGATGCAAAGCTGAATTTTTAGCATCATTACTCCTTTCTTTAGTGTCACGTGATCATTCTAATATGCAGATTTGCTCCTCAAGAAACATTTCTTATTGTTATCAATACTGAAAACAGTTGTGCTGCTTAATATATTTGTGGAAACAGTGGTACATTTTTTTAAGGATTATTTGATTTATATAAAGTTCAAATGATCATAATTAGTTTGAAACTGAAATCCTTTGTAATATTATCAATGTCTTTATTGTCAGTTTAATGCATCCTTGCTGAATAAAAGTATTGATGTCTTAAAAAATAATCTAACTGATCTAAAACTGTTGGAATGGTAGTGAACAAACAAGTGTGAACTTGCAAGTGTGTTAAATTTCAACATGAACTCAAACATGTTTCATAAAATCAGCAGGTTTGGTCACATTTTCTAATGTGTTCAGTCCTTATAACGTGGAATGCATTGTTCTTCTCTGGAAGCTTCATTTCAAATTTAGTATGTAACTCTTCAGCCTCCACAGTCAGTCAACAACACATTACTACAAACCTCATGTCTCCAGTCCTCCCTCGAACTCCCACTCTAATTGGCTTTTCAGTGTCGCTTCGCAATGATGTATTGGTTCATGCTGCCCAATCAATGTTGGCCTAATTAAATCCTGTTAATCATCGTCTTATCACAAATTATTCTCACAACTTCACTTTAAAAGCATGTTCTGGGCTCAATACCAGTTAAGCTCTATCGGCAACTTCCGTGGAATGCCAATTAATTAATTTCGACTTGTTCATCAGTTCATAAAAACAAATACAGTAATGTACTTAGAATGGAAATCTATGGGACAAAACATTCTGGAGGCTTTAAAAATGAGATTAGTATTAGTATACTATTTATGTTGAGAATTGTAAAGTTAGCATCCTTTCTGAGGTGAGACTGCTGTACTAGTTTGATGAACACATTTAATGGCGTCTTGCCCCATAGAATCCATTGTACATGCATTCATGTAAATATGATTTTGCTTGTGGTACGTGCACAACATAAAATCGTTCTGAAACTCCTAAACATTTGACATGGAGGCCCTTTTCTTGCATGCATCAGATATGAGCTTCTGAAGTCTATATTCTATCATTCTGAGGTCTAAAAATGTATGATGGTTAGATTTAGGTGACAGAAAATGTCGATAAAAAAGAGGGATTGTGACTATGCACCTAGCCATTTGCAGTTGGATGCGTGAACCGCTTTTCTTTTTGGCACTTTAATCAATGTCAGTTTTTAAATGTTAAGTCAACCCACACTCAAACGAACATGAGCTTTACATGTCACTGCTCAAAGGCTTCTTTCTGGCTCAATTCTGTAGCGCTTTCTCATTGTTAAATTTAACTTTCCCTCTGTCATTCATATGGAGACCTCATGACCAACACAATTAGCCTTTCACACAAATTTGAAGAAAGTAAATGAAGTGGAGACCTGAGTGACCAAACAGAATTAAACAAAATGACTTAAATTACCTCAGCTCTTCATAAAGCTGTATTAGGTCAGGCTTATCTACTTGTGAGATAGTTTTATTGGTAGAGCTAAATTGTAGGCATGTTAAGAGAAAAGGCCAGGATAGAGGGCCAATAAAGAGGTGGGCAGATAAGCGAGGAGACGAGTGAGCGCAGTGATGTGTGAAATGAGAGAGAGAGAGAAAGCGCAGACTGACTTGACAAGGTGGCTTAAAGCCATGACAGGATGAAAAAAGAAAAGAAGAAAAAGAGGAAGTGAGAGACTGCTTGAATCTCTCAAGATTAAATATTCAAAGATGTTTTGGCATGATAAAGAAGGGCTTTTATCAAAGCATTAGTACAGATCACAATAGGTGTATCAATGCTAAGATGCTTTGACTATTTTTTACATAGCTTTCTAGAATACTTCATTGTGATTGGACAATTGACTCTTTACAAAAACCTGCCCTCCTTAGTTACTGTTGCTATGTCCGACAATCCATGGTGCTCTCACGCCACACATCATGTTCTCATGCAGTGAAAAATCACAGAGCAAAGAGGAAACTGACAACACGCTAATAGACAAGACAGAGCAGGTTACTTCTTTCATGAAACTAAGTCTCACCTTTTGAATTTTGTCATTTTGTACGAAATTCAAACAATACGTAACGTTTTGTGTCATGACAGATCACTGTAGAACCTCAATTCAAACGGCACGTGAACCAATCATCTCTTCCTCTTTACTAGTAGTTATAGTGCAAAATAAACATGAATGAACATCAGAAGGTATCTTGTTTCAGCCATGGAAAGACGTCAATACACACCATTTTTCAAGTTAAAGTCCACAGACATTAATCTACTCTCCTGTCTCGTTTGTTTGTTAGACAAAAAGGGAAGATTCAGCATTATGATTGGTCAGATCGCCTGTCAATCAAACGCCCAGCAAAGGGTCAATTGTGGCAAAAATATTTTATGTCTAATGACACTGCATAACTGATAAAACTGTTTAACTGTCACAATTTCAACTTTACTTTCAAAATAAAAAAGATCTACACTACTCATAATCCTGAAGAGAGATTGGCCAATCAGAAGTTACTTAACAAAAACTGCATTAACAGAGATCAGCAGCAACCTTCTATTAAGCACTGCATATTTGAATATTTTGCAATAAACTTCAAATATATTGTACGTTATTCTCTATGTTATACTTTATATTATACTGTCAATTTTTGTTTCATTTAAATAAACTGTGGTCACTTGTGTGGAATTTCTTGGGAACCAGTTGCAAATCTATTTGGGGAAAATTTTTCCTCACTCGAAATTCCAGATCCCATGGATTCCTATAAAAATGAATACATTTTGCCAGCAAAAATTCGTAAAAGAATGGTACATACACTTGCTTCCTGGGGTAAGTAGTTCATTCCCTCGTAAAAGATGTTAAGTACCCAGTATACGCATTAAAATGTATCTATTTTTGTTAAATAAAATGTTATTATTTGATCCATGCTGTCTTTATTTTGCGCACTACAAATTACACATATGGGGCGAAAAAAGAAGTTTGAACTAAACGGACAAAGGCAAACAGTTGATGTGTATCCCACTCTATTCTAAAGGCAAGGCCAGATCTCTCTCCTCTCACTGCCAGACTGAGCAAGAGATGTACTGAAATACACATGCAAAGACAAGCACTTGCTATATGCAAGTATGCATGCATATTGATGCAGCTACTGACTCAGCAGAGGACAATCCAGTGGAAACATGTGAGAGGAAGCACCCAATAACCCGGAGCTTTCCACATGGACGGAGTGTACTGTATGTGTGTGTTTAAAGGAGCGGAGAGTAAGCGAAGCGCTGGAGAACTTCATGCCTGCGTACCTGTGGCAAGCATGGAATATTTCAACAAACAAGGAACAGACCTTCTGTATGAGCTCCTGTGTGTGTGCAAGTTGTGGCATAAAGCCAAGCCCTGACTGATGTTCCATTTTGAAAACATTTATGTTGACCTGCTAATGGCAACCATGCCGTCGTTCAAAGAAAGCACTAAAGAAACAGAGAAAGACACAGAATTCAAAGACACTCTTACATATAAAGGTTCCAATTAGGACCAAAGGGCTTTACCAGTCTGATGTCATTGGAGAACTTTTTTAGTTTCAACAAAGAACTAGTTATTCTCCAGTTCTTCAGAAAACTGTCTGTGCACTGGTGTTCTAAAGAAACAAATACACTGATCTGAAGAGCTTACAGTGTAACATTAAGAAGTTTTAAACGTCAAGAATGTTCAAACAACCACAGATAACCCCTGTCTAGTCAAATGCAACACAACTGATTGTTAAGAATACACTACATTAAAGGGACAGTTCACCCAAAAATGTATTTTGTCTCACCCTCTGTTTTTCCAAACCTGTAGGAATGTAATTCTTCTGTTGACCACAAAAGATGATGCTTTTGAATAATGTTGGTAACCAAACAGCTGCTGATTGGTTTTCATAGTATGGAGAAGAAAAAAATATTGAAGTCAGTGGCTTCCAGCAACTATCTGGTTATACCAACATTTAAAAAAAAAAAGTGTTCAACAGAAGAAAATTGTCATTTTTGGGTGAACTATCCCTTTAAACACTGTAGCTACAACTAAATAAATCATCAGTAATTGATCAGACCGAAAAGCCTTAATGTAAAAAACTCAACGGAAATTAAGGTAAATTGCATTTTTTTTAATCAAAAGTGATCATGATTTGGAAATAAAAAGCCATTTTTACCCATTCTAGCCCTCCAATCTGAACACTCTTCAAGACTTCTATATAAACACCCACTTTTATGATTGGCTAACATCTTTGCATACGAAATAAGCAATACATGTGGAACTCTTTTGAAAACTAGTACATTATTTTACTACTACAGCTGCCAATATTAATTAATTGTAAATTATACAACCCGAATTTCGGAAATATTGGGACGTTTTTAAATTTGCCAATATTTTACAATATATGAGCCAATATTTTATTCACAATAGAACATAGATAACATTACAAATGTTTAAAATGAGAAAATTTTAAATTTTATGTACAAAATGAGCTATTTCAAATTTGATGCCTGCTACAGGTCTCAAAATGGTTGGGATGGTATTATGTTTACCATGGTGTAGCATCTCCTCTTCTTTTCAAAACTGTTTGAAGATGTCTGGACATTGAGGTTATGAGTTTCTGGAGTTTTGTTGTTGGAATTTGGTCCCATTCTTCCCTGATATAGGTTTCCAGCTGCTGAAGAGTTTGTGTTCATCTTTGACATATTTTTCGTTTAATGATGCACCAAATGTTCTCTATAGGTGAAAGATTCCTGCTGAAATACACGTCATCTGGAGGGGAGCATATGTTGCTCTAAAACCTTTATATACCTTTCAGCATACATAGTGCCTTATAGTATGCAAGATGCGCATACTATATCCACTTATGCACCCCCATGCCATCAGAGATGCTGACTTTTGAACAACCAACAGTGGTTTCTGGAAGTATTCCTAGGCCCATTTAGTAATGTCAATGACAATTTTTAAAGGGGTCATCGGATGCAAAATTCACTTTACAAGTTGCCTGAACATAAATGTGTGTTGGAAGTGTGTGTACACATCCATCCTATAAGGATGAAAATCCACCCTGTGGTTTTTTAAAATCCCTATTTTAAAATCCCCTTTCTCAAATCAGGCTGTTCTGAGATTCCTGTCAGAATGAAGTAGTTTTGCACAGGCCCCTCCCATGATAGTTGTTTGACAAGACGTCTTACCTTAGACCCGCCCTGAGTGAGCAGTCATCCATCCACCATTGTGTCAACTCTGGTGCAGGGGAAGACAAGATGTCTTCGATTAAGTGATTGAGGTGTTCTGTTGTTGGATGTAATAATGAATATAGCAGTCGTCATTTACTCACGACATCTGAGCCGCTGAAGACGCAGAGGATTAAGGTTACATTAGTTTTGAAGGGAATGCGCCGATCCCCAATCTGCCTAAATGCATCTATGTTCACATGAATCATTCGTGATTGAGCTTCATCTACAGAAGAAGTGAGTATAAGTTTTTTTTTTTTTTTTTTTTTTTTTTTTTTAATGAATCTTTGCAAATAGCCTTTCCTAATAACGTGCTAGTTAGCCAGTTTCGCGGCTGAAGTTTAAAGTCTGCTCGTCACTCCATGGAAGAGAGGGGCGGGGCGAGCAGAGCTCATTAGCATTTAAAGCAACATGGACTAAAAAACGGCTTTCTGAAAATAGAGCTGATTTTGACAGGGGAAAAAAGGTGTTTTTTACACTAACATTGAGAAATATTAACCAAAGTATGTTATAGTCTTTTCATTAAGACCCTAAGAATCATATCAACTTGTGGAAAATGGGCACCCGATGACCCCTTTAAAATAAAATTGATAGATAAAATATTTTTAATAAACATAAAAATGATAAAAAATATTTATTTTTAAAACAATTTCAACATTTTTTATTAATTTTAATTTGTTCTGCACTTTCCACTTAAGATATTTTTAATAATTTGCAATCATTTCAAAACATCAGAAGTATTTTGGCGTGTTATACATAAATATATAATACTTTTTCTGGACAAAAAAGCTGTACTTTTCAGTAAATCTATTCATTTCCTCTTAACAAAATGGGGACAGCACCTTGTAACATCATCACGCTCTGACTAGAGTGCAGGTTGAATTTGTGGTGATTACACAGCCCGTAAGTATATCGAAACCAAAGTCCCACACACAAGCTTCCAAGAAATATGGTCTTTATACACATGTACACACGCATACGTCCGAGCGCAGACTTGCATACACACCCCCACATGCTCCTGCTGTTAGCAAACAGAGTGTAACGGGGTGAAGAGCTCATGAATGCAGAGTTCCAGCTACCTGCTGTGCACTTCAATTCCAGAACAAGGCTCGAGGAGGACAGAGAACAGAGGGCATCATCCCTCACCTCTGCACTTTGTGTTAACCTAACAAAGATGAATACAACTCCAATTTCCTAAAACTCAGGAAATCGTCTATTTTCGGAAGTTGAAATCCTGGATCAAGGCTGATCTGTTCTGCCTGGACGAACCCAAGAGCTGGCAGCAAGCTGTGCTGGCCCATGTATAAAGAGGGTAATGGCGAATGTTTACTGATTTGGAACGTCACATGCCTTCAGAGATGATTAGAACTTTGTGCTTCTATCATAAGATATGTTATGCTGGCATATATTTTACGTAAGTCATAATTAAGCTACATTTCCCTGCAATGTCTTGCAAGTTTTATCTTTATTGTATAATGTAGCGGCAGAAATCACACTTCTTTTTTAAACTGCTGTTGCTAACTTTGGTAAACATTTTATTAGGCCCAGTGTTATATGTGACCCTGAACCACAAAACTAGTCTTAATTAGCATGGGTGTATTTGTAGCAAGAGCCAACAATACACTGTATGGGTCAAAATAATATTTTTTTCTTTTATGCCAAAAATCATTAGGATATTAAGTAAAGATTATGTTCCATGAAGATATTTTGTAAATCTCCTACCATAAATATATGAAAAAACTTAATTTTTGATTAGTAATATGCATTTCTGAGAACTTTATTTGGACAACTTTAAAGGCAATTTTCTCAATATTTAGATTTTTTTGGCACCCTCAGATTCCACATTTTCAAATAGTTGTATCTCTGCCAAATATAAAACAAACAAACATATCCTAACATACATCAATGGAAAGCTTATTTATTCAGCTTTCAGAGGATGTATAAATCCCAATTTCCAAAATTTGACACTTATGACTGGTTTTGTGGTCCAGGGTCACATATTAGTGCAATTATAGCAACGATACTAATGTAATTTTTCAACTTTTATATTAGTTTTTATTTTTATATTTTGTGCTTTCATTTCAATTTTAGATATAAAGTGGTTTGTAATTTTGTGATTTTTTATTTTATTTTATTTAGGGGTTTTTTTATCTATAGAGTTTTGATTATTTTTTATTTAGTATATCAAGCTAAACTACAGAAAATGAAAATAAGAAATATTGCCTTGGCAACTAACTGAAATAAAATATATGTAGTTTTTTCCCCCTTTTCTTTTATATACAGTAATTTATTTCAGTTTATTTTATTTCAAGTAACGGAAATGTTTTTTTGTTTTTTTTTAGTTATTGTTTTAAGGAATAGTTCATCCAAAAAATAAATTTTCAGAAAATCTGCTCACCCTCAGGCCATCCAAGATGTAGATTAGTTTTTTTATTCATCGAAACAGATTTGGTGAAAACCATATTGTGGATACTGGACTCATATTTTAGCAACAGTTTGAAGTTAAAAACATCTTGATGATGGATTTGTTTCCTACAAACACTCAGCTTTTTGCTCCACAAGAAATTGAAGGGATCATGACATGAGGAATCAAATTTGCCTTGATCTTTTGGCATATAAGAAGTCTTTGCATCATTAATACATCCTGCAAGTTTCATGGCTTAAAATGTCCTCCTCATTATAAACAAAGCATTTATTTAATCAAGCTCCAAAATGGCTTGTTTGGATCTGAGGTGCAAGATGATATCACCGGGAACAAACATATGCATAAACACCGCCTCCAGAGCAAGGCATCAATGAAATAGTCCTCTTCTCACCATAGGCCCTGCCTACTTTTAACGGCTTGACACTTGATCTCGTTGAATGTGAGTGTCGCATTGCGTCGAAAGCAAATAGAAATTACAATCACTGTATACACTGGATACAGTATACAAATGCGCGTTCACTTGCTGACACAATCCACGTTTCGAGTCTGTCGTCAAAAGGACAAACGGAGTGAAAGAATGTTCGCTTTGATGCGTTTGGATTAAACGGCTCGTTCCTGTTTTTTGTACAGATATCAGAAGGATCCCAGCGTAAGGAACAAGTGGATAGTTTATTTTTAATGGCACCCTGGATCGTGTCAAAGGATTGTTCAGAGGATTTTGCTTTGTAAACGAGGCACAGTGTCATGGAGAGTTCACAGAGAAACATTTGTTGAAAGATGAAGCTGTACTAGATGTGACTGCAGCTGCATCACAAACCGTAAGTAAACGATTTAATAATGCATTGTCTGGAAATGACCTTTTTTATATCGTGTTGTCAAAACACTCACATGCAATAGCGAGGGGGCGTTGATACTGTTTCTTGTGCAATGACGTTAGCAAATCATAACAGTGGCCAGTTACTGAGAAGCCTTAAAAGACACGTCCCTTAAAAACAGATCATTTTGGGTCATATTGAGGGTTCAAAATAAACATTTCCACATATTTATTTATTTATTTATTTTTGTGCAAAAAACTTTATTAACATTATAAGTAAACCTCAAGGAATTTATTTTAAAAAATCCATGTCATGATTTAATTGATGGACTGGAGTGGTGTGGATTACTTTTAGATTATTGTGATGTTTTTATCAGCTGTTTGGACTCTCATTCTGACGGCACCCATTCACTGCAGAGGATCCATTGGTGAGCAAGTGATATAATGCTAAATATCTCCAAAATATGTTCTGATGAAGACACACCCTAAGGCTATTCAAGAAGTAGATGAGTTTGAGGAATTTTCACAAATTTTCATTTTTGAGTGAACTATTCCTTTAATAACTCTGTCAAGACCAGGTGAACTACACGCCACTAAAGCAACTGAGGAACTTGGTTGCACAATAATCGCTCAGGTGACTGGCCCAAAACATTTTCCTGGAACTGATCGGCCATGAACAAGATGACAGATTTCACACTGTGCACTCGTGGTGGGTCCTGAAACAATCTGCAAACTGAGATTGATGAGAAAGGCAAGAGACAGTTTCATCCAGATATTAAACACACAAACACTGAACTTGTACCTTTCTACACATCTCTATGTTCTGAATTCTCTCCATCTTTCTATCTGTAGAGATCTCTTGCTTTTTTGGTAGTTTCTGAGACTCACACCTTCATTTTTCCCCTCAGATGACCTCCAATCCCTATTTAATTCCATTTGCACAGGTCTGATTGTGTGTCTTCCCTCTTAAAATATTTAAGATGTTTTTGCTGTTAGTGTTCACTACTGAGGTGTACTCTGAGTACATGAGTGTGTTACAGTACACAGCTATGCTTTGCTCACTTTTAGCAATGAAACACTTAGGAGACATTATATGTTGCATTATACATGAATCTTTGCAGGAATCTCCTGAAATCTTTCACAGACGCAGGTCCGCGCATGTAGACTGTAAATCTACACTGTATAAACATGTTGCTAATGGCTTCCTGTTGCAGATGTTGAACTGCTGACATCGGTGTATCACATATTAAATGCAAGCAGTACAAATTATAGTTTCTCTGAGGCATACTGTCAAAATGCCAAAGCAGTATAACCATCATGAGAGCCTAAGGAAGAAAACGTGTCTTTGGAAGACTGGATTTCTTGAGGGAAATGAAGAGGAAGATTTGAAGTTTTGTTCTAAAATATTTATAAGAATAGAAAAACTTTTGCCTTATCAAAGTCAGTGTGGTAACCAACACGTGGAACACAATTTTAATTTAAATGTAAATATAAAATATATGTTACTACTAATTATAACACAAAACACATCACAGTCTGTCAAGGTCATTAAGTTTTTTTGTATGTCAGATATAATTTCACAAGAAAACATGGAAATGAAAAGTGTTAAATTTATACTCCATGATTTGCAAAAACAAAACAAAGGAAGAAAAGTGGAATAAATTGGGGAAAAAAAGTGTTATTAAAAATATTTTTAATTGATGGTTTTTGTGTATTCAATGAAAATATGACTATTTTTTACCATTAATTCAAATGTTTTTTTTTTTTTTTTGAAAATGGTACTAAAGTCCATTTGAAACAAACATGAACATAAAAATTGCATTTGAAAGAACCTGACACGTTTTAAACAATTTTGGGACATTTTGGGTCATTTTGTGCAAACAGAGGAATTCAGTCCACAGCGAACGCTAGCTGAACGGGACTCTCAACAACACATGACTAGAAAGTGTGCGGTCAAAACCAGAAAACAGTCAGACAAGGAAGATCATGAGCCAAATCAGAAAAGACAAAGTGATAGTGAAAACACTAAACCAGAGTAATGAGAAGAAATGATTCAGAAGCATTCAATAAACAGCCTATGGAAGATTCTGTGTGGATTCGCAAACTCCTCATTTACAGAATGGGTAAAAAAGAGGGTGCCAGTATTTCACATGGTGTCTCACGATACTGGAAAGGTCAGAGGTCAGTTACATGAACGACCTTAATACAACAACAAAGTTTCTTTGGCTTTGTTCACACTGTTGCTAAATCTCCTTTGTTTCTCAAATCTGATCTTTTGGACTGTTCTCTAAGTGATGAAATCTGCTTTGTTTATTCACAATGTAGTCTATATAAATCTACATAGGTCCCTATAGTAAAAGCTTGAGCGCAAGCCTGATGCCATTAGACACTCATCTACAACAACTGATAGTCAGTGTGGAAAAAGAAGTCTGTTCATCATGTCCATCATGACATCTGACTACATTTATAAACTCACAAGGCACATCAAACATAAGCGTCAGAAACAATGTTTTACTGTCCAAAAACACAAATTCTTTCACTTGTACAATATCATGAGCAAATTAAATGCATGTGACCCAAAATTAGACATTTGTGCACTTTGTGACACTACATACACTAGCATTCAAAAGATTTTTAAATGTTTCTGAAGAAATCCCTTACGCTCACCAAGGCTGCATTTATTGATCAAAAATACAGTAAAATCAGTAATATTGTGAAATAATCTTACCATTTAAAACCACTGTTTTGTATTTCAATATATTTTAAAATGTAATTTATTCCTGTGATGTAAAGCTGAATTTTCAGCATCATTACTCCAGTCTTCAGTGTCACATGATCCTTCAGAAATCATTGTAATATGATGATTTGCTGCATTAAGAAATGTTTCTTAATATTATCAATGTTGAAAACAGTTTTTCTGCATAATATATTTGATGAATATAACATTTTGAAACAATGTAAAAGTCTTTACTGTCACTTTTGATCAACTTAATACTTTTTTTATAATAATAAAAAGTATTAATTTATTTTAAACAGTCATGTACATTGCAACCAAACGACAGGAAATACCTAGAATCTGATCCGACCACTTAGAAAGTAAAAACATTTAAAAATCTGATTTTATTTAGATTCGAAACAACTTTTGCATGTGGTTTGGATGAGGTTTCTGACAATTAGATTTCATGTGGTATTTTTATTGCAGATCAGACTGTAAACAATTGAAGTTGGATATGCCATAAAAATCTGAACAATGCCATAGCAAAATTATGATGCTGTATTAATTTCAAGTATATTATCTTCATATAAAAAAGGGCCAGTTGTTAGTTCACTTTAGCCCTTCATTCAGACTCTTCATGTCAAGAGAAAAACACGTGCATGAACACCTTTAATTATCTTACCCTGGCTCCTTGTTATTGGTTTGAGTAATTAGATGAAGTTCATAAAACAAAACCATCCGCAGCCGAAGTCAAACATCTGCCCACATAAAACAGCATCTTTCCTTAAATCCTTCTGCTATAAATGGAAAGGCAGAAAGCTAGTTGGGCATCAGAGCCAATCACCTATGAAACGGTTCCATTCCACTGACATCGGCCATAACATTAGCCTTGAGAGAGCGCAGCAACTTCCTTTCAGCCCTAGGACCCCCCTTCACGGAGGTTAACAGCAGGAGGAGAGGAGAAATAGAGCAGAAAAGGAGAGATAACGAAGGAGAGACAAAGAAAGAGTGAGAACTCAAGCAAAAGCACCCAATCTGCTGGTCCCGCTTCGCCACCTGTCAAAATCGTGGGAATTTACTAACCAAATGTAAGCAATCAGTGTAAACACTGGCTAGGCCATGGAAGGCTAACCACGGTCAAAGTCCCAAAATCAACATGGCACTCAAAATCTCAGTGCCAAAGTAAAGACACAGACACCACCTCTCAGACTGCTGCTGCTACACACACACTTATCAAAGACCGCTTGTAAGCGAATGCTAATCTTCCACCAACACGCTTGTACATTCATTAGAAACTGAAATCATCAGTCGACAGCTAAATTAGATGATGGTTTAGTTTAGCGGTGGCTCTGCTTCCTTAGTTACTTCCTCTTTTTTGGAAAAAAAAACAGAAATGAATAAGTGGGTTTTGTTGGCTCAGCAAGTCTTGTTAGCTAGATATAATCTAAAGTAGTCCTTATCATAGCATAAAATGAGATATGCAGCTTATCCCGCACTGCTATTCAGAATCTGCAGTGCCATGGAAAAAGAAATTATATTTAGCTGAGTTGCCAGTTTGCAATCTGAATTGAATTTCATGAGAGAGACTAGGTGGCATGAAATAATATGAAGACAATAAATGCACTACATATTGTGTCGTACTGGTTGCATGTAACAACAAATGTATAACACAGGCATAGTCCAGTTCTTGAACAAATGATTCCCCTGAGAAGTGCTTTTTTAAAGAATCATAGAAAGTCAGATAGTCTTATATATCAGTCTTAAGCTCACAAATTATTGTTTTGATTCAGTCTAATGCAGGGTTTTCCAAACATGGGGTTATAAAAAACTAATAATTCATTCAATCATAACAATGAAAAATTAAAATACATTTAAAAATAAAAAAATTAAAATCACTAAAACATAAAAATTATTGCATTTTTATTTTATTTTTGTTATTGATTTTTTTTTATATACAAATAAGATTGTGAATCCCTAGTCTAACGACTCAATTGTTCACTGAATCATTCAAAAACATTAATTAAAATAAAACATCAAAAGTCTAAATCAACATATGACTTGTCTGACCTATAACAACAACAACAACAACAACAACAACAACAACAACTGTGTTTTGTCAACCTTTAAAAGCTATTTAAAAATAATAATCAGCAAGAAACACTGACTGGCTGTTAATATGACAACATATAGTATAATATATATTTTTGCAAACAAGTTATTAAACTTTTTTTTTAAATAAATAAATGGACTGAATTTATATATTTCTCATGACCATTTTGATTCAAAAGTTGATGTTAAAATATTTTCGATTACTTTTGTAGATGAATATAAACTGCCTATACACTGTAAAAAGTGATAAGTTGACTTAACTTAAAAAAATTGAGGAAACCCGTTGCCTTAAAAAGTACATAATAATTAAAAAAAAAAGTTAAGTGAACTTGACAATTCAATTAACTTATTATTTTTTAAATGATCATTTACTTAAAAATTTTAAGGCAACGGGTTTCCTCAATTTTTTTTAAAGATAAGTCTACTTAGAAAACTCATTTTATTTTAAAACAGTATAAATAAAAACAAACAATTAATGGGACAGATCAGAGTGGACAGTGAGCTGCCAATAAGTGTTCAACATACATTCAAATCTCTTCAATGATGTTTAAAAAGTGTCCCAGGATGCACCTAATGACATCCAGAGTGATAATCAGTCTAGACAAAAATTGTCAACTTTCAAAAAGCTCAGATTTTATGAACATTTTTTGCTACCACATAATTCCCACATTTGTTATTTCACAGTTTTGACTGACTTCACAATTATTCTAAATAAAGAATGAACGGCTTTGTCTGAACCTTTGACTAAATATATACCATTCAGTGTATCTGATGACAGGTGACCTAAAAGCATGAGGCGTTTGGAGAACTCAGGATGTCTCAAACTTATCAAGAGCAGGTTTCCTCTGTCTGACACATGACTGTCGAGGGAACAGGGTGTAACTCTGACCCTCCCTTTTTTCAGAAGCACTCGAGTCAGGCAGTCTGTCTGTCTGTCAGTGAACTAATAATAACAACAACACCCGTGCGCCCACATAGACATACAGAAAATGGCACATGCACTGTATGCACAGTAAGCCAAGGCAACAGGCAAACTGCTCCTTTAAGAATGAGAAAGTGAAGGGGGAACTGAGAGGGAGAGGGAGGGAGAGCATGCAATCTCAACACTGGAACGTCAAATCGCCGCGCTACGCTTGTTCTTCAGAACTCCCAGTGTGCGGTTACATCAGCTGAGCAGAGAGAGAGAGAGAGAGAGAGAGAGAGAGAGAGAGGGGGGGGGGGGGGCATGTCACAGGAGCCTACCTCACACACAGCTGCAGGGGAGGCAGGTGGCAGTTTGTCCCCTTCTGTCCTGCGGCGGAGACCCCAAACCAGCGAGCCGGGAGGGGGGTCAGTGTCCCGGTGCACTTTTTCCTCTTCTGTGCTGATATCTGTCTTCCTGCACCCTGTTGCACTGCGGTCACCGCATTGCTGCGAAGTTTGTCAAACTTTCAAGTGACTGTCAACACAGAAGTGAGAGCGAGAGAGGCTGGACTGAAAGTTTTAAAAGAGACGAGTGAAAAAAAGAAAAGTTCGAACTGAAGCGGTTTCAATTTCCTGAACTACCTTGCTCTCTCTCTCTCTCTCTCTCTCTCTCTCTCTCTCTCTCTCTCTCTCTCTCTCTCTCTCTCTCTCTCTCTCTCTCTCTCTGTTCGAGTTGTACCAGAGGCAGTGAGCTGGCTGAATCGGGACGGCAAGAGCCATCTGTTAAAACACGCCTGCCTCTTTTGCTTTACTCACATTCTCCCTCAATCGCCGAGCGACCGAGGAGGAGGGGGGGGAGGCAAAGAAAGAGAGATACTGAAAAAGAGAGGCTGTGCTGCCTGCTGGTACCCAATCTGAACACACAAACACTCACACAGGGCAGCACAGGCGGAGCTTGCGGACTGAGTGAGTGAAAGGGGAAAGCTTGGCTTCGGTGTGCATGTATTCATGGTTATTCATGTGGCTTCTACCTTCTAGGCTTAATAGTGTCAGAAGCAGCTTCAAGCGCACACACTTATAAGTCCTACAACTTATATTAGTACAGACAGATGTGTCACGTACATTCAAATGTGCTTCCATTCATTTATAAGAAAGGTGGATTTTGAGGTCAGCTTCCAATTCTGAATGCAAGAAAATATTTTTAACTTTGACAGTAAAATTAATAATTAAGAAACTTTTGAATTAACTAGTTTTATTCATTCTTTTTATTAAAACATGTTTTGTCATGATTTGATTCTTTACAACTTAGCTAGTAAATCTTACACTTAAGTAACAAACCAATGCATTAAATAACCTTTGAGTGAATTTTATATAGCAAAGAAAAAAAATGTAATCCAATAAAACTTTTTTTTCCCCTTTGGTCATGTCTTATGTAAGAAAAGACGTTAGTCAGATATATATATATATATATATAACCATTCAAAAGTTCAATTTTTAAAATGTTTTTTTATTATTATTATTATTTGACTAAAAATAGAGTAATGCTGAAAATATTACCCCCATTTTAATAACTGTTTTCTATGTTAATATATTTTAAAATGTAATTTATTCCAAGATCATTACTCCAGTCTTCACATGATCCTTCAGAAATCATTCTGATTTACTACTTAAGAAACATTTCTTCTTCATAAATATTTTTGTGAAAACAATGATACATTTTTTTCAGGATTCTTTGATTAACTGAAAGTTTAAAAGAGCAGCATTTATTTGAATCTTTTGTAAATTAATAATGTCACAAATGTCTTTACTGCCACTTTTGATCAATTTAATGCATCCTTGCTGAATAAAAATGTATACATCTTTAAAACATTACTGACTCCAAACGTTTAAACAGTAATATCGAGTGTGCCCTAATAGGTATGACACCCCTGAGTAAGAAATCTCCGAGCTAGTGCAAGGAGTAAATGATGTTTTGTGTTTTATGCCTGTGTCGATTTTTCCATTCCTCCGCCTTCTATTCCTGAGAACGGCGAGGCGAGAGAGAATGTTCTATGAGAATGATATAAATGGTACATGGTGAACCCGTAAGGTTATCCACCGCCTCCAAGGCCTCGTGTAACAGATTTAACTAAGACCGGAATAGAACTCAAGGATTTCAGTTATCAAGGGAAATGGGAGAGAGAAACTAGATTTTTGCATTTACTGAAGAAAATACAAGTAGTCCTTACCCCTGCAAAACTAGCCAACACAATGTTAGGGGCTTCTGAGAGGTTGACAGGCTGTTGAAATATGGTTGCTAAGGTGTTCAGGTGGTTGCTAGGTGATTACATACTGGCCATCTCTAAATATAGCTCAAGTCCCTCCTTCAATGTAAGGATTTTTCTGCCTGTTTTATATTTTTGACGTATAGCAGGTGCAGCCACATGTAACTTGAATGTGAAAGGTTCCAGTGTGATTTACTCTTATTTGAGCTGAACAAAAACAGTCCTGCTTTATATTGCAAAGGGGTATTTCTTATCAGATTGTTTTAATTTAATATAATAAAATAAACGCACTGGTTTGTAGCATGGATACTGCATGTTGTTATTTTTCTAGTTATTTACCTACTACGCCTATGAATAGAACTCTCGAATATTTACAGAAAATTACAGTGGCCTAGTAGTTCACAACACAATGAAATCTCTATAACACAACAAAATTGCCACAACACAAACCATAGGACTAATTTTGTTGTGTTATGCTAATTTCATTGTGTTGCAGCTTGTTTCCATTGTGTTGTGTTAATTTCGTTGTGTTGTGTTAAATTTTGTTGTGTTGTGTTAATTTTGTGGTGTTGCAGCTTCGTTGTGTTGCAGCTCGTTTCCATTGAGTTGTTAATTTCATTGTGTTGCGGCTCATTTCCATTGTGTTGTGTTAATTTTATTGTGTTGCAGCTCGTTTCCATTGAGTTGTTAATTTCATTGTGTTGCGGCTCATTTCCATTGTGTTGTGTTAATTTTATTGTGTTGCGGCTCATTTCCTTTGTGTTGTCTTAATTTCATTGTGTAGCAGCTTGTTTCCGTAGTGTTGTGCTAATTTCATTGTGTTGCAGCTCATTTCCGTTGTGTTGAGGTAAATTTGTTGTGTTGCAGCTCATTTCCGTTGTGTTGTGATAATTTCATTGTGTCGCAGCTCGTTTCTGTTATGTTGTGTTAATTTCATTGTGTTGCAGCTCATTTCCATTGTGTTGTGTAAATTTCATTGTGTTGCGACTTGTTTTCCTTGTTTTGTGGCTTGTTCCCATTGTGTTGTGTTAATTTCATTGTGCTGTGGCTTGTATTCGTTGTGTTGTGGCTTGTTTCCATTGTGTTAATTTCATTATATTGCAACTTGTTTCCGTTGTGTTGTGTTGTGTTAATTTTTTTGTGTTGTGGCTGGTTTCCGTTGAGTTGTTAATTTTTTTGTGTTGCGGCTGGTTTCCGTTGAGTTGTTAATTTTGTTGTGATGCGGCTCATTTCCTTTGTGTTGTGTTCATTGTCATTGTGTTGCGGCTTGTTTCCATTGTGTTGTGTTAATTTTGTTGTGTTGCAGCTTGTATCCGTTGTGTTGTGTTAATTTTGTTGTATTGCGGCTTTTTTCTGTTGTGTTGTGTGTTGTTCTTGTTTCCATTGTGTTGTGTTAATTTCGTTGTGCTGCGACTTGTATTTGTTGTGTTGTGGCTTGTTTCTGTTGTGTTAATTTCATTATATTGTGACGTGTTTCTGTTGTGTTGTGTAAATTTCGTTCTGTTGCAGCTCGTTGCCATTGTGTTGTGTTAATTTAGTTGTGTTGCGACTTCTTTTCCTTGTTTTGTGGTTTGTTTCCATTCTGTTGTGTTAATTTTGCTGTGCTGCGGCTTGTATTCGTTGTGTTGTGGCTTGTTTCCGTTGTGTTAATTTCATTATATTGCGACTTGTTTCCGTTGTGTTGTGTTAATTTTTTTGTGTTGCGGCTGGTTTCCGTTGAGTTGTTAATTTTGTTGTGTCTTGTTTCCGTTGTGTTGTGTTAATTTTGTTGTGATGCGGCTCATTTCCTTTGTGTTGTGTTTATTTTCATTGTGTTGCGGCTTGTTTCCATTGTGTTGTGTTTATTTTCAGTGTGTTGCGGCTTGTTTCCATTGTGTTGTGTTAATTTTATTGTGTTGCAGCTCATTTCCTTTGTGTTGTCTTAATTTCATTGTGTAGCAGCTTGTTTCCGTAGTGTTGTGCTAATTTCATTGTGTTGCAGCTCATTTCCGTTGTGTTGAGGTAAATTTGTTGTGTTGCAGCTCATTTCCGTTGTGTTGTGATAATTTCATTGTGTCGCAGCTCGTTTCTGTTATGTTGTGTTAATTTCATTGTGTTGCAGCTCATTTCCATTGTGTTGTGTAAATTTCATTGTGTTGCGACTTGTTTTCCTTGTTTTGTGGCTTGTTCCCATTGTGTTGTGTTAATTTCATTGTGCTGTGGCTTGTATTCGTTGTGTTGTGGCTTGTTTCCATTGTGTTAATTTCATTATATTGCAACTTGTTTCCGTTGTGTTGTGTTGTGTTAATTTTTTTGTGTTGTGGCTGGTTTCCGTTGAGTTGTTAATTTTTTTGTGTTGCGGCTGGTTTCCGTTGAGTTGTTAATTTTGTTGTGATGCGGCTCATTTCCTTTGTGTTGTGTTCATTGTCATTGTGTTGCGGCTTGTTTCCATTGTGTTGTGTTAATTTTGTTGTGTTGCAGCTTGTATCCGTTGTGTTGTGTTAATTTTGTTGTATTGCGGCTTTTTTCTGTTGTGTTGTGTGTTGTTCTTGTTTCCATTGTGTTGTGTTAATTTCGTTGTGCTGCGACTTGTATTTGTTGTGTTGTGGCTTGTTTCTGTTGTGTTAATTTCATTATATTGTGACGTGTTTCTGTTGTGTTGTGTAAATTTCATTGTGTTGCAGCTCGTTGCCATTGTGTTGTGTTAATTTAGTTGTGTTGCGACTTCTTTTCCTTGTTTTGTGGTTTGTTTCCATTCTGTTGTGTTAATTTTGCTGTGCTGCGGCTTGTATTCGTTGTGTTGTGGCTTGTTTCCGTTGTGTTAATTTCATTATATTGCGACTTGTTTCCGTTGTGTTGTGTTAATTTTTTTGTGTTGCGGCTGGTTTCCGTTGAGTTGTTAATTTTGTTGTGTCTTGTTTCCGTTGTGTTGTGTTAATTTTGTTGTGATGCGGCTCATTTCCTTTGTGTTGTGTTTATTTTCATTGTGTTGCGGCTTGTTTCCATTGTGTTGTGTTTATTTTCAGTGTGTTGCGGCTTGTTTCCATTGTGTTGTATTAATTTCGTTGTGTTGTGGCTTGTATCCGTTGTGTTGTGTTAATTTTGTTGTATTGCGGCTTTTTTCTGTTGTGTTAATTTCATTGTGTTGCAGCTCGTTTGCGTTGTGTTGTATTAATTTTGTTGTGTTGTGGATCAATTCCATTGTGTTGTGTTAACTTCATTGTGTTGTGTGTTGTTCTTGTTTCCATTGTGTTGTGTTAATTTCGTTGTGTTGCGGCTTGTTTCCGTTATGTTGTGTTAATTTGTGTTGCAGCTCGTTTTCCATTGTGTTATGTTAATTTCGTTATATTGCAGCTTGTTTCCATTGTGTTGTGTTAATTTCTTAAAGTTGTTGCTTGTTTTCATTGTGTCGTGGCTTGTTTCCGTTGTGTTGTGTTCATTTTGTTGTGTTGCAGCTCGTTTTCCATTGTGTTAATTTCGTTATGTTGTGGCTTGTTTTCATTGTGTTGTGTTAATTTCATTGTGTTGCAGCTTGTTTCTGTTGTGTTGTGTTGTGTTGTGTTGTGCTAATTTCATTGTGTTGCAGCTTGGTTACATTGTCAGAAGTCAGCATTGTGTTGTGTTAATTTTTTTGTTTTGTGGAGATTTCATTGTGCTTTGCACTGAGTCATCGTAGAAAATAGCAAACTTTAGCAATGCAAAATAAGGTGAAAATCATAATTCTGTGATTGATTAGAGAAAAGTGAAAGCACATCTCTCCCAAAAACGTTGCATCACTTCAAATGTCAATTATTTTAGCAGCAAGAATGGAAACGTAACTTCAGCATCGTAGAAACTTTAAAAAGAACTTTCTTCTCCCTGAAAACTTCAAGGTTGGTATTTGAATGCCCTGTAATAAAAAAACACAGTAAAGAAGAAAATAAGAGGATGATGAAGGGAGAATCGGACAGATGAAGGCAAATGAACGCATGGAGGGAGGAAGAGTAGACAAATAGTTTCCATATCAAAGTAAAGTTGCCTCTCTCTCTCTCTCTGTTTATCCACAACCTCATTTCCTCCCATTCTTTCTTGGTAATAGAGAAAAGTGTCAACCTTTTTCTCTTCTTCTTGCTGAGGCATCAAAAGCTAAAGGTTGCATATATCTATCACTGTCTGAGTGGCAGGAACCTGACAAATGCCCTGGTGCTCGCTTTCAAGAGTCATTCATTTGGAAAAGACACCACCTAGGCTTTCCTACAGAGTGCAGTGTAGTGAAAAGCACACAGCGAGGAGATTACATGTTGAAGATCAGAGTTTGCTCTATAACCGATCCCACTCTCAATCTAATGGGCAGGATAGATTAAATTTAATATTTAGTATTTTAAGGGAGGTCGCGTGAGAGCAGTTTATGCCATGCAAGTGGGACTGGATTGTGGCTTGAACTTTACTTGCTCCCACAAACTGAGCTCTCGTAATCCAGATTAGATTAATTCACATTATGGAGAGACATCTAATCTGGATTGCAGTATCCATGTGGTGTTCTGCAGTAACCTTGCAATATAAACTCATACACAAATGCTCAAGAGCATGTAAGTGCTTCTCATGATAAATAAACACATCCTCCTGCATCAGCAGCACCACATGCATGTGTCATGGTACTCTCATGAACGTGCAGTGAAGACTGACACGGAAGAGAAGAAATTGTTGAATAAAGTTGTTATTTTTGTTTTCTTTGCACACAAAAAGTATTCTCGTAGCTTCATAAAATTAAGGTTGAACCACTGATGTCACATGGACTATTTTAATGATGTCCTTACTACCTTTCTGGGCCTTGAACCTGTGTTGCTGTCTATGGAGAGTCAGAAAGCTCTCGGATTTCACCAAAAATATCTTAATTTGTGATCAGAAAGATGAACAAAGGTCTTACAGGTTTGGAACTATATGAGGGTAATTAATGACAGAATTTTAATTTTTGGGTGAACTATCCCTTTAAATACTGAGATGTTAAGTGCAAAAGAGCTCATGTTATATCCACAATTACACTTCCTCCTACTGTACCTGTAATAGGAGATTTGTGTCCATGTCTTCCTAACACTTCAGAATGAAACAAGTTATTGCATTTAAAAACACGAGCTGTAGCAATGAAATTATGATTTCATTGCTACAATGCTCTATTATGATAAGTGCCGTGAAATAAAAATTAAATAACAGATAGTCAACAAATGATACACAGTTGCTTCTGTAAACCCACGGTGCAACGCCTACCCCAGCTTGATCACATTAGGTGGACTGTTTCTAAACTGAGATTGATGAGCCGTCATCATTTGATGTCATTTGTGTGCAAATTTGATGTTGGATGCACATTTATACAGAAAATAATTCAAAGGGGTGCGGTGAGATGCAAAGAGTGCATTTTTTTGTAAACCAGCCCTCAAACCATCTGCCAGTTCAGTTTAGCTAGACTGTTATAAAAACAAAAACATGTTGTTAAAAAAAACTGAATTTTATATTAAAGCAATAAGCCCCAAGTAGCCGTGGTTTGCAGTGAATTTATAACAGCTAAGGGGCGTTGTTAGGCATGGCGCAAAGTGGACCATGGCTTCAAGGGGCTTATTGCTTTTATAAAAACGGATATTCCATATACTTAGTAAGGTTTCACAAAATAAAACAGAGCAAATAAGTATAATGATATTAATAAAAACAGTATTCTTCCACCAAACAATGTAGTTCCTCAGAAACAGTTGTGGTTGGAACAAAGTGGTTGCCAAGCAACACACAAAGTAAACAAAGGTGTAGGTTTGTGGTGTAATTTACAATGGCTTCGAACGTGGCTCAACCAATCAGAATCAAGGACCGGACCTATCCGTTTTATAATGAGTAACTTACTTTATAAACACAATAACGCCAATTGGTTTGTCCATTTTAGCTTTGCCAATGAACCGCTGAGCAACAGTACTGGCGACTCCTTGCGAAAAGAATTAGTGTTTCGAACGGATTAGTTGAATAAATTATTCAATGACTTATTCATGAAGACACACTTGTTTGGTTCCTGAATGAATCAGTGTGTTTTAATTAATCAGTTGTATGTATGATTTAGTGACTGACTAAAGACACTTGATGCCACCTACTGGTGTAATAATGAAACCTGCAGATAGAGTCACTGAATCACCACCACTAACATGGAGACTCATACCGCTTTTCCACCGGGGCTTGTGCCAGAGCCAGAGCCAGAGCCAGAGCCAGAGCCAGAGCCAGAGCCAGAGCCAGAGCCAGAGCCCAATTGGGATCCGGGCCACGCTTTTCCACCCCAAAAAATCCCAATCCCGAACCGGCCCCGAAACCTTGCTGGTCTCGGACAAGGGAACCTATGACGTCAGTAGGCAGAGTTTCCACTTGAAAGGAGCTTAGGCTTGTTCGAGATGCATCAGCTATGCGCAGACCGATCTGCAATGCATATGAAATCAAAGTACCACAACAGCAATTGAAGAGCAGACGACTCTTTATGCTTTTGAATTGCACTCACGGTACGTTGATATCATACACCGATTGGTTTATGCGGAACCGATCTCAAACAACCATTTTTTGAAGAGCCGTCGGAGGTCAGGTAAATTAACAACATTTACACAACAATTAAATATGTCAGTTCAGAAATGGTTAACAGAAGAAATCGACACTCTCCTTCAGCAACAGATAACAAGCGATTGCGGTCACATTTTGGTGACGTAGGGGGTTCTTATCTCGTGAACCGGTTCTGAAGCTCTGGCACCAGCCCCAGTGGAAAAGCAGTACCAGTCTGTAAGCCTTTTTTCATTTTTTTAAATCAGCCATAACCATCTCTCTTCATGTTCATTGCCTCAATCGTTTGAATCTGCTAAACCAGTGTTCTCAACCTTTTTGACTCAATGATCCCCCTTTGCCCTTTAGACAATATTTTATCTAAATTTAAATATTTTTTAAGACTTATAGGGGCCCCGGGAGGTTTGCTGAGGCCCCCTAGTGGGCCCTGGCCTCCTCGTTGAGAACCACTGTTCGTCTTATCACTCTTATTTCTTACCTTGTTTTCTGTTCCAGTGCAGTGTCTTTTGTAATAACTTGTTGACTGTGTGTGTGTGTGTGTGTGTGTGTGTGTGTGTGTTTAGGCAGCTCTGGACCAAAGGCAGGCTAATCATAATATTCATTATTCGTTATCAGTGTTGCCAAACAGAGTAGGTTCTGCCCCAATAGCTTCAGGCTTGAGCTCTGCCACTCCAATCAACTGCATCTACAAGGATGAATTATAATTATACAAAATCCCATACAAATTACTACCAAGAACTACATAATGCTGAACCCTCAGGTGATACCTCAACTAAAGAGACTTCAGAGGCCGCTGATTACAGTGAAAGGGTTTCATTTGAGTGTGAGGGGGAGGGATAAATAGCAGGAGCTGAAAATTAGATGTATGAACGAGAGGTATTAGCATACGGGGGAAAATGACAAATGCGATCTCTAATTTCTTCATTGTTTTCTCAGTCTAATTTCTTCATTTTAATAATGTATTAGTCAATGCTGAAATTAACATAAGAATTAAATGAATTAAGATTAATAAATGCTTTAGAAGTACTTTTAATTGTTGGTTCATATTAACTAATGTTAAAAATAAATAATTTCAATAAAAAATACATATTTAATATTTCCCTTTTATTTATTTATTTTTATTAATTCATTCCTTTTTATTTATTTATTTACACAAACGTGTTACCATTTTTTCCTGACGACTAAAGTATTTGAAGAATTTTCCCATAAACATGCCAAGACTCAGAGCAGAAATTTAATCCAAACAGCTGCCAGGATTAACCTAAAAATAATAAAGCATTTTCGGCACACCCTTCAGTCCCTTCCTGACTTTTTCTTCCACAGGGGAGCACTTTTGGCAGCCATTCAATTGAATGTCACACGAAATATAATCAGTTGAATGCCTTTGAGATGTGACATTAAAATAACTGAAGGATAAGAAAACGTGTAAGCAAGAGACAGGAAAATGTAACTTCAAATGTGACCCCAAAGAACAAGATTTCTTCCTCGGGCAGGAACTGCAGAGAATTCGTGTCAGAGATATGCTGGGAACCTGCGCTGCGGTGAGCTTCTGAGAACAGCGTGGTTTGGTTAGGCAGAGATAAACTCGGGTTTACTGTAAAATGCAAGTGAAGAAGGACAGCAGTCTGAAA
Source organism: Acrossocheilus fasciatus (assembly GCA_036784905.1). Lineage (NCBI taxonomy): Eukaryota > Metazoa > Chordata > Actinopteri > Cypriniformes > Cyprinidae > Acrossocheilus > Acrossocheilus fasciatus. The sequence continues at coordinate 8,351,243 of CM071960.1, forward strand.
CCGAACGGTGACAAACATCTCCCTGCGATCTGTCTGTACCTGTTACAAAGGGAAAAACAACCGTTAACCAAGGCCAACTCTGTCAGAAAACGAAAGAGAGTGTGTGTTGAATGGCACACACCCTGCTCAGACTTGAGAAGGTTAATAGGATGGAGCTGTCGCAAAAAAAAAAAGCCTTTACCTTCTTCTTCACTGTCGTGTAACTGACATTGAGAAGGTTACCATGACCACGTCAGAGAAAAAGAAGAGAGACACTGAAGGGAGAGAGAAAATAATAAGGAAGATAGATATGAAGACACGGCTGAGGTAAGATGATGGAATAGAGAGGACTGGAAAAGAGAAATGTGTGTATAAATGAATCCCAGCACTCTATTATAGATGTACACTGAGCTCCAAACAAATGAATCCTCAGTTCCTGTCCCGTGCTCTCAAATAAGCATCCCAGACACAGAAAACGAGCCCACGCGTTCTCCTTCAATTATACGCGCTCAGCGAGCCTCAAACACGTCTCAGACAGGAGGAAGTTGGTTTATTAGTCACGAAAGTCAAATGTGGAAATGTTTTGGCTGAAATCTGATGTGTTATTTGACAGAGACGAGGATAACGCTGCCACACAATGAACACACAGTTTTCACGTTTCCAAAAACCCGGGTGAACTGCAACATTTTAAGGCATTAACAGTCTCAAAGTCTGTTTCAAAATGTAGGCAACTCATTTACGCTGCCTCCTAAGGGGCGTTCACACAGAAGGCGTTATTCCATTCCATTGCAATATTTTTCCATTGTTTTTCTATGTAAACATGCACTAGATGGATGTGTTTGACAGTTGCGCTTGTGTCTCCCAGATGACATGGCATTTCAAAAACTGCAGTGCTGTTGATATAAGTTCAACTTTCAAAAAACATCTCAAGACCTTGCATTTCCCCCCTATTCCACTGTCTTGCGTTTTTCAAAGCAAAATCGCTCTCTGTCTGAATGGCCCCTGAGATGCCTTCTTTTAGGCAAATTATTGGTCATCACTGTATCCTTTGCAAAAATGGCAGTCCCATAATGCAATGCAGCAAACTCAGAAAAAAAAGTCCAAGAGGGCAGATGAAACAAGGAATGTTGATTAAATGTTGAATGTAAATTCATTAAATATTGAGAAGAATCAATATAAATAGTTTGATGCAACTAAGAATTTATCTCTATTTTTTATATTCATTATAAGTTGTGTCCCAAATGGTACACTATACACTTATACACCATGTACTCATCTGTGTAGTGTATGAATTGTATAAGAATCTTATAGACCCTCCCCCTTCGCTGTGTTGAGTGCAGTTGATCTGCAACAGTTGAAGTGCATGAAGTGTCCAACATTTCACACTTTGTTTTTTCAGTTATTTAAAGCACACTAAGCAATGTTTGAAAAACGCTTTTGACCACAGCGTCGGATCGAGTCCCAAAATACATTTGTAGCCAATCATCAGGGGCATGTCTAGTAATGATAAAGAGAAGAGAGCGCTCAATTTCAGTGCACAGGACCGATATTAGCAGATCGACTATAGACAGAGAGAGATGGCATATACAAAAAGAGGAAAACTTCAGAGGAACAAAACATTAAAAAGAAGGGTTACAATCAGGCAAGTTGTAGGACCTGCGTAAATATCGGAGCAGTGGTGGAGAGAACTCAAGGAGCAGGAAGGTCTGGAATCAGACATGGCAACAGTAACGAAGGAGGGTGGGCTTTTGTGAAGGGTCAATTAAAAATGGACTATTTAACATATGTGTGTACAATGAACACTACCACGTACGCAGTACACTACTACTTTGAACAGTAGGATTTTTTAAAGAATTCTCTTCTGTTCAGCAAGCCTGCATTTATTTGATCCAAAATATAGCAAAAGTAGTAATATTGTGAAATATTTTTACTATTTAAATTACTGCTCTCTATTTAAAATGTAATTTATTCCTGCAGATCAAATCTAAATTTTCAGCATCATTACTCCAGTCTTCAGTGTTACATGATCCTTCAGAAATCATTATAATATGCTGATTTGCTGTTCAAAACAGTTGAGTACATATTTTTTCAGGATTCATTGATGAATAGAAAGATCCAAAGATCAGCATTTTAAAAAAATAAATAAATAAATATAAATAAAAAGCTTTTGTAACATTATACACTATTCAAAAGCTTGGAGTAAGTATTTTTTATGGGGGGTTAAATTGGTCAAATGTGACGATAAAGACATTTATAATGTTACAAAAGATTTGTATTGCAGATAACTGCTGTTCTTCTGAACTTTCTGTTCATCAAAGAAAACTGAAAAAATTCTATTCAGCTGTTTTCAACATGATAATAATATTTTTTTTTTTTTTTTTTTGAGCAGCAAATCAGAATATTAGAATGATTTCTGAAGGATCATGTGACTGCAGCATAATGCTAAAAACTCAGCTTTGAAATCACAGGAATCAATTACATTTTAAAATATATTCAAATAGAAAACAGTTATTTTAAAGAGTAAAAATATTTCAGAATTTTACTGTTTTTGCTGTACTTTGGATCAAATAAATGCAGGCTTGGTGAGCAGAAGAGAATTCTTTAAAAAAAAAAAAAACATTAAAAATCTTACTGTTCAAAAACTTGTGACTGGCCGTGAATATTTATACTTGTTATAGGATATCAATCTATTAGAATAACAACGTGCAAACACAATACACTGTTGAAATTAATTTGGTAAATTGTGCAGCCAATGTGGATTGTTAAAGTCTGGTTACCTGGTAACTTCCCTGATGGTTACAATGTCATCTTAGAAGACAGCAGCCTATGTAGGCAGAACACAGCGTGGCAGCTTTCTAGGTGTAGGAACGGACCTACAGTCAAGGGTATGTGTGTAAGAATCAGTATCATATGAACACAGATGTAAGCAGGACTACAGTAATGCAGTAACACTGACTTACATTTCCCTGTTACATTATACACAAGCTCGCTCCCTGACATGTGTAGCTTACACTATGTAAACCAACACACTTTTCCTGGACCACTTGCACCATCAATTATTCATAAATGTAAATGCACTCAAATACATTATCAAGCACTTAGGGAAAAGTTACAGCGGATCAAGCTTTCATCTGAGTTTTATCGGACGCTGGCCATCTTGATACCTGCTCTGTGCTTTCTTACGTAAGCGTATGTAAAGTTAGACTAAGAATAATGCAGCCCATTTATAATTTTGTCACTGGCTTCTGTCCCTGTGAGCATTTGTGAGAATAGAAGTGAAGATATTTTGCCATTACAATGTGGCTGAATGTCTCTCAGGATCTGATGTTCCACATTCATGCTCTAGAAGCTGATATGTGTTTGGAGGGAGGGAAAACTTTCCCACTATGCACTTTATTTAAAGATGAAGTTCCAGAAACAGGGGAAATGATTCAAGAAAAATTCTAATACGTTTGTAAGAAAGTTCCTAAGTATAATTCTCAAAAACTTCTAACAAACAAGTTGAAAAACTTGGAAAATGACTGGCCGTGGTGTGTGGAAAAACACCTCAAAGGCGTCTTTGTGCACTGTCTGTAATAATCATAAGTCTGCATGCTAATTTCATTTCGACTGGCATGACTGGAGTTCAGTATTCCGCTGGTATCATATTTTTTTCATATGCTGTGTATTTTAAACAAGATGGTGCCATCTGTTGCATTCATTTGCAGTCTTTCTGTGCTCTTTGTAGAGTGAACATCCTGTGTATGGTTGCTGTCATATGTGTTGTATGTTGCAAGGTTTAATATTTAAAACAACCCAATAAATTCATTACATATCTTAGTTTTGGGGATTTAAGACATGTTGGAAGTTACCGTAACTCTCTGATTACTTGTCAAATTCTACTTAAAGGATTAGTTCACCCCAAAAAAGACAATTTGCAGAATATTTGTTCACTCTCAGGCCATCCAAGATGTAGATGAGTTTGTTCAGAACAGATTTGGAGAAGTGTATCATTACATCACTTGCTCACCAATGGACCCTCTGGGAAAAAACAAAACAAAAAAAAAACATTTTAATAAATTAAGATGTTTTTATGCATATAAATAATTAGACATGATTAAACAGAATTTGGAAACAACAAAACAGAACGTGAGAAAAAAATAAAACATATTTTATAGGGATCTAAAAATTTATTTTTTGTTAAACTTAAATTAATGTTAAATTGTGTAAGTTTCAGGATTTTAATTAATTACACAAGCTTATTGATTAATAAAATTCAATTTAACAATTAAAAAAGGAGTTCAGACAAATTAAAACGGGAAAAAAATGGAATCCAGAAAAAAACCAAACAGAGAAAAAAGGATTTGGAAAAAAACAACAACAAAAAAACTGATTTTACAGGGCCCTAAATATGTCGGTGCATTGATTTTGATGTGAAATGACAACAGGGGATGGATTTTTCACTGGATTGTTATTTTCAAAAGTTCTCTTGTCTGAATCTTAAAAAAAAACAGTTAAATTTGTTAAATGTTTTAAAACATTAAACATTATAAAACATTAATGATGGATTTGATGATGGTAAATTTTCAGCGAACTGTTATTTTTGGGGGAACTATTTGTTTAAGAAATGCTTTTGGGAAGACAAAATATTCATAACTTTATTCTTAATTTAGAAAATAAGAAGAATTGTATTCTTAAGATTGTTTCGTCAATCATGTCCCAGAATTTTATAGACAGTCTGCTGGCCATTAGAAAGACAAGAGAAGCAGATCTGTGTTTATCTCCTGGGGTAAGTTTCTCTCTCCTTTTGTGCTCTCCTGATGCTTCTTTGTATTTCAACAAGCCCTGAATGAGCGATGGATATTCCTGGCACACAGGCAGCCAGGAACCCTACAGATGCACCACACTCCCTCTCGCCGCCCTTTATCAAAGAGAAGCAGCGCTGTGCAAATTACACTGACCCCTATTCCTGACCCCTCACGGCCCGCCCCTCCTCACCTCCTTTCTGCTCCCTTTTCTCGACCCTCTCTTTCAGAGCTGTTCTTTTTGTGCTCGTGTCATGTAGCTGAAAGAGGAAGTTGCCATCCGTCAGACCACCCTCACACTCGCAGACACCCACCGAGTCGCCATGGAAACCCTCTTCGGCCCCCAGAGAGAGGCATCTGCGGTCATCGCCGGACAGAGCACAATGCAAATGAGGGCTAGACAGAGAGGGTGAAGATGTTGGAAGTGGGCGCAGGGGCAAACTAGTTGTCCTAATTTTGTCGAAACCAGTCCTCAGATAACTCTTTTAGAGAAGTTTTGAAGTGAGAAAGTAAAAGCAGATGTATCGCAATGAATAATGCATGGACAGCGCTCAGACTGTAAGCACTGTGTAGGGCTTATGAAATCATTTTTTTTTTTTTTTTTTTAATTCCATTTTTCCGCTTTAATTTTTCTGGATTCCATTTTTTTTCCGTTTGAATTTTTCTAGACTCTGTTTCAATGGTTAAAATAAATTTTCATTAATCAAAAAGCATGTCTAATTAATTGAAATCATGAAACTTACACAATTTAACAGCAATTTACTAAAAGTTTAACAACAATTACATTTTTAAGGCCCTATGAAATAGTTTTTTTTCCCCCTCGAATTCAGTTTTTATTTATTTATTTATGTATTTATTTATGTATTTATTTATTTATTTATTTATTTATTTATTTATTTGCCAAATACTGTGTTTTCTATTGTTTCTGGATTCCATTTTAATGGTTTCATTGAATTGTAATAATCAAAAGCATCTCTAATTAATTGATTTTATATTAAAAAAAAATATTTATTATTATTTTATTTATTTATTCAGAAATATTGTGTTGTATATTTAAATTTTTCTGCTAAATAAATTCTGGTATTTTTTTTCTGGTAAATATTCCTTAAAAATAATGTTTTAATAATAATAATGAGTAGTAGTAGTAGTAATAAATACATTAAGTAATATATTTGTCACAGTTTCTTCAAGTTAACCAAACTTTTATTGTGATAGGTTGCTGTGAAGACTTTTAGGTTTCTGTTTGAATATGATATGACCAGAGTTACTCAAAAGAAATGGTGAAATGCTCATTAAGTGACTCTTTTAGAGCAGTTCTAGAGATTATGTTCATGTGTTCATGTACTCATATATTGAGGCAGCAGAGGCTGAAAACACCACAAGCGTAATGCGCACTTCAGTATAGTAAATGAAACCGCGCGTCTGCACCATTCATTCACACAGAGACACACAGAACATGCAGGATTTATATTTAAATGGTATTTTTGTGGCGTAATATTCACAGACATAAGTCCATGTGGCGTTTTGATTTAGCTGTACTGACCTACTTTTGATTTATCTGTCCAAAATTTGGCGAATTTCATGACACTCCGCATTGTACTGTAAATTCCGTTTTTTTGACTGGATTCTGTGATTCCGTCTGCGTTTTCCGCATCGCGGAAATGATAGGGCCCTAACTGTGTGAATTTCTGTGTGTCTGGTGATTGTGAAACAAAATAATGGAATGGCAGCAGAAGAATAGTGGAAGTTCAGCAACACCATCCACTAGAAATACAGCCGGTCTGCATACTGCATACTAACATGCTGTTTCTGTTTCTGGAATTACAGATCCCTGAGGGAAATCATAATGATTAATTATACAGCCACTGCACTTTTTAATGCTTACTTTCTGTCGCAGGCATTTAGGCTGTATTGATGCCTTGTCTGGTCGCACACGTATTCACATATTTTTGCGTAGCCTCCTGGCAGAGAAATGCAATCATCAGGGTTCTTTTAATTAATAAATATTAATTGGGCCTGTTACCCTGAGGTGACAAACACAGCGGGGTAAGAACTTTAAGGGTGATTATTTATCCCACAGCTTGTTTGTTTTCTGTGCATTTATTATTTATATATCCATAACTGTTGATTTACTCTAAATGTCACTGTTTCCAGACTCTATTTAATAGAGAGAGTGAGGTTAACGACTCTTTACAGTGAATCATTCTCCAAGTTGTTCAGTAAATAGTTGCCTGAAGCTTCAGAGCTAAAATCAGCAATAACGAAAATGTATGTAATCTTAATGACATTGAAATTCATATTATTTATACATCTCAACTTACATTCACACTCATTATAATCTAATGCATTTTTAGCATAACAATGAAGGCTGTCAAAATTAAAGTGATTAAAGATGTTTATTCACACTCACTTAAATGGCAGGAGGTTTCTGTGCTGTTGGTTTCTAGTTGGCGGTTTCCACACTGTAAAAAGTGATAAGTTGACTTAACTTAAAAAAATTGAGGAAACCAGTTGCCTTAAAATTTTTAAGTAAATGATAATTGAAAAAAATAAGTTAAGTGAATTGTCAAGTTCACTTAACTTTTTTTAAAAAAGGTTTTTTTAAGTTAAGTAAACATCACTTTTTACAGTGCAAGTGTATCAAGCAGCAAATCACTATCTGTGCTCCCATTGGTAGTCGCTAAATCGTGTTCCTGCTTGTTTGCATATACGTTCATTTGTTTCACTAACTGTTGCGGTTGCTTTTGAAATTAACAACTTACTGAACAATTGCACCATTTACTCCCCTTTTCGTGGAACGCAAATCACAATATTTAAAAAAAAGTGTATTTAGACAGTTTGAGAGTTGTGTGTGTGTGTGTGTGTGTGTGTGTGTGTGTGTGTGTGTGTGTGTGTGTGTGTGTGTGTGTGTGTGCGTGTGTGAGTGAGATGAGTAAACGATTAAACCAGGGTTCCTCAAATCTTTCCCTGGAGGGCCAATCTGCTGCAGAGTTTAGCTCCAACCCTGATCAAACTCGCCTACCTGTGATTTTCTAATGATCTTGAAGACTCTGATTAGGATGCTCAGGTGTGTTTGATTAGGATTAGAGCTAAACTCTGCAGGAGTGGGCCAGATTTGAGGATGCCTGGTTTAAACAAAAGGCCTATTCATTTGTTTTCTTTCCTTGAAAAGGAACTGAATGTGTTAATGTACCAACAGTGTTACTAAAAATATATATAAAAAAAAAAAAAAAAAAAACTTGTTAACTTAAATCAAGCTGAAATCAAATAAAATAAGACTTGCATGAAAACTAGAAATGTTTCCTTGGCAACTGAAATACAGTAATTGTAAGATGACATGACTAAAACATAAACTAAAATAAATTAAACCTTAATTTAATAAAAATATATTTTTTTAAAAACTAATAAAAATATCAAAAGTGCATACATTATTTAAACATTTTTTAAATGAAAACTTACAAATATAAAAGCTAATAAAAGTAATTTAAACTATAAATAAATTCTATAATATTGTATGAATAATACTGAAATAACATTGTGTGCTTACATATTTGAATCCATTGACATTTCTGCTTTATAGTCTTAACCTGTTGTTCATTTTAAATTTTTCCTTCAAAGATGTCATTACAGTTTAACAGTTTCAACTTCAGTTTAGCAGTTATCCTTCAACATAAAACAGTGAAGTTAGATTGGGAGCATATGTTAATTCTTGTGGAGTTTGCTGAAATGAAATCAGAGGGCTTCGCTAAAGACCAAATTCATCTGACTGTGTTATGCTGATATGAAACCCTCAAAAGCATAAAATGTCCACTTGTTTAATCGAGGGTTTTAAAACACTGCAGCAAATAAAACATTCTGCCTCTTAACTGAGACAGGAAGTGAATTTTATACAGGGATGTGATTGCTAATGGTCTGAGTGACTATGCTAAGTGGTTGTAATGTTAGATGGGAGCTAAAACTGATGGGCTCAGTGATGCAATCTGCCATGCCAACCAGCAGCCAACTTTGGCACCAGAAACCCGAAGCTACTGTCACCCAAATACTCGGCATTTCATTGCGCCAACGTTCATCGCCGCCAGACATGCAGGCAATGTGCACCCACTCTTCATCTCAGCTAAATACACGCTATTGGCAGGCTTGGTGGACCATAATCACATCCCCTCCCATACACACACACACAGGCATACAAACACACTGCTAACAAGGCCAGTTTGTGAGGCGGCTATTATGGAATCCATTGTACCACTGTATTTCCTCCCAACATTATCTGCGACAGAGCATAACAATGCATCCGTTCAGTCAAAAACCATATGTCTTCATTACTCGAGGGATGAATCATCTTCTTTTGAGGGCTATTTATCCAAATATTGCACAGCAAAAGCTCAGCCATTTTGCCGGCGGTGAACAGGATTATTAAATGGGTGTATCCTTGAAGGTAACTGTTTTAAGTGTAACGGAATTGAAGTGGGCATCTCAAGGACAAAACAACAAACTTTTTTGCTCACCCACAGGGATGCGGCTCCATTCATTTGACTGCACTTTAAATAGATGGGAGGAAGAATGACAGATAAAAAAGAAAGTGCAGCAGTGTGAGTTTGAGAGAGAATATTGAAAGTGATGAAATTTGCGGGGAAGTGTCGTCAGATATTAAAGCCATAAAGTCAGGAGAGGCAGACTGATGCCAGCTTACTCAAGGCTGTCAATCTAGTTGTCAGTTACACTATTAAACTTTTGACTTGGAAGTTGAAGTTTAAACTAAAGTTGAAAAATGTAACGATGCACTCAGAAAAGAATACTACAGAAAAAAACATAAGGAGAGCAAAGACTAACAGAGTCTAATATTATGGTACAAATACTCATACTGTGATTACCACGGTATTAACATGGTAATCCAAAGTACTTCAAAGAATGTCATGCTTTTTGTTAGCTGAATTCTATGAATAAATACTTGTCTTTCTAGTAGTATCTGTTCATATTTACTTAAACGTTTTAATTTATGTTACATTTAATTTACAGTATTTATTCTGTATATAATTTGCTACCTGGGTGTAACGGAACCGACAAGACGACAAGAGGCATGCAGATCCATTTGCAAGGCTTTATTAGACTGAGACATGGTCATAACAGGCATGGTTCAAACAGTGGGTATACAGGTATATTGAGGACTTGACAGATGAGCACTCAAGTAAACAGGCGTGGTTTTCGATCGGCAAACAATATCCAGAGGGCTTGACAAGAGGGTTAATCCAATAACATGAGTAATAATCCAGGCGAGGTGCAAACAGAGTCCGAAACAGCAGGCAAAGGGTTAATCCAAGATACAAATGCAGAAGATCAAGAGACAGACAACAAGGCAATAAGAATAAACAAGACTAAAACTAAGACTGGAAATTAGAATGGCTCTGTAAAGCAACTACCACTAGGTGAGTGATAAACACAGAACAATACAGGAGACTAAACACAAAACAAACACGGAAAGGCTTGGTAAGTAGCTAACATTAGGAGAATGCTAAACGCTAGACAATACTCAGCGATCTGAACAGGATCTGAGTGGGTGTTATGTAGTGTGTGTAATAGCTCTTAGGTGAGAGTGTGATTGTTGACAGCTGTGTGATCAGTGCATTCAGCTGTGTATGTGCAATCAGTGCAATGGATGATGGGAACTGTAGTCCGGAGTGACATGTAACAGTCTGTGTGGTGTATGAGTCAATATGAAGGAAGGGAGACCTCTGATGGCGAGTGGACGGAAGACCATGAACCGACACTGGGGATATTCACACTGGTGAATTAGTTATGTTCATCATGACAAATATAAACAGCTGCAGCTTGAAAGTTCAGTTTGGCAAATGTCTGGATCTTTTCTTTAATCGTTTTCTTATTATTTTTCATGCATCAATAAATGAATGAAAAAAATAATTAAAATTCATTCATTCATTTCCCTAAGGGTGATGGGAAAAAAATATGAAATGGGAGGAATGGAATTCTCTTGCAAAAGTTTTGTGTTCCCCTAAAAAACTTTGCGTTCTTTCACAGAACATTTGCCTTTTTTCATAAAACTATTTCATTTCACTGAGAAACTTTGCATTCACTTACAAAAGCACTGATATCTTTTTTTTCCTTCCACCTATCATTTCCATCACAAAAGTTTCTCTAAGAAAAGCAAAAGTTTTGCGTTTTGTGATAGTTTACAGTTAACTGTGTCCTCTCTTGACAGTCTGTGAATCTGATTCGATTTTCGTCTGGTTAGTTTTCATTTCAAACAAGAACATTGATTTTGGGCTCATTTTTAAACTTGTGCAGTTTGAATTGAACACATATTAATACATGGCCACACTGCAGCTTTCTTTTCAATCTGAGTTTGGATTTATAAACAACATAAAGGCTTGTAAATTGCTGTGCTTTGTGCTGTGTGTGTCTGACCGCCTTTTTCAGAATGGGTCTCTCTGTCTCTCTTCTTCAAGCTTCTCCTCCCTCTGTGTGCCTCACTTTTCCTCTTTATTCTTTCAAACTTCGCCAGATGCGATAAAAGGTGAAATATCTGAGACAGCAGTAAGGCCTGTGACAGGGTTATGAGGATCGCTTCAAAAGTTCTTCAAACCGCTCGCCTCTCTCATCTCAATGTCGGTGAAAGCTATAAAATACTGATGCTGGAAAAGACAGGCATAATGAAAACTGCTTTCTGTTTAATCCCTGTTGGTTTAGGTTAGAGGTTAGAGGAAAATGTTACTCGGTTCACTTTTATTGCCAACCTCAACACAGAGATTGGCACCTCTGCTGCACTAGACTAATTAGGGAATATGGAAGTTGAGGGCCTGTGAAATTTTAATTGGAATTTATGTCATGCTGAAGAGTTAGAGTAGAATTATAAATGGGTTTGTAAACAGATGAATAAACATAATGAAGAATTGAACAGTCTATGACACCCAGGAGACGGAAAATTACGCCGGGGAACACAAAACGTAAGCCCAAATGTTCAGAGTTGATGGCAGGATGAATTACTAAAGGGTGTATTTGAACATTCAGAGAGTGAATGATGCTGCTAAAATGATTCACTTCAGTCTAAAAACATAAACTTGTTGCAAAAATGAGATGTTTATTTTATTTTAAACCATTTAAGGTGGTCTGAAACAGACCTGTAGGAAAGGACTTACAAAGAGTAAGACAGCTGTTGTGAGAAACATGTCGATTGACAACGATTTTTTAATTGCTCCTGGAAACAAGCCTTTAATAACAATGGTCTCCAAACCAAACTAGACTGTTATAACAAAACACAAAAGCTCCATCTGTCCTCCACTGAACCACGGCGAGTGGCCCCTTACACGAGAATGCAAATGTCTTTCTCAAGGTCTCAGGCCCAAAGGAAGAATATATTGATCCTGTGAAAAATAAATGGGATTGCTGTTAGTGTTCGAACGTGTTTGTCATTGTGCTGCTTTCAACAACACTGATTATGCGCATTTTGTTTTGTTTGTTGGTGTAAGCTGAGAATATATTATGTGAACACTATTACAGCGCAGAGCCGAATCCCATGTGGACAATATATATTCATGGAACACCGGCGTGCCCTAAACGATAGAAACGGGGAGAAAAAAATTCATGCAGCCTCAGCAAGGTCGAGGAGAGAGTGTGTGCTATTGTTCAAAGAGCTGATTGGCTGTTTTCTTTCTCGTGGCGTATACAGTGGTATACATGCATGGTGTAATCTTTGTGCAACCAATGCAAGAACCCTGGGTATAGATAACAATAGAAAGAACAGAGAATATGATTTTAGCATTGTTATACTCTCAGCCACTTGTGGGTGCATGTTATAGGACGTTGCTGTGTGGTTGCGAGGATGTTCTGGGTGGTTGGTAGGTGTGAGCTTTCTTGTAATCTGGATGGGCAGATTTTCCATTATTTCACTATACTAGACTGATGCAGTACTATTTACACTGCCATTTAAAAGTATTCAATATTTTTAATCATCAAAGATGCATTAAATTGATCAAAAGTGACAGCAAAGACACAAATGCACAAAAGCACAGATGTTTTCAACACTGATAAAAATAATGTTTCTTGAGCAGCAAATCACCATATTAGAATGATTTCTGAAGTATCATGACACTGAAGACTGAAAATTCAGTTTGCATCAGGAACAGAATGCATTTTAGAATATTTAGCAGTTTACTGATTTTATAGTATATTTGATCAAATAAATTCAGTATTGGTGAGCATAAAAGACCTCTTTAAAAAAAAAAAAAGTTATTGTATGTACGTAAATTTTTTGTATTGGTTTCATATTATTTTAGAATCATCTATTTAAAATAAAGATGGCATCTTCCCGTCTAAATGAGCAGTTCTTGGTCCAAATAAGCTGTAATGTGGATCAGACCTCATGTCAAATTTGTCAAAAGTTTAGACTAATCACAATCTGATCTCTCTTTCTACGACTTGAGTCATTTACAGTAAGCATTCACTCTTGAGACAAGAAACAACAAGCCATCAAACCACACTGTATGTCGCCTGTCAGTTGTTTGCCTGTCCAAGAATTTTTCAGCATAAAGAAGTGTTTGTGTGTTGGGAAGATGAACACGCCAATGCCGAATTATAGCAGAGTTGAGATAGCCAGTAACACAAAGATGTCTTTCTCTGTCCATTGTCTCTTATAAGCGAGTGACTCAAAATAAGGTCCCTCTTAGGACAGAGATGAGAGAGATTTTTAAGAACGGAGAGACACAATGCTTTTGCTTTTTGTATGATATGATCAAAATCCGAAAATTACAGAGAGTTCAGGAGCTGAAATCATAAAGACTTGTTGAATGAATGCACACAAAGGCTGCTAACAATGTCTACTTCATTTTATCTTTTCTATAGATGAAATTACTGCAACGTCACAAGCACAAACAAGCGTTTGAGCAAAAGAAGCTACATTTATGATGTGACTGTTGTCAGATTTCATGCTTATTAAACATGTTTTGGTTACACTTTATTTCGATAGTCTACTTTAGACATTCTACTAACTATAAGTAACTTTGTAACTACATGTCAACTAATTCTCATTAATTTGTAACTACATGTCTACTGACTCACAGAGTAGACTGTTAGGTTAGGTTTAGGGTTAGTAGAATAAGTTGACATATACTTGCAAAGTTCGAATGTCGGAAAGCATTCGGAAAATGCTAAGATTTTTGTTTTCTTGAGCCACATGGACTGTTTTATAGATGTCCTTACTACGTTTCTGGGTCTGGGAACATTTCAGTTACGTTGCTGTCTATGCAGGGTTAGACAGCTCTCAAATTTCATCAAAAATATCTTAATTTATGTTTCCGAAGATGAACAGAGGTCTTACAGGTTTGGAACGACATGAGGGTGAGTAATTAATCACAGAATTTTCATTTTTGGGTGAACTAACCATTTAAGGGTATACACCTCTGTACCTTATTTACCCCTAAATGGTGCATATTAGTACCTTAAAGATACATATTAAGCGTACATATTAGTGCCCAAATGGCACATATTTGTAATGTTTCAAAGGGCTCCAGTTACAGCTTTTGTATCTTTTTTCCCCCTGAGAGTGTAGATTAAACTGATGTGCCATAAAAGTTATTTTTACACTTTCAAAATGTCCACACACAGCTTCAACTACCTTGACAAATTCTGCTAACCAGACACTGCATTCATACTGTATAAGAAAAAAAGAAAGAAAAAAATTAAATTAAATGTCAATACTAACAATCTAAAAATAAGAAAAGGACTTTTTTCAGTCTTGCTTACAGCAAAATAGTGGATCTCTATGGCATGGCAATGGACAAGTCGGGAATGGCAAGGCAAACAGGAAGGACAGTTGAGGTCAAATGGATTTCGAATTAAGAGCAGTGGAAGAAGAAGGAAAAACAGATCAACAGATGAGGGATAAAGAATGAGCCCAAGAAGAAGAGCGGTGGATAAACAACCCAGAGGAAGAGCCTTTGGCTTTATATTAAAGACAGTCTGGACTCAACCATCCTCACTGGCGTACACCCACATACACTTCCTGCACAGACCTCTATCTCCAGCGCCGCAGTTAATAGACCACGCACTGCTGAGGACGTCGCAAGAGATGTGTAGGAGAGACTGATGCAGATGAGGGTGGAAAAAGCCAATGTTTGTGATGGATGGAGATTTGACAGCTTGGAGAAGAAAAAGGACAGAGGGAGAGACTCTCAAGAGAGGAAAGAGAAACAAACGTGAGAGACGTGAACTGTCTCTGCTCTCGTATGTCAGTGTTTGCAGTGCCACGCTGTTCCCGCCTCAGTTCTGCTTCCCAGCTTGTGCTGATAAAGATCTGTAAGTGGAGGAGGACAGCTGACCTTAAATCAGTGCCTCCCGGGGATCTCGATCAATGCGGACACGGCTGCGGAAAGCTACCGGGGTTCAGCCTGGGTCAGTGGCGCGGGTACAGCTGTTTTCTGAAGCGGCCCGGCTGGGACGGGTTCACCGGGTTTATCCATTCGCTGTTGCGGAAAGCACACTTGAGACCTTGCTTTGGGTAAACAGGCTCTCACTCGCTCTCTCCTGACAGCACACAAGTGGAGTATGTAGGGAGGGTTTTATTCACCAAGCGCTCTTCAAGATGCCTTTGGTCTGCAGTGGCCCTGAACACCTCACGCCTTAGAAATGTATTATGGGTGAGGGTAACTGAAGGCAAGGAGAAGATGCAAATGCAGAGAAAGAGAGAGAACGCCAAGGGAAAAGGTTGAACAAGTTCACAGTCTTATCTATTAGCATCAGCTTCACCACAAGAAGGTACACTTGTAGCCTGGAGATCTTAGTTTGAATTCCTACTACAAACATCTTGCGTTTGAAATTGTGGATGCCCAAACAGAACCCTTTCGCCTCTTCCTCAAAAAGCATGATATAATTATCTTGCAAAACCTTGACAGTGGTCTGACTCACAAACACAACTGAAAAAGTAACATCTTGGAACAGGAACTAAAACACCCTGAATCTACAAAAAGTCTATTTAAGATTTGGAAGTGACGTTTTTTGGCTACAAGCTGATCTAATTTTGCACACTCATACATTTTTTGGAACTACTGGGAGTATTTTCCTTATTCATTTGGCAAATTGTTCTTATTTTAAACAAACCTCAAAAAACTGTTAAATTTATGCTTCAAACAGCTACAAAAAAAAAAAAAAAGTAAAGTCCATTAGGGTAAGAAAAAGACATTTGCAAGTCTGCAAGGTAAATATCCACCTCATCCAGCACTCTTTTTGTTTTTTGTCTCACCTTAAATATGCTGTTTATATGAGAAACCGCAGCAAACAATGAAGCGTGTGAGTGAACTGTCAGAATTAATCTTATTTGTTGTGGCACTATTGTGAACGCAAGTTGAATTCTGACACAGAAGAGAAGAAATTGTTGAATAAAGTTGTTATTTTTGTTTTCTTTGCACACAAAAAGTATTTTCGTAGCTATATAATATTACGGTTGAACCACTGATGTCACATGGACTATTTTAGCGATGTCCTTACTACCTTTCTGGGCCTTGAACGGGGTAGCCGTGTTGCTGTTTATGCAGGGTCAGAAAGCTCTCAGATTTCATCAGAAATATCTTGATTTGTCTTCTGAAGATGAACAAAGTTCTTACAAGTTTGGAACGACATGAAGGTGAGTAATTAATGACAGAATTTTCATTTTTAGGTGAGCTATCCCTTTAATTAAAGGTGTAGTATGTAATATTGACAGCTAGCAGTTGAAATGGGTACTGCAGTCCAAATTCAAAATATTGGAGAGAGTTATTTCTCGCACTCCCTCCTCCTTGAGGACACGCAACAGGAACAAGTGCAATTGACAATAAAAGGCAACAAGCTTTATACTTTAAATTGATTAGTTGATTTAGCCAAGCTTTAATATGTCTTTGGTCATGGAGTTTTTTAGATGGATACCAAGGCTTTTTAGAATCTTAGAAATGTAGAATTTTAGGTGTAGAATCTGCGATCTTGGACTCATTTTGTTTGCTTGCTTTCATGGCAGAAATACGTTGCGTTTTCTGCCAACTGGCAACCCATGTAAATTAACAGTGGGTGGATTCACACAGACCAAAAAAAAAAAAAAAAAAAAACAGACATTCCGACACATAAAGCACAATTCAAAGCAGAATAACTGATTGGAGCATTTTTTTTTTTGAGAAACAAGAATGTGAACTTAGTATTTTTCTTAAATATCTCCAAACATATTATGGTATTTTTATGCTATAATACAAAAAAAAAAAAAAAAAAAAATACACACAGCACCTAAAAAAAATTAATCAGTACTATTGTCTTGTTTTGTTTTCAATAAAATATTTAGCATCCTTATAACAGCATAACATTACAGTTTACTTTTAAAGCACCATTTCAATGTATATTAAGAATTAAGTGTATTTTTCTTAATCCATTGGTAAATTGTTTGTTCTTATTTTAAACACAAACCTCAATCAGTTTTTTTAGACATATCCTTAAAAAAAAAAAAAACTTGTATTGGGGTGAGAAAAAAATTAATTAGTAAATGTTTCATTTATAAAAGTAATTCATTAATTTAACTGAACAAAATTATTAAATTAGTAATTATTAAACTTAAACCAACTCCAGTGCACTTTCTTTCTGTTTTTCATTTGCAGTGGACAAATAAATCAACAAGGTATTTTGAAAATTATTTAATTTATGTCCTAATTAATTGTCTGGGTGTTATCTTATTTATAAAAAAAAAAAAAAGTCAGAGGCATGCCTTCAAATTAAACAGCAACACACTAAAATAAAAGAAATACCAACCAACTTTATCGATTACAAATAACAATTATTTTTACATTCCCAGAAGGCCAAAAAGGCTTGCTTATGATTGAAATGTACAATCATGGCGACTTCTGGGTCACCCAGCCGCTCAGAAACTGAATCAATTAAAATGAAAACGATTAAAAGTACATTGTTTTTAATATAACTTTGAGTCACAAAGTGCTCAGTCAACCACTTTAAAACTCCCTCTGCTTCCTCTGTTACCTTTATATGAGGCCAAAGGGGAATGATATTGAGACTATAACTCAAGGAGAAACTTTGTTCAAATCATTTCATCCTTTAGAGACTACGATACAGTATCTAAATCATTCGACCATGAATTCTGGCAATTCGTTCTGAAGGTTAGTCGCCCCTGGGAAAGAGCCGAATGACGTATATAGTTGTGAACGACTTCAACACAGTGCACGAAGACCAGAATGTGAGACGTTCCCTCTTCCCAACGAGAGCACCTTTTGTAACCGTTATTTATTTATTTACAGACTCCATGCTAATGGAAGAGCCTTGTTGTAGCAAAATAGGCCATGTCACAATGTTCCTCTTCTCGACGCAGCGCCGAGCTAAAGATAAATCCATTAGGATGGAGCAATACGAAGAGCGAGAGAGAGGCATGAAAGGGACAGCGCGCAGCAATGGAGGAAGAAAAGGGCGAAAGAGCAAAGAAAGCAGGGAAGGAGCACATTCAAAATGAAGAAACTAGAGTAACATTTCCTGCCACTCAATTCTGTGTCTTTCTGCTCCGTCCTTTTCTTCCTCCGCGGGTGAATTGGAAAGAAAAGCGAGGCATTCAGCTCCAGACTTCTAGTTTTTCCAGCCCACTGTGTTCGCTCCAGCCTGCTTTTGTGCTGGGCTATACTTTAGCCCTGACTGGCGGCTCTTGCACAAACCTGACTCCCATGCCCAATGGCTGGGAATTGTAGTCCAATGAGCAGAGGATGATGGGGGTCGTGGGCCAAACATGCTTTCCCACCGTGCTGAAAAGAAGTGCTTGACAGATCGGGTGGCCCGGTTGCCACGACGACCGATGAAGACAAGGTCATTCACTTTGACCTCCACCCTGCCCTCTTGGCGGGTGGTTAGATCACTAAGCTGTTGACTAATTAATGAGTGTGTTTGTAGTCATGCTGGTTAGGACGGCTTTGAAGGGAGCTTGCTCTCTTTGTGAAAGGCTTCTCTGACGATTTATTGGCCGGTCTTTTGAGATGTGTTCAGACAGTTGTTTTCGCCGATTCGGTGAAAAGACGCATGTATATATGCAGTGTAAACACGGCCTGTGATGTGTTTATAATATAACATTAGCTCAATGCAGAGAAAGGACACACAAACGCACAGCTCTGGAAAAAATGAGCGTGTCCTCACGCACACACGCAAACAACAATCGAACAATCGACACTGCTCTGGATTGAGATGTTTCCCTGCTGGGAAAAATACAGATCAAGCTGGTTTTGGAACATGGTAGCTGGTTTTTTGCTGGTCCAGCATGACCAAGATGGATTCAGTCGCCTTGTAGTAGCTCAAACTCCTTTTAGGTCAGAATTTTTCAAGCTTGAGGTCAAAACTCCTCATGGTCACCAAAGATGCCTTTTAGGGGATTTGTATTAACTGTATTTTATGCTATGTTTTTAACATGTATACAATTGCTCAAAGACTTTTATTAAATAAATACAGTACAGATACAGTAAATTGATCTAAAGTGACAGTAAAGGCATTTTAAAGACATATTAATCTTACAAAAGACTTTATTTCTAACAAACTGATGATCAGCACAACTGTTTTCAACATTGATAACAATAAGAAATGTTTCTCAAGCAGCAAACTGGCATATTATTATGATATCTGAAGGATCATATGACACTGAAGACTGGAGTCATTATGCTGAAAATTCAGCTTTGATATCAATTACATTTAAAATCACATTTTACGTAAATTATATTTTTTACATTTAAAATTTTTTTTTTTTTAAATAAACAACATTATTATAATTTATAAGTGTATTAGTTGTATTAAAGGGATAGTTCATCCAAAAATAAAAATTCTGGCATTAATTACCCTCATGTTGTTCCAAACCCGTAAGACCTTCATTAGTCTTTGAAATACAAATGAAGATACTTTTGATGAAATCCAAGTGTTTTCTGACCCTGCATAGTCAGCAGCACAACTGTGTGCTGGTCATGTTCAAGGCCCAGAAAAGTAGTAAGTACAGGTGCTGGGTATTGATGGTACTGATGCTTGCCTACAAGACAACCACTGGCGCTGCACCAATATACATAAACTCGCTAGTTCAGATCTACGCGCCCTCCAGAAGCTTGCAAGTTAATGACACCTCGTGATGCCATCCCAAAGAGGCACAAAATCACTCTCACAGACCTTTTCCTGGACTGTTCCCAACTGGTGGAATGACCTGCCTATCTTAATCCGAGCAGTTGAGTCTTTTGCCATTTTCAAAAAAACATCTAAAGACACATCTTTTTCGCCATCACCTGACCAATTAATACTAGCACTTACCTATTCTATTCTATTCTATTCTATTCTATTCTATTCTATTCTATTCTATTCTATTCTATTCTATTCTATTCGTGTTGGTCTAATTTATAAAATAAAATAAATTCTTGTTATGTGCACTGTGCTTGTCACGTTTCTCAGGCGCTGGAAGCGAGGAGACGAGGAGACGTAGTAATCACTTCAACAAAACAGACTTTATTTATCCAATCACTGGGAACACAGGGAGCGTAGGAGACACAGAGCACAAGGAATGACGATTAAGACCTGACAAGGAAACATGAGGTAGACTACACATAATATACTAAACTTAACGAGGGAGAGACCGGTGCGGGGAATCAATTAATACTGAGACAACGAGGACAGGAATGACCAAAAAAGGGCATATGAGGGAGAAACTGGGTCATGTGGAGCAAGACACAAAGACAGTCCAATCCTGACATTACACCCTCGTCCCGGAAGGTGTGTCCTCGCGCCGTAGACACTACATCAGAGGGAGGGATGGGTGGGAACTTGGGAGGAGGCTCAGAAGGAGGACGGACACCCGGGAGGGGGCCGGCAGAAAGAGACCAGGGAGGTGACGAAGGAGGGAGGAGCCAGGGAGGAGACAGGAGGGGCTTGGAGCATGAAGAGCCAAGCTGGACCCAGGCCACAGCCATAATGGTGGCCCACGGTGGAGCCGATGGAGGGAGGAGCCATGGAGGAGGAATGGCCGCCGACTCCAGGGTGCCAACCAACGGTGGCGGAGCAGGTGGTGGAGGAGCCCAAGGCGGAGACGTAGAGCCAAAGAGATGCCGAAGATCCGGGGGGCCAGGGTGGAGCCAAGGGCTCTGGCGACCGAGGCAGAGGCGGAGATCTGCGGTGGAGCCGGATCGACTGAGGACCAAGGTGGAGCTGGCGGGAGGAAGGAGCCCAACAGAGCCAGTGGGACAGAGCGACGAGGTGCAGGCAGAGGAGCGGAGTCCTGAGGCGATGGCAGGTCAACGCCTGACCAAGGCGGAGCTAAAGGGACGAGGGAGCCCGGTGGAGCTGGAGGATCGACGGGTGACGTTGGAGGCGAGGGAACTAGGATCCGAGGTGGAGCCGCTGGTTCTGCGGGCCGAGGCAGAGTCCGGGCCTCAGAGGCTGGAGGCAAAGGTGAGAGATACTTCAGCCACAGCGACGCTGGAGGATGGCAGTCCCGTGGAGCTCGCACCGTATAGATGGTGGGCTGAGGGCGAGCAGAGGGGCTGCCAGAACACAGCGGAGGGCAAAGCAGGAGCGGGTGGGAGGGTGGATATTTGTGAGCCACCGGGCCTCCTCTCCGCGCTCACACTGTCCGCGGCTTTCTCACTCGTGATGGCCGTTGCAGCCGGCTCACGCACCTGGTCTGACAGCTGGGCTCTACTTCCAGGGCGATACTCCGCTCAGTCACTCGGCATTGCGCTGGCTCGTTGATCGCGGAGGTAAAGGGCTCTCCATCATCGGTGGGCTTGGGCTGATGCTCCGCACTGCGGGGAGATGGTCGGCTGGGCACTGGGTCTGGAGTGGATCTGGCGAGATCATCCTCGGGAGAGATGGTGAATGGGGATCCGTGTCTCGCCAGTGTCCACTACACTTCGGACGACGGTGCTCTGCATGCAGTGTTCAAGCTTGCGTCATAGAAAGAGCAGAGCGCATCGTCTGGGTAGCTGGTGGTGTTAGCTAGTAGCAGGAACAGTCTAGTATGGTCCTCAAGAGCTTTGTCCCCTGCTCCAGCAGGAGGAGAAGGTATTCGGGGTGAACAAGGGGATCCATACAGGGAACACAATGGAAACAAAACACTGAGCAAAAAAAAAAAAAACGGAAACAATTTTAGTTGAATTACTGAAATATATGAACTTTTCCACGACATTCTAATTTATTGAGATGCACCTGTATTTTAATTGTATAGTGTGGGCTGCAAGAACTTTTGCCTTTAAAAATAAGTCACAGACCAAAAAAGTTTGTGAAAAATGTGTTAAAGGAGTCATATGATGCGATTTCAAGTTTTCCTTTCTCTTTGGAGTGTTACAAGCTGATTGTGCATAGATGAGATCCCTGAAGTTGCAAAGACTAAAGTCTCAAAACCAAAAAGATATTCTTTATCAAAGTTAAGACTCTGCCACGCTCCCCCTAAAATGGCTCAAACACGCCCCCACATGTCTACGTCACGATGTGGAAATATTTGCGTAACGCCGCCCAAATGTGCACCCGAGGAAAAAAGGCATGGTTTCAGTAACTGCAGTAGTGTTGATGCAGGCAGTCATGTCAGGGAGACGCTGTGTGTTTCTATGTGAAAGCAAAAGCACTTTATTTGGCCTTTCCGAAAGTATTTGGCCAGATGTTATCACAACGCATTTTATGGACGACCGTTTCGTGAACCTAGGAGAGGAGGTAATTCTGACGTTGCTATGACAATCTGGCGCTTTTGAATCAGCCACTGTAAGTATGTTTTGTTATTAGTTGAAGTATTTGCTACTGACTGTTCAAATGCGGAGTTTTGCGCGTTGTGTGTATGTGTGTGTGTGTGTGTGTGTGTGTGTGTGTGTGCGCTCGCGTGTGTGAGAAAAGGAGACACGGTCACACAACCATTGCTTGTGTACTGCAAATACACACAAGCATCATCACTGTGTCTGTCACGCGACTCTGTTCCCCTTTCGGGCTTGAACTGATGGTAAAACTAAGGACATTATTAACTGTCTTTACATTTATTTTGAAAGCTAAAGCAAAAGGGCGTCACATTTCCGACTCGTGCTTGTGGTGTTCGGCCAATCACAATGCACTGTTCCAGTTGGCCAATCAGAGCAGACTGTGCTTGACTTTGTAGAAAACGAAGCGTTTGAGAGAGGCGGGGCATAGAGGACCTACAATAATACAGTATTTGAAAACAGTATTTGTTTTTTGAACATTAAATCATGTCAACATATTCTGTTACACCAAATACACAAAATAATGATCTTTTAAAAAAAAGCATCATATGACCCCTTTAAGGAAAATCGACCCACTCTGTGACGAGCTACAAAGCATGTAAAATCACCTACCAGTTGGTTTCAAGAGGACTTTCCAACAAGGAAATTTATTTCCACCAGTTGCCATTTAAAATGGAGACACAGTCACACTCACACATGGTGTTATAGTCTGCTGCGTTCATTCTTTCCAGACCTTTAATAATACACTCATCTTCTGTCTCTGACTGGAAAGCCTTGGCTGTCCACACTGAGATTTAAGTCTTATAGTTACACACACACACACACACGCACACACACGCACACACACGCACACACACGCACGCACACACACGCACACACACGCACACACACACACACACACACACACACACACACACACACACACACACACACACACACACACACACACACACACACACACGCAACTTTTTAATGCCTCCATTTCTGATAAGACACATCTGTCCTGCCAGGCCCTGATCCGTGAGTCAGATTCAGCAATAACGTCCTTTACTGGAACACCAGAACAAACTGCCAAAAGACTGTCGTCATCAGAGTAATTTTGTATATCTGTGTAACTGTGTTTCTTCAGCTATGGGCACTTTTGGCCATGTGAACCTTTAGAAAAGAAACTCTCATAAATCGCGATTTGATTTTTACACTCTCACCACTTAATATTGTCCACTAACAATGTCCAACTGTAGACACACATGCATCACAGGGCAATTATTTACATTTTTTTCTGAAAGTAATCCAAGTCAGTGTTATTTACACTATATCTTAAAATATAATAGCATTCTGTGATGGAAAAAGCACTTTCAGTATTTTTGTAAAATAATAATAATAATAATAATAAATAAAAATTGCTTGCCTTGATATGGCAAATTTTACAGTTATTATTTTGTACTTTCAAACTACAATTAATTTAAATTTAAATTAAATTAACAATTCAAATATTTAAGTTTTTGCATAATTTGACAAGATTACAGCTGGACTGTACAAAAAAATCACAATAAAAATATGAACAAATGATTTTTACCTTGAGATTTTTACCCACGTCTCATATTTCTTCTGTTGTCTCTTTGGTCAAAAAAAAAGGGCACAAACTTAAACATTTGCATTAATTTTTAAGATTATTAGGGGCACTGTTGTTGGTTTTGGATGAAAATTATGCCACAAATGAAAGAGATTTGAGGGGAAAAGTATATTAACTTGATATAATAAATATCAAAATGGCTTTAAAATTTCAATCGATCTTAAGGTTATCTACGTTTTAAAGATTCATATGGGACAAGAGTAAAACAATAAATCTATACATAAAAGGCATTTGAAAATAATAAAATGAAATTATGAAGTTATGATAAAATATTTGCAGGCCTTTTTGTCTCATAATAGATTATAATTAATAATAAAAATGAATAAAAAACAATTGAATAATAATAATAAATAAAAAAAAATCTCCTTGGATGTTAAAGTGGTTGAAACTACAAAAATCCCCAATAATTGGCATCACAGGACCCAGGACAGGATGTCATCACCCTCTCTCAACTTCTGACCCCATCCCTAATCACAGAGGGTCAAAAGACAGCGCACAAGGTCACAATGCATCACCCACATAGAGAAACGACTCTTAAAACCCTTTCATAAATCCACTTCATCCCTAAAAACTAGATAACAGACCACCACCAAGCAATCTGAATACAACCTTTAAAACCATTGTAAGCATGCACATTTCATCAAACATTTTTCTCTTTATGCATGACAAAAGAATTCTGAGAATTGCACAAATAAGCATGAAAGATATGAATGCAGGTTTGACTACGTCTCCAGGAATTCTTTTGATAATGTCATAATGCATTTGAGATTGTTTACTCATAAGCAACAAAAGCTCAGTCAAATTTAAAGTCCATTTTCTTACAAACTTGGTCTCTTTCTTTCTTGTTTAACATGTTTGTTAAGAATGAATCTACAGGAATATTCAGGGTTGTGTAACTTCCATTTTTTCTTTATGAAGAGAAACGAGACAAATTTATTTTTAGTTTAATTGACATAATGCCTCAAATGCTGCTGATTGATACACTGAAATATTGAAAACTGTGATAATATGAGCCAGGGTTTTCTGATAAACTACATGTCATATTTATGTTCACTGGGCTTCTGTTCAGTCAGATGTGCATCATAATGAATGTCAAGCACTAACAACAGCTCTTCTTTGTGTTCATGTCTCAACCTTTACAAATATACTGTACTGTTATTTATAGCACATCACCACATGACCATCCTGCATGCTGTTATAAACACACACAATCATACATGTCTTGTTTTGATACAGAAACCTCGTCTGTGTTTATCTGAAACATAAACATGGACAATTATAGAGAGAAAAAGAAAGAGAGATGTATGTAGTGCATGATTAACTGCTTTAATGTTTTTGTTTTATAGAATAACACAGCATTAATTCACTCACCACATTTACAAAGCTCAATCCAAGACTTGTTTCTGTGGTTTGGGCACCACTGAGGATGG
Source organism: Acrossocheilus fasciatus (assembly GCA_036784905.1). Taxonomy (NCBI): domain Eukaryota; kingdom Metazoa; phylum Chordata; class Actinopteri; order Cypriniformes; family Cyprinidae; genus Acrossocheilus; species Acrossocheilus fasciatus. The sequence goes on from CM071960.1 coordinate 8,376,786, forward strand.
TGTCGGATTTTACACTCTGGCTCTAGTGGTGAGTGTGTGTATCTTAATGTGGAAATTATGATCAAGGGGTCATAATTCCCTTGCAAAAGTCATGAGTAAAGAGCCAGACTCACAGCAGAAGCTGCTCTGATCTGAATGTGGTTTGGGGGAAAAATCAAATGGCTGAACACAGAAAAAAAACACTACTGTTCAAAGCTTTGAGATCGATAAGATTTCTAAATATTTCCAAAAGAAGTTTCTTATGCTCACCAAAGCTGTATTTATTTGATCAAAACTCCAGTAAAAACATAAATATTGTGAAATATTATTACAATTTAAAATAACCTTTTTTTCTATTCGAATATATTTTAAATGTAATTTATTTCTGTGATCAAAGCTGAATTTTTAGCATCATGACTCCAGGCTGCAGTGTCACATGATCCTTCAGAAATCATTATTGTACTGATTTGCTGCTCAAGAAACATTTCATATTATTATCAATGTTGAAAACATCTGTGCTGCTTAATATTTTTGTGGAAACCGTGATTTATTTATTTATTTATTTTTCAGGATGCTTTGATGAATAGAAAGTTCAGTATTTATTTATAATATAATTTATTTATTTTTTATTTTTTAAATCTTTATGACCTCTAACTTTGAATATATGTACACACACACACACACACACACACACACACACACACACACACACACACACACACACACACACACACACACACACACACACACACACACACACACACACACACACACACACACACACACACACACACACACACACACACACACACACACACACTTTCGTTCAAAAGATGGGATCAGAAGATTTTTAATGTTTAATGTGTAAAGTTTTTAAAGTTTCTTATTTTCATAAAGGCTGCATCTACTTGATGAAAAATACAGAAATTATGTGAAATATTATTGTAATTTAAAATAACAGTTTTCTATTTTAATATATTTTAAAATACAATTTATTCCTGTTAAGCAAAGCTGAATTTTCAGCATCATTACTCCAGTCTTCAGTGTCACATGATCCTTCAGAAATCATTCTAATATTCTAATAATGTTGGAAGCAGTTGTGCTGCTTAATATTTTTGGGACCTGTGATACTTTTTTATTCAAAATAGAAATTTTGTGTTACAATATACACTACTATTCAAAAGTTTGGGGTCAGTAAATTTTTTCTTTATTTTTTTTTATTTCTTTATTTTTTTTTAAAGAAATTAATACTTTTATTCAGCAAGGATGTGTTAAAAGGTGTGTTGAATATTAGACTTACACCGTTACAGACTTATATTGTTAGAAAAGCTAACATACACACATATATATATATATATATATATATATATATATATATATATATATATATATATATATATATATATATATATATATATAATATATATATAATATATATATATTACAGTAGAAAACCTTTTTAATAATAAGACTTCATTAACATAAGTATACTTATTAAAAACCTTAATGAATAAAGCAAAAGACAGAGCTGTAGCAGTTGTATTAGAAGTGCAAGTAGATACTTTCTTTCCTGTAAGAGTAGGTGAAGAAAGGGATAGAAAGGCAATGAAAGAGAAAGAGAGTAAATTTGGCACCTTATACATTAATATTCTTTGTCTCCATGGAGACTGATCACAAAGCCTGAAATACACCACCTGTGGCCTCAGACATGTAAACGATCGGACTCATAGATATGTTTCCATTTTTATTTCCCACATATACACACACTTTGTCATGTGCACAAATTATGAGCCACGGCTCAGCTGCCGCGCATTCAACCACAATGACTTGTCATGAAATGATTTTCAACAGCGATCACGCTTGCAGATGTGGAACATTAAACGCTGGGAATTCAAGCAGCGCACGCCCTCCTCCCTCTGTACGAAATGTCAGTTTCTCTTGTTACAACATGACGGTACACTCGCCCTGCGTGCAAACAGATGTATCAGACACAGGTCACAAACGGGTTGAGAAAGCACCATAGAACAGCTCTTATACGAGACACTGACAGAAACCTGCGTGGGGGGAAATATTATGCTGATACATGATGAAGTCTTTATCCAGAGATATTTTCTTTGACTATTATCTAACCATTATTTAAAAGAAAAATACAAAACAGTGGTTTCAAATGATAGCAAAAGCTTTTTGTCCCATGCTATTTGATGCTAAAGAAAACAAGGTCGCAATGGACAGAAGTCAGTTTGGGCAACAAAATGTTGAACATACACTGTTATCATTCAAAAATTTAGGGCAGGTGTGATTTTTGTAATGTTTTTGAAGTATTTTATGCACAGTCAATAATGTGAAATAATATTTATACTATACACTGTAAAAAGTGATAAGTTGACTTAACTGCCTTAAAGTTATTAATTAAGTAATAATTAAAAAAAAAAAAAAAGTTAAATGAACTTGACAATTCACTTAACTTAGTTTTTTTTTAATTATTATTTACTTAATAACTTTAAGGCAACAGGTTTCCTCAATTTTTTTTTAAGTTAAGTCAACTTATCACTTTTTACAGTGTCTACAATTTTAGTATTTAATTTTTTTGGCATCAGCAAGTTTTTGTTTTTTAATAATGTATTTTTAAATAAATATTTTGGTCACACTTTATATTAGGTGGCTTTAACTACTATGTACTTACATCAAAACTGTATTGCTGCTGCTATTGAGGTGTGTAAGTACATCGTAGTTAAGGCCACCTAATATAAAGTGGGACCAATATTTTTAATTAAATTTAAATTAAAATATTAAAATGAAGAGAAATCATTATTACATATAGAGGAATTGTTTACTAGCCAGAAGCAATAGCTTGAAGTATTTTGTCTCACAAGATGTTCGTTGTTGGACAGCAGCCATGTGGTTTACTTGTGGATTATTATGATGTTTTTATCAGCTGTTTGGACTCTCATTCTGACGGCACCCATTCACTGCACAGGATCCATTGGTGAGCAAGTGATGCAATGCCACATTTCTCCAAATTTGTTCCTATGAACAAACAAACTCATCTACATCTTGGATGGCTTGAGGGCAAGTAAATTTTCAGCAAATTGTACATTTGTGGGTGAACTATTCCTTTAAAACCTTTGGATTCACCTTCAGCATCGTTGAAACACTGAGCCAAAGCTATTCCATCTGCAGGTCATGTGATCGTTCTTCCTTCAAGATGTGAGGATGAAGGACAGAGGTCTATTTCCCTTAAAGAAGACACTTAAGGACATGCAACAGAAGCCAGATACCACACACATAATAAGTAACAAAAGAAGAATATGTGACCAAATCCACACACTCCTCCCAGCTCAGATATTTCCTTTCACACAAAGGCAATCAAAGCGTGAACTAGTGCCAAGACTTCCAACCGCCATATTTAACCTTGATGTGGCCTAAAAGAAATGCATGATGCCGCTTCCCTCATCAAAGAGAGAGATTACTGTAAATCTCATTTGCCTGTTCGCTGCCAGTCAACCATTTGTGTTGCCTGAACTCTCAACTATATGGCAGTTAAATAATGTTTAAACAAACACAAGCATCACATACAAGTCATTGCCAGGTTCATCCAATGACCTGAAGAGGGTGAATGAACCTTCTGTTCATGATACAAACAGAAGATGGCGGGAGGCTTTATCTCCAATAAGGCAATAAATCTATCTCTCAGCAGACGCTGTTGTCTTTGGCAAAGAGTGCAATTGGAAACTAGATTTCCAGAGGGAAATACCAGTGCTTGTAAGGCAGCAACCAAATAGCACTGAAGTTTCAGTCTTTGGTTCTGACTAGATGACTTTCAGTGGCTTACATACACGAATCAACACTTAGTCACAGTGCTAATAAGTGGTCAAATGGTTCAACGTTTGTGGTCAGTGATTTTTATTTTTCTAGAAAGAGGTAATGCTTTTATTCAGTAAGGATGCATTAAATTGATCAAAAGTAACAGTGAAGACATTTATAATGTTACAAAAGATTTAAAAGAAATGCTGTTCTTTTGAACTTTCTATTCATTAAAAAATCCTGAAAAATTTATCATAGTTTCCACAAAGAATATTAAGCAGCATAACTGTTTCATAAGCATCAAATCAGCATATCAGAATGATTTCTAAAGTATTGGGAAATTCTGCTTTGCCATAACAGGAAAATAACATTTTAAAATATATTAAAATACACTCTTAAAAATAAAGGTGCTTCACGATGCCATAGAAGAACCTTTTTGTCTAAATGGTTCAATAAGGAACCTTTAACATCTGAAGAACCTTTCTGTTTCACAAAAGGTTCTTTGTGGCAAAAGAAGGTTCTTCAGATTATAAAAAGGTAAGAAAGAGATGGTTCTTTAAAGAACCTTTGACTGAATGGTTCTTTGTGGAACCAAAAATGGTTTTTCTATAGCATCGCTGAGAAGAACCTTTTAAGCACCTTTATTTTTAAGAGTGTATAGGAATCTAAATTGTACTGATATGTATTATATATTAATTGTATTCACATGTATTAATATTTATTAATATTTTTACACTATTTTTGATCAAATGAACACAATTTGACCAACCCCAACTTTATATACAAGGAAGACAAATCTTATAACAAAAAAAGCCAATTGCAGTTCCTTACGGAAATATTTCAATAGCATCATCATTGCTGTTTACTCAAGCAGATCAACTGAAATCAACAGCAGACTTTCTTTAATGTTTAAACTATCATCGTATATAGCTTGAAAAAAAAGTATGGTTTCCAAAAAAAAAAAAAAAAATCCACTGAAATTAAATGAATAGCAGAAGCTTAAAACAGGGTAGGTGATTTGGTTCAAAAACATTTTTTGTTATGCTGGTTGAAAGTCTCTTTCCATCCCGATAGCATTCACTAAGTTAACTGGTCTAAATGCATTAATGGTGTAGGACCATAAAATCTTCGTTCAATCATATCCTTCGGTCCGAGGGCTATGATAGGCTGTCCTGCCTGCCTGTCAACAGGCATTTGCATACCTGTAGTATTATGCACTTTGTACTTCTCAGCGGTGAAAGAGACATGAGGTAATCTGACAGCGCTGCATTAAAATCTCGTCATCGTGTCGCTGGTTAGCCTCTGCTCTGTCGGAGCGCGTTCATGTGTTTATGAAGAGGCGTGGATTTGGAGAGTGATTTGCAGGGAAGGTGGGATCTTACGCTTAAAAAGCTAGCTTGCTATAGCTAGCCTCTCCAAATCACCTACCCTACCTTTAAGAAATCCTATGGTGTGACTGGTAAACTCTGCAGTATTCTCTCACTCTCTCTTAGTGATAAGGTCTGTAGATGCCCACAGCAGTTGTATTTGATTTGAGAGTGTCATGTTGCACAAATTGGAATGTAATATATGGCTTTGTTTGGGTGAAAGTGTGCTTGGCTGTGAGTGAGAGTATAATTCTGTGTTGTTCTTAGTTTTTCTGTCTCAGAGTTGGGAAACTGATTAAGCCCAGGCACGCACACACATTTATATACACTACTTGCAGTTTACAAGTTATAATGAAAGATGGATGTCAGAGGGGCTTGGAGGAGATGAAACCTGCTGAACATTAAAATCCCTTCTAATTAAAGAGCAAGAGTATTAGTGTGTGTGCGTGTGTGTCAAACAGTGAAGATAATGGAGGACCCGTTGATGAGAAGTGTTTCACATTCCTACAGAGGTAATGAGGCGGCACAGATGATACACGCACACGCACACACACACACACACACACACACACACACACACACACACACACACACACACACACACACACACACACACACACACACACACACACACACACACACACGCCTCTCAAAACCAACATGCTGCTAAAGTGGAAGGAACTGAAGGTCAATATGTCTAAAGCAACACAGCACAACTAATGTAAGGCAGACTATAAAATGTGATAGGTGTTTAAATCACTTTAATATGATGTGTTTCACAAAATGTGAATTTTCTGCATGACCAAATAATGAATTCATGAATTAAATAATATTTAGAGATGCACCGATACTGAATCAATAGATATCGGCCAATACCGATGCCGATACTGATGTGCGGGTACAAATTTGACGTGGTCGCATTTGTGCCAGTGCATGGTCTGCTCTGCTCCATGCATAAAGCGCTGCAGAGCCACCACATGAGCAGGAGTAAGATTTCTGATCATGTGAAGAGAGTGATAGAGGCGCTTTCAATTCGAGCTCTTTGGGAGCAGAGCCTGGTTTATACTTGCCGCGTCAGCACAAGAGGCAAAAATGACGTGAATACTGAGGAAACGATGGCGGACGGGCCAGAGGATTTGGTTTTCAAGCGAAGGTAAAATAAAAGACTGCTTCTTAAACCAGAGAAGGTGAACATGTTGGTTTTGTCTTTGCTGTTTATCTCACGTTGCGCTGTGGAGGCTTTCTTTAAATGTTCTTTATTTATTTGATTCCTCAGTGTTTGCTAAATGTTCTGGTGTAGCCTTTGCCATGCCTTGTCTTATTCGTTCATGTTAATTACATTATATAAGTTAGTTTGTAGCCTACTGTTTTATTGTTGTTGTGCTTTTCAATTAAGAATAACAATGAATCCATCTTTCAATCATCTGTTTTAGTTTTAAACAGTGAATATATCTTTTCTTGTAAAAAAATGACAAGGTCGTGAATTTGAATTCGAAAGTGAAAGCCTCCAAAGCCCGGTTTATAGCACAGCAAAAGAAGAACTAATGTTCACAAAATTCAAATCACAAATAATACTGAACAGGTTGAATGTTAACCACTTTTGTTACCATAAACTTATACATAACCTTTCCTTTTTTCTTCATAAATACCTTAATGCCAGATTGATTCAATCATAGGCTACATATAGGCTATAATTATAAGTAAAAAAGCTCCTCTTCAGTGTTGTTTTATAGCTAATGAACTGTGAACAGCGGAATAACTTTGTCGAGGTAAATGTCACGTTAAGTGACATACTGTTCACAATCTGTTTTATTGGCATCTTTCCGCAGTTGAAACACTGATTGAGCGATTACATTAGACAGACATGATACATTTTGATAAGCCATACTGTATCTTTCAACATCTTATGACGTACATTCATGTGTATTTTGCGCTATAACTTATTAAACTGGAAGAGACTTGAACTTGAACTGAGGTGCAATAGCGATCTGTCACGTCACATTTAAAAGCGTCAAAGCGGCATTCATTGTATTTCTATTGATAGAACGCACAGGATTTGAAAGCTGAAAATTTCTTTCTTATCAGAAGAAAGCAAGCACAGAGCTCTTTGTGAGTACTGGATGCAAGGCGTGCTACAAAAGTTTGGTGTAGAGAAAAACTGTGGATCTGGCAATGCTGGCTTGAACTACGGGTGATTCATCTGGTCAAATAGAGCCTGTTTTAATGTCTTTTTTAACTGTTAATGCCTTATTGTCACAATTTTGACAGCCATAAACTCAGCAGAGATTTTCTTCACTCACACTATGAGTTGCAGTCTTACACGCTTTTCCGCCGCCTTTTGATTGACAGGATATAATCGGCCCTGATCATCGGTTGATTTTGGCCGATGGTGAAATAAATTGCTTTTATCGGCTGATACAGATTGTTGGCTGATACATCGGAGCATCTCTAATAATATTCATTAGTTTATAGATGTAAGCCATTTTATTTTCATAACATTGTTACTCTAACATCAAAATTCACAGATACAGTATTTAAGCGTTTTGGGCTGTTTTTGCTTTTTTCTCTCCTGATTCAGACAAGACGACTTCACAGAAGAAAGCTAGGTCCCACTTTATATTAGGTGGCCTTAACTACTATGTACTTACATTTAAATTAATCATTTGATACAATGCACTTATTGTGTACATACATGTTTTTACATTGTACTTATATTTTTAAAAATACCTATATGTACTTACATCTGTAATTAATTTCTGTAATTACATTTATAATTACACTATTGACCCATCCCTTACACCTTAACCCACTCTTAAACCTACCCATACCACCAAACCTGTCCCTAACCTTACCTGTATCCCACCTCAATAGCAGCAGAGGTGTTTTGCAATACAGTATGAACACGATAAGTACATTGTACTTATTTTATGTAAGTACATAGTAGTTAAGGTCACCTAATATAAAGTGTGACCGAAAGCTATATTATGGATACAATACTTGTATTTTAGCGGTTTGTTTTTTCTCTTTTTTTAACACAGCTTTTCTCTTCTCAAGACATGAATTGATGTACTGCAATCGTGTGGATTACGATATTTTTAATCAGCTGTTTGGACTCATTCCGACGGCACCCATTCAGTGCAGAGGATCCATTGGTGAGAAAGATGTAATGCTAAATTTTTCCAAAACAAAATTATCTACAGCTTAAATGGCTAGTCCACTGGAGGCAAGCGTAGTGAGAACCCAAGTGTAGTTTATTAACCAAAGTGAAATCCAAGATAAAAACAAAATCCAAACAGCAACTTGACCAGAACAGACTTGGCATGGACAAAATAAAACAGACTTGGCATGGACAAAATAAACTCACCGATAGCGGGTTACAACATCAATACACGACAAGGATCAACGGCAACATGATGGCTACTTATAAACAATCAGGGTCACATGACTAGAACCACCAATCAGAACATGACAATGAACAAAAGAACCAATAACATGAATGCATGAGGGCAAGGGAAGCATGAAACAAACAGCATGAACCAATTACAAAATAAAAGATGTGAAAACAAGAACATGAAACAAACCCCAAAACAGGCGTGACCGATCCCCCCTTTATGGTGGGGCAAAACGGGGAGGGACAGAGAGCCAGGCCCGTGAACAGGAACAGGACCTGGGCCAGACCATGAGTCATGGCATGGATCATGGGACACTGGAGGACCTGGGCCATAAAGTAGTAGCAGACTATGGATCAGTGGAGGACCTGGGCTATAGAACAGTGGCAGAGGAGCAGAAATCCATGGTGGTGCAGGCAGAGTAGGGAGCCATGGCAGAGCAGAGACCTGTACAGACCACTTGACCATGACAGGACAGGCAGAGAGTTCTTGAGCAGCTTCCATAGCTGCAACAAGACAGGACTTCCTTTGGCGTGACAGGACAGACAGTGAGTTCATGCAGCTCACACGCTCAAAATGGTGACCGCCATGACAGGAAGCACTGAAGTTAGGGGAACGGTCTCTGTGATAGCCAGTGCTGAAGCCCTGGGAATGCCAGCTGCTCGCACTGACATCAGTGGTGTGTCCATCACACTGGCAGTCAGTCCTGGCCCAAGCTCTGCATCTGCGGGAGCTTGGGTGCTATAGCCTTAGGGGAAACTTGCTTGGCAGCCATGGCATAGCGAGGCTCAGGCGTGGTGGCCATCTTGGCCAGTGTAGCAGGCTTGACGTGAGCAGACTCTGAAAATGGCGGCCATGTTATGGCGAGACTCTGGACAATCAGCGGTGACGTGACGAGACTCTCGAACGGTGGCCATCTTTCAACGAAGCTCTTGAATGGCAGCCATGTTGTGTAGAATCTCTTGAGTGGCCAGCATAACGTGAGCAGGCCCTGGTTTGGTAGACATGTGATCAGGCTTTGACTTAGTAGACATGACATGAGTAAACTCTGACTTAACTGGCATGATGTGAGCAGGTTCTGGAGTAGCAGGCATGGCGGTAGCAGGTTCATGCTTGACAGGCATGGTGTGAGCAGACTTTGGGGAAGTGTAATGTTCCTCCTCCGTGACACCCACAGTGAAAGCAGACCCACTCAACCACAATGCAAAGTCGATGTACTGTTGTAGTGACCAGTGTGGGGTATTGCGTGGCATTAACTGTGAAATTTTTTTCCAAACCAAAACGGAAAATGTCCTTGAGGAAAGTGTCATTGAAGTCTACCTGGTAGTACAGTCCACAAAAGTCTGCCACATATTCCTCAATGGGCATATTCCTCACATATTCCTTGGCGGAGGCGAACAAGCTGATCTGCTGGATTCATTTTAGTGGTCGTGTATTTTGTAACATTCAGTCCACTGGAGGCAAGCGTGGAAAGAACCCAAGTGCAGTTTATTAACCAAAGTTAAATCTAAGATACAAACAAAATCCAAACAGCAGCTTGACTTGAACAAACTCAACTTGGCGTGGACAAACTAGACTCACTGACAGCGGGGTTAAACCATCAATACACAACAATAATCAATGGCAACATGATGGCTACTTATAACAAACAATCAGGGTCACATGACAAGAACCAACCAATGAGGTAACAAGACACATGACTAGGACAACCAATCAGAACATGACACAATGAACAAGAGAACCAATAGCATGAATGCATGAGGGCAAGGGAAGCATGACACAAACAGCATGAACCAATTACAAAATAAAAGACATGAAAACAAGAACATGAAACAAACCCCAAAACAGGCGTGACAGGTAGAGGTTTTTTTTTATTTATTCACTAAATTGTTTATTTATATTAGATTTTTGTCAGATTAAGTTTCAACATGAAGCTGAAGTGATTTTTTTTCCTCCCTTGGTGTGATGAGAAATCATGCTGACTGCAAATGCATTGGTTTCCAGTATCTGGTCCCTTTGAGATATGTGTCTTGGTCAAATAACAGTACTTGGAACAAATGGGCTAAGTGTGCAGTTTTGGCACTGAAGTGATGTTTTACACTGACAGGTTCTCTTGAAACAGCACAACTGATGAAGGCTTGTTTGAATTTGTAACCCTATATCAGTCCGATCCATTTATTTAAAAAAAGAAAAAAAAAAGAAATCGATTGTCAAAAGAAAAAAAAATGCTAGTTTGTACAAAACAACATGCCACTCAATATAATTTTTTTTTTAAAAGAAACAGTGTCAAAAGGGATATCTGTGTATGAAAGAAAGATTTGAAAGGGGAATAAGAGAGACAAGCCAAAGGCTGCGTCATTCATTTTTATTCACCATGTTTCTCGTTTCACGGCCCCATTCGCCCTCAATCAAAAAGTGAAAAGCACTTGAGTCCTGTGGTGAATTAAAGCTTAGACCCCTGCGACTGGCCCCTGTTGCTTCATCAGCCTGTGAGTACAGCAAAGCCCACAGCAGCAGCGACGCACTGCATGAGAATCCGTCCTGTGCTGCTACACACTGTGAAGCAAGCTTTGAGGAGCAGAAAGTAAGTTGTGTATTAATCACCACAGAAAGAGCCAGAAACAGTCTGCAGTAGATGCTTTGCTTAGATGCCACAGAGTGTGTTTGTTTCACGACCAACTGGAGTTCAAAGATCAAGACTGCAAGCTGTTAGTGCAAATTTTATTCAAGCCTATATATTAAATGGGCATCTTGCCTGAAGCATTTTTTCTTTTCTTCATTTGATCAATAAATAAACAAATACATATACACATACACATTCACACTAACACACACACACACACACACATACATATATATATAAAGCATTAATTGATAAAAAAAATAGTAAAAACAGTAATATTGTGAAATATTCCAATTTAAAATAAGTTTTCTTGTGTAATATATTTTAAAATGTAATTTATTCCTGTAATGCAAAGCTGTCAAAGTCAAAGTGTCACATGATCCTTCAGTAATCATTCTAATATGATGATTTGCTGCTCAAGAAACTTTTATTATTATTATTATCGATGTTGGAAACAGTTATTCTGTTTAATGTTTTTGTGAAAACCATGACACAAATTTTCATGATTCTTTGAATAGAAAGCATTTATTTGAAATACAAATTTTTGTAGCAATGTAAAAGTCTTTACTATCACTTTTGAGCAATTTAATGCATTCTCTCTGAATAAAAGTATCAGTTTCTCTAACATTTTCTATTTGTTGTTATTATTATTCCAAACCTGTATGAGTTTCTCTCTTATGTTGAACATAAAAGAAGATATTCTGAAGAATGCTGGTAATCAAACAGTTGATGGCCCCCATTGATTTCTATACTATTTCCCTACTATGGAAGTCAGTGGGGACCAACAACTGTTTGGTTCTTCAAAATTCTTCAAAATATCTTCTTTTGTCTTCAACATAAGAGAGAAAATTATACAGGTTTGGAATGACATGATGGTGAGTAAATAATGACAGAATTTTCATCTTTGGGTTACCTATTTCTTTAAGTCAGGGGTGTCAAACTCAATTCCTGGAGGGCCTCAGCCCTGCAGAGTTTAGTTCCAATCCTGCTCCAACACACAAACCATGTAGTTTTCAATTGAGCCTGAAGGACTTGATTAGCTGGATCAGGTGTGTTTAATTTGGTTTGGAGCTAAACTGCAGGGCTGTAGTCCTCCAGGAATTGAGTTTGACACCCCTGCTTTAAGTATTTGTTTGGTTATCATCAACATTCTTTGAATACTGAATATCAAAAATATTTTCTTTTGTGTTCCACAGAAAAAGAAAGTTATACAGGTTTAGAACGACTTGAGGGTGAGTAAATGACAGAATCTTCATTTTTGGGTAAACTATTCCTTTAAGATCATTGTCATTGTCACAAAACAATGTCAGTGTCAATGCAGTCAAAATAAATATGCAGTTGAAGGTTTAAGCTGTTGAGGTTAAAAAAACCTTCACCCCTAATGTGTATTTTGGAGCTTGAGGATCGTCCAGCATGTCTTTCTGCTCACTTCTCTCCCCATCACTGAATTATTCTACTGCAAACAGACCAAATACGTCTATAAACCCTGATGATCCACAGTGTCACCACCTGGCTTATGCTGTTTAATACAAACTTTTGTCCAATCTTTGAGAAAGGAGGATGGGATTATGCAGCACATTACTCATATTAGGAGTGTTTCTCTCAGACTTTCACTGCAGGTTAATAGAGGTCTCTGTATTACAGCTGCAATTCTGTATATGTAATATGCGGCTGAATATAGCTACACTGCATTATAATAATACCTGTCTTCACAGGCCGGCTATATATCCCTCACAATCCCTGTAAATAATTCCTCATATCGCTTCTCTTAGAGACGCATACAGGTTTACAGTAACCTCCAGAGGATTATGTATCAAATATGATTGACAGGTTTATGACTTCCTGGTGGTAAAGAGGAAATAAGTTTCTCCTCATTTCAGAGACGTATCAAGGTCTGCTGTGAGAGAAGAGAAATGCCAGACATCATGTTGACTTAATAATAATCTCAATAATAAAACCTTCTTTTTTTGCGGTAGATATTGCAATAGCGGTTTTATCACCAAAGCTCCATTGTAAAACAATTTAATGAAATCCGAGGGTGCTGTGCAATGAACCTGATATCAAAAACAGAGAATGAGGTTTATTTTATAAGGCATTAAAATTATTGGCGCTTATGACTGAGACATACTCATAATGCTGAGGCTCTATAGTGGAAACATGCACTCTGATACATGCATATAAAACAAAATATACTGTACGTTTATGATCTGTTCATGATGGCAATAATGTGGTAAAAGAAGTAGAATCTAGTAAGATTCTTTCTTTCAGAGCCATTTCATACAAAAGACAAAAGTCCCCTGTGAGATATATATATATATATATATATATATATATATATATATATATATATATATATATATATAAATAATGTAACATCAATAAGAAGAAATGGTTATTTGAGCATCAAATCAGCTTTCAAAAGATTTCTGATGGATCATGTGACACTGAAGACTGGAGTAATGGCCATCACAGGAAAATATACTTTAAAATATATTACAACTATTCTAAATTGTGATATTATTTCACAATATTTATTCTTTTACTGTATTTTTGTTCAATAAATGCAGTCTTGGTGAGCATAGAAGCACAGAAAAGTCTTACCAACCATAAACATTTGAACAGTAGTGAATATTTTGAAATTATAAGATTTGTATACTGTATACAGGTGCATCTCAATAAATTACAGTGTCATGGAACAGTTAATTTATTTCAGTAATTCAACTCAAATGGTGAAACTTGTGTATTAAATAAATTCAGTGCACACAGACTGAAGTAGTTTAAGTCTTTGGTTCTTTTAATTGTGATGATTTTGGCTCACATTTAACAAAAACCCAACAAATTAGAATACTTCATAAGACCAATAAAAAAAACATTTTTAGTGAATTGTTCCTTCTGGAAAGTATGTTCATTTACTGTATATGTACTCAGTACTTGGTAGGGGCTCCTTTTGCTTTAATTACTGCCTCAATGCGGCGTGGCATGGAGGTGATCAGTTTGTGGCACTGCTGAGGTGGTATGGAAGCCCAGGTTTCTTTGACAGTGGCCTTCAGCTCATCTGCATTTTTTGGGCTCTTGTTTCTCATTTTCCTCTTGACAATACCTCATAGATTCTCCATGGGGCTCAGGTCTGGTGAGTTTGCTGGCCAGTCAAGCACACCAACACCACGGTCATTTAACCAACTTTTGGTGCTTTTGGCAGTGTAGGCAGGTGCCAAATCCTACTGGAGAATGAAATCAGCATCTTTAAAAAGCTGGTCAGCAAAAGGAAGCATGAAGTGCTCCAAAATTTCTTGGTAAACTGGTGCAGTGACTTTGGTTTTCAAAAAACACAATGGACCAACACCAGCAGATGACATTGCACCCCAAATCATCACAGACTGTGGAAACTTAACACTGGACTTCAAGCAACTTGGGCTATGAGCTTCTCCACCCTTCCTCCAGACTGTAGGACCTTGGTTTCCAAATGAAATACAAAACTTTCTCTCATCTGAAAAGAGGGCTTTGGACCACTGGGCAACAGTCCAGTTCTTCTTCTCCTTAGCCCAGGTAAGACGTTCAGGAGTGGCTTAACGAGAGGAATACGACAACTGTAGCCACTGTGTGTGGTGGCTCTTGATGCCTTTACCCCAGCCTCAGTCCATTCCTTATGAAGTTCACCGAAATTCTTGAATCGATTTAGCTTGAAAATCCTCATAAGGCTGCAGTTCTCTCGGTTGGTTGTGCCTTCTACTTCCACACTTTTTCCTTCCACTCAACTTTCTGTTAACATGCTTGGATACAGCACTCTGTGAACAGCCAGCTTCTTTGGCAGTGAATGTCTGTGGCTTACCCTCCTTGTGAAGGGTGTCAATGTTTGTCTTCTGGACAACTGTCAGATCAGCAGTCTTCCCCATGATTGTGTAGCCTAGTGAACCAAACTGAGAGACCATTTTGAAGGCTCAGGAAACCTTTGCAGGTGTTTTGAGTTGATTAGCTGATTGGAATGTCACCATATTCTAATTTGTTGAGATAGTGAATTGGTGGGTTTTTGTTAAATGTGAGCCAAAATCATCACAATTAAAAGAACCAAAGACGTAAACTACTTCAGTCTGTGTGCATTGAATTTATTTTTATAGGCTACACGAGTTTCACAATTTGAGTTAACTTTTTAACTTTTCCACGACATTCTAATTTATTGAGATGCATATATATGTGTATATATATGTATATATGTGTATATATGTGTGTGTGTGTATATGTGTGTGTGTGTGTGTGTGTGTGTGTGTGTATATATATATATATATATATATATATATATAACCAGATAATCATGGAAAGTCACAAAACTCGAATTTTGATTTCACAGCAAATACAAATGTTGTTTATTCTGAGCTATTATGTGGAAGCTGGAGATGCGTGGAAGCGTATGCATACACCTGCCAAATCAGTGTCAGGATGTCATTATTGACGGACACGGGAGCTGAAAGCATTCATCCTGAAAGCTCATTCTCATGTGTTGACTTTCAGTGTTCTTTAATGTGACATGCAGCTTCAGTCCACAATAATTATGACATCAACACTTTGACCTCAACTCCAGAAATGCAGTACTCACATGCTCATGAATTCAGGAGAACTGTCATCCAAGTCCCATTAACCATCGAAAAAGCCTTTACGCTTCTTCACCTTCAGACAGAGAAAAATAAGTGAGGTGCTGAGTTCAAACGAGTGATGAGAATGGTGCAGAAATCATGAAGGAATAAAAGAATCAAAGCTAGAAATACAACTTGCAGCCCTGAAATTTGATTATGGCTACATATTCCAAGTTTTAAATGAAATTACTAATTTTAATGAAATGCACCACAAATCACATTAGACTCACTGCCTTGCTCATGAACATTTTCTTTCCACGTATAGGTTAAAGTTATTATTCAGGGGAAAGAGCAGGAGCATGTAAGAGGTACGGTGTATTTATCTCAATGATCAATGCTATGCTCAATTTAGACTAATGGAACCTTTACACAAGCATGCCAAGGTCTGTGTGGTTTGAACCAACCAAATTACCCATAATGCACCTGCCCATTATGGATAATAACCACCCACTTTGGGCAAACATACAGCTCAGTGTGACAAAATCGCTGAGAAGTACGATCCTTTTGTGCTCTCTGCAGTGCAAGTCCAGTTCTACCAGTGGAAATAAAGGAAAGAACATGCCTACTAAGCTTCACAAATCCAAAGTTTTACCACTGTAGTTTAATACATCTAAATATCAGCTCTGAGATTAACCATCAGTGTTTGGGAGTCACTTGTTACTTATAAATGATCACTTATGAAGTAACTTGTTTAATTTCAGAAAGAATCAGTGTGTTTTAAACAAATAATTCTCACTCATAAAAACAGAGGCTGCGTCCCAATGTGTCTACTTATACTACGCCCTTAAATGTACTCTTTTGGTGAAGAAAAAGTACACACTTTTGAGTGTGTAGTAGAAGAGCAGGCAAGCTTTGGGACATACTATCACGTCACACAACTGGTCTTTAACGGTCTCTGTCGCACAGTTACACGCACCCTGTCACTGTAAACTGGCCTGTCAATCATCTTGTCACAGTCAACATCCTCCACATTTCTTTTCATTTAACTTCCTACCATAATGGAAAGAAAAGAAAGTAGCATGTTGATCTGCCAGCCATAGGTCTTTATGCGGAGAACTCTGCTAATATTATTTGCAGGATGATGCATTTTAAAGTTAATGGCCAAACGGATGTTTATAAAAGTTCACATTGCTGTTGCAGATGAAATATGACACAGATAACCTTAAATAAATATGTTTTACCAGGTTAAATGTTGATTATTAGTAACTCAAATCCCTGTGTCTAATCCTTCGTTGGTCGCACACATCCCCCATGTTTGTAGTTTTTTAACGCTTTTTGTTCGTGTTTAAAGTTCAGTGGATTGTGGGCAATATTAGTGTGCACGGATCCACACTTCTAAAAAATTTTTACCTGAAATAATAGACCATCTGGAGACTTTTGGCATACTCTTTTCAACATACTATGCTTAGGGACACACTTGTTCTAATCTTACATACTATTTAGAATGGATAGTATGAACATTGGGACATTTCATTGTATAATGTTTTTTTTATAATGTTTAATTTCTGAACGAATCAGTGTTTTGAATTAATCATTTGAATGCATGATTCAATGACTCACTCAAAGACATTCTCTTGTTTAATTCATGAACAGATCAACATTTTGAAACAAATCGTTTGAACGAATGACTCAATCACACACTAATAAAACGGTCATTTCATTTCTGAATAAACCAGTGTGTTATGAATCATTTGAGTGAATTATTCAGTGACTCACTCATAAAGACAGTCATTTGTTTTGTTTACTAATGAATCTGCATTTTTTAATTAATTGTTTGAATGAATGACTCAGTGACTCATAAAGACATTCACTTGTTCAATTTATGAATGAATCAATGATTTACAACAAATCGTTTGAACAATCTCATAAAGACAGTGACATTTAATTTCAGAAGTATTTTTTGAACACAGGGTTTGAGTGAATGATTCAGTGATTCACTCATATAGACATTTCTTTTGTTTCCAAATGAATCCGCAAACTTTTCGAACAAATCAACTAGTCACAATGAGGTGAAAAACTGCAGGAACATGCTACTAGTTGGCACTCTTATTCCCTCAGACATCAGCTTCATTGATTTTTCTATCCATCACCTCCTCTTCTCCGCTATTCTTCAACACTTCTGCAATGACTCATTTAACAGAAGAGACACTCTCTATTTTGTCTCTCAGTCTCGAAACTTTACAACCAGAAGCTCCTCTCAGTTGCACCCCATTTAAACAGAACAATCATCTTCAACTTCAGTCTCACATGTAGAGAGACCTTTAACTGAACTAAACATGGTCTCATCCTTTGACTCACACCCTATATCTTACAGTAAAACCATTTTTCCCAACCAAATTGAGTGCATGGAGGGTTTTTTTAAAAGTCCTTCAGGACTTCAAGTGGTGTAACAACATCCAATCTGCAGCGGCCTTTCATTCAAAATCATTACAAATCTTGAATACTGCCAGAGGAACGAACGTGGGAACATGTTATAAAAATCAGGGTCAAGGTTTGTTAGTAACCCTGATTGTGGGACAGTTGGAGGTGAAGTTACTGTGAGGCTCAGTTCCTTTGAGACAGGTCTGAAAGTAAAAGCAGCCTCTCTCTGAGGATACGTTAATTCGCTTCACTGTGTAATAGGGCTGAAAGGCCCTCCACCGAATATCTCCAGAGACTGAGACAGATCGAGAGACAGGAGTATAATTGGCCACAGGAATAAGCAGGGATCTGAATTGTGTGGAATTTGTTAGTTTCTCATGGGCAAACTCACAAAAGTTTCTGCTTGAGCATCTTTCTCATAGCATTCTGACTATGCATCTATATTAAGGAGTTGTTTTTGGAAACAGAACATAATCAAAAGGAATGCGTCTAAACTGCTTCTACCTCTCAAAGATATTCAGGTAATTAAACTCAATATTTCCTCTAAATATAAACTTTTTGTTTGGAAAGGATGAGTCTCTCTTTTCCCCAATCCACATATCTTTCATTCCTCGAATATATATATTTTTTCATTTTCACTCCACATCCCAAGCAAAATATTCCAATCCAATTACAGTCCAATTGGGAGTTGTATTAGAATGGATTAGTTTTAGCTATGCTTTAAGACTTTCAAAGTCCAGTGACAGACCACAGAAGATGAATTTTGCCTACATAGAGTCCAAGTGAAAACTGTTTTTTGGAAAAAAGAGAAGATTCAGTATAATGTGAAACTTATCCCATGAAATTGGATATGATGAAGTGTATATGTAAAAATATGACATCACAAGCAACTATTAAAAACATATGCAAGCACACAATATTCATTCTACAGTCTAACTGAAAAAAATGGTTGAAACCAAAGTCTGTAAATGGGTAGCTGAAATACCTTTACGAAGTACACACACACACACACACACACACACACACATACACGTGCATATATACTGTATATAAAATGATTTTTTTATATATATTTGGAGACTAGATAGAAGGCTTGTACTGTTAAAATGAATTTGTCACACTGCAAGATCACTTAAAATAAACTAGTGAAGGCAAAACTGTTGAATGCTGATTAAAAGAAATTGTGCAGAGCACCTAAAATTTTATATTATATCTGTGCTTTCATAACTTTTCAGCTAAAAGATTGTATTAATAAAAACAAATGTCCATGGACATGTTATGCTCCATCTACCCAACCTTTATGCCACAGCATTGACTCGATACTGCAAAAATTACCATAGTTACGCAACATGATAATTAGTTTTATATATTTATTTATTTATTTTACCTTGCCCTTCTGAATTTAATAAACTTTAAGGGCTGCAGCTTGGGGCTTTTGTCTTCAGAACGCATCTAATTTTCCTTCAGCCAGGGTTGCATGGGTAGATGTGACCGGTTTGTTCAACAGCATATTTGTTATTAGCAGAGATGCTAATCAGATCGTTCCCTGAGGAGATTATCGGGAAAAGAGCAGACGGAATTGCATGTGTTTTAAAAACCATCTAACAAAGCCCTCTAGAGCACAGAAATGTATAGGTGAATGTAAAAGAGGGGCTGAAAAGAGTGGCTATACATTCAGAGTGAAATGATCCAGACGAGTTGAACAGGGTGGGGTGTGTGTGTGTGTGTGTGTGTGTGTGTGTGTGTGTGTGTGTGTGTGTGTGTGTGTGAACCTTCATCTAACCTCACTTCATCTACTCATTAAGATGAACAAATGGCTCTGCCTTGAGGCATTTTACTCAGTGGCTGTTTTGGGAAACATTCAGTGTAGGAACACGAGATGTGCTTAAATTGCTAAGTAGATTTTTAAACTGCCTAAAAGGTATTCAGTTGGCCAATATAGAGTGTGAAATACCTTTGTTTCCCATTTTCTGGAATGTATGTTCAAATATAAAGACCTATAACAGGATCAAAATGCTTACCCTACTGAAAAGACCAGATTTCACCAGCATGAAGGCTGGTTTATGCTGGTTTTGTGCTGTTCTATCTGGTGGAGCATAGCCATGCTGTTTATTTCAGAAAAGTGAATCGTCTCTGTTGTGAAGCTATAATCAGGTTTTGTTCATCAATTACATTTGATGTGCTTTATTTATGTGGAGTAATCAATGTTTATATGTGAATACAAACCTAAAATAAATCTGTTCATTTAAAATGATCATGTCTCTTCGGAAGACTTGATTAAACTGTTAAATTCATATGAATTTCTTTTACCGCATCTTTATGAATTTTTAAAAGGATGAAAATTTTGGATGAATAGACGGGAATCTCAAAGGTTTTAGATCTTAATTTCAGTTTCAAAGTTTAACCGAAGTCTTATGGGATAGGAATAACTCTAGAGTAATTGATTCTCATCAAGTATTACTTTATAACATAAAGTGAACATAAAGTACCATGAACCTGTTTATCAGAAAAGCATGATGATTTAGTGTTTTTGTCTGCATTGAACACAACAGGTGGTTTATATTTTTGTTTTTTTTGTTTGTTTTTTTCTCACATTGGTTAAGTGTCTTTGTTTCTAGAGGAGAAAAAAATGTAGGATGTCGGAGAGAATTAACCAATTAGCAGCATGAGTCACATTCAAATGAACTGTAAACATGATTATCAGCACTGTAGCTTTACTCTATTTTAATAAACTTCATGCAGAAGCTTAATGATGTGCATAAATGCCTCCGCTAAATATTTTGTATATTAGCTTTACAGCTGTTTGCAACACAGCAGGAAAGAAAATTCTGTTTTGCTGCTGCACTCAGAAACATAATTTTAATGTTCTGTGTATGAAGGAGACTTTTAGTTTTCTGTGTAAGACTATAAGTTCTAAGCTGCACTATAAATGAAGCAGAATGGATTTTCATATGAAACCTTAAATGTGGAAATTTTGTTATGGTTCTACTTAAGCATGTCAAGCTTTATTTTGGTTTAATTAGACTCAAACCCTAGGCTTACTACTGAAAAAGCCCCAGACTGTAACTAGCTATATTCATCTTCTCCATACTTCATCTGTCCATTACAGCTGGTGGTTTCAGACACATTCCGACTGTCATGCCTCAACTAATCACTGCTGTGAAACAGAAACGCAGCTTTTGCCAAAATTAATGGCCCACTTATAGATAAAATATGGGGGTGTGTGCAGTAAACACACCATTTTTGACAAGGACAGAAATGTTGGGAAATGAGTTTAATACATATTCAGCACTATTTCACTTTTTAAGTTTGCAATTTCAATTTGCAAAAATCTGAGAAATGTGAACACTGTTTTCAAGGACTGCTTTTGAAAGGTTTCTTCCTCTTCACTGTTGCTGTGGTATGCTGGTTTGGTAGCCATGTCTATACAAGAAGATTGAACGATTTTGAATACTGATGTCTAAAAAGATTTCTCCTGCAAATGGACCTCTGAAAATAAATCGCAGAACCATGGGAGACTGCTTATGTATGTCTTGAATAATATGCAATTGCCCATGCCAAAATGTGTCAGGGGAGCTGGGTTAAACAGACAGTCCAAAAATCTGATTTGTTTTTGCACATGTTCCCTAAATTTGTGCATTTGTTACCTCTTTGAAACCAGTCTCCAACACATCTGTCTCCAATGCAAATGATATTTTTAATCCACACCACTAATAGGAGGAACAGACTGAAGTTCAGGTCCTGCACATCCTCTAGCTAATGCTGTGTTATTGATCAAAGAGCTTCACCCTCATTAACTCTTAGGCCCATTTTACTCCTGCTGTTAATATCTGTCTCTAGTGATCCAGTCACATGTGGACAGTGTTAAATACATGTGTACACAATGTCCAAAATGTTCTGTCATCCGATCCCTCCTACATTTAAAGGTCGTCACAAACATCCCACATAGCAAGTGATCTTAGCCCAAATGTGGCCTCAAGCTGGCACTGCTGGCCTCCTGTCGGCAATGGCATGTACCCTTTCAGCCAGAGCTGGGCCATGTGTGGAAATGATGGAGCAGCGTGGATCACGGCAAACAATATGAGGGCTGATTGTTGGTGGGAGGAGTGAGGCCCAGATCAGGCTCAGTGATCGTGTGGCCCAAATCAGGCTTGTGACCTGACAGCATATTATGTGACCCATGGTAAACAAGATACCATGAAGTGAAGTGTAGTATTGTTTAAATTTAATCTTTGAAATGGCAAGTCAAAACATAATGAAATGTTATCATTCCAAAATTAAGCAAATCAGTAAATCAGTCAACTGCATTAAACTGCACTTAATTATAATATTTTATATTATTCTCAGTACAAATAATCCTAGAATCCTTACATGAAGAGAGAGAGAGTGCTGTCATGCACAAGCATTAAATAAAATGATCATAAAAATATTTTATTTATTCAAATCTTCGGTATCCTTGTGATGCTTTGTGTGAGGAACAGGTCCAAATTCAAACCATTCAGCGATATGTATCTCCTTCCTCTGTAGCTATAGTTGTTATGGACTTGTGGTTATAGTTAAAATAAAACAAAGGATCTGGAGAACGAAATTGCATTAACTCACTTTCCATTTATTAAACATCAAGCAGAGACAAAAGACAAGGGGAAAACTGAGGACTTATAAAGGGAAGAGAACAAAAGAGCAAACAAAATAATCCAAATCAGGTGGGGACAATGAACGATAATTAACTAACCAGAATCGCAACTAAACCAAATAAGAGAAAACAGGAACTCAGACGGGCAGGCACGTGACAATAGTAACAATTTCAAAATTTGTCGTTTTACAGCAGCGATATCAAACGCTCATTGGCTCTTTCCAGTTTCATCAGATTGTGACATGCTGTGTTTCCGGTGATGCGTGTTTTGAACAAGAAATTTAACAACTAAACATTTTAAATTAAACATGTAACAACTTAAAATTATGCCCTGCACCTCACACTAAACTATTATATTCCGCCAGAGAGGACTGTGACTGCAACATTTCATCATTTGGACTATTGTGGTACTGCTTTTTGACATTTCTGCAATAAATTCTTGCGATAACACACGTCTGTGGATTTTAAGGCTGATTTTCTGTTTAGTTTAATGTACTTTATTGGCATAGTTTATGTTTACATTACCAAAACATTTCATAAAATACGAAGACGAGGCTTTTAAATTTATAGATTAGATATGGCTCATCATAACATTTGAAAAAGCCCAGATATATGAATGCATAAAAGTTCATAAATATTTTGGATGGATATAGATGGATGTTTATGGATGCATATGGATGGATGTATATGCATTGATGTATAGGGACGGACGGATAGATGCATATTGAGGGATATAAATATATGAATAGATGGATGGAAGGATGGAGATATATGGCTGTATATATGGATGGATGCATACAGATGGATGGATGGAAGGATGGATATGGCTGTATGTTTGGATGAATTGATGCATATGAATGGATGATGGATGAATGCACAGTATATGGATGGATGGATGTATATGAATGGTATATGGATGGATCGAAGGACGGATGAATGCATGGATGATGGAAGGATGCATTCATGTATAGATGTATTACTGTATGTTTGAATGTATTAATGGATGGATGGAAATTTGTTTAATTCATCATCTCTTAAAAAAAAGAACCAAGGTGGAAGAACACTTCATTTCCCAGAAAATGTGTCAAATTGTAATCTGCCAAATCCTGAGACACACTTTGTTCTTGGTGCACCAAGGATTAGTAAAGTTTTATTTGTATACAAATACATTTACATCACACTTTTTGGCATTTGGCATCATTTGAAAAACGGACCAAAATCTAGCCCATTCAGAGTTATTGACAAATGAAATCAATAGCATACAATTCAATTCAATTCATCCATCAGTTAATAGCAATAGTTGCAGTTACAGTACAATAATTAACTTAATTAACTCGTCTGTGTAAATTGCATTCACAGGAATTCCATCTGTAATGCAGAACCAATGCCATATTCACCTCGACAAATATTTCCAGCACAAAAAGAATGATTTAGATGACTTTACAGATCAAATAATAAACAGGGGTTTTCTGAATAATTCATGGAAGTGCTTTAACAAAAACACGAACTTCACATTTCTGCTCTTAAACCCTACGGGAACACTGCTGCTGTTTACTTCTGTACTTCCAACACACGAAAGTGTGTTACTGTTACAGCAACTGTTGCTTTCTTAAAAGTAACGAAAGCCCATTTGAAATTCTTTTCTGCAGGAATTGACATTATGCCACAAATGCTGTCAATAGAGCTTGACCTGGAATATTCCTTCAAGATTCACTGATTAAATCAATACAGGGAGCTTCAGCAATTACATATGAATGATCAATGATAACCTTCTGTCTATAATCATTGATCACTTGACCCTGACCAGACAGGAGACGGATGGTACCACTGCACCTAAAAATCCTCCTATTCAGTAAATGTCTTAAGATTCCTCTGGCATTTTTCGACGGCCAGTTTAGCCTGAAATGTCACCGTAATTAATAGACAGTTGGTCAAGGGTGTCAGGAAATGTCAAGCTGTAGAAGGGGAAGGAAATGGCAGCGTGTAACCTTTCAGTACGCCAGTAACCTATAAACACCAACACAACACCATTTACACAACCTGCCTTTTGGGCCGTGTCCTTTCCGACTTGGATTAAACTCTGGCTCTTTTCTTTTTTCCCACTTTGCTATTCCTCTATCAGTATTCTTTGTGTAAATGTTAGCTTTTGAATTTCCCATCTACTTGTACTCTGAAACGTGACTTGAAGCGCGAACTGCAGGGACGGGAGTCTTTTGGGAGAAGACAACGGCAGAACTTGAACTGTAGAGACTCAGAACTGATTGCAGAAATGGGAGAACAGGGAGTGATTAATGGAAACAGACACAAAAGATGGATCACCATGGAATGCATTTATCAGGGGGATCTTTGCTTCTCCAACCAAGATCAACAGCGTGCTTTTTGTTTTTAATTTGCAAAAGATTCCCCAGTTCTCCAAGAGGAAACAAACTTTTCCCAAAGCTCTTCTGGGTTGGAGGTCAGCCTTTGAGTTTTACAAAGAATGTGACATATCAAAAGACCAGAACAGAGTACAAGTCAACACTAAACCTTCCAGAAAAATACAGCCCAACTGGGTAATGTGTTACTTCTAGTGATACTTCATTCCCACAACACTTCAGATGGTGGGGTGGAGTGAACATGCATAAATGCACAGCATTACAACCAATGCTCTGTGTGAAAAGAGGAGGCCCTCGGAGAAGTCTATCTCTTCACCAAATTCAAAATGGAAAACAAAAATAGACCGCTCTTATTATAATCACTAAATCTGTCATATCAAGTGTCTCAAACGGCATTAAATGATGGATATAAAAATAAATGTAAAAACTTTGCCATCAATTTAGAATCGCATTTTAGATTGATGGACACATCATTCCTGTTTTTGTTACAGTTACTCTAGACAGTTTTTTTCTTGTCTGTCTAAAATCAAAAGAATATATTTAAAAATCTCCAATGTGATCTCGTTAGTAATCTTGTAAGTGTGGAACTAGTGCAAGACACCGAATTGTTCATTTTTACTGTACTGAACACATCTAAACTTCAGTTTTACCATCTGAACAACTTTATGTGTTCTGAACTTTACGAATCCTTTTAGAGTTACAGAATATTAAAAACATTGAATTAACTTAATGACATTAATGTACTTCCATTCAAAGTTTTGGGTCAGTCAGATTTTTTTAAGAAATTAATTCTGTTATTGAGCAAGGATGCATTAAATCGATCAAATGTTGCAATTAAAAAAAAGACATTTATCATGTTACAAAAGATTTCTATTTCTAATAAATGATGTTCTTTTAAACCTTATATTCATCAAAATATCCTGAAATCGATAAAATATATTAAGCAGCACCAGTAACCGTTTTCTACATTGATAATATAAATAAACATTTATTATTGTTATATTAGAATGATTTCTGAAGTATCATGTTACACTGAAGACTGGAGTAATGATGCTGAAAATTAAGTTTTGGAATAAATTTAATTTTTATATATGTTTAAATGGAATTTTTTTTATTGAAATTGTAAATATATTTCAAAATATTTTACTGTGTTTTCGACCAAATAAATTCCACCTTGGTGAGCATGAGAGACTTCTTTCAAAAACATTTAAAAAACAACTTACTGATCACAAACAGTAGTGCATGTTCAAACTTTTAACACATTTACCTAATCTGACATTATAAAAAATATCAATATAAGAGTAAAATGTAATTATACAAATATATTAAATGTATATACAACATAATGGATTGATTCATACAAATGCTTAAGTTGTAGATACTGTCATTATGTCCATTGTGCACAAAAGCATATATTCAAACATATCAAAACTTATTTGTGCAAACTCCACTAATATCAGAATCAGAATGAGCTTTATTGCCAGGTATGTTTACACATACGAGGAATTTGTTTTCATGACAGAAGCTTCCACAGTGTAACAGAATGACAGCAACAGAACAAAAAAACACAGATAATAAAATAATAAAAAATAGAACAAGTAAATAAGGAATAACAATATACAAATTGACAATTGTATGTACAGGTACAGTATATTACAATAGACTGTTTTGTATGTACAGGTATATATTATGTGCAGATTGAAATGTAGACTAAGTAAGTGTGTTAGATAAATAAGTGTATAAATAGTGTGTGTTCCACAATTATTGTCAAGTGTACATGAGATGGATTGCCTGAGGGAAGAAAGTAGGGAGGGAGTAGGGAGGGTTGTACCAATGATTCGCTCAGCAGTCCGGACTACCCTCCGTAGTCTTCTGAGGTCAGATTTGGTAGCTGAGCTGAACCAGATAGTTATTGACGTGCAGAGGATTCAATGATGGCACAGTAGAACTGTTTCAGCAGCTCCTGTGGCAGGTTGAACTTCCTCAGCTGGCGAAGGAAGTACAACCTCTGCTGGGCCTTTTTAACAATGCAGTCTATATGAATGTCCCACTTCAGGTTCTGAGAGATGGTGTTGCCCAGGAACCTGAATGACTCCACTGTTGTTACAGTGCTGTCCATGATCGTGAGTCGGGGGAGAACAGGGGGTTTCTCCTGAAGTCCACTATCATCTCCACTGTTTTGAGCGTGTTGAGCTCCAGGTTGTTAAGACTACACCAGACAGCCAGCTCTTTAACAATTCCTGTCTGTAAGCAGACTCGTCACCATCCTGAATGAAGCCGATCAGTGTGGTGTCGTCTGCAACTTCAGGAGCTTGACAGAGGGGTCTTTAGATGTGCAGTCATTGGTGTAGAGGGAGAAGAGCAGTGGGGAGAGAACACAGCCCTGAGGAGCTCCAGTGCTGATCGTACGGGTGCTGGATGAGAATTTTCCCAGCCTCACTAGCTGCTGCTGCCTGTCTGTCAGGAAGCTGGTGATCCACTGACAGACGGAGGTGGGCACGGAGAGCTGAGTTAGTTTGGGCAGGAGAAGGTTTGGAATGATAGTGTTAAAGGCCGAGCTGAAAAACTAAAAAGCAGTTTTTCAAATTACTTCATGACCACAGATGTTAGAGCCACAGGTCTGTAGTCATTAAATCCAGTAATTTTGAATTTCTTTGGGATAGGGATGATGGTGGAGCATTTGAAGCATGAAGGGGCTTCACACAGTTCCAGTGATCTGTTGAAGATCTTTGTGAAGATGGGGGCCAGCTGGTCAGCACAGGATTTCAGACAGACTGGTGTAACACAATCTGGGCCTGGTGCTTTTTTCCTTTTCTGCTTCCGGAAGACCTGGCGCACCTCGTCTTCGGTGACTTGAAGTGTAGGTGTGGGAGAGAGGGGGGTTGCTGGAGGTGTTAATGGTTGTGTGGAGAGGTGTTCAGAGCAGGTGTGGGGTGTTTTTTTCAAAGCTGCAGCAGAACCCATTCAGATCGTCTGCCAGTTGTTGATTCTCCACAGTGCTGGGTGATGGTGTCTTGTACTTGGTGATCTCTTTCAGACCTTTCCACACTGATGTGCACAGTCGCTGGAAGTGAACTGAATCCTTAGTTTTTCAGAATAATTCCTCTTTGCCACTCTGATCTCCTTTTCCGGTGTGTATTTGGCCTGTTTATACAAGACTTTGTTGTTGTTGTAAGTTAGATGAGTCCTGGTAGGAATGTACATATCTTCACAGAAACTGATATAAGATGTTACAGTCTCTGTGAACTCGTCCAGATCATTTGCAGCAGCTTCAAAAACACTCCAATCAGTGAGGTGGAAACAGGCTTGTAAATCCCACTCTGCTTCATTAGTCCATCTCTTTACAGTCCTTAATACAGGTTTAGCTGATTTCAGTTTCTGCCTGTAGGTCGGTATAAGATGAACCAAACAGTGATCAGAGAGTCCTAAAGCTGCTCGTAGGACAGAGTGATATGCATCCTTTATTGCTGTCTGTGTAACAGTGATCCAATATATTACTGTCACTTGTGGGAGTTCACAGGAGAGATTTGCTTTATTAAAGTCCCCGAGAATGATTAAAACAGAGTCCAGGTGTTGTTGTTCTGTGTCTATGATCTGATCAGCGAGTTTCTGTAAAGCTGAGCACATGTGCCCTTGCGGTAAAATGTAAACATTCACGAGAATGAACGAGCAAAACTCCCGCGGCGAGTAGAAAGGCTTACAGTTAATGAAAAGTGCTT
Source organism: Acrossocheilus fasciatus (assembly GCA_036784905.1). Classification (NCBI taxonomy): domain Eukaryota; kingdom Metazoa; phylum Chordata; class Actinopteri; order Cypriniformes; family Cyprinidae; genus Acrossocheilus; species Acrossocheilus fasciatus. Next base: position 8,405,664 of record CM071960.1, read on the forward strand.
CCAGATCGGAACAGCACATCTTCTTTAACACTGTTGCATCTGTACACCACCACCGTTGATGTAAAAGCATGTCACGCCGCCACAGGATTTCCCAGTTGATTCTGCGTCGCGATATGCTCTGAACAGCTGAAAGCCCGGCAGACTTAACGCACAGTCCGGAATGGCGTCATTCAGCCAGGTTTCTGTGAAACACAGAGTAGCAGATTTTGAAAAATCCTTGTTTGTCCGGGAGAGCAGAAGGAGTTTGTCCGTTTTGTTGGGTAGAGAGCGGAGATTTGCCAGGTGGATGCTAGGCAACACTGTTCTAAATCCTCGTTGTCTGAGCTTCACGAGGGCGCCGGCTCGCTTCCCCCGTCTGCGCGTCCTGAAGCATTTGATCAGCGCCGCTACTCCACCGACTACAATGTCCCGCAAAACATCAGAATAGTCGAAAACTAGTGAGATATCAGGCGGTGTGCACTGCCGAGTGTCCAGCAATTCCTGTCTGTTGAAACTAATTGCAGGGATATAACTAAAGACAGGACAAACTAACAAAAACATAAAAACAACTGCAGAGCATGCCACGGAGGCTGCCATCAGTGGCGCCATCTTGGAGCATTAAACACTAATATTTGAGTAAAAAGGAAGTTTGTATTTCCTTAGAAAACTCACTTGTGCAATCCTGTTTAGTTGACTTAATATAATCACAAGGGCATAAAAAATGTGTCAATGATCAAACAATTATTATTTTAAAGATCATTTAACAATGACTTATCCTGTGGAAATCAGTTCAGCACATGAATGGAGGAGAGGCCAAAAGCAGCACTCTCAAGTGTTATCATTGGCTTTTGCGGTTTAATGCGGAGAGATGGACCATTGAAAGGAAGTTTCCTTCAGTAAAGAAAGCACATCCAACCACACACAGTATCATGCTTCTCTCCTCCAGCCTCTATCCTCAGCCCATAACCCTTCTTTTACATCTACTTCTTTCTTGTTCTCTCACACAAGATAAAACATTGTATTGAAGTTAATATACATTTTATACATTTACAACTAGTTAACTGAATCTGCTTTAATGTGTGATAATGCGTTTCCACAGTTAAAAATCCTAGCTTTTTGAAAAAGTTACGTTTTTAATACTTTGTTATATTATTTTGGCATTAAATTACAAGAAAACACTTCAGTTAACACTTCTGTGTTTCTAATGCAAAGTCATAAAGATGCTATAAATGGATTATTTGCTATTGGAGCAAAACCAAAAAAATATTTTTGTTGTAGTTTCCCACTATACCACTATAGAAGTTCACCTACTTCTGCTTCTGAGAACCCCGGAAATGGGTTCATGGTTTGAAGACTCTATTGCCCCTTGAGGTTTGCTACAACTACAACTACACAAGAACGCACGCTAAGTATGTACAGCCAATTGTGTCGGCCAAGTATTTGTGTCTGTGTACTTGTGTCAAGCATGTTTTTATGGCATAAGACTGTGTGAGGAAAGCGCTACAGGGACTGACAGGATTTATTAGTGTTTCAAACTGTGACAGAATGCAATATAAAAGATGTCACTCTCCTGAAATGAATCACTCACTTCTGGGCAACTCAAAGATGTTTTCTCCAAATAGCTTCTGCATGTAATGCCCTTAAATTGGTTACAGTAAAGAGTTTAACCTTACCTGTCGGCTATTGACAAAATATTTTTGCCATAATCCCTCATTCGCCCTCCCTCTTTCTCTGCTGTCTCTTTTTTCATTTGTGTTTAGTCCAGTGTAAACTGTGGTTTTGTTAAGAGCAAGACATTTCCTTTTGGAGAAAAAGACACAGATATCAATTATATATATATATATATATATATATATATATATATATATATAAAACACCCTTGAATCCTAATACACACAGATTCTTTATATCTTTAGGCATTATTACATACATGAAGACATAAAAGTTTGAGCATTACCTTGCTGAACTTTGCTCGCCCTTTCACTCTTGTGCCTAACATCCATCATGCACACTTCTTCATGCATTCACGACTCATCCATAAGGCAGAGCTGTTTTCTTTGGCTACCCTGAGGGCCCTCTTCCTCCAGTTTATTATTCTGAGCTGAGAGTGTTCGGCTCAAATGACCCTGCGATCCTTCTCCCTGAGAGAGAGAAAACGTATCTACACAGACAAATAGGACAGGCGATATGTCATCAAGATACTCCTTAAAATGAACCTTAGAACTTCTCCTTGAAGATCAGAAAATTTTGAAGCTCCTGATGTTAAGATATTACACAAAATATATGTAACTGTATTAAACACTTTACGCAGTGCTTTAACATAGGGTTCTTTGCAAACCTGATCTCAATAAATCCAATTGACTTTGTTATAAAATCCCAATCATCAGTTTGTGCCTATTTTGCCTATCCGGGATAGTAAGTGAGTCTGTGCTATAAGTGTTCTCTAAGTTGCTTTGGATAAAAGCGTGTGCTAAATAATTTATTTTAAAATCTTTTGTTCAAATAAGGTATACATTAAACGCCATTTTAGTTTTCTTAATAAACAGAGTATTCTACATTTACACTTTGATCACTTGACAAACTTAACAGAATTATTTATCTAAAGTGATTTACAAATGAGGGAAAACACAAGAAATTTTGTAGTGTATTGATGGGAGCCAACAATACACCACACTGTTGAATTTTGGGAATAAGCTATAGTCCAAAAGCTAGAACACAAAACTGCAGAAAAGTAAAAGGCTCAAAATACAGGTAGCTCATCAAGAGAAAAGACGGGAGGGGGTGTACTTTTTTAAAAGCAAGATAAACTTTTTTTCCCCCCAAATATCAACTTTATATATAGAGTCATGGCCAAAAATATTGGCACCCTTGGTAAATATGATCAAAGAAGGCTGTGAAAATTAATCTGCATTGTTAATCCTTTTGATCTTTTATTTAAAAAATTCACAAAAATCTAACCTTTCATTGGACAATAAGAATTTCAAATGGGGGGAAATATCATTATGAAATAAATGTTTTTCTCTAATGCACGTTGGACACAATTATTGGCACCCCTAGAAATTCTTATGAGTAAAATATCTCTGAAGTATATTCCCATTCATATTCACAATTTTGAGTACTCCAGGATGATTATGAACATGAAATTATCCAGCCATGGCTTCCTGTTTCACAGAAATATAAATAGGAGAGAAAACAAAGCCCAAATTCCCATAAAAAGTACCCCATGTGTACAATGAAATATACTGCTGTATTTTTGATGTTGTGGGCCTATATTTCTGCCGGAGGTCCTGGACATCTTGTTTAGACACATGGCATCATGGATTCTATCAAATCCCAACAAATAAAAAAAATCAGTAAGTGACTGACTCTGTTAGAAATCTTATAATGGCCCATGTTTGGGTCTTCCAACCGTACAATAATCCAAAAATAAACCTCAAAAACAACACAAAAATGGTTCACTGAGCACAAAACCAAGCGTCTGCTATGGCCTGATCTCTTGTCAGGTGTTCTCTAACCTCATCAGGTATTATAGGAGAACATTTAGAGCTGTTAAACTGGCAAATGGAGGTTTCAAAAAGTATTGAATAAAATGTTGCCGTTAATAGTGGCCAGTGTGTATTAGAGAAAAACATTTATTTCATAATGATATTTCCCCCCATTTTAAGTTCTTATTATCCAATGAAAGGTTAGGTTTTTGTGATTTTTTTTAAAATAAAAGATCAAAAGGATTAACAATGCAGATTAATTTTCATTTAATCATCAACACTTAATCTATATGTAACATTGATTTTATACAATAACAGTTCAATAAACAAGAAGTTAACATTATGTAACGCTGTATTGTCCGAATTTGCTATACTTTGCCAGGGAAAGCAAAGCCACAACAGAATATTTCCACGTCGTTGAATGTGCGTTTTTGAACGAATCGGTTGAATGAACGAATCAATGAATCACTTATTAAAACAGTGATTTGCCACCACCTACCAGTGGTTTAAGTTTCATATCTACAGTTTTTTTTTTCAACTGCTTACACACATTTTCAAACTTTGCCTCTTTTTTCAAAACTTTACACACAAATCCAAGAATTTCACACACAAAATACAAAATTCCTCACATCTCTTGCAAAATGAAGCACTGCATTCAAAATATCACAAACACATCTCAAAAGCAAACATTTGCAAACACCTTTGCCATAATATTAATTCCTGTTAGATTTTTGTGTGTTACATAGAGAATTGTGTATTGTGTTTTGCAAAAAGTGTTTTATGAAATTGAAAACTGAGTCAAAGGCCGAGAATTAGTGTATATGGTTTTGCAGATTTGGTGTGTGGTTCTGGTGTTTGACTGTCAGGTTTCAGAAATTGTGTGATAAGTAAAGATTTTGTGTATAAGCAGTTGAAAAAAGCAGTTTTTTTTTTTTTTCAACTCCAGAACCATTTCTACAGTGCAAAAATGGATGTGTGTTGATATTGATTCATGTTAATGGACGTAGTCCTACAAAGCCTTATTCTTTTAATTAAAATATTGACTTGATTTAAGAATTGACATAAAAGATTACACATACGTACAGGGAAGATATCACCCCTTAAGCTTAGTTCTGTCACTGCATTCCATGCAAAAACTTTTTTTGTTTTTGGGTAAATTATATCAGATATATACCAAACATGTCCCATTCACACTCATGGAGCACAAAATCTCTCACTTCACATTCTGCATGACTTTACTCTAGATTTAAAGAATCATTTAATGTATTTTATTTTTAATTTTGGCTTTTCTTATTTAAACTGTGCCTCTAGCCTACAGTATGACCCAGTTGCAGCTTTGATTATGACTCATAATCTACCTAAATTGCTAAATAATTAGCAACACATTCATACATAAGCAGATTTGGAAATGGGAGGGAGCAAAAAAATCTTTTTACAACCATGTTTTAAAGCTACTTTCTTATAAATCATTGCAATAGGCAACTAGTTCATCAACATGCTGTGGATGAATTCCCAATAAACCTCAACCTGCTGATAAGGCAAAGAGCAATTTCTAAATCGACAAATCATGAAGTTAGCTTTATTGATTGTACGTCTAATTAATTAACTTAATTGTGCCAAGCACACATTGCACGTACAAACTCACACTCACACACATCTCCCACACACACATCACAGTGTGTGAGATTTGGACCCAAAGACTAATAATGCTCTGCCAGGTCCAACTGATTCAAAGCAAGAAGCAGTTCCCATGATTGTAAATACAATATGGACTTTTCCCTTTAAGTCTTTAACAGAGGCAGAGTTTCTCTTTAAAGCGAGCTGAGCTGGCAGACAGCCACGTGCCCGCTAATTATATCGACTGTAATTAGTTTGCCTCTAGTTTCTTATGTGCATGGTTCCCGGCCGTGCTCTTTCTCCTCATTCTGCAGAACCTGTCAGTTTGAAGGTTAGTGAATGAAGCACTGGAAAGAGTATAGACAAATACATAGTCTAACACTCACAGAAAAAGTTTCAATAATTAATTCCTTTAATGAGCTCTGCTTGCCAATAGCTGGCAAAGTGTGACACAAGCAAGAAGATGAAAAATGTAGACTTAGATATAGAGATATAGATAGATAGATAGATAGATAGATAGATAGATAGATAGATAGATAGATAGATAGATAGATAGATAGATAGATAGATAGATAGATAGATAGATAGATAGATAGATAGATAGATAGATAGATAGATAGATAGATAGATAGATAGATAGATAGATAGATGATAGAGTCAGCATGTCTGTCTGCTTGTGACAGATTTCTCTTCAGAATTTGTAATACAGTTCTGCTAAAGAACAATTGCTGCCTTTGTTGAAGCAGATTCTTTTCAATCCATATTCACTTTAAATTACGGATACGCTGTGAGAAATGCATCCTGCCTTTGAACAATCAGCAAGTGAGTAATGATCTCCCTGCAAACCTCTGCTAGCGCTGACATTCATACCTTTTCTCATACCTACTCCTTCTCAATGCTCTGAGCTCATTGTTGATTACATATTTTTCTTTAAACATGAATTGCAGGAAGAGTCTTTCTAAATCTTTTGGTCCTTTCTAAATAAATTGTTAATTCACCCATTTAAGACAAATTTTATTAAATAAACGTATACAGGTAAAAAATTCAAGGAAATATTGTATGTATTGTGAATGATTTGATGTCAGTTTGATCATAGATGATGAGCCAAAAACCATCTGTGTAGCATTTTGCCTTTGCACAGCATTTCCATATTACACTACATAGAAGATATTACATATTTTACATGTAAACTTTGACCAGTAATACACTGTACACTGAAAGTTGTTTTGCAAGTGATTCATAAGATGGGTGAAATATCCCACCTTCTAGTTAACTAAAACTAAAACCATTGTTTAAAATAAAATAAAATAAAATTACTACTAAAATAATTAAAATTAATTAATAAAAAATAATAAACGACTACAATGACATATTTAAATTAATGAATAAATAAATAAATACAATTAAAATAGAAGCAGAAACTATAAAAATAAAAACTAATTAAAAATATTCATAAAAACTATAATAGTGTCTATTAAACAGTGCATCCCTCTTGATCTGTCTGAAATGGTAACGGTAAGTGAAAAAGAGGGGTCTAATTGCATAGGGACATAAATATGTCCAGAACATCAGGATAACACATGATTAATGACATTCCTGAATATGGGAACACAAGGAATTTCGTCATTCTTGTAAACATTTTACTGGATGAAAGGTGAGTGATCTGTGGTAGTTGGCCCACCCAAAATGTATTCATTGTAATGTGGTCAATCAATCATTCATGCTAAGTCAAATACTTTCCTTGAAGCATAGTGATTTGACCATTTTCTTTCTTTAACAGGAAAATGATTTTCTGCTTAAGACTACAGTTAATGTCCCTCACTTCACTAAAATGTACCCATGTATAAAGAGATTGAAAAGCAGTCCTACATGCCCTACATATTCCATTCATTACGTTAATAAATTCCAGACTTTTACATTTATGTTCTTTGGCTTTTCCACAGCAGTGCCTCTTGATATCATCTCTAATTTCCACATGCATAATCAGCCCATAATTATGTACATGGAAAGTGTAGATTATATCAGGATATATAGCGTTTTGGATCCGCTTGTGGAGTAGCAGATGCAGGTAAGCCAATGAAGATCGAGTTGCTGGTTTGAAAACTGTTCAGGTGGAAGATTTTCAACAAATTACAGCTAAAATATTATTATAATATCTGTTTTCCTAAAAGTTTTCCTATGTTTTCAGACACATGGACCACTTCTAAATGCTTTTATGTAATTTGTGGAAACTTTTAGACAGTTTTTCTGAGTTTCCAAAAAAGTTTTGGACACTTTCATTGTATAGAAAAGAGCAACAAGACCTTACTTTGTGTTCCACAAAAGAAAGAATACGAGTTTGGAATGACATGAGGGAGAATAAATTATTTATTAGAGGTGAAGTGAAGGGAAAAAAAACGTGGGGGGGGGGGGGGAACCCAAACTACTGACAGCCAATAAAGACCAGGTGCAAAATGATTCTGCATGCACATGCAAGTCCATATCACTAACAAGATCAATATGATCTTCCTGTTCCTCTCTTTTCTCTAAAGGAAGGGCTCCGAGTCTCTGAGTGCAACTCAACAAAAGTCATGGATGAAGGACATTAAAGGTATACCAGTTCATTTTAAAGTAATAACTAGCATTAATATTCTTCCTGAGATTCTGAGTAGATGAAATGGCGAAGAGAGAAAAAAGAGAGGTGTTAGAAGATGGCCAGGTAAAATCAGTACAGAGCCAATTATTCCATATCAATCATTCTTCACCCCTCTTTCTTCTACCTTCCTCTCTCAAACGTAATATCCACCTAGGAGAATTCATCATATATAGATAGGCATGTGTGCTTATCAAAAAGCCTATTCTCAGACACGTCCACCCACAGTTCATTGGCTTTCTGATGCATAATGCAGAAAAACTCTAAACTTTCTTGATTTGGCAAGCTCCAATCTGATTGGCTGACTTTGTGCAACTGCACTTTTATCAGTCCATCTGGAAGCAAAATATCAGGCTGATACTACAAACACTTTAGAGGATGAAATATTTATTGGGTTTGCCAATGTTTCCAAGGTTATAGAATATATAATACTTTGTTTTCAGACTAAGGGTATGTTTACACAGCAAATATGTACTAAAAACAGAAAAGTTTTTGTTTGATTTTGGAAAAGTTTTGCGTACAGATGACAACATTGTCAGAAAGAACCACATTCACACAGATCCAAGAAAACGACTCAAAATGCTGTGTTATTCATGCCGGGCCAGTAGATGGTGATGACACATTGTAAAGAAACACTAGGTATGCATCTGCACACACACGCATACCTATAGACCGAACAAGTAATATGCCTGCGTATGACGTTACTGTTTTCACAAATTTGCCATTTTGTTGTATACATAGAAACGGTAACAGTATTGTTTTCAAAAACATACACTTTAAAACCAGTTTTCATTATACATTATACATTCCCGTAATACCGTCAGTTAGTGTACCTGATTAAGCGTCTGATTTAGTGACAAATACCTGAAAGATATTTTGTTTTGTTTGTTTTGTTAGTAGCAAGATATCTGTATATTCTGTTATTTTTAGAGTTATGTCTGCAAAATGCATTGTACATATTAGTTTTGGCAGAAGAATCACAGCATTTACACACAATTTCCCATATTTTTCAGTTTATTTTTTCAATGCATAACCATTAATAAAGAATGTCACACCATTGTTATTTAACAGCATAGACTGTTATTGTGTTATACTGTAAAATTGCGGGTTTATTTCAAACAATAAACTCTGCACTAAATTACACATAATAGCAAAACTAGCTATAAAGATCTGGCCACATTAATATTTACAACACCAAGAAAGCATTGTCTGTCTCTAGTACATTTCCATGTCTGAGCAAGAGCACAAGTCAGCATTTACAGCGCTTTAGCGCTTACATGAGCTTAAACCACTTTTTCACAGTCAAAATACTGTAAAAAAGGTGGAAAGTTTTCCAGCACTTCAGTCAAATTATATTTCAGAAAGCAAACAGTTGCATTGCTGTATAAGTCAGACTGGCGTCTATGTTTAAGTTGGCTGTGGAAGGCAGACTAGCACATGCTGGCTTGTTAAGCTTGCAGCCTCCTCTATATTCGCATCAATGCTCATAAGTGTGTCTTTCTGATGATTGCGGTACCAGAAAGATGGAGAGATAGGGAGAATGAGTCTGGCATGTTTCCGTACAGGACAAATGTCTTCAGTGTGATAATGTAATGTAATGCCAACATGCATCCCAGAACCCAAACACACAGCAATGGTGTAATTTCACCTGCTCCTGTCACATGGTACAACAGAGCTTGAAAGGCCATATTCAGAACAGATCAATTGGTGGAAATGGAGCATGTGTGAGGATGTGTCTTTTTATGTGAATTATTAGGTTTATGAGAGGAAGCGAGTGAGACTTTGTGTCTCAGACTGGATGCAGTCTGGGATGTGTAATTTTTAAGTAGTATAATAACGCACAGAGAGGCAGTCATTATCATAAAAAAGTCTAGCTGGTTTAAGCTTGCTTGGTCTTTTAGCAGGTCTCCCTGCTTGACCAGCAAAGACCAGCCTGACCAGCTAAAAAGTGGCCAAAACCACTTTAAAACCAGCCTGGGAGACTAGCCAAAGAAGCCAATCAGCTAAGACTGGTTTTAGCTGTTTTATCAGTTGGGAGTTGTTAAGCTTTGCTATAGCAATAAACAGCTTAAATACATCATTGTACAAAAGTTTTCACCCCCTCAAAATCTATGGAATCTCAGAAGAAGAAGCTTAATTAGTAGATCAGTACGACGTCCACATGGCTGCTTCCCAAAAAAAATAAATAAATACATACACATGAGTTAAAATTAGTTTGTAGTTTTACTTGTATATTATAGTATTTTGCAAAAAATGGAAATTTGCCGTTAATTTATTCACCGTTATACCATACGAGGTCTAGGTGACTTTTTTTTTCTTCAGTAGAATAAAGAAGATTTCTAGCTAAAACCGTGGTTCTCAGTGATTCAATACAATGCAAGTCAATGGCTACCATCACATGAGAGTCAAAAAAGTATACAGGCAACACAAAATTAATACCCGTTGCTCCTGACAATATATTGAAGTCTTATGAAACAAAACGCTTTTTCTGTGCAAGAAACTGAACATTGTACCTTATTACCTGTAATGCATAGCCTCTGGCAAACAAATCTTTTCCATAAACTGATTCTTTTAGACACATTTATTTCAATGAACTGGTCCAAAAAACGATAAATAAAAGAGAAATAAAAATGATGACAAAACAAACACTGCTGAGGTCATTCTCATTACATCTATAACACAATCACAATCTATAAGTGATGTAAGATTAGGTTCGGTCACAAAAAGTCTGTATAGGGAACTTTTTAGTTGTCATGCAAAACCCCCGATTGAAGTGATACAAGAGACAAGAAAGTACCATCTGTTTCATTGTTTACTGTTACTGTATTTGCTCAGCGAAATCCATTTATTTCAATAGCAATCCAACTGATCTGAGATTCACATGAATGTGAATGATTTACCAGCGCAAATTTCGCAATGGGTTTAGTTAAAATGCCCCTATACCAAACACCGATACCACACAGCATGCAATAAGTGCCATATTCAGACAAAGAAACACCGGCAACACAACAACAGGCAGAATGGAGTCATTAGAGATTAAGGATGTCTATGAAGCAGATGTACTCTGCTGTAAATAAACCAATAGAATCCTGCCCAAAACACAATAGAAAATGTAATGGTTTTAATGGTTATAATGGGAATTGTATTGGTTTTAATGGAAACTATAATGGTGTCTACTGGTATGTGATGGATTCTATTGATGGGATGTTGGTTGGGACTATTGGAAACATGCCCAAAATACACTACAAAAAGGAATTTTGTAATGGTTTTACTGGAAAAAGCTAATGGTTTATAATGGTATTTTAATGGAAACCATTAGAATTTCTGTGATGGTTTCTATTGGGCTTCTATTGTTTTTTTTAGCAGCGTACCAGTACAAATACGTTCGCGTGACCTGCATGTTTTGCTTGCTTCATGAGTGATTCTGCATTATATGAGTGGCTTTGAAATATAAATCGCAGCACGTTTCAGATGGAAAAAAAAAACGCAACTTCTATTTCTGAAAATATTACAGTTAGGAGATTTATAACGAGTGGTGGTTCCCTGCATTATTACAGCAAACCGCGTGATTACAGTACTAAGCCGCTGCAATGGAGCAGCTCTATTAAATTGATGATGTACCATAAAAAATGAACAGTGAAAGTAACAAAAACTTGTAAAATATATTTTCGTGTGCATAATTAAGTGTGAAAATAACCGAAGGATATACAGTCAAACAAATGCAATGAAAGTATCGGTATCGGTACTCTGTATCGGCAAATAGCAAAAATAAAAGCATCGATATCGGGCGAGTACTGGAAAAAGTGGTATCGGTGCATCCCTAGTACTTACTTCATTAAAATACCTTACCTCGAATTGACGCATGCCACCTACAAACACCTCAGCATATACTGAAAAACACTCACTAAACACACATCTTACATTATCATAAGATCAACACACACAAGCTTTTGAAAACATACTCGGAAATTCCCAACAGCCGATCTTGACATTGAAAATAAAGTAAGAAAAGCTCTGTTTAAGCAACAATTTCTTTTTAAATATATAATAAAGAAGTTAATTTTGAAGACTTCAGTTCTGCAGAAATGGGCAATTTGAAACCCTAAAACCCAAAACCAGCAAAGCATATAAAGACATGCACGTCACAGAAGAAAATCTGGACAGACAGGACGAAGTGAGTCCAAAAGGTGAAAAGACAAGGACGAACAGACGGCCAGTCAGAGAACATGTGCTAGTGTTTGGTTAGCGACAGGCCTATGATATGCCCCCATCTGTCACTCACACACACACACACACACACACACACACACACACACACACACACACACACACACACACACACACACACACACACACACACACACACACACACACACACACACACTCACTCACTATCATGTATTCTGCATCTAGACACAGGATGCTGTGGGACTAATGCATGTCTCTCAAGGGAAAACCCGTCTTTCTCTCGAACACCCAAAACAATAAGTGCTCTCTCGTCCTTTCAACAGCAGCTTTGAGTTTTAATTACTGACCATTAGGCCCTGTCTGAATGTACCAACACGCCTCTCTGGCTATTTTACATAATCCCTTTATGAATAAACATTTCACTGTGGTCCCCTGGCCACTCAGAACGCTACTTGTTCAGGTGGTGATAAATATTCATTTGGCCTCACAATGATTGCTTGTTCTTGATGTTCTCTTTGACCTTCTGAGAATGATGAAACTTCAGCAATTAGGAGCTGAACCCAAATATAAAATATATGAGCATTACTGGGATTTAAAAAATCCTCTTTTTCTAATGAAGGTTTATATGATATTATTATATCTATAATATTTCAAATATATTATTTATATTAAATCATATCATGATTACTCATTTATTTAATTTTGAGTCTATCTTTGAGTTCATTCAATTTCTTGCCAACGTCTCCAGATGGATATTCATAATGATTTATAATATGCATTGTAATTATTTAGATCTTAAGATTTTCAGTTAATTAAGAATTAATTAGTGTAATTATTTAAACATTATATAAATGGATAAAACAATTTAGTCAATTATTTTTATATTTAATAATTAATGACACTAAATTTACATTAAATTACATTAAATCTAATACTAAATAATACTTTTAAAAAGGACTTGAGCACAACTTTAAAATAATAATAATATTAAATATTATTGGGGTTTTTTGGGGGTTTTTTTAACTTTAACATTTGGTATAGTTAAAGTTTTCGTCATTTTTATACATTTTTGTATTAAGTAAAACAAAATAAACTAAAACTTAATACAAAAAAGGCAACATTTTATTTAGTTTAAACTTAAGTAAAATGTTGCCTTTGCAACTACACTAAAAAAAAAAAAAAAGTTGAGCGAACTTAAAAAAAATTGTTTTACCAGCTTCAGCAGATTTTTGAGTTTGCTCAACTTATTTTTGTGGGAGATTCTAAAATTTTTGTTGTATAAACTTAAAACGACAAGTTGAAAAAACTCAAAAATCTGCTGAAGCTGGTTGCCTTAAAATTTTAAGTTGGCTCAACTTTTTTTTCTTTTTTACAGTGTAGCTGAAAATGTAAATAATAATAATAATAATAATAAAATATATTTATAAATATATAATTTTCTATTTTTATTTAAATAATTTCATTTTATTTTATAATTAATGATAATTTCCGGTAATGATTATTTTGTATACTGTAGTTTTAGTTGTCATCATTTACTCATCCTCAAGTTGTTCCAAACCTGTATGAGTTTCTTTCTTCTGTAGAGCACAAAGGAAGACACGCTAGCCCTTGACTCCACAGTATGGACGGCTACCGTCAATTGTTTGGTTACCCACAATGTTCAGAATATCTTCTTTTGTGTTCAGCAGAAGACAGAAATTCATACAGGTTTGGAATAACATGAGGGTGAATAAATGACCAAAGAATTTTCATTTTTGGATGAATGAACACTTTAATGATAATAACCCTGGTGTGGATTTCTACAATGCAATAAAAGTACAAGTCATTATTCCACAGAAGGGTGTTCAGCTACACACATATTAACAGAAAGCATACTTCATTGAGACACACAAACAGAGACATCAACATGCGTACAGGCATCTGTACAGATAAACTGCACAGGTAATGCCGACAGCAGCACACGGGATGAGGGGGATCTCAGCAGGGCAGGTGTACATCCACGCCCCTCGCTGCAAGAGCAGCTGTCTCACATGTCTTACCTCAGACAGCCCAGGAGGAGAACCGCAGCGCTCAGACAGGTGTGACGGTAATTATCAGCTTCATGGTGGGTGTGTGTGTGAGTGCGTGTCTGTTTGTGTGTGCGATTACAACGTAGCAACCTGGATATCCACCCTTTTCGTTGTTACTGTAATTATACCCACATCAGTCCCAACCCCATCCTTCCTGCACTCCGAGTCTGACAGTTAAACACCCAGACCCCCCTCTCCTCACATTACCGTCTCCATGACTTTCACATCTGAGCAGACACACATTCACTTTATCCCTTTATTTCTCAACGGTGATCCATCAGCCTATTACATTCACACTTCTTTGTTCAGGCAGCTTTAAATACGTAAACAAACTAGCAGCAGTTCATGCTCGAATAGGCTTGCTTTGATAATATTCAAGGTTAATGTATTTTCAAGTAATTTTGTGTGCTTTGGAGCAAGAAGCAAGAGAATTTCAAATGTTAAAGATGTTTAAGATATTTGTATTGTATTTTTTGCTTAATGAAGTAGAAAACAGTTTAAGAAACAGTGCTGTGTTTTCAAAATTAAAAAACAAAAGTGTACAAATCAGATTTCTCGCACTTTCTTTTTGCTTATTTGAGATCTGAACAGTCTTGGAAGAATGTTTTATATCATCTTGTTTAATTACGATTAGTTACACTGAGGACATCTAACTCGATCACTGAATTATCTTTGTCAATAGTCTCATTACATGCTGTTTTGAAACCAAATTAAATCAATGATTCATTCTGCAAAAGTCACAACTGCAAACTTTTAATTTCAAACGGGTTACTTGAAGTCGTATCCATTTATTGCCAATGTGAATGGAGGTTTTACTTCCTATGTGCAATATTTCTACTCCCAAAAAACATTGGTCAGGGAAGCCGATTTAAAAGGAACATTTCTCTCCTTATTTATTGAGGTTGATAACACTCCATGTGTCCTTGAAGTGCTTGTGATCCAAGAAAATGGTAAAAACTAGTGACTCTTGTATTATAAATGTGATGGTGATGGCACTGAAGATCTACAGTTCTTCTCAAGTGACCAGATCTCCTATGGAGATGCAACTGTACTGAAGGAATAAAGGCCATTTCCTCACATTTCTGACAAAAGTGGCATTGGGACTAAACGAGAAAGTGAAAGACCATTGAAATCCACATCAGGGGTGTTTCAGTATATAGCATTATACATTCAGGATCATTTCCATTCATGACATGTGGTAATTTATCCAGCAAAAAAATTGAACACAAAGGTCCAACCAAAAGCTGACCTTTTATAGCACATTTTCAATGTGACACTTGGGAAGAATTTTAGGAAACCTGACACATTGCCCTGAATAAATGAGTTTCAGCATCGTGCCATTTTCTGTATGTGCCAAAAAACAGCAGATGTTTTGAGTATTAGGCTCTCAATAGAGGCTCATTTCTAACAATGGAGTTTCTTTGATGACTGCCGTTACAACACAATGGAAGGTAATTTTCCTTCATAAGGTCATCGAGACAGATTACAATGAAATCAAGACACCAGAAACACCTCTTATCTTTTACTCTCTTTGATTTGATGACCTGTATTAAGCTTGAATTCAATGATTACTACAAACGTAATGTAGCGCAGCGAAGCCTTAAGGAATTTCAAAACATTCTGCCTTTTTAAAGAAAAGGTGTGTTATTTCTGCATCATAACCAGTGTGTGTGTGTGTGTGTGTGTGTGTGTGTGTGTGTGTGTGTGTGTGTGTGGAGGAAATCAACCAAAAAAATCACATATTTGAATTTATTTGGCATTAAAGTATGCCATTTGTGTGGCGTGAATTTAATGGAGGAAATAGTCAAATACATAAGAAAAATCATGATTTTTCTTGAAAGCTCACTGAGCAATAAAAAGAGCTTTTGGATCACGTGCATGCAAGCACTTTTGCTTCTAGCTTTTTTGTTTCTTTTTGATTGCAATTATACAATTGCTCCACTAAGTCTCTCGAGATGTCACTCTGGATGCGAGGAGCTAAGTAGATTAGAAGAGATTAGCCGGGTTATTCAGTGAGACAAATGGAGAAACTATTGTCATAAAACTTAAAGAGTGACACTTCTGAGAAGATATTGTGATTGAATTCATGTTGGGGAAATATGAACAATATCAATGACACTTATCCGACACCAGACATGCTTGCCTTCCTCATTGTCAGTGCTCGTAGCTTCTCTGTGTGATTAGGATCTTTACATTTCGTCTGCCTTTTTCTTTTTAGTGTTGGGGGTAACGGATTGCAAGTTGTGCTAGTTATGTGATCAATTACTTTTTTCAAGTTACTTTTTTCTTTTTTTGTTATTGAAAAACAAATAAGCAAGCCCAGCCCAGATGACAAAAATAATGCAAAAGTAACATAATGCATTACTTTCCATAAAAAGTAACTAAGTATTGCATTTAGTTACTTTTTAATGAAGTAACGCAATATTGTAATGCATTACTTTTAAAAGTAATTTCCCCCAATACTGTTTCTTTTCTTTCTCATTCTGTTACCTTTTGCATCATCTGGATATTTGTTCAACATTAAGTGTGTTTATTGCTCTTTTCTTGTTATGAAACATGTATCAGGACATCTGGGCTAAAATTGTCCTATATACTTGATGAAATTTTTCTGCACCAAAAATGCATATGAATTCTAAGCCAAATATTAATAAATCAAAAGTGAGTATAGTGTAGTATAAAGCAGTGGGTAATTTCCTTCAAATTACTTTTATTATGTGGCCCATCAAGCCTTGAATAGAAATATAATGAAAGTAAGGTACATTTAATCCTACGAGATATGATGGCCATTCAGCTGCCTGAACTAAATCAGTGGGCCTGTCCTTTAATGTCTGGCCAAAGTACGTGAGAGGAAAAGTTATGAATCTAATGGCTGCAGTGACTTCAACTCTGCTATACGCTGATCTTTGACCAGTGGATTGGGGCATCATTTTCCAGCCGTCACAGTTACTTAGAAGCTAAATGATGCAGTGACCCAGTATTGCCTAACCATACGCATTAGCTCTTCTGTTTGCTATTAAAACCCCTACATGCCTTAAAGAAAACTGAAAACAGATCTGCCAACAAAAGAAAAGAAAAGGAAAGAAAACAGGAAGTAAGAAAGAAACAATAAATGGATGGATGGAAGGAAGGAAGGAAGGATGGTAGGAATGAAGCATGGAAGTATGGAAGGAAGGAATGAAGAAAGTATGAATGCATGGATGGATGGATGGAAGGAAGGAAGGAAGGACTGAAAGATGATGGGAAGGAGGAAGAAAAGTAGGATGGGCAGCTGGTAGGATGGATGGATGGATGGATGGATGGATGGATGGATGGATGGATGGAAGGAAAGCAGGACAAACAGATGATAGGAAAGATGGAAAGGAAGGAAGGATCGGAAGGAAGGATAGATGATATTGATGGATGGATGGATGGATGGATGGGAAGAAAAGAAGGAAGGAAGGAAGGACTGCACTGCAAAAATGCTTTTCTTACTTAGATTTTTTGTCTTGTTTTCAGCCAAAATATCTAAACATTCTTAAATCGAGTAGGATTTTCTAGACAAGTAAAACATTATTGCCCTGTTTTCAGAAAAAAGCAAGTCATAATCTGCCAATGGGGAACAAGCAACATAATCTGCCAATGGGGTAAGCAAAATAATCTTATTTAAAAAGAAAACAAGATTATTTTTTTCTTACCCCATTGGCAGATTATTTTGCTTGATTCAAGGCTAATTTTTAATTGTCTAGAAAATCCTTCTCGATTTAAGAATTTTTAGATATTTTGGCTGGAAACAAGACAAAAAAATCTAAGAAAAGCATTATTTGCAGTATGACAGATGATATGGATGGATGGATGGATGGATGGAAGGATGGAAGGAAAGCAGGACAGACAGATGATAGGAAAGATGGATGGATGGATGGATGGATGGATGGATGGAAGGAAAGTAGGACAGACAGATGATAGGAAAGATGGATGGATGGATGGATGGATGGATGGATGGATGGATGGAAAGAAAGAAGGAAGGACTAATAGATGATATTGATGGATGGATGGATGAAAGGAAGGAAGGAAATACTGACAGATCATATGGATGGTTGGATGGAAAGATGGAAGGAAGGAAAGTAGGACAGACAGAAGATAGGAAAGATGGATGGATGGATGGAAGGAAGGAAGAATAGTAGGAATGAAGGATGGAAGTATGGAAGGAGGGAATGAAGAAAGTATGGATGGATGGAAGAAAGGAAGGAAGAAGCGTAGGACAGACAGATGACAGAAGGAAGGAAAGGAGAAAGAAAGATTGAAGGATGGATATATAAATCACTTCATATGCTGAGCTGAAACATCTTGGCAACCTCTCTTATAGTATAGTGCAATGACTGTAAGCGAGGTGATTTCCAACACAGTCCTCAGATCCCCTCAGTGGCCATTAGGGATGATCCGTATCCCTCTTTATCTGCTGCCTGTGGGGATTCACCAACCTAATAAACATTAGCTTCACTCACAGTCAGGCGAGCAGCTCTGCCAGGCCGTGCGATGCAGTCAGGACCCTGAATGTTCTGCTAGCTCATTTGTTGTGGTGAAATTTATTATCTCTTGTCTTCACACTGATCGTGCCACCCCAAAGGCATTTTTTGGACTGGCGATCGATAGTGAGAAAAGTAGAAAAGGCTCATGTGGCCTGGAGAATACGAAAACAAGCTCTTCTAAAATTAACTGCTCGGAGGGACAGAACTTTGTGGAAAAGAAGTACCAAGCAATGAATATGTCACGCAAACAGGTTGAAGATGATCAATCAGACCAGGATACCTCGAGAGAAAGAGTGCTCTTAAAGGGTTAATAAATAAATCTTTGCCATAATCTATTGCTATATCTTTAATAGTGTTAAGGCCTGCCATTTTATATGGTGTTGATATATTGTGCAACCTTAAAATTGTCATTAGTAGTGCAAAGTAGTCCTCTTGTGCTTTGTGATAATTCAGAGTCCATATCTAGATCTATGGAGTTATGTTGTTTATGAGTCAAATTAATTTCAAGTCAAGTCAAGTCAAATTAGACTTGTCTCAAGTCAATGGACTAGCACATTTGTTGTGACTTTTCAGAGTTTCCATCTCTAGCTGTTATAAAACCAGAGTTGCAGTGGGAGCATTGTTTGCACTGACAAAAGTGAGAGCCACTGAGAATGACACTTATATGGGTGCTTTAGCAGTAGATGAGATAACTACGGAAAAGAACAGCTCTAAGTGGAAGAAATAAGTGGACATGTAAGGGCCTCTTCAGGGGACATAATTACCACCAACTTGCTGAGGTGGATGGAAACGTACCTGAGAAATCATCCAGTAGAGGGTGTTTTGTATTTGAAGCAGGGCTTCTGAAGGAGGCTTTGTCTTACTGCTTCAGTCAATGCTTCACTTTCACTTTTCCACATCAGTAAAGCAATGAGATGAATCAGAAGGGTCTCACTGGGGAGGAAATGTCTCTGTGAACGGCTGTTCAGAGGAGCGTTAAGAAGCAAGACACCCTCTGACAGGACTCGAAATGAGAAATGTATCTTAAATGGTTGAAGGTGGACAAGTTGCAGAATTTACAACATGTAGAATGTTACATTCAATCTTATATGTTGATAATTTGGTCTACATTTTGTGTATACGGTTTAAAAATATTTGTTTCCCTAGAGAAATTACAGTTTTATGATGTACATTATAGTTCCGGTCCTTGTTATTCGGCCAAACAGTTCTTTATTGTATCACTGCAGAGTTGCGAGTTCCAGAAGGAATCTCATTTTGCATTCACATGAAAACAATATAAGTTATATATTAACAATAACGTTTAAATAATGATTCTAATTCTATGACAATAGCACACTCCACACCACAGCTATGATGATACACCTAGGAACGATATCCTTGATTGATACAAGATTGTTTTCTGATGAACGACAAAAACATTGACAGCCAATCAAAATCCAGAATCCACCCTGCTTTAAAGAGCACGAGCAACTGTAGATTATAATACAGTATAATATACTGTAGATATTCTTGGTAAAGTGGTGGGGATTGTCCAGTGACTCGTTCCACAAGTTACATTTTTCACCAGTAGGTGGCGACAAGTGAATTTCTTTGTGAATTATTAATTTGAGTCACTCACTCAACTGATTTGTTTAAACACTAATTCATTCAGGAAGGAAACAACGGTATGGTGTGTTGCTCATGCTCATGCTCAACAGATTTTGACTTTGTTTGGAACTATTTATGTTGTCGAAGCAAAAATATGTATAAAATGTAAGTTAATGATTATTAACGCCTTGCTTACTGAACTGTTGTTGTCCATAATATTGCTTATATATTTTATTCTCATATAGATATTAATTATGGCTATGAAATTGTCCTGTGTTTTACTTACCGGTATGGCCCATCTATAACTATTATGAAATTCATATTGTGTGTATTTTTATCAGTGTATTTCAATGGAAAGTAAGACGTCTAAAGAAAAAGAGAGCGTGAACACTGGACAAGTGGATGACAGCACTATGATCAGTCATTGTGAGCGCTGATGCCTCACAAAGACCTCTGACATTTGTCATAATTGCTTTATATTGATCTACTGTTTTGCAGTCACATTTCTCCTCTCAAGCCATTAAGCTCTCCCATTCAACTCACATCCAGACTGCCAGAAGAAGAACAAAGTCTGACAAGAGCCAGAACTTTAAAACAACAAAAAGAATAGTTTAAACCTCAAATTCGAACTCATTTTTATAATAAACCACTGTTTTTTCTCTCTGTCTCTCTCTCTAAAACAAAAAGAAAGTTTGAGCAATGGCACACTGGATAGTGCATGTACTAATGTCAAAAAGCTCTGAAATAAACCTTTCTTCTTCTTTATTTAATTTCTTCCAACTTGATAGTAAGTGAGATTAAATATATATTTAAATAAAAAAGTCACTTAAAATTACAACGCATGAAAACAGCGTTAGCATAGTAGCATTATGATATTAAATCAAATTGTTCATTTAATGAAACTCAAAACAGTTTTAGCAAAATATCAAAACTATGTTTGACTGTGGGGTCACATTTGAAGAAACTTTCTGGGGCCTTTATTTATGATTTAATGAATGTAATTAGTTGAATGCTGCATTTCCGTCTGAGACTTACAATGCAGCATCAGTGATCAAGACAGAGAAGTCATGCTGAATTAATTTTCCTAAATAGGCTATTTAATCAGTTGAGGCGGTGGGGTACGACCATGATTACAGCAGAGGAAATGAAACAAAACTATTTACCAACTCTTATCAAATCTAACAAGGACTTTTGTGACACATAACATATTATAAAGATGTGTTGATGATATGTTATGTGACAAAAAAAGACATATTTTGTATTTGACGTGTACACTGTAAAAAGTGATAAGTTGACTTAACTTAAAAAAATTGAGGAAACCCTTTGCCTTAAAATTTTAAGTAAATTTTAATTTTAAAAAAACTAAGTTAAGTGAATTGTCAAGTTTACTTAACTTTTTTTTAAAGATTATTACAGGTTACAGGCACCGGGTTTCCTCAATTTTTTTAAGTTAATTCAACTTGTCACTTTTTACAGTGTAATAATGAAGGTTTCATTAGTGGAATTTCATAGGCAGAAAAGCTCTATTATGTAGTGTAGCGGTGTATTAAGCCAGCTCGATCTCATGGCAATTCATACATATTTTACAAGGTGGCTAATTCCTATGAATTCATACGACCTCACTCGTACAAATTCATAAGATTTTTGCTAAATCGTACATATTGTACAAGTTGCACAATTCGTATGAATTTGTACGAATGACCTAAATCTAACCCCGCCCCTAAACCTACCCATCACTGGGGTCTAGAGAAATCGTACGAGTGAGGTTGTACGAATTCGTAAGAATTAGCCACTTCGTAAAATACGTATGAATTGGTCGTGAGATAGCGTTGATTAAGCACATCTCACCCAGAAGTCACTTTGCTAACATCGCTAAATCTGTGTGCAGAAATCGTTTGGCCTCATGCAAAATTCCCAATCGTGAGGTGAGCAGTGAAGTCCTGGCTTAGTGATCCTTTCCCAAACCCAGCCTCGATCCCCTGTCTCTCACTTTGTTTCCTGTCCTTTCAATGGCTACACTTTCTAAACAATGGCAAAAATAAGGGGCTGTTTACACGCCATTTTCAGCTAAAATAAAAAAGCGTTTTATTCATTGTGGCCCTTCATTCACACAAAAATGGCATTTTGGGGGCCTGAAAATGCAAACTTTTGAAAACTGATTTCAAAGGCCACATTCACACAGCAGCAGAATACGGTTGTCAGTCCTGTATTTGAGTCTTTAATACGGTTACGTTCACACATAGTACGATTATACACAGACATGGCAACCACATTCTGTAACCGAACTCACACACAGATTTTCAGGACTCGAAACTGCATTCTCGGAAAACAGGCGCTGTGTGAACAGAACAGGACTGGACAACTAGTTGTGTCACTCAGTGCGAAAGAGCTGCTCTGCTGCGCAAATACACGCTTACAGTGTGTTGTGTGTTTTCATGTGTCGTTTTAGTAACTCACAGTGATGATGAAATGAAATATGTGTCATCTGAAAGTTTTAGATTTATTTATAAGAACAACACATTAATCAACATTTTCAAGTTTCAAGACTCACACCTGTTAGTAAATGCGCCTGTCAAACCCAAAACCTGACAGTGTGAACATAGCCAATTTTTTTTTTTAAATGATACTGTTATCATCTCCATGTAAACAACAAAAAAGTGAATTTGCGAAAACCATGACATCTTGCGCATATCAGCGTAATTTTTTCTTATCAGATAAAAGTTTATTCTACTCAGTTGTTTTTAGTGGAAACGCCAAGATGCACATAAATTCTAAAAATGCGCATTTTTTGAATTTATATGCATCTTGGCGTTTCCATCCAGTATTTTATGCGATATTCAAAAATGCATATGAAAATTTGTGGATGGAATCATAGCTAAAAACTTTATCTTTGTTTACATCCACCTATTTTTACGTTACAACGTTGTCATCTGTTTTTAGTACATCATTGTCATGTATATGTACTCTAAATGTAGTCTCTGTTGCAGATCATTCAAACTTTACAAAGAAAAAAAAAATAATAATTTTATTGACAGGGGACCTGTGTGGTTCTCAAAGCTCAGTGCTGACCTGTAACTCCAGCTCCATTGAGCCTCCATCATCTGTCGCTATTCTTAGCGGACTGAGTGATGACCACTGTGTTATTCTAACTGGGCTGAAAACTAGGCTAACTCCAAGACGACTTCCTCAACCCCCCTGGAGGCTCACAGCGAGTTCATTTCTGACCTCTTCACAGTGAGTTAAGATAACATGCAGACGACACATCCTCAACAAAGGCTGGAAAAAGAACAAAAAAGTCAAACTTAGGAAGAAAAAAGCTCACTTTTATCAGTTAAAGCAGTTATGACTGCTTGCAAAGGGTTTCACGTTGCTACTACAAGCACTTACTCCTATTTTAACATATGCAAATGCAATCTGGCGCTTAGTGGAAGGGTGAAAGGTGTTGTACCAGAATTCTCTGTGGGACAAACCTGAGCGCTCTTATTCTCTTACTAAACATTTATCTCTTTTACATCCACTCGCCAAAACCATCCCAGCGACCAGACTTTAACATGTGCGCTGAATTATTCAAAGCTCACACTCAATTATTTATCAGTCTGGTATATTTGGATCGTTTGTTAAGAGTCTGCTGGATGGAATAGTGGGCCATCCATGAACACTATGCAGAAGATACAAGCCCATAGCTCTTTTGACAACATTGTCCACGAAACTGTCCATTAAAGCAGGCAAACACATAATCTGCTGACACAGGACTTTCTAGAAAGCTCTGCTATCATTAACAAAGTGATAGCTTTAGCTCCCAAAAAGAGTATAACACGCTTGGCTCAATCTATTCTGCAGATTTTTCCCACAAAGCAGTGGAAAAAAAGAGTCTGCAGATTCCATCTGCAAGCAAGCAGAGTGTGTAATACTGTCGATTTTGGCAGCGAGTCAGACTGAGCTGTGACAGTGCATATCCATTAGCAATAATGTAAGTTTTCACCTCTTCGATGCAACTGTCCATGTGTGATGAATCCATTAATGGAGTCCTCATAAATAAGTAAAGCTGGTTTATTAGAAAATGTGCCTTGATGATATTAACTGAAGGAAATAATGCCCAGTTAGATCCCCAGTTAGAGACCCGTTGTACGTCTTAAGCGGTAGCAGTAAACACTAGAGTTTCTCTGGCAGGCTACTGTCCACATATTCACCGAACAGAAATCTCTTGTTATAGGGTCCTGTTCTCTCTGGCCTCCCCGAGGACTGAGTATGTCCACAAAAGAGAAGGATTCCTTAGGTCAACAAAGTCTCTCTGCTCTCCACAGCCAATTACTTCCTGTAAATGTCAGTGCAAAGTAGAAGACCACTGAATACTGATAAGGCCATATGTATATGTTTTCAAATTCCCACACTGTAAATACATAAAAACACACTTCTTACTTATACTTATTATGTTAACTTTGGTATTACAAGTCAAACATTTTGTAGAAATGTTGTTTTTAGTTCACGCCTTAAAATCTGGATGTACAGCATCTCCATGCATCCCTGTGGCTATTTTCATAGTATGAATTCCATATTTCCATATAGAGTTGGCAGTATGTATACTGTACTGTACAATTTGTCCATGCATACTCATACTCATATGACCTATGAATACACTGGCTCAGTTTAGAACGGCATACTAGCATACTGCTCTTAATATTTCTTGTATAGAAAAACATACAGTAGTATCATTGTTGTTACCGTTTACTAAACTAAAATAGAATTCCATAGAAAAACAGATAATGTCCTGGCAGAAAATCAGTACTTTTTGCGTTCATTTTAAAGACGTTTCATTTAACCCTAAAACACAATGCAATGCAACGTGTAATTCAAAATGAAGGTAAAACATATGTGAAAAAAAAAGAAGAAAAGAAAATTCATATTAACACAGTACATTGTGCCTTATCTTAAGCGATAGCTTATCTTAAGCTTATCTATAAAGCTCATAAAAATTTCAAAATTACTAACAAAATTAATTCAACTAAAAATAAAGGCTAATTCAAAAAAATATAACGTATATAAATAATACTAAACAGATCCATCTAGTAATACTAAAAAGATCTTTCACATCCGGATCTTGGCTTATCAGCCCTAAAAAATACTGTCTTGCTAGACAGCTCAGAAGTTTTTGAAACAGAGTTTATGTACCGTGTTGTAGGCAGTAAGTTAGTATTCCAGTCGATCCTTTGACT
Source organism: Acrossocheilus fasciatus (assembly GCA_036784905.1). NCBI lineage: Eukaryota > Metazoa > Chordata > Actinopteri > Cypriniformes > Cyprinidae > Acrossocheilus > Acrossocheilus fasciatus. The sequence goes on from CM071960.1 coordinate 8,430,939, forward strand.
GTTTTCATGGACTCAACAGGGGTATGATTCATGTCCCTTCGTTGAAAGGCTGGACAAAAGGCCTGACGATTTAATTTATCACACCAAACACAACACCCCAACCCCACAGCCCTTCTGCGGGCATTTCTACTCACTCACCGTAATTATTTCACTTATCATTTCAAAAGACTGCTTCTGGCCTCCATCGCCATTCATACCACAACAGGGAAAGAGCCGACCGCCATTAACTGCTGTGATTCAGCCTTAGATTCGTTTAAAACTCCATTTAAAAAGCAGTGAGTGGAATTCTGAAGAACCGATAGTGACAAGAAAAAAAAGAGAAAGCTTTTCAATGCACAAAACTCTTTCACTAAAACCATTCTGCTGCACTGTGTGCAGACCCTAACCAGAATGCACTTCTCCTGTAAAGACCACCATTTTAAAGACCATCTTTGCTTATTAAAAGCCTTTAAGTGCCTCACATTGCTAAATAAAAGTGAAATAATAAAGAAAAAACATGTTGGTTCAATGGCTTGTGAACTAAGTAACCTTAGATTTCAATAAACTGCTCTGAGAGCCCAAACATTATAAACTGAGAAAAACTGTTTTTTTCTCCAGAGGTTTGATTTAAGCTAAAAAAAAAAAAAAGTCAAGAGACAAACATTACCTTTGTAAAAGAGAAAGAGTGAGATCACACCGAAAGCTCACTAGTCACCTTCAGACAAATACACTAGTGACCTCTTGTGGCTGTACTGAGTCATGAAAAAACCAATCCCAGACCCTAAAACCCCGATTAAAAGAGCAAAACGGGAGCCTAAAGCCCTGACCTAGTTCTCTCAGAGTCTAAAGCCAATTTAAGGACTGGACTATCAATTTTAATTCAATTCTATTCATTTTACATTGGTTTTTAAGACTCATAGTCAGTCACGATCCCTTCACCCAGACCAAGGTCACATTTTATGATGTATAGTATATGTTCAACGGAGCCTTCAAGAGCAAGGCATGCAATTCAGATTTCTGGAACACAATAATAATCAGATTAATATGATGTTTGGGGTCAGTACGATTTTTTTATATATTTTTGTTTAATTAAAACATTTACTCAACAAAGACATTAAACTGATAATAGTAGTGATTTTTACATTGTTAGCAAAAATCTATTTCAAATAAATGCTGCTGTTTTTAACATAACTAATAATAATGTTTTCAACATATAATTATTTTTTAAGTGTCACGTGCCACTGAAAACTGGAGTAACGATGCTGAAAATTCAGCTTTGCATCACAGGAATAAACTACATTATACAATTTATTCAAATAGAAAACAGTTATTTTAAATTGTAAAAATATTTCATAATATGTTTTTACTGTATTTTTATCATCAAAAAAAGCAGCCTTGGTGAGAATAAGAGGCTTTCACAAACAAACAAATGTACTCTAAACATTTGAGCAGTGTAAATGCAAACCCAAAAGGACCCAAGTTAATATCTAAAGTATAATATTCACAGTATAAAAATTTCTCTTTCAAAGTTAATATTCTGTCACCACTTGGCTTCTTCTAGTTTATTTGACAGATGTTTTTTACATTCCCCCTCCATTACTAGAACTTCCAAGTTCATTAAAACACTACATCTATATAAACTTATCTCGGTCCATCCCGGAACTCTGTTTGCATCTTTCATCTGACGTGTAGTCATGCCCAGAGGGCACAGTAAAGCTCAGAATCAAATCTTAGCTCAAGGCTTCATTGCAGACAGCAACCAGACCTGTCTGTCTCTTCCATATCTCTCTTATGCATTAAATCTCCATGTGAACTAATAACACTGTGATCTGATCACATTTTCTTCTCCTCAGAGACAATAAAAACACATTTAATTTATAAACTCATGTACTTGGGCAATATTTTATTTATTCATCACAGGTTTCAGCTGCAAGGGTCTGAAAGGAGATAAATGGTGCTTTGGATCAATTAGCCTTCCATCAATGCTCAGTTATAAACTATACAAAACTTCAGTAGTTTGTTTCCTTTGGACATCATTATTATTCTGGTCAAAGAGCAGTGGTCAAACTGCACACCACAAACACACACACACACGCACACGCACACACACGCACGCACACAAACATTACTCAGCAATACCAGCTACATTCATTTAATAGATGCCGTGCATATATCAAGACAGACATCCATGCAACATGTGTGCCGATCTTCTAGTAAAAGTGAATATACAGTGCAACCAGTCAAAATGTAATGTCAGTCTTTCATTATTTCCTTCAGTCCATCAAGCTCCAGTTGGTTCGAGTGTATATTTCAAGCACACAGGGGGAACAGACCGAGTATGCCCAGATGAGAGGGGCATGTAAGCTGGGGCGGGGCCTGAGGTGACTTGGAGATTCAGATTCATTTGCCAGATTTTTGAGCTTTCTGGGCAGATTTGGTCACTTTTCCGCTGCCGCCGATCTTCTTCTCCACGCTTTTGATGACACCGACTGCAACAGTCTGTCTCATATCTCTGACAGCAAAACGTCCTGGGAAAACACAGAAACACACACATTTCTTTTAACATGAAAACTGCTTCATAAAAACAGCGGGTCAAAAGATATGAGAGACTGTATAATGAAACAGGCCTAATCATCAGTTTTATTGGAGTTGCAGCATCTGAGGAAATGTAATCCAGAGAGAGAAATCCCTTGTCAAAGGGATGATGTGGAGTCTCACATCACTGATGAGTCAGACCTTTAACCTGACCACGACTGCAGTGAATCTCATTAATCATGAGTGACCAGCAGTGAGTTTTGATTAAAACATCAAGGAACTAATTAGCAGAGCCTTGCGCAAGGTTTTATTATATCTTATATTGATTATGTGTGGGTTTGACATACAAATTGTTCAGTGATTTTTTTTTTCGATGTTAAAATTATTTCTACTATCCCTTTTTAATGTTTTTTTTTTATGTGGCTGTAAAATGCCTTCAAGTTTCAATTTCTATGAATATTTTCCACCCCATCTCTGTTACCATTAAGCGGTCAAAAGAAATATTCATATTGTTAGAAATGCTGAAAAAATAATAAAATAAATAAATAAGCAATGCAAAGCAAAACAAAACGGAAAACAATGAAAAACAAAACAAAATAAAAGCAAAGCCAATCTAAAAACAAAAAACATTAAAGCAAATCAAAACATAAAATAAAGCAAACCCAAACAATATGAAAGAAAACTAAATTTAAAGCAAAACAAAAAAGAAAGTAAAAAACAAAAGTAAAGCAAAAAAAAAAAAAAGAATCAAAACAAACCATAAAAGCAAAGAAAACAAAGCCAAGCGAAACAAAACTTAAAAAAAAAAAAAAAAAAGACAAAAAAGAAAAAGGCAAATCGATTCATAAGCCATTTTATGTAAGGTTGGGAAGCGGACACATACCCAGTGGAGGGTACTGAGAGAAGCTCTCCACACACATTGGTTTTCCTGGGATCATGTCCACAATGGCAGCATCTCCAGACTTCAGGCTTTTAGGGTTGTCTTCCAGCTTCTTGCCTGAACGGCGATCAATCTTCTCCTTAAGCTCAGCAAACTTGCAGGCAATGTGAGCTGTGTGGCAGTCTATGACAGGAGAGTAACCTGCGCTGATCTGTCCTGGGTGATTCAAAATGATGACCTGATAAAAAGAGAGAGAAAGAATAGAAATCCAGATAGAGATAAAGAAAGATATCAAGACCAACAAACAGTTTGACAAAGACTGTTGTCCCACCTGTGCTGTAAACCCTGATGCTTCCTGAGGCGGGTCTGACTTACTGTCCCCACAAACGTTACCTCTTCTAATGTCTTTCACAGACACATTCTTCACATTAAAGCCCACGTTATCTCCTGGCAGAGCTTCACACAGAGACTCGTGATGCATCTCCACCGACTTCACCTCTGTAGTGATGTTGACTGGGGCAAAGGTCACCACCATACTGGGCCGCAGGATACCTGTCTCCACCCTGCCCACCGGCACAGTGCCTATACCTGAGGAGCAAGACATGGCATCCCTGAATAAGCATATTCTGTACACATAGTGATGTAGCAAAGCTTTCTGAACTCAAAATATAACTACAAGTTGATCTTAAAAATGATATCATCCCATAAAATGTGTGGGTTAATCCCACCTCCAATCTTGTAGACGTCTTGTAGGGGCAGACGCAAGGGTTTGTCAGTGGGGCGTGTTGGAGGCATAATGGTATCAAGAGCTTCCAGTAGAGTAACACCACTGGAATGCTGCTCCTTTCTGTCCAGCTTCCAGCCTTTAAACCACGGCATCTGCACAGCACAAATGAGATGATTTTATTAATCAAATCACTAGCATTCTGCCAACAGTTTAATTGGAAACTGCCAAACGGTATGAGGTCGTTACTGAAAACGAACACAAACACACACATGCCAAGGAGACTCACATTAGAAGACGGTTCCAGCATGTTGTCACCGTGCCAACCTGAAATTGGGACGAAGGGCACCGAGGCAGGGCTATAACCGATCTTTTTGATGTAGGCGCTCACTTCTTTAACGATCTCATCATAGCGTTTCTCGCTGTAGGACGGCTCCGTGGAGTCCATCTTGTTGACGGCTACAATCAGCTGCTTGACGCCCAGCGTGTAGGCCAGCAGGGCATGTTCCCTTGTTTGCCCATTTTTAGAGATGCCCGCCTCAAATTCACCCACTCCAGCTGCCACAATTAGAACAGCACAATCCGCCTGGAAGAGAGAGCCACATTGTTTAAAGATGAATATACTAATGTTTTGCATGGGTCACTCAATCTATAGGCTCGTAGGGATCAATATGCCACTAATTCTTGTAAAATACCTGAGACGTCCCAGTGATCATGTTCTTGATGAAGTCTCTGTGTCCTGGAGCATCTATTATTGTTATGTAGTACTTGGTGGTCTCAAACTTCCAGAGTGAGATGTCTATGGTAATTCCTCTCTCCCTCTCGGCCTTCAGCTTGTCCAGAACCCAGGCGTACTTAAAGGAACCTTTTCCCATCTGCCAAAACAAAACTATGTGAGCATACAAGGGGTAAATGCCTTCACTGAGGAAATAGTTAAGTTGTGTTTTGGACACAAAAGCAATCGTATTCAAAGATTACGACAGTACATATCTTATTTGAGCAAAAACCAACACCTATATAGTAATGACTTCTCAAACATTGATATTTTGCTTGGAATGTATAGTGGTGTTCAAGAGGTAGAATTTGGAATACCAGTATAAAGCTAATTTTTACCCAGAGTAATGAATCTCTGCTTTTGTAGGGTTAAATCTGCATTGCAATGCCAAATGTGTAAACTGCAAATGCAGTGTTAAAAAACAACCCTGACCTCATAATAGGAATGTTTTAGATTCAAATCATGCAAGGGTTCATACATCATGCCCTAACATTTTGCCCTTGAGCTTGGCTCCAGAGAACTATCCCTTTAATAAATCAAGTAAAAATATTCACCATGGAACGTTGTAGCTTATAATCATGTAATGCCTCAACATTGTGTCAATAGTTAAACCACTTGCCCCAGCTAAGTGTCTTTGTAATTGTAAGTGTCTTAAGTTTCACTAACGGATGGTTGTGGGTTCGTATCCCACAGGGGTCCACACACTATGCCTCAGCTTTGTTCCATTGAGTTAAATCACTTGTCCCAACTGACTGTCTTTGCAAAAAGTCTCTTTAACAGTTTTAACAGAAGGAAGGTTGTGGGTTCATATCCCACAGGGGTCCACATACTAGGCCTCAAGGTTGTTCCATTGAGTTAAATCACTTGTCCCAGCTGACTGTCTTTGCAAAAAGTCTCTAACAGTTTTCACAGAAGGAAGGTTGTGGGTTCATATCTCACAGGGGTCCACACACTATGCCTCAGCTTTGTTCCATTGAGTTAAATCACTTTCCCCAGCTGACTGAGCTTATAATAAGTCTTATGACAAATTTCACAACTGGAATGTTATAGGTTCAAGTCCTAGAAGTGTCCGTATCTTGTACCCTTGAGCAAGGCAGTTGCTCTAGACAACTATCACTCTTATAAACTGCAGTTTTCACAATGATCCAACACAGTGCTGCTAGGATAAAGAAGCTTTTAGGTCAGGGATGGGCAGCTGTGGCCCTGGAGCGCCACTGTCCTGAAAAGTTTAGCTTCACCCCTAATCAAACACACCTGCCTGCCATTTTCAAGCAATCCTGAAGACGAAAGTAAAAATTTTCAGGTTTGTTCGATTAGGATTGGAACTAAACTCTGCAGGACAATGGCTGTCAAGGACTGGAGTTGCCCATCCCTGATCCCTGTTGTTGGTAAAAAAACCCTGCTAAGACCGATAATGTTCAGTCAAGCTTACCAATGTACCTAACATTTAGTAAACCTATAACACAAATCCAACAGGCTTGTGCACACAGAGTTTTACTACCCTACATTTTGCAACTTGAACAAGTTACCCTCAAAAGACAGAGGTGAGGTGTAAGACCCACTGGGATTGCACCCATTTACTCAGGTCTCATACTCGCAGTCTAATGTGCGTCAGGAAGAGAGAAGTGCTGGGCCTGACTAATGGTTCTGCCTGCTCCAGAAATCCATTTATCTTTTCCTATCATCTCCAATGGCGTCTTCCAAAGAGTAAATGTCTCAATGTAATTACACAGCAATTCTCCCTCTGCTCTCCAGTGCACAAAAGGAGAGGAAGGCATAGTGTGATTCATGATGAGATTCTTATATAATTACCCTACACAGTAAGTGGGTTGGAGTTACCCATCATTCAGCACAGACCACAATTCTCACAACGCATCAGGGATTTGGCTATAAGGTCACTTAAATTTAAATGGAAGGTGCAACTGAACTCCTTTTCCTTTGATCAATGTTTATTACTTTACCAACTTAAAATTATTCAGAATCTGGCTTCAAACTCCATTATTTCACTTCACTTGAACACCAAATCGTTTGAGATCCCGTTTGCCTACCTCAGCAGCCTCTTTTTCAAACTTCTCGATGGTTCTTTTATCAATTCCTCCACATTTATAGATGAGATGCCCAGTGGTGGTGGATTTCCCAGAATCAACATGGCCGATGACCACAATGTTGATGTGGATCTTCTCTTTCCCCATGATGGCAAAGGACAAGAGGAAAGGATGGGAACAGATGGAGCTTTCTTCTGTCTACAGCCATCACAGACAAAGAACATTTGCACACAGACACACTTACTTTCATCTTAAGATCACAATTCGGTAAACGGTCTTCAGAGCACAGCACAACTAAGCTATTCAAGGTCATTTCTGAACATAAAATGAGAGATAAATATTTCAGATAAACATAATTAAATGATACAATTATAAAACATTATGGTTATAATTATAAAACAACAGTTCAATAAGACAACTTCAATTGCAATTTTGCAATCTCAAAACTATTATTCAGACCAAACAATCATAAAAAAATCATTTTCAAAACTCATTCCTTACAAGTTTACAGACCCCTTTCAGAATCTGTAAGACAACTATGCCTTTTTTTCTGTCTTTTTAGTTAGTACCACCCTGAAGATGTTGCATAATATGATATTTGAATATATGAAACAAAAAAATTATAAATTACACAAATAAAAAAAAATGGACAAACCCTTGGCTTTCAAGATATATGTTGCCTATCTGAGCATGTTATTGTTTTTAACATAGTCAAATGAGTTCCTCGATTGTTAAAGCTTGGTGTTAAAATCATACCTCCACCGTGGGAAGAACTCAAATGTGCAGAATATGCAAAGAACTTACAGTACCTGGAGGCTTTTTGTTAAAACAGTGGGTAGCTTCACTGCTCGGGACAAACCAGAGACTCATGCACAACCATCACAAAAGCCTACGAACAGTATTTGATGCAGGAGGAAACAAAATTAAATTAAGATGCAAGGGTATGTAAACTTTTGAACAGGATGTGTAAATTCTGCTATTAATTTGTCTTTAAATAACAAGTAAATATTTTGTTGAATAGCTTCATCAAGGCAGCACCAAATAAAAACACAGAATAGAAAAAAGCTGAGTATAGTTAAAGTCTATCAGCAGGAGGATGTTTGTGGCCTCTTACCTGCAGCTGACAGGCAGACCCTGTTCTCCCCTCAACAAACAGACACTCTGTGCTCCTGCAAAGGTGGCGGCACAGTCCAAGTCTGTGTGCGTAATGAACTCACCCCACTTTGATACAGCAATGCGGCACTCAAAGTGGGGGGAGGCTGGTGGTGAGGGACTGCAGTGAGACAGCTGCAACAGCAGCAGAAACGAGCTGAGAGGAAAAGTACGAGAGATGAAGGAGGAACACACTGGAATAGAGCAGCGTTCAGTGACTCAGCATCTTATCCTCAATTAACTCCTGCTGGATAAGAACCGGATTGGCTCCCTGTGTGGGTCTGAAATATGACACCGACAAATTCCTAATATACATGTAGTATTATTATTATTATTATTAATGTTTATTACCAGGATATTCTATATGTAACTATTTCCATCTTTAGACAGTATTTAAGTACATCAGAAATTGTGTTTATCATAGGGGTCTGATCAGTTTCCTGGTCTGTTCTTTGAAAATTCATCAATAAATTATATTTTGTCCCCCATTCTTCTGCTAATTTGATATAGATGCTTCCATTTAATGTGTATTTTGTAGAACACATCAGAAAATCTCATGATCAGGTCTCTCAGACTTTATTTTTTTCTGCCTCTTATACAGACCAAAAGACTTCTATTGTTAATTGTAAAAAAAAAAAAAAAAAAAAAAAAAAAAAATTATATTATATACACATATACATATAATTTTTTTTTTTTAAGTTCAAAATTTATTTGAAATAGTATCTTCTGTAACATTACGAATGTCTGTCACTTTATGAACCCAATCTTTTGAACAGTAGTGCAAGTATCACCTGCTGACAGAGTAAAAAATTTGCCATTGTTCTTCGAAGCATTGCAAGATATTTGGTTTCTAAAAAGACCTAAAATTGTAAGATTCTCCTGTGACGTCACAGGAAGTTAAACCATTTTAAATTATTTTTTGGATGATTTATGTTTACCGGAATAGATCAAAGGGAGGCTAACATGTTAAATATTGTTCATTGTCAAATTAGGAATTAAGAAGTCAAATCAGACCAACATGGTTCACTACCATTTTTTAATCAGGGACATACTCCTGATGTGTTTAACACACATTCGGTCAAAAATTTAAATCAAACATGACTCAGAAACAGTGCAAATGTCAATCACTATTTCCTAAGCACTTGATCAATGACCGTCTAACTGGCTAACAGAATCAAGTTATTTCATACAGTTAATAACACATCTAGCTCAGCTTATTTGCGGTGCAAGTTCTAATAAATCACACAACAAACTAGTTGATTCTCTGGTCCGTTTCAAGAACGTCAGCTCTGACGAAAATAAAATAAAGCTACCACTTAAAATTCCCACAAATCTTTTTAAAAAGTTGCTTTTTTGTTCCCAAACTCAGCAGAGGAAAGCTTATTTGTTTATCATAGGCTTTCCCCATCAGTCTAGTCAGATCCTAAACAACCACCAAAGACTTTCCTTCGTCTGTATTTCCTCCATCTGTCAGTGAACAGCTCAGAACGCTTAAAGCACAGGAACGCCTCTCGCAGTGAACCTCTGGACTGCAGATAACGCACACGAACATCACACATCCCCTGCATGCCATGTCATTTCACTTTCACATTGGCTCTAGCGTGACCAATATTAGCTACACCTTTCTCCGTCAGTTCTTTTCAAATGTCTGATGTCCCAAGTCGTCCTGCTGCAAGCTGCGGCTACGTCCTGCGGCGCTTGGCTCCTCCAGGGCTGGAGGGGTTGCTGGAGTTCATCACCTTCTCCACGGCTCGACTCCTCTTCCTTTTTTCCCCGGCTGATTCTTTCGACCCGCTGCCCGTCTCACCTGAGCCCCCCCTCTCTGCCCGCTCTCTCTCTTTCTCGCGCCCACTGCCCGACCTCTCCGACATCTTCACGGAGGAATTGCTGCCTGACGAACGGAAAAGGGAGGGAGGAAATGGGGGAAAAAAGGGTGGGATATGGAAACACAAAGAACAAACCATATTAAAAACACTAGAAAATTAAACTTATTTCCACCTAAATTAATTATTTCTATTATAAATAAAAAGTGGTGTGTAATTTCAGCACTAAATGAAGCCTGACATTAGTTAGTGGCGGAAGGACCTGTTTCTCCAAACAATGGTAGACAGAGAAGAAAATTGAGCAGACATTTTTTGCAATTCAGTTTGGTGAACTACACACTTCACCTTTAACTTCATGTCTATAAAATTGCCATTTATAGATAACTTTTTTTCTAAAACTTATCCTCTTAATTAGTACGGAGCAGTGTTGGGCACATTACTTTAAAAAAGTAATTAGTTATAGTTACTAGTTACTTCTCACAAATAGTAACTGTGTTAGTAACTAAGTTACATCATTATAAAAGTAACTAATTACCAGGGAAAGTAACTATTGCATTACTTTTTTTTTTAATGTTCAAATGTCAAATAACTTTGGATGCCCCCAATATTAAATATGTTAAATTAATGAAATGGACACTAAAAAGAATAAATTATTATTATAAAACATTGTACATTAATCTACACTATTTATCTACTGACACTTATTATCAGTCAGTCAAGCATTATAATATAATATTATGGTAATTTAATATTATATAATGATAGAACTTTAGTAATTAGAAGAATAACCAAGTATGAATGCATATTTGTCATCAATATAAAACGCACTAAGGATTAATGAGTTGCTGGGTTCATGAATATTAATCACGTTGTCTGCAGTTCGCTCGAATTGATTTGCTGAAATCAAAACAGGGACGATAATAGGTGAGCGCCAGCCAATGAGATTGTCGTTTGTGCATTAGCCCCGCCCACTACCAGAGAAACCGGCAGTTCTTAAAAGCTGAAGAATTCCAAAGGAACGCCGTTATTTTGACAGGAAAATACAACAGAATATCGTTTACATGTAGCGCGTCAATTCTGCATGTTATGAAAGACTCTCTTGCTCTGCATCTTTCTTTGCGTGCGTGTATGTGAGAGAAAGCGACGGCGAGTCGTGCTTCACACTAGAGTTTATGGTACCTCAAATACAGCTACACTGCGCATCCATTCAGATGAACGGAAAAATTTAATTCTAATAATATAATATAGTAACGCCACATTTTATTGTCAGTAACGGTAACAGCGTTGTAACGAGGGAAACAGTAATTTGTTTGATTACTTGTTACTGAAAAAAATAATGCAGTTAGTAATGCCGTTTATTTATAACGCCGTTATTCCCATCACTGGTGCTGAGAGAAAGGTCAACCACATTTACATAATCAGCTTTACATAACAGCATAATTTGCCTTCTTAATAATTCAAGTATTTCTTCTAAAGCACCTGAAACTCAAGCACTAATAATGTGCTGACTTCCAAAAAATGCTTTTGCCATAAAAAAAATAAATAAATACCCACATCCCCCAATAAAGCTATTTCTGTTGTTTCTGCTCTATTTATGACAAAGCTGCTTGTTTTTAAACCTTTTTAGTTAACAGAAACTGGGAATATAATATACGATTAATATAATATACTCCCAAAATATAAATATATGCATAACTGCATGTTCTTCAGTAAAAACACTAGATATTGAGGAAAAATTAAAAGAAATACAGTTTCCAGATCACATCTTATGTTTTATTTTAATATTTTATTTTAGATATTTTAAGAATTATTTATTCATTTAAATTTATGGAATCCTGCAGACCCTTCAAATTATTCGCTGAGGCCCCCTTGTGGGCCCCGATCCCCTGGATGATCAAGAAATAAATCTCTGGTACTAATAAAGTATTATTTTCACCATTTTCCATTAATAAAGCCACTTAAGAACTTCTTCAGTTTTTATAAATGTGTTTATGAGCAACTGAAAGGCAAATAGCCAAGTCATACACATGTCCATGGATCACAAAACGTACCAAAAAAAGGGGGGGGGGGCAAAAAGGGGCGGTGGGGGAGTAGTGTTGACTTCGCACACTGGCACAATGGATTAGAAGTGGCATTATAATGCATTATAAATGTACCAAATCTTTGTTATTGTACTAAATAAATTGTGTAAGATTGTACATTTTACATCCTAGTCTACATTTTAATATTAGAAACCATTAGTATTAGATTCCAGATATTAGCCCATTTATTAAGACTCTGGATAATTGATTTTTAGAATAGAGATCACAGTTCTCCTAAGATTCTGAAGCAAAACATTAGACAAATACAAAATATGTTGGCTAATTCACTTAGGTTTCTTACAAAATGTTTTATTTAAATGAGTGTAAAATTTTATAAATGAGCCTATTAAAATAAAAATGTAAAAATTATTTGAAATATATGAACTTGTTTCGTTTTTGAATGAATCTCTTGACTGAATGAATTAGACATCAGATACATTTTAACAGCCACAGTCACCTTCTGGCATAACGTAACATTTATAATCGGAGCGGCGACAGAGAATTTTAAAGGCAGGTGCTCCGGGGATGCTAGATCAATGACAGGAGGAGCTGGGCAATAGTAAATATGACCAAAACAGGTTATTATTATTATTATTATTATTATTATTATATTAATAATAAAATCGCTGTAGGTGCATTTCAAGTATTTATGAGGAGTGTAGGAGTAGGCCTATTATTGCGCTTAATTTATGACATGGGGTGCCCGCGCAATTTTTTTTTTTTTCCCTGCGGAAAGAGCTTAAAATACTTATTCATTTTTGGATGCGCTTTCTGTCATCTGATGCAGTCTCTGTGGATGGAGCGCGTCGCAACAATGAACCGGCTCACAGACCTAAACTATACAGAAACAAATCTATAGAAAGCTTGAAATGTCTTCTACGAACTAATTCAAATAAAAAACAAATCTTCTCTAAATATGTAGTCAGTATGAAATTGTGCACGTCCACTAGCCTACTGTGGAGATGGAGAGTTTCTCATTTTGAATGCGGCTGCCGCAACATCAAAGTCTATATTCGGACTATAAATTTTATCCCAATACTTTCATTATTATTTAATGTTTGCAACACATAAATGTAGCCTACTGTATAGACTGTTTGTAAAGCTGTTTCAAACAAAGTTTATGATGAGCGCAGCTCTCTCTGGATCAGCGGCTGCGCGAAAGCAGGTTTAAATATTCCGATGTGATTGTGATTTCAATAGTTTAATAGACATGGTCTCATCGACATAGCAATAAGATTGAGTGTGTTTGAATCAAGATTGTGATCTTTTAATGAGTAATCCATATGAGCCTGTAGCCTATGTATTTTTGTATCAGACCTCAAAAGTTACCCGGGCCGCGATCCATGCACATGACCACTACTTAAAATGTAACAGTTTAAAGGGACAGTTCACCCAGAAATGAAAACTGTCATCATTGACTCACCCTCCTGTCGTTCCAAACCTGTATGAGTTTCTCTCTTATGTTGAACATAAAAGATAATATTTTGAAGAATGCTGGTAATGGTCCCGTTGACATCTATAGCATTTCTTTCCCTTCTATCGAAGTCAATGAGGACCAACAACTGTTCGGTTCTTCAAAATTCTTCAAGATACCTTCTTTTGTGTTCAACATTAGAAAGAAACTTCGGTTTGGAACAACATGAGGATGAGAAAATGATGACCAAATTTTCATTTTTGGGTGAACTATTACTTTACGCCAGGGGTCTCCAACCCTTCTCCTGGAGAGCTACCATCCTGAAGATTTCAGCTCCAACCCCAATCAAACACACCTGAAGCAGCTAATCAAAGTGTTCATGGTTACTTGATAATTACAGACAGGTGTGTTGCAGCAGGGTTGGAACTGAAGTCTGCAGGACTTGCCATGAAAAGAATGAAAGGAAAGAGTAAAGATATAAGGTAGCAAGTACCAAATACATGCATTTCAAATAAATGTTACACCATACTGCTGCTGCTGTTGTTCTTTCAATAAGCTAATTTAAAAAGGTACACGATAAATGAAATGGCAAAAGAACATTCAATAATAAACCTTTGTTTTTATCAAATTATGACAACACATAAAATATAAAAACGTGTAATAATTTATCCAGTGTAATAAAAGACCTTGATACACTATCATTGCATCGTTGTTGTGTTAGAGCAGACGCTCAAGCGTCGCGACACGTTTATATTAATCTACACCCCGCCTCCAGCAGTGCGGGGGGTGTTGGAACGTTAGAAAACAGTGTACCGTCACTTAGCCTTTTCGAACTTCATTTTGCCTCTACGAACTTCGTTTGAAGTATACCGGGGTCTTTAAGACAGCACTGTGGAAAAGGAGTCCCCTAATGCACTACAATGTGCAGTGCAAAATCCTAGATAGGCAAAGCAAGAGAAATGGTAATGGTTTTAATTTCCATTCAGTATTTGAACCTATATTTGTGTACCCTGTATATGGTTGTGTTCAGAGCATGTTGTAGTTACCGCAGTTCTTCTCAGAGCCGTTCACGTCCTTGGACTCGGAATCTTGGCAACACCATTAATGGCAAAATTAAAATTCTGTGTAATTTGCGTCATCAATAGAAAAAACCACAATATCTTATTACTAGTTGCGTGTTTGTGTATGATGTGGAGCAGGTTGTACAAATTTGAGCTCTCAGAAAATTCCAAGTTTAGGACACGAATGATTTTTTCAAGTCATACACTCATAATTATGATAATTCTGAAATAATGTGAACATACCTTATGCTTATTAGCTTATTGTATCGTAAGCAACATGCTAACACAACGTTCTACTCAAAATAGGTTTTGAGTGCATGTGTGCTATTTGTATGCCTACATAAAGTTGTGTGTTTTGACACGACAGCACAAATTGCCTTTTTAAGAATTCAAGTATATGGTAAAGTATCTGAAATGAAAGCTGCAAGAATGTGCTGACTTAAAACTGATTCAAGAAAATGAACTTCTGACATGAAAAATGTCTAATAATTATGATAATTCTGACTGAACACGCCTTATGCTTATTGGTTTATCGTGTTATCATGCAAACACAACACTGACTCTACAGAAGTTTTGAGTGTGCTTGTGCTATTTGCACACCACTGCCTATGTAGAGGGTTCAAAATCAGTCACTTATAAAGTTGATATGCCATGTAGGCAATAAGTATGGGACAAAACACCAGGTTTTGGAACAGAAATTGTATCTCTTATGGTTTTCAAGCCTAGAATTATATGTTTGAGATTTTAATAAGAAAAATTTTACTGTCTGCTTTAACAACTAACAATTTTCAAATTGAAGGCTGAATCAGCGTATATTATTTCTTCAACCTTGTGACTGGAAATTTCGGAAAAGCCGGTGAACTTGCAAGGGATCCCATTATCATATAAAGCTTCTGCTGCTGTTCAACAAACCTGTCCAAGCAAACCCTCAACATGCCATGCTTCATACACACAGAGAATAATAACAAGCTAGGGTGCACAGAACACATAAAAAAAGACAAAAGAGAAAGAGAAAGAAGGACAGCGAAAGAAAGACGGAGAGAAAGACGCACATGGTCAGAGGTCTCTGAAGGCTGTCTACAGAGGCCTCTGGTAATGAGCTGGTCTGTACTGAGCTCAAGCTGGAGTTTTGGAACAGAGCGAAACGTTTTCTTCTGTCCATACCTCGCAAAATCCTGGCCAGCCATACTGGGACCCAGACCTTTGAAAATGAGACACAAATGACCAGTGTGAGCCACGCTGAGCTTCACGCCAACTGGAGAACGATCCAGAAAAAAAAAAGTGATGCAATGACGCAGGTTTTAATAGACGGCTTTCGTCAAAAAAGAAAAAGAGAGAGAGAGAGAGAGAGAGGGAAAGGAAAAAGAAAGGGGTGAGTAGATGAGATTAAAAAAAAAAAAGAGAATGAAGGAGAAGAGAACCTTCTTCATGGGTTGCAGGTGGGTCACTTTCTTCTTTGAACTCTTCCTTCACGTCATCTTCAGATCCCACTTTACCTGCGCAAAGACAAAAAGAGCTTTTTTAGTAAATCAGTAAAAACAAATGGATCAACTGTAAATCACAATACAGAAACTAAGAGCGGCTCACCTTCCTTGACATCCTGTATGATCTCTTCAGGCAGCACAAAGCTCTTCTCTGAGTTTGGAAATGGGAGTATTTCTGATTCGTGCTGCAGCAACAAAAATAATGAATAATGATTAATGATTAGATTTGAGATGTATTCTAGAATCAACTCTCTTTTATCCCTGTTGGAAATTACAGAAATAAAAGAGGAGTAGTCAGCTGATAATTTGTGATAATTAATTTTATAATAATTAAATGATAACTTCTGATGATAAATGTAATTATATATAGTTAATTCTATACAATATATATATTTAACACTCAAAAGACTTCAAAAGTAGAAAATTTATAATAAATGCTTCGGAAGCTATAGTTATCAATTAAGTGCCCTGACATACAGTCACGGCCAAAAATATCGGCACCATTGCAATTCTGTCAGAAAATGCAACCCTTCTCTCAGAAAATTGTTGCAGTTGCAAATGTTTTGGTACTCGTTTCTTTATTTATTTATTTTTTGTTTGCATTGGAACAACAAAAAAAAGAACAGAAGAAAAGTCAAATCTGATACAATTCCACACAGAACCCAAAAAATGCACTGGACAAAATTATTGGCACCCTTAACTTAATATTTGGTAGCACCCCCTTTGGAAGAAATAACTGAAATCAATCGCTTCCTGTAACCGTGAATGAGTTTCTTACACCTCTCTACTGGAATTTTGGACCACTCTTCTTTTGCAAACTGCTCCAGGTCTTTCAGATGTGAAGTATGCCTTCTCCCAACTGCTGTATTTGAGATCTCTCCACAGGTCTTTGGTAATCATCAGATTTCATGATACCGTTCACACAGTCAAGGCATCCAGTGCCAGAAGCAGCAAAGCAACCCCAAAACATCTTTGAGCCTCCACCATGTTTTACTGTAGGGACTGTGTTCTTTTCTTTGAAGGCCTCATTTCTTTTTCTGTAAACAGTGCCATGATGTCCTTTATCAAAAAGCTCTACTTTTGTCTCATCTGTCCACAGTATGTTCTCCCAGAAGGATTGTGGTTTTGTCACATAAGTTTTGGCAAACTCCAGTCTTGCTTTTTTATGCCTTTGTGTCAGCAGTGGTGTCCTCCTGGGTCTCTTTTTCATTCAGATGGCGACAGTGCGAGCTGGCACTGTTGTACCCTGTGTCTGCAGATCAGCTTGAATTTGTTTGGAAGTTAATCGGGGTTCTTTATCCACCATTTGAACAATCCTTCGCTGTAATTTTTCATTAATTTTGCTCTTCCGCGCAGGTCCAGGGAGGTTAGCTACAGTGCCATGGGCTGTAAACCTCTTGATGATATTGCACACAGTGGACACAGGAACATTAAGATGGACTTGTAGCCTTGAGATTGTCCATGTTTAATTTTTTCTCTCAAATCCATAGACAACTCTTTACGCTCAGTGTTACACACAACACAAAGGTTGAGTCAACTTTTCTCCATTTTAACTGGTTGCAAGTGTGATTACTATATTGCCCACACCTGTTACTTGCCACAGATGTGTTTACAGGAGCATCACATGCTTGAAAAGCAATTATTCCCTACAATTTTGACAAGGTGCCAATAATTTTGTCCAGTCCATTTTTGAGTTCTGTGTGAAATTTGATCAAGTTTGACTTTTCTTCTCTGTTTTTTTTTGCGTTGTTGCAGTGCAAACAAAAACAATAAGCACGTGAATACCACAACATTTGCAATTGGAACAATTTTCTGACAGAATTGCAAGGGTGCCGATATTTTTGGCCATGACTTGGTCCATATATTGACACTATCATGAATTTTTATTAATATTTTGAATTTGCTTATTTTTATATTCTCAGTATATATATATATATATATATAGGGCTGTCAACCGATTAAAAAAATTTAATCGTGATTAATCACATGATTGTCAGGAGTTAACTCGTGATTAATCGCAACTTAATCGCACATTTTTATTTGTTCTAAATGTACCTTAAACTTTGTAGATTAAACCTTAAACTTTTCAAGTTTTTAATACTCTAATCAACATGGGCATGGATAAATATGGATGCTTTATGTAAATGTACGTTTATTATTATTGAAACCATAGTCAGCATAGAGCATGCAGACTAGACATGTTTCAAAGATCATAGATGTTTTTCAAAAAACTTGTTCATGTCTATTAGACACATGAAAAAAGAAATTCCTGGTTCCCTTTACTTCTCTTTCTTTGAACTAAGCAATTTACTGACCTGTTTACATTTTTGCACGACAGGGCAGCTCACTTCTTCTGAACATGCAAAATGTACATTTATTATTTATTATTTGATTTGTTTGCCTATACATACTGTATTTTGATGTTTGAAACTGTTTTCATAGATACATTTTACTGATAAAGTTTCTGTTGTCAGACAATAGAATTAATTTGAAATGGTGACTGAAACGCGACCCATTTAAGTCCCCGGACACGGACCGAACAGAGCAGAGAGTGAGAGAGAGAGAGAGAGAGAGAGAGAGAGAGAGAGAGAAGGCAAGACCTCGCACTCACGCACTCACTAAAATGCTGGTTTAATGTACTAAGACAGTGATGCTAAAAGACATGCAGGTGAGCCAGAATATTAACGCGACAAGTTTAAACGTTAAACGTTTTGCTCTCTTTAGAAAACCGTAATGTAGAAAGTGCTTATGGATTAAGACAGTGATATTTAATGTTCATATTTTGGGCTCATCTGTTTTTCTGCACATATTATGATTTATTAGTAAGGTGTGTACAGAATGTGATCTTTTATTATCACTGTCTGAAGAATATGCTTAACGTAAATAAACACGTTGTGTTCACATTTTGAGGTTATATGCGTATCTGCACATATGTTTTACAATTTTGTCTTTATCACTGTCTTAGTACATTAAGCCACTTTAAGTATTTCAGAAAGTCCCCTGTTCAAGTTCTAATTCACAAGCCTAGTGAGAGTCATACTGGCAAAGAAGGTAACGTTAATTATTAAACCAACAAAATCAAATGTTTCAAAAACACAGAAATGTGATTCTTTTATTGAGTGAGAGGCAGTGGGTCTAATCAGTGACATTAACAGATTTACTATTAGGCATCTTCTCACCGTTACATCACATTCTCATTCTCAATAAAAATTAGCGCCATTAAAATGAATTTCGAGTTAACGCGTTAACACTTTTGTATATATATATATATATATATATATATATATGTGTATATATATTGTATATATTAGTGTATATTTTGTATATATAAATATATATGTATATATATATATATGTGTGTGACCCTGGAGCACAAAAGCAGTCTTAAGTCGCTGGGGTATATTAGCCAAAAAAAACATTGTATGGGTCAAAATTATCGATTTTTCTTTTATGCCAAAAATCATTAGGATATTAAGTAAAGATCAGGTTCCATGAAGATATTTTGTAAATTTCTTACCATAAATGTATCAAAACTTCATTTTTGATTAGTAATATGCATTGCTAAGAACTTCATTTGGACAACTTTAAAGGCGATTTTCTCAATATTTTTATTTTTTGCACCCTCAGATTCCAGATTTTCAAATAGTTGCATCTCGGCCAAATATTGTCCGATCCTAACAAACCACACATCAATGGAAAGATTATTTATTCAGCTTTCAGATGTATAAATCTCACTTAAGACTGGTTTTGTCGTCCAGGATCACATATATATTTACATTTATATTTATTTATTTTCCATGTTTTATCCTTTTTTGGTTTATTTTAATACATTAAGTTAAACTAGTTTGCCTTGCAAACTAAAAAAAATAAGTACTTATTTTATTTCAGTTAAAAAATATTTATTATAGTTTACATTTATTTTATTTCAAGTAACAAAAATGTATTAGGGTTTAATTTAGCATTTTTCTCACTAGTTTTTCTATTATATTATTTGCATAACAATGAGAAGTTGAACTGAAAAAGTACATTTTCAATCTAGAGTTTTGAATCCCACATATAATACATTACATTATTATGATGTGCAACGCATGCAGTGAAAGTATATCATAAAATAAATGTCATAAACCCAAGAAAGCATGAGTTGAGTTGTCTTACCAGCGCCTGCATGTCATACATGGTGCTCAGGTGATCCCAGATGACTTTAGATGACACCTGCCTGCCGATGTTCTGACTGAACTTATCGCGAATACAGATCATGTGGAAATGTCGATTCACTCCTGAAGATATGAAACACAGAGTTTCACAGAGACACTCACCTTACAGCACAGAAAACACCTTTGTGTTGCTGTAAATTAGCCTAGCCATAATGCTATCATGCTAGTTAGCAGCCGCGCTAATGTTTGCTAACATCAACACACATTCACCGCTACACTCCCTCCATAAACACAATATTAGTGCTTAAAAAAATACAAATATTCAACGATAGTCTACAATAAATCTCAAAACTGTAACAAAGCCGCGCATGCGATCACTATATTCGATTTACTTTTAACAATTAGCGAATGGACTCGATAAATCTCAAAGAATCACTGAAAAACCTTCAAATTATCTCTAAAATGCTTTATCAGTATTTTAAAATCTGATTTGTATGATTAAATAATTACATTATTAATTGATTTTAGATACTTAAGAGGTAAAAAGGAGCATATGGTCTTATTTATGATGTTATAAGCTATTGTTTCACGTGTGGAGCTCAGGGCCTGTTATTCACATAAATCAAGAATGAACTCATCTTACCTACGGGTTTATGACCCAGCATTGCGTGAAAAAGACACACTTCTACTTCTTGACTCCATACGATCGATTCCTCGGCGGTACAGATGCCGGTTTCTGCTTGTTTTTCGTCGGATGGCACAGTCTCCGCTTCCCCCATGTTTCTGCAGTGACACACACTCACTGATGCTTCACTCACTGCTGCAGGTCCAGTTCATCACCACAGGACTCGACACAGCGATCACAGATAAATAACAGACACAGGCATTCTGATAGACTTATTGTGTGGTTTCATCAAGCGTTTACCTATTGGCTATTTGCAAAAACAATTATTTATCATAATTTCAAGGTTTGCTTTTTTATTTCTTTGGAATAGTTCTATTTATTTATTTAGGCTTTGTTTACATCAGTATTGCTTAAAAGGGTTTGTTATTAATTGTCTGTTCACATTTATTATGTATATAATTTTGTTTATATTGTCAGATTTTCAAAGTTTGGCCTTTTATTTATTTTTTAATTATCAGAATTGCACTCTTTTGCTTACATGTGATTGTTAATAATAGTCTCATCACATTCATTTGATGCAATGTATATTATTGTTTAGATTATAGTTATCATAATTCCAAGGTTTGCATTATTTATTTATTTATTTGTTTGTTTGTTAGAATGGCACTCTTTTACTTGAAGGCTTTGTTAATAATGCATGCCATATATTATTGTTTATATAACCATAATTCTACGTTTGCACTATTTTATTATTATTATTATTATTTACACATTCAATTTGCACATTTTTATTTGCAGGGGTTTGTTACTAATTGTCTGTTCACATTCATTTAAAGCACTTTATATTATTGTTTATTTCATAATTTCAAGGTTTGCCCTTTTATTTAATTTGAATATTTTAATTTTACCACAGAATGACATTCATTTGCTTACAGGGGTTCGTTATTAATCTAATTTTCTGTTCAAATTTGTTTAATAGATGGATCGTCATGAAGAAATAGATACTAATGATAAATATTTCCCCATTTTGACATTGGCCAATTAACAGTATTTAGCAAAATTGTCCAAAACTCTTGTCGATGGATAATGCACAATTTCATTTTTTAAACATTATTAATTAATTTCTAGTGCATAGTGTGTAAAAAAGTGTTTCATTTCATTAATAAGTGTACATAACCTAATTTATACAGTACTGTATGATCTTTACACCTAATCATGATCGAGACAAATTTCCACAACTGTCACAATCACAGCCAATCATCATAACATATTTGATGTTTAATGTGCAGTTATGTGAAGCAGAGTTTGGACCAATGGGGTTTCATGGTGTGTGGTACAACTCTTCACAATGCCTCAGAAACACATACCAAGTGATGCACAAAATCTGTGTGTCTTTGTCTTTTAATTTCTGCAGAAATGGTCAGTTCACATACAGAGACAGCCCACACATGCATTTATACTGATACATTTGTCCAAACAGGGTGGCCTTGACACAAAACAGTATCTTCTTGAGATTAACTGTGGCCTAAAGATTGGTTGCACCCCTCACTAAATTGCAGTTTGCCACATACACACAGAACATAAAAAAGATACATCATATGAAAGAATATTGAGTAGATAATATACAAATTAAAAGATAAATCAACCCCCTTTTGATTATTATTTGATTACTACAGTATTTACATTCCCCTATATTTACTTCAAGTGTGCTAATTTACTAAGATTCAAAACACACCGTCACTCTCATAGGGCAAGAATGAGCATTTTGCTTTTTTTGCGGAACATAGAAATTCCTATCACATGTAGCAAGCTTGGTTAAACCTTTAGTATTTAGACAATAAAAAAACACCCCGTTTTTCCATTTAAATTCTTGTCTCATATCACAGACAATGACCTGCTTTAAACCCTTTGCCTGTTTCACGATCATCATCTGATCATGCAAATCACACAGGGCCACAAACATAGCAAAACCAGTATCACAGCCAGTATTAACCATCAACCCAATATATTCAGCTTTCTGCAACATTCCCTTTATCCAGTTCCAGGGCTGTTGAACTTCTTGGACTTTCAATGTTTCCTCCTCAAGTCCTTGACCACCACGAAATCTCCAGGCTTGATATTGTGCAAAACTCCCTCAGCTGGCACCGGCAAGGCATCCTTGACCTGTTGTTTTGGTGGCTTCTTCTAATTTTGAAATACATTCATTCAGTCAAGCAAGCAAGCCTTCATTGCTGTTGTTAGCAGAAAGGTTAGTAAGTGAATCAGTGTCTGCAAGTGTTCTGCAGGGCTTTCAGCGGTCACGTCCTCTACTCCGGCCCCCCTCTCTCCTCTCGGTCTGCCTTGGCTTTAGTCACTCCAGTCGCTGTCCGATTGCTAGGGCAATCCAGTGTCCCTTCTCTCCGCAAAAAAAACAGGTGTCCGGATTGACTTTTGACAATCTTGGTCCTCGCCCTCGTTTGCTTTCAACTCTGCTTTTTGGTTGATCTGTTTTCCCCTGCAGAGTCTCATGCATAGCCAGGAGCAATTCTTTCTCACTCCTTTCCTTTTTCTTCTTTTCTTTGCCCTCATGTTGTTTTTCTGCATGGATTGCATGATCTCTGACTGTATCCAGTCTAGCCTTTTCCCATCCGATGCAGCTCTGTTTGACTGCTGTGCTCAGTTCAGGTCTCAGTCCATTTAGAAACCTGGTCCGCATGAATGATTCCCAAATGCCAGGTCGATCACCTCTGTCCGGCGGTTCTGCTATTCCGCTGTGTTTGTTGAAGGTCTCATACAGTCGCACATAATAGTCCTGCACAGCCTCATCCTTGCGCTGTATGCAAGAGTCAATCTTTGCAATATCCACCCTGACCAGGAATGCAGTTTTAACATGCTGACACAGAAGCTCCACTGCGCTTCGATACGGTTCGTTGTCAGCATGATTCCATTCCACGTGTGTTCTGGCGGCGTTTGCTGATGGAAAGTGTTTTCCAACTTTATGCCAGTCGGTTGCGCCCAGTTTGAGCATAAGAAGGCGTTTGAGTTCTTGCAAGGTGGGGCTGAATTCTTCACAGAAGATCTGTAACTCATCAGCGAACTTGATTCCGGAGTGTCTGGGGTGAGGGAGATGAGTCATGGCTTCTCTTAAGTCTTTCTCTGACCACGGTTGAAACACCATGTTTGTTTCATTGGGTCCAGTCGCCTGGACCTGCTCCCCATCCTCCGGACCTTCCTCATTTGGATCATCCGATTCAGGCTTTGGTCGTTCAGACCTGGTTCTCATTCCGTGTCGTTCTCCTTTTTTGTTTTTGGTGGTTCTGAGTGGCGTGGATGACAGTGTGGACGTGGTTGCTGTTTCTTGGTTTCGGTTGAATGGCGATGCTGATGTACTGTGTGATGGGGATGGTTGTCGATGTGGCCAGGCATCGAGGTCGTGGTCCACCTTGCACTGCGGTTCTCTAGAAGGACTCAGAGAAGATTTTGGAGCAGTATCACCTCTTCTGTTGCCTTCCTCGAATGGCATTTCATTTGAAGCTCGTTTTTTATCTTCTTCTTCCAGCCAGAAACTCATGACCTTTTTGTGTGTATGAAACTTGGCTTTCTGTTTATTTTTCCGTTTCCCTTCATCTCTTAATTTACTTTCACATTTTTCCAAACTGTCTTTCACTCTGTTTAAAGTTGTCACACTAAACGTGATTCCAAATTCATGATTTCCAATCCATTCTAGTTCCACATCCATAATTTTCTCCCCATATCCCTTTTTCATTTCTTTATAAATTGGACTGTCCAGAACTTCTAGGTCAACCCTGAATTTGCTACGTCCAGACCCCATACTTTAGTAATAAACCAAGTCTTTGTCTGTCGAACACGTTCTTTTAACCCCTCACGCCGTCGCTGTGTGGCTCCGCACTGCCTTGCATGAAGTCTTGCTTGTACCTCCAGTACACTAATGCCCCTCCCACAACCTTGTCCCGCTAACTTGCAGGACTTTCTCACGACCTTGTAAGACCTGTTCCACTATCTTGTGGAATGAGTGGGAGGCTTGGACTTGCTTTCTCAAACCCTTTTATTCAATCCTTTAAATCATTTTTAAAATGAAAATTGGAATTTCAAAATCAGTCTCAGTGTTTTGCACGTTTCTCTAATTCAATGAGATCCCTAGGTGAAGGTCTGGGCCTTCTAATACTGTTTTTTTGGATTAGGATGATCAGTCACTGACATTTTCAGGTCTGGACGAATCACACACGGGATCCCATCTTTGTCTCTATGGTTGTTGTGGAAAAATTCTAAATCAATTAATAAATGTGAAACAGAGAAGGAAAAACCTGTCAAAGATTTATTTATTTATTTTTTTTTAAATTTCTGCAGAAATGGTACAGAGAAAGCTCTGTCTGTGAGGTTCTCACACCCGCCTTTATACTGATAAAGTTGTCCAAACAGGTTGGCCTTCACACAAAACAGTATCTTTTTGAGATTAGCTGTGGCCTGAAGATTGTTTGTTCCCCTCACTGAAGAACACTTACCCAAGATTTCGGTCAAAGGTCTAACTGCAGTCTGCCATAAGAGATACATCATAGGAAAGAATGTTGAGTTCATAATATAGAAATGAAAAAATAAATCAAAATAAGACTTTTTTTGTATCACAGCCCCTTCCATACTGAACATTAAACAAGAAAACCTACAAATATACCACCGGAAAGATTAGAACGGTGTCTCAAAGTGTGAATTCCCCATTGAGTTTTCCAAATTGTTGGTGTCTGATTTACAAGAATGACTTTCTTGAACAACGATGGAGTTTGCATTACTCCATTTACAATATAAAAATAAGGCTTTCCTTTTCATATGACCTCTTAAACCTCTTACTAAAAATGGAAAACCTTTTAAAACAAATAACAAATGTAAATGTAGTGCAAGAAACTTTGGCTTAAAGAAGTTTTATTTTTGATTTTCATGTTTGTATGGATACGTCACCCCTTTAAATGAACTGAAAAAGAATGCTTATTTGGCAATGCATATTACAACATTTTAGATGAGAATGATTAAACTAAACATTCTTTGTAAAATTCTTTTGAACAATAAGTATATTTATGAAAATAGCCTGTAAGCTGTATCATATTTAATATACAAATTTCTAGGGCTTATACATTATAGACCAAAACTTTACTAGAAAACCTGTTGTACACAATATACTTCATGCCTCCTTTATTCTGATTGAAAGTTTATACTTTTTTAAGTAAAGTTTTTTTTTGCTCAGAAATCTTCAAAGATTTTCATAACAAAAATGTAAGATAAACATTTACTGGACTGAAGCAACTTGGGTTTACTTGATTATTCATGCACCATTTTTTAAATGTTAAAAATTAAAACTTTTTACATTTTTTCATGTTAATGTACATGTCAAATGTGACACAACAGGCTTTTGGGGAACATTTATTTTGTTCATCTCTCAGTTACCATTGCAATGAATTGCATTTGAGCCATAGAAGTCTGATGTATAAATATGATACTCAACAAAAAAACACATTTGTACGGTAACCAAAAGAGCTCAACGTGCTCCAACTTCAGAAAACACATGCAAATAGAAAAAGCACCAGAAAATTAAGAAAACATCTTCATCACAACACAAACAAATAAAGAAATGCGCTGCAAATACTCACAACACAAATAAATACAGAAACGTGCAAGTAGCACAGACCATAACAATATTACCTCAACAAAATGAAAATTAATGTTTTTGTTTTTGTTTATTATTTTTTTGTTTGTTTTTTTAAATTTTTTATTACCATTATGTAACCACAATTGTACAAATACCATGGTTAAACTATGGTTAGTGTAGTAATTCCATGGTTAATTTATGCATAGTTATCACAATTTATATAGTAACCATTTTTTGTTTTTATTTATTTTTAATATAATAAATGTATTTATTCATTTATTTATTTATTTATTTCAATACCATAGGCTATGGTAAATGTTTGTAAGGAGAGTTAGAAGAAAAGTAGTTTTGTAAGAAGAAAAGTAAGTTAGCCAGCTTACTTAACCTTTCACAGTTACAGTAATTGTGTATTTCGTCAGCTTATTTAGGCTAATAATATCCAAAAACAAAAAAGCTAAGGAATCATATGATCAGGATGTTAAAATAAACAAAAATCTCCTTTCAGAGCAAACACTGATCAATAGGTCTCAGCCATGTTCGTCACTTTGCTGTTCCCTTAAACATGGTCTGTGCCTATTTACAAATGCAAATATTTGCATGTTTTTGGTTGAGTATCATATTTCACACACACACACACACACACACACACACACACACACACACACACACACACACACACACACACACACACACACACAGACAGTCATTTCACTGTCATCTCAGTATACCTGCTGCCATACTTTAGCTTCTGCTTAATGGGACTTGTAGATCTACTTAAGAGTTTGTTTAGCCAAAATATCCACCTTCTCATTTCCCTCAACCCAAATGAAATGCGTAGATATACCTGCCCACAACTTTTATTGGCCTATTGTACTTCATACGGAATATCTTGTAACACATGCGCTTCTTCTTGTGTTTGTGATAAATGTACCTTTAAAGTAGACAACAAAAAAAGTAAACAAAGCCCTTAATTTAGAACCTCGTTTTCAAAACCCACCTTTTTTTCTGATAAACAAATTTACATTATAAATCTGTTAATTATTTTAGCAAAATTTTATATTCACAAGTCAAAAGTGATTCAAAAGAAACCACCGTATATTACATTTTGTAACACTGATCTTAAAATATACTTTGAAACTTATGTAACTGCCCTAATGTATGTATAACGTTTTTGTTTTATTTTATTATATTTTTTATCCTCTTTTTATTTTGTTTAATTTATATGTTTGGATTCATTTTATTTTGTTGTTGTTGTTTTGAATGCTTTGAGATGTACAACATCGCCCTATGTTTGCCTTATGCTTTTGTGTAATGAAACACAATTTAAAAAAAAAAAAGCACTTCTTTTGTGTTTTATGGCGGTTGGCATTTCCGCCACCTACTGGGATGGAGTGAGAAGTTCAGATGGAGGAATGGGAAAGAAAAAAAAAAATCATAACTAAATCCTTCTAATCAGATCTGTATCTCGCGCAAATATGTAAGTAGAGCATCATATACCCATAGCTGTTTCTGTGCATTCTGAAATATCCTTTAATGTTAATATATTAATTTCTTAATTTATCAACAAGCTGTTTCCTTTGTCTTGTATATGACTCACACTATTGTAGAATTACATGTTCAGCTGTTTCTGGCATTTCACAATAAGTGCAGCAATCTGACTCACTTTTCCCTGGTGTGCAGGGAAGAATTTAGATTGCTGTGTCCTATGCGGATCCTTCTGCCTCCATATTTTCTGTTTTCAATGCCCACTTTAGGCTGAATATTGAATAAGTGTCTCCCTGTGTCTCTTTATTCCAGCTGTCTACCACATGCTTCTGGCTACTGCTTTAATAATACATTTTGCTTCAGTCTTGCTTAATTCATGGCATATCACAATGCATTAACTGAAATAAAAACAAGCTTTTGGAAGATTCACATGCTACTCAACTGCTTAGACATCACTTGCAGGGAAGACAGCTCTGATTGGTTTTCCTGCAGCTGTACATCATATCATATCATATCCAAAAAGTGCTAAGTAATGTGTAATTATTATGCTTGAAACACACCAATACATACAAGAGAAGATTTGTTTATGTAAAATAATAAATTGTGTAAAATTACAGCAAAATGATCTCAAAAGCTGAGCAGATACTATTAAAATAAATAAAGTAATTAAGAAGTATTAAAGAAATAAAGCTATTCCAACCTGCAAACTCACAATAGTTTTGTAGAGTTTACAATTTTTGCATTGCTAATTTTTTCCCCCAAAAAATATTGACTTAGGAGTAATTTAAGACTTTTTATCATTTAAAAAAAAAAAAAAGTAATAAATGTGCAGATTTAATATTAAATTAATATTAATAAATTGTTAGTGAAATATACATGTTATATGTATAGTGGATAAAGTAGACAATAAAAAACTGTTTATTCATACAATTACTTGAAAACAATTCATATTTCATGATAAACTAAATAATTCAGTGTTAAAAGTTAAACACAAAGCACAAACAAAAAAAAAAATCACAAAATTATTTGTAAATATATTATGAAATATATATTTAAAATGGCTGTCAATCAGTCGTCAAGCGAGTGTCTGCCCACTTCTAGTGGTCAGTGAATAACTCCCATCCATGTTAACACCTCTCCGTCTCTTTATCTGCAGATGAACATGATTTAACCAGCACCATGAAGAGCTGATCATATGTAGTTTAGAGGTCTGTAACTCAGGCCACTGAAAAACCCTGAGTTTATGCAAAAAATGAAAGCTTTATTGAAAATGCACAGGTTTTTGGACCAATTCCAAAGTGGGAAATTGTTCTGAAATATTCAGTATTAAAAAAAACACAAACATGACATGACCCAAAAACTAAAAGGGAGAGAAACAAACAGTCCAAATGAACAACAGTGTGTAAAGGTTTCAGACACAGCCATGAATCACGCAGCCAGCAGAACAGTTCCACCGCTCGTCATCCAGCGGCTCATGCATACATCTGCACTGCAGATCTCCAGACGGGGCGTCAGTGAAGGAGCTCTTAGAGAAGTTCACCCACTCTTCAGTGACGTTTACGCCACACACCTGGCACAGCTCTGCAGCCAGCGCGTCTTTCAGAAAGAGGAGGTGTGCCAGTCTCTGGAGCGGGTAGCGGCAGTTGCGGCTGCTGTGTCCGTGGCTGTAGAGCAGGAGCAGGTCTCTTCTACAGGGCAGCAGGTGTCTGTGGACGGCACAGACCTGAATGAAGTCCAGTCTCTGGGCTAGACGGAGCAGCCGAACTGGGTTGCGCTCCATATGTGCTCTGCTCACAGCCAGAGCCAGCTGAACAGCCGGAGAGCTGCGTATCCTCTCGGGCAGCTCAAGAACATGTTGAATGGCTTGAGATGAACCTGAAAACATGAAAAAAATATAACAGTTGATCTGTTTATCTCTTTTAGAACTCCATTAGTGGTTTTTACCATATGTACACTAAGAGAGAGTTCACCCAAAAATGAGAATTCTGTCATTAATTACTCAGCCTCATGTCGTTCCAAACCCGTTAGACCTTCGTTCATCTTCAGAAACACAAATTAAGATATTTTTGATGCATTCCGAGAGCTCTCTGACCCTCCATAGACAGCAAGGGTCCTAACACGATTAAGGCTCAGAAACATATCAAGGAGATCGTTAAAATAATCCATGTGACATCAGTGGTTCAAGCGTAATTTTACAAAGCTACGAGAACACTTTTTATGCGCAAAGAAAACAAAAATGTTTTTTAGAGTATCAAATACGTAAACAACGTCTATACGCTGTTTACGTTCAGATCAAAGCGTAAACAATGTATCCGCGTACGGTGCTGCTGACACAGAACAGCACACGTTGTTTACGTATGTGATACTCTCCAAAATGGCGCTATAGGGTGACGCACTGGAGACGAATTGTTGAATAAAGTCGTTATTTTTGTTTTCTTGGCGGATAAAAAGTATTCTCATAGCTTTGTAAAATTACGGTTGAACCACTGATGTCACATGGATTATTTTAACGATCTCCTTGATACGTTTCTGAGCCTTAATCTTGTAAGGACCCTTGCTGTCTATGGGAGGGTCAGAGAGCTCTCGGAATGCATCAAAAATATCTTAATTTGTGTTTCTGAAGATGAACAAAGGTCTAACGGGTTTGGAACGACATGAGGGTGAGTAACTATCCCTTTAAGTGTGACAAAGTAAGATGTGAAAACAGTGAAATATATGCGGAAGCATTAATGTAAATGTGAAAAAACACAGTGTATACAGTGTTATTTTAGTGTTATTTATTAAAGCAATAAGCCCAGTGAAGCCGTGGTTTACAGTGAATTTACAACAGATAAGGGGTGTTGTTATGACAAGGAGCAGAGTGTCTAAAACCCCTCAGCTGTTGTAAATTCAATGTAAACTATGGCTTCACTGGGTTTTGCTGCTTGTATAAAAGGGTTAGCATGCGCTTAGCCCACTCATTAAGAAGAAATTCACAACAAAATCCGACAAAAATCTAGAATAATTTACAATGGCTCAACCAATCATAATCAAGGACTGCAACTTGACTAGAATGTTTTAGAAATACTATAATAGTTTTTATTAATATTTAGCAGTTATTTTCATATTTCATTTTAATTTTAGTTTAAGTTTGAATAATTTAGTTATATGCTTTTGTCCTTTTCATTAGTTTCTATTTTACTTGCCAACATTTCTAAGTTTTGTTTTTAAAGTTCATCTAATATTTATTTCAGCTTTATTTCAATTAACATAGTTTTTCATCGTTTTTTGTTTTAGTTTTAATTATAAAACCACACCCAATCCCATTCCAAAATATTATATTATTTTAAGCAAAGAACAAATTTATTCTCATGTGCGTTATGTATTAGGTATGTTCCGCTCCCTGACAGACAGCATGTTGAAGCCGTCCAGAGCACCATTTCCTCCTTCTTCTCGGAAAGTGATGATATAGCCAAAACATCCGATAGTGTGGGTTTTATCAGGAAATGTGTGTGTACTCTCTGGAGCTCTGCAGGGTTCTCATAAATACTCTCGTGTAATCCTTATCGTGTATTTTCTTTTGACAGACAAAATGTTTAATTCAGCTGTCACAGATTAAAAACTTAAAAGAAATGTAAGTTGTTGTTTTTTTCCAAAGAAACTCATAAGAAACTTTCTCAAAAGAAAAATCTTGGTAACACTTTAGAATAGGGCACGCTTATTCACTATTAACTACGACTTTTCCCTCAATAAATTCCTAATGTTCTGATTATTAATAGTTAGTAAGGTAGTTGTTAAGTGTAGGATTAGGGATGTAGAATAAGGCATAAATATGTGCTTAATTAGTACTAATAAATGGCTAATATTCTAGTAATATGCATGCTAATAAGCAACTAGTTAAGAGACCCTAAAATAAAGTGCAGATCCTGTTGTAAATAATAGTAAAAAAAATCACTTTTTAAAACTGTCATTCCATTATTTCTCATTAGCAGCTTTTGATTAATACAAGATTTTAGTCATACAGTTTAAACCTATTTATAAAAAAATCATTAAAAATGGAACAAATCAACAAAAACAAAAAAACAACCTTACAGTGAATCAATACACTGAGAGCTCTAGCAGCTTCCTCACTTACCCAAGTTATAGAGAAGACTCAATGCCTGAAACTCGTCTTGATGCTGGTGCTTCCCATCTCTGTAGCTCTCCAGCAACCAGCTCAAGCATTCCTGCAGGTGAGTGTCATTGATGCGCGGGTCAAAATACTGAAGCTGTTGCCCGCAGAGTCTGTAGGAGGCGTAGAGAAGGAAACGC
Source organism: Acrossocheilus fasciatus (assembly GCA_036784905.1). NCBI lineage: Eukaryota > Metazoa > Chordata > Actinopteri > Cypriniformes > Cyprinidae > Acrossocheilus > Acrossocheilus fasciatus. Next base: position 8,463,081 of record CM071960.1, read on the forward strand.
ACGCTTTTCTCCAGCACGGCCACACAGTCCGGCCCCGACACACGCTGGATAATCATGTCCTGTCGAACGCTACGCAGACGGTCAAACACGAAACTGTAGACCTGTGGGTCATAAACAAGACAGGCTTGAAATGCCCATCATATTACAGATAAAGGAATGACAAAATGCCATTTTCATACCTCTGTCCACGGCTGAAAAGTAGAAGAAGCTGCAATGTCATCGACTAGGTAACACACAGTCTTTAAAAGCACAGATGGCGGTCGAAGGTCGCTGGCTCTCGTGGAGTCTTTCCCCGCGGCAGGTCTCGAATACTCTTTGACCGCACACGAGACATCAGCACGCGGCAAACGATCCCGCTCTGTGCCGGCCACCATCTCAAACCTGTGCAGGCGATTCTGTGCTTCCCGCTGGCGTATTTCATAGGCAGGACACATAGTCATACAGGTGCCATGAGGCACTGGGTCCTCAGCTTTCTGCTCCACCACACGTTCCCTGTTCGCTCGACCCTGCTCCTTATGCCTGTGTCCTCGGCCCCTCCTGGACTGATGCCACCTGAACATTAAACCAGACAGAAGACATACAAATAAATGTATAATGTATGACAAACTGGCAGCAGCTGCTAATGATTGCTGCAGGTGATTCAGAATTATCTGACACTCAATAATTATTAGACCATATATTGCTGAATAGATATATAGAATAGAAAATTATTCTATTTATTAAAATAGAAAACTTTGATATATGTGACCCTGGACCACAAAACCAGTCATATATTTGTAGCAATAGCCAACAATACAAAGTATGGGTCAAAATTATATATATTTTTTTATGACAAAATCATTAGGACATTAAGTAAAGATCATGTTCCATGAAGATATTTTGTATATTTCCTACCGTAAATATATCAAAACTTCATTTTTGATTAGTAATATGCATTGCTAAGAACTTCATTTGGACAACTTTAAAGGCGATTTTCTCAATATTTGGATTTTTTTTTTTTTTTTGCACACTCAGATTCCAGATTTTCAAATAGTTGTATCTCAGCCAAATATTGTCCTAATAAACCATACATCTATGGAAAGCTTATTTATTCAGCTTTCAGATGATGCATAAATCTCAATTTCCAAAAATTGACGCTTATGTCTGGTTTTGTGGTCCAGAGTCACATTAGTTTCAAGTATTGCAGAAAGGTCTGGAAGATGCTCACTGCGAACTTTTCGAATAACTTTTCTCTTTACTGACATAAATGTATCTCGTTTATGACTGAAAACGGATTATTTCCAAACCGCAAGTTATGCAGTTATAACAATCTGACATGTGCATTCTGTAACCTGCTACTTGTATGTTCTGCTTTATACTGTACGAACGGAGACTGTTTCTGTCTGAGGACACTCTTTGCATCAAATGGTTAAGTTAGGCTTTCTGACTGGTATTTAAACATGTGTTCATGGCATATCATCGTGCGTTAATCAAAATAAAAACAAGCTTTTCGGAGACTCACCCGATGCTCATGGCTGTTTTGTTCATTGGTCGGGTCACTTGCCGTAAAGACAGCTCCGATTGGTCGCCGGGTTTCATGCAATTGTACGTCATATCCGACAAGTGCTACGTATTTATTATGCTTTGTAATTTACACTTTAAAGATGTTGCTTGTTGTTTTGAAAATTAAAACAAATCTTAAAATCTACTTTCTTATCCTTGTGGAAAATTAATATTTTTTTTACAAAGGTTTCTTAAGAAAATACCCACTCTGATAGATTTCTTATGTGAAGTATAACATTTAATCAAATCGCTATTAATAATAATAATAAAAAATAAAAAAAATAGTTTTTTGAAGAAATATGAGATCTTCCGTGTGCCATGATTGATAACCGTTTTGCTTTTTTCCCCTGTTTTGTACTACGTGGAAATGTTACACTGTGCAAGAATGATTATATCTTTATATATATATATAATAAATAAGCATTCTAAGATATATTACTGTTGCTAGAAATGGTCTAGATTCCTAAAATGTTTGTTTACATTATTGTATTGTTTTCTTGAAATAGATTTTATGTTCAGTTTTTTTAGGAAAAGTGGATTGCATATCCGAGCATGAAAAGCAACAACCATAATTTACTTCATAATTCCCTTCACAAGTCAGTTCAGTTAGCAGTAATTAATGTTAGGTGTAAAGGACTTTAAAGTTATTAATAAAATATAAGTATGGTATCACATATTCCTCTATCTATATACACTGATGATACTGTTTGGGTTGTTGCACTTGATTTAAAAACAATTTAGACCATAAAAAAAAAATTTGAACAAAACACATGAATCAATATGGTTGTTTTTTTTAAAAATGCACTCCACCACCAGTCTGATTGAACACATGACACATTCTTTTAATCATTCTGCAGCAATGTATGAAATAAACACCTACAATTCATTGATTATTAACATGTGCCATTTATTTAATTGTAAACCGATGCAATAATGTATCACAGCGTGGAGGGACAAAAGAGAGTCTGGGCTGTGCTCAGTCCGATCTCTTCTTCCTCCAATGACTGCTCGATTAAAACGGTCTCTCGGCTAACAAGTGAGGACACCTCCAGAAGATCAGAAAAAGTCCTAAAATGAAAATAAATCCAAAGACATAATCAGTTAAAGTTTAAATAAAGAATGGCACAGACAAAAAAAAAAAATTATCAAGCTCTGTAAGGTGCGAGTCTTTCTTGTATGGAGACTGAAGCACTCCTACCTTGTCACCTGTTGGCTGATTGCATTAGCTGTATCTTCCATCTGTTTAAGACACTGTTTTGAAGCCTCACAATCAGTGGGAATGTCCTTCGTATAATGTTGCAAGACATGTTCACTCTGATTCAGAGATTCAACAGCTTTGTCTGTGCAAGAGAAATATTATTCAATAAACTGGGTTGGAATCACTATAAAATCAAAAATCATCAATTGAATTGACAAAACATTTTCAGATAGAAAGTCAAATATAATATAAAATAGTATCGACAAAAAAACATTTTTTTCCTTCAGGTTAAGCATCTCACTTAAAAACTGGTCGGCGTCCTCTCCAATGTCCACGTTCTTCACAGGAAGACTGTGTCTCGTGGCATCAATGGCAGTGGCAAATGACTTATAGTCCTCTGCAAATGTGTTTACTGCAGCAGCAACAGGACCTAAAGCCTCCATCTGCATTAAAGAAGAGGGACTCAAATGTGAGATGTGTCAACATGGAGATTTAAGCCACAGTGTTAAATGTGTGAAGATGACCTGTAAGTCCAGTAAACTGTTCAGCTGTTTCTGCTTCTCCATCAGCAGATACTGTCGTTTCTTGCGATTAACTTGAGCGGATAACTGCTGCTCTTTGTCCATCACAGCCAGAATATTCCTCTCAGCCTCCTCTCTAAATTTTCGGGTATTATGCTCAATCTAGACAGAGAAACATAAAAACTTGACCAAACGAGGGCTTTAAATACACATTTCAAACACACAATATAACATTAAGACAAAAAAGAAAGAAAGAAATATTTTGGATTAATATTCATAATTTGCATATCACGCATGCATTAGTAGCAATTTCTTTTTGTTTGGTGTTGCTAGCTCTCCTCATTTCAATACAGGGGAGATATGGAAAGTATTTTTCCATTTTAATTTTAGTTCATGTTTTAGTGCTTTTGTTGTTTGTCATTTTTTTTATACACACATCTATATAGCTTTTATTAATTTTATTTCAGTTATTTTAGTACATCAAGTTAAACCATTAAAATGAGAAATGTTGCCTTGGCAACTAGCTGAAATAATGTATTTTATAATTTATTCTATTTTAATTGATGTTTATTTTATCTCAGGTAATGAAAAGGTTTTCTTTTTAGTTTCAATTTTTAATTTTTTGTTAACTATAATAACCCTGGATGTAAAATCACTGATTTTGCAGGATTTTTGTGTAAAAAGAAAAAAGAAAAAAAAAAAGAAAAATTGTTTTTTTAAATATCTGACAAAAAGTAGGGACACAACTGGGAATCCTTATATAGTACTATATCTAATAATAGTTAAAAACACAAATATTTAAATGGTTTTTCTTAATATATAAATAGAATTAGTAATAAAAAATTAGTTAATTTAATTTATAACCTTAACACTTCACCATCATTTTTAACTTAACCTCAGACCTTAGCAGTGAGGAAGGCCAAAATAAACGTCTCCATCGCTATGTCCCTTTCCTCATTATCCGTGTCCACTGTGTTTGGCTGCGCAACTTTATCTGGAAAATATAATCAACACTAAGCAAACAGGTCTGGTGAAGAAGAAGAAAAAAAAATCATATTACTCTAGACTTTACCACACCATTAATGACAGAGACATCAAAATCTGGACGAATGCAGTGACCATCCAAAACAGTCGACTGAAAGACATTTCCTCCCACATTTGAGGATTCCAGAATGCTGGCGACCACTACGGGAAAACATTACATGCTCAATAACACATTCACCAATTATCCTGTAAGGAACATTAACTTATCTAACAAAACAAAGCTTATTTGACAACCTAGATCAAATGCAAAGTGAACATCTCATTTGACACATCTATAGTCTAGCCAAACACTCACAGTTAGAGTCACTGTCTGCCAGACAGCTCATTGTACGTCTCGACAGTACGCCTTCCTTTGGCTTTCGCGGGTTGCTTACTCTGGGAGAGGATGGTCTGGGTGGCATCAGCATTGATTGCTGCTGTACACTGCCCTACAGAACACACCAGCCCTCATATTAATATAAAACAATAAAAAGAAATGAGACACAGCAGCACAGATGTTGAAGGATAACATTACTATGGAGACATAACATACAGTTTCTTCCCATTATTTTGCTGTCTGTTACCTTTGAAGGAGCCTTTGTTTCAGTTTGCATGTATCGAGGCTTCACAATCGTGCCTGACAGTAAAAATCAATAAGATCAGATGAAATTGTGAGGGTAGCATTAGTGAGTTATGACACTGAATGCATGGTGGGTGCTCTTACCTTTGGTTTTCCTCCTTGCACCACTGTTATTTCCACCGCTGGCTTCATTTTCAGTGGATAAACTAAAAAAAGAGAGGCTGTCTGAATATCTGCATACATGAAACTGATTAAGAGTAAATTCATACAGAAAAGAATGAGTTAAATGACAACCAGATACTGAGACTCATTTAGACATCACAAAACATCTGGTTGAATTTATTGAGTTTAATATGGACTTTGACAGAGATAGTTCGTTACTTCTCGTTGTCATTAGACCAAGTAATTATTTAGCAGTAATCGTGTCATCTCACCACGCCATTTTCTGCATAAATTACTTTCATTTTATTCGTGTTTAATTTTTAAATCAAGTCAAGTTGGTTTATTCACTGCCATTATGTCGCCTGGATCACGGTGAGATACTTTAATAAATATGTAAACAAATACATTTTACAATACCAACATTAGCACGCGAATTTTCACATGAGGTAATACATAACACTTTACACGAAAACCGTGTAAAAACAAGTGAGCCAGATTGATGTTTACATTATTCAAGCAACAAGTTAACATTATATGATGAACTTAATAAAAAGGACTGAAGACTTGAAGTAAGACAATCTTACTTTTTCGAGTCACTTGAAGCGGTTTTCTCTACTTTCCGTATATTTAACGGCTTTTTGGATGCCATTATGTTACACAAACCAAAGCTAACGCGAGGACTGTTGTTATGTTTTTTTCAACGCGCGTTTTATTGATTGTCTTCTTCGGTGTTTGAAGCGCTAACATGAGTTGCGTTCAGCGCCACCTGTCAGACTGGAGTGTAATTGAACGAAATAAAGTAATCCAACCTGCGAATATTTTCACAATTTTCCTGTAAATTGCAAAATGATGCAAGATTTTTTTTTCTTTTTTTCACTGTAATGAATTACTTATAGTGAGAGTGAGTTAATTGACTTCCTGTTTTAAACACATTTTATAATAAAAAGCCGTATTTTAACGTAATAAAGTTGTAGCTTTAATATATAAGACTCATACATTCATATCCTCTTATTAAATGTATGTGTATGACAGATAAATTATGCAATAAAACTGAAACAATTTCGTTTAAAACGATTTACATGTCATGATGAACTAAATAATGCAGAGATTGAAGTTAAAAGCACAAACAAAACAAAAATGCACGAAATTCTATATAAATACATTATGAAGTATTTAATGTATTTAAATGTTTTCTCCTGTCAGTCAGTTGTCAAGCGAGTGTCCGCCCACTTCTCAGTAAGTAAGTTAGTGGTCAGTGAATAACTCCCATCCATGTTTTAACACCTCTCCGTCCGTCTCTTTATTTGCAGATGAAAATGATTTAACCAGCACCATGAAGAGCTGATCATATGTAGTTTAGGGGTCTGTAACTCGGGTAAGTGCAGATATCCACGCGTTTCATATGCGTTTGGTCATCCCTTTGGGATTGAAATGTTAGGATTAGCTATAGTTAGCAAGAAAAGTTAGGTGAGTTAAGCTCAAACTCGGCGTCTGACAACTTTTTAGTGCTTCTTACCAGATATTTGACGGATTTAAGAGATTAATTTATTTAATTATCGTCAAATTTCTTATAATTTGTAAAGCGCTGCTAATTCACCGCAATGTTGTTATTATTATTAGCACGTAGCAAGCTAGGAGTGATCCAGAGACGCTCCCACTTTCCCGGATGATTTCAAAAGTTTCTCCATGTGCATATAATGAATGCTGATGAATGTAGTTTGGTTATGGGAATTATTGTGAGAACAAATATGAACCTGAAATGTGCTGTATATTCAGTGTTTAATGCAATTTTCGGTACCGTCATGTGAAGAAACTTCTGTAACGATAAACACTTGTTATGGCATCTGCTTTTACTCAGATTTCTTCCATGGAAATTACAGCAGTCCAATGCTGTTGTGAGGCTCTTTTCACCAAATCCCTCAATAAATAATAAATATTTATGTGACAGATCAGTTTCCCTGCTCTCTCGTTTCACAGCTCAATGAAAGTTCATGAGAGGTTTGAAGTTTCAGTGTTTCCATTACTGACTCAGTCTGTTTGATGCTTTTGCTAGTCGGTAGTTTTACAGGACTTTAAAGGATCTGCCATAAGTAATGTCATGATTTGTATGCATATTATTGTATTCAGGAATGCTTCTCAAGGTTGTGGTGGGATCATGTGTCTTTTGTGCTCTTCAGGGTTGGAGAAAAGCTGGAATGGCCTCTAAACTATTCGACAGACTTCGCCGTACGCTATTCAAAGAAGGGGAGCTTCCTTCAGAGACGGACGGTCACGGAGCAGATGACTTTCCAGAAAGTTCTGAGCTTGAGGATGACACAGACTGCGTGTCGGCCAGACTCGGAGGAACCCTGTGCTTTGAGGGTGATGGGGTCCTGGACTCTGAGGATGCAGGAGACGCGTCGGGGCCAGACAGCGACTCTGACTTTTTTGGAGAGTCCATAGATAATGCATGTAGCAGCACAGGTAGTCATCAATAACACATGTGTTTTACAAAGCTGAAATTGTTAGGTATATTCTGCATAGATGAGTAAAATAGAAGAATTTGTATCATGGGTGAATTGAAGATGCATATGCAGAAGCTGTTAAAAATATTGTTCAAAAGTTTGGGGTTAGTCATTTATGCTTTCCAAGACTTTCTTTAAAATGCAGTAAAAACATTAAAATTGTGAAATATTATTATAATTTAAAATAACTGATTTTTATGTTAATATATTTTTAAATATAATTTATTTCTGTGATGCAAAGATGAATTTTCAGCATCATTACTCCAGGCTTCAGTGTCACATTTCCTTCAGAAATCATTCTAATATGCTGATTTGATGCTCAAGAAAGATATATTATTATTATTATTATTATTATCATAAATATTTAAGTGTCATTCTGCTTAATATTTTTGTGGATTTTTGTGAATATTTTTGTGGATTCTTTGATGAATAGAAAGTAAAAAAAAAAAAAACAGCATTTATTTAAAATAGAAATCTTCTTTAACATCTTTACTGTCACTTTTGATCGGTTTAATGCTTCCCTGTTGAATAAAACTATTGATTTTTATTTAATCTTACTGATCCCAAACTTTTAGTTTTACAGTAGTGTGTGCTATTATTATTGTTCAGAGTATTATTGTTCAGAAAAAAACCATAAAATTAGTCCATTTGACTTATACAGCATACATGTAGTAAATGTTCTGAACTCATATGATGAGGAATAGGCTTGATTCAAATTTGGTTCAGGCTTCACTGAAAATCATCTCAGCACTTGCAGTTCTTGAATCACATTCTCCATTCTGTGTATTCAAACTGTTGTGCCACCAAACAAACTGGAACGCAGTGGATTTTGGTGTCAATGATGTAAAATCTGTCAGCTTTGGTCATTATGAACTGCCATTATAAAGAGCTTGTATGGAGAAAATCCTTCTTTTAAAAACAGCATGTGTTTTGTAACGAGCTCTTCCTTTAAGCTTGAACACGTTTGATATGGTTCTTGGGAATTTACAATAATCTATTTGTTGGCAGATTTCACTTCTTCTTTTTTAGTTCACTTTTAGTTCACTCGATGCTTCACAGTTGCAGCTAATCTTGTCTTTGGTTTATAGAAACCAGCCCAATAGGTCCTTCCCCAAAAACCTCGAACATGATCACCAGACAACTACAAGAAAACTGGCGGAGCTCAAAAACTCGTTGCATTCCTGAAAAACTCATTTTTGAGGTGACTGACGCCAGTGTTGTGCATGAGACAAATTCCAAGTATGTGGTAAGTACACTAACACCAGCTGTTTCGAGAACCATTTTTCAGCCTGTCATTTTTTTTTTACTGTCACCAAAACATCACCAAGCATTTTAAATTTGGGAAAAAGCCAAATTAGACTGTTCACACCAAAGAAAAGGAAAATACTTGTAAAATGTAGTTTAAAACACATGTACGCTCTTAGAAATGTACTCTTTGTATAAATACTGGTTTCATATGGATTTGAAAAACTTTTATATAAATTTAATAACTCTAAAAAATGTCTCCATAAAAACTATTGGTCACACAACATAACTTCAATTTGGTGGCCAAATATTTTGTAGTTCTGTCAAACGATTAATTGCATCCAAAATAAAAGTTTTTGTTTACAAAATATATGTGTGTGTGTGTTGTGTATATTTATTATGTATATATAAATACACACATTCATGTATATATTTAAGAAAATTTTTACGTTTATATATTAAATATATTTAAATATGATATAAATTATATGAATATTAATATATACATGTAAGTATTTTCAAAATATATGCTGTATGTGTGTGCATTTATATATATATATATATATATATATATATATATATATATATATACACAGTACACACACATATATTGCATAAACTTTTATTTTGGATGCAATTAATCGCGTTTAGTCATTTGACAGCACTATAAAATATTTTTTATATTTTTCAAATTGTTTATATAGAAATAATAATAAAAAAAGTGATAAGATTTAATTTTCAAAAATCTGAATCTTTTTCTTTATTATTATATCAGGACAGTTGTATCACCCTGACAATTTAGGTTTCATGCCCCCCAAAAAAGATCAAAATTAATTTAATTTTAATTTAAAAATTAATTTTAATAAAAAGAAATTAAAAATGTGCTCATCACAAAAAAGTATATTCAGGCTATTGGGTTCATGAACTGAATTCTTTATGTATTTTGTAGTGCTTTCAATCGATTAAAAAAATTTAACTATTAATGTAATTATTTGCACATTTTTCTGTAATTAATTGTGATTAATCGCATATTACTTTAATAAATTTATATTGTCATAACGCAAGTCAAAGGATGACGGGAAAAAAATGGATGCTGCATTAATTGCGTTAAAAATGCCCTAGTCTTTTTCTTTTTGGACAAAGAAAAAAACAAATACGTTCATGTCATTGACCCATTTATCAGTTGCAGGTTTTGTTTTTCTGATTTCACATGAAATCAAATACACTTGTGGTCTTTCTCATTAGCTCTACACGATTCACGTAATCCATTCTGGGACGTTTGACAAAACTCCCGCGGTCATCACGCGGCGCTACACTGACTTCGAGCGTCTACACAGCCGCTTGCGCCGCCGCCACGGAGACGAGATGGATGGCGTGTTCTTCCCTCGCAAGAAGCTGCGCAAGAACTTCGCCGCCGAGACTATCGCCAAGCGCAGCCGGGCATTCGAGCAGTACCTGACCCACCTTCACTCCCTTCCTGAACTACGGAGCACACCTACGTTTCTTGAGTTCTTCTACCTGGGTGATCTGCGCGCGGGCCAGATGCTGATGCGAGTGGGCCGCTACCAAGACGCCCTGGGCTCTCTTCTCAATGCTCTGCGACTCCAGGAGAAGTTAGGATGCCATCAGCTCCTGCAGCTCAACCAGCTTCAGAGGGTTCATTGGTTCTTCACGCTCTCCGCATTGGTCACCTGCTTTCAAGAACTAGAACAGCTCAGTGAGGCTCAGGAACACTGCGACCGAGCCCTGCAGGACCTAGCGCCTTCCCAGGAGGCTTTGCAGCAGCACCAGTTGCACCCTCTGCTCATCCCGCTCCTCCAATCCAACGTCAGGCTGTCCTGGAAGATCTCGAAGGACAAGAGGCGCTGGGAGGCTCTTCTACAGGACATCCAGGAGCAGGGGATTGATATCGGGAATCAGCCCAACCTAAAGGAGTGTCTAGTTAAAGAGAGCATCGAGGACAGTGAGGGGCTGGTCAGGGCTAAGAGCAAAAGTGAAGATGCCCCGTAAGAATTCAGGATTATTATTTTTTTGAATATGAGCATTAGAAGTTATGAGGGATGATTCTGATAATATGTATGATAGTTTACTAAGGAAACCTGTGGAATTAATACTAACTTGTATAATGCACAACATGCAAAATACACATACATTTCATGGGCACATTTCAGTAGTATTTATTATAGACTTATTCTTTATTTGGCAACTCTTTACTATATGATTCAATTTGTTAACATTACTTAAAAGAGTAGTTTACCAAAAATGAAAATATGCTTAAAATTTACTCACTCTCAGGCCATCCAAGAGACATCAGAACAGATTTGGAGAAATTTAGCATTATATCACTTGCTCAACAATGGATCCTCTGCAGTGAATGGGTGCCGTCAGAATGAGAGTCAAAATAGCTGATAAAAACATTACAGTAATCCACAAGTAATCCACATGACTCAAATCCGTCAGATAATGTGTTGTGTGAAAAGCTGCATGTTTGCAAGAAACAAATCCATCAAGACGTTTTTAACATTAAACTCTCGATTCTGGTGAAATTATTTTAGAATAGTTAGTGCTGTCAAATGATTAATCACGATTAATCGCATCCTAATTAAATGTTTTTGTTTACATGATATATGTGTGTATTGTGTATATTTATTATGTATATATAAATACACACACATACAGCATATATTTTGAAAATATTTACATGTGTATATTTATATTCATATAATTTATATCATATATAAATATTTAATATATAAATGTTAAATTTTTCTTAAATATATGCATGCATGTGTGTGAATTTATATATACATAATAAATATACACAGTACACACACATATCATGTAAACAAAAACCTTTATTTTGGATGAGATTAATAGCGATTAATTGTTTGACAGCACTAATAATAATGCTTCCTCTAGTGAAAAAGTCCATCCCCTGTTGTCCTCTCATTTTGTATTTTGGACTTTTTTTACTTATAAATGGTGCTTGATTTCTGCATATTTCTCTCCTGATTCAGATGAGATGAGACGACTTTTTCACAGGAGAAAGTAACTCGTATTTTAGCCAGTTTGGCGTTAAAAACATCTTAGTGATGAATGGTTTAATATAAATATGACTCTTTTGTCTTTGCAAGTTGTTAATTGATGGACTAGAGTCGTGTGGATTACTTATGAATTATGTTTTTATCAGCTGTTTAGACTCTCATTCTGACGGCACCCATTCACTGCTAAATAATATATTTAACTTCTCCAAATCTGTTCTGATGAACAAACTCTTCTACATCTTGGATGGCCTAATGGTGAATAAACATTCAGCAAATTTAAATTTTTGAGTGAACTATTCCTTTAAAGCATTCGGCATAATAAACTAATAATACTTTTGCAGAATTCAATAATTTAGGTGGAGTTTAATTTCTATACTAAATATGCTAAAACATTTTTCAAGTTTAAATTATCAGTAGTTAATAATCAAGTCAACAATAAAGTAATTTATAAATTAATATTCACCTGCATGAATAAATGCTGAAATATATATTTATTATTATTATTATTAGTTGTAGTAGTTTATTATAGCTCTAATGCTTTAACTGGTGTCAACAAATTGAACTTGTAAATTGTTATCCTTTATTTTTGTATCCTATAAAATCCTCACCTGGAAACCGTGTTTTGGTGTGACACACAGAACTTTTGAACCACTTAATTCCTTATTTTCAGCTGTCATGAGTTGTAGCCCAGTTGTGTTGTGTCTTATATTTAGTAGCCTTGAGATGCACTAACTATCAGCCTTCATTTGAGCACCTCTAGCACACATTATTTAGAGTGGACATTTGAAAGAATTAAACGAGGCTGTCTACTCTAAATTCTGCTGTTTACATTCAGCTGCCTTGGACTGATTTGCCTTTTTGGTGAAGAATGCAGTATGGATTATTAAAGTAAAGGGAATTTCCTCTTTTGGTGTAAATTATAAATTGATTGATTGTCAGATACTGCTACAACAGCTTTTGGTGCTGTGAATTACAATGTTTTGTTGTTGAGCTCAGAGTGCATTTAAAACTTCAGGTCACAACGGTTTATTTAGGCAGTGCAAATAACACTAAACTTTGCTTTTTTTAATAACTTTTTTCCCCCCCCCAAATAATATGATTGATGCCTTAATATTTCAGACAGAGCCTTTTTATTGAATGAATACGCTCAAAAATTAAAGTTTGAGCCCATTCTTTTTTTATGTAATTTTACAAATTGTTGTCCCTTGCACACAACTGTGGATACTTTTGTATACTGATTAAACAGATTACCGTTTTTCCCTACGTTACCTACTAAATTTGAACTTGAATATATTTATTTATGTGTTTATTTATTGTTTTTGGGTATAGTTGAATCAATAAAGTAACATACTCTTCACAAAGCTGTTTTACAAGTTTTCAAACATTTGGTAATTTTAAAGGTGCATTTTGGCAAACTAAAAAGCCTTTGCAATAATTAAATGCTTCCAGGTTTTTATTCAAATTTTGTATTTCAAATGATTTTATGCACTGAAATTGTTCAAGGAAAATTCCAGTTTGTAGGTCAATAAACTATTTGCATCGCTCTCGTATTGAATTTGCACCGTTCTTTGTTATTGGAAAAGTATAATTTGTGTTATATTCTCCTCTCCTTTTTCACGTTCCTCGGTAAGATTGGGTGAGAGAGTAGACTGTGAATTTTAGTATTTATTCATTTATTTTTAGTAAGTTAATTAGTCATGTTGTTCTATCTGTCTTTCGAATCATATTTAACCCATGTTTAAAGACAGTTTCAGCCTCCGGGGGGACAATTGCTTAAACTGTTTAGACTAGTCTTACAAGTTAGTCATTACATTTTTTTCTTTTTTCTTTAAGACTGGTCATAACTTAACTTCTTTTTTTTTTTTTAATTTGAATCCAGAAAGTAAGACTGATTACCTCTTGGCTAACTACTAGTTGGCTAGGCTAGTTTTTAAGTCATAGGTGACTGTTTATGCAACTGGCCCCATTTTTAAAATCTTAAACATATGGCCTTTTAACTTTGTTGTTTTTTGTACATTTTTTAAATGACAAAATTCAATTTTGAGGGCCCCTCACTCATACTGTTTTCTAAAAGCACTAAATGTGGTATACACTATACAGCACTGACAACACAAACACCTACAGCTCATTTTTAAGCACCTGTCATCTGCCATCTAGTGGTCACATAAAGCTTTATAGCATTTCACTAAATGCACATTGATGTGTCAATGCACAATCTGTTCCAAAGCCATGCATACAGTCTATTCTATACAAAGGGCTCTATTCACATGAAATCATATTGCAATATGGTACCGCTAACATGCATGCTTGCTGCCAAATGTATTTCAATGTGCCTCATCTGCAGAGGAAATGTCAAAAATCCATGGGGGGAAAAAAGCTGTGCTGTGCAACTGCTTCCATGTAGAAATTGAGGGGTTTCCATTGAGTTTACTTCTGTGAAAATTGTCCAGTGTGTAAAAGATTAGTTTCAGATCAGCTCACACACTGCCATAAAGACTTAAAAGTCTGGTATGACTGTGTTGTTCATAATCAAAATAAAGTATCATACTTCATTCAAACTTGCACTGTAAATAAAGATTGTTGGAGTATGACTTAAAAGAAAATACAACTTCAATCTTTCTATTTCAAATTTTCATGTTTAATTAAATGTGTTAACTGCCGTTTGTTTGAATTTATTTTTTTTTAATTAAAAAATACACATTTCTGGAACTGAGTAGGCTAGTGCTTGCATATGTATTTTGTGCTTGCATGTGTCAACATATATAAAGCAAACATACAGCATGTTGGATCTTTAAAAACACTCAAAGGTACCCAAGTGCCCACATGTTTTATTGTTTGCCAGAACAAATCATCCCGCCTCCGACTCACGCTATTGGTTGAGAGCGGGCTTCAAGCGTTCTGATTGGCTGACAGGCGCGGCCCGCAGGCAATACTTTCTAGTCTGGAGAAAAGTGAATTGTTTGGACCACCGTTTAGTAATATTTGACGAACCGTAGGGGGTGTATGCATGCACACTATTTAAAACATCTTTTTAAAAACGCATACAAAAACAACTTGAAGCATGAGTGTATACTGTTCCCTTTTTACAGATAGGATGGCAAAGCTATTCTAAACTAATGAGCAGAACCGCATGTCGCGAGGTTCAGTGGATAGTTTTGTTTTTTCTCGAAGCCCTCCGCTCCTCCTGACTCTGACTCTGACTCGCTGACTTTTCCAGCAGTTCATTGTGTGACCGCAGCTCGAGAGGATGACGGCTCGAGTGTGTTGTTCGGTGAGTGTGTTTTTATTGTGTCTGTCTGGATGCTTGAGCACAACAGACGCGGCTCCAGGACCAAACTGCACAGGTGAGAAGATCCATGTTCTTTTAACTTCATCACGCAGCCCGAAGAAATGCATTAATGTGCCTTACTAACAGAGCTGGGGAGTCACTGATTACATGTAGTCTGGATTACATTATCAGATTCCAAAAATGAAGTACCTGCAATTAGATTAAAGTACATATTAAAATACTCGTAATCAGATTTTATGGATTACATGATGGTTGTTCATAATTTATTGATTCTCCATCTTTCTAACTAACTCATCTTTTAGCCTACTGTTTATGAGTCTTCCAGTTTTGTGGACGTTCACACACAGATCAGTCATTAGTCATGTGGTTCACCACTGGATTTACAAAAATAACTTCAGGTTTAAGACGTGTTTCAACTACTGATGAACACAGTCACTTTTATTTGAATTATGACTCATTCAAACACATGGACACTTTAAAATGCATGAATTCACCCACCCCCCACCCCCCATCTGATTCTTTAACCTAATATATTTACTTGGAAGTACCCCTGAGATTTTAAAATAAATATTTTAATAATGAAGTATCACATTGCATGTTCATGTTTTGCATTTTTTTTCAGTAAGTGGTTTATTTTGATTCATTAAAAAAACATTAGCTTTTCTTTAAACTCATAAACCCCCTACAGTTCCTTCACAAACCCACTTGACACAATGTAATGTTTAATGCACTTCATGTTGTTGATAACAACAAATGGAGTATATTTTATTACTCTTTGTATTTTTATATGGCACATGTAAATCAATAGTCTGATTACATTACCTAAATTGTGTAATGTAATGGATTATGTTACTAAGTAGAATTTTTGTCGTGTAATTTGGAATCAGTAACGGATTACAATTTGTAAGTAATCTGCCCAGCTCTGCTTATAAAATATGATATTATTACAATTTACGAACGTTCAGTACAGACTTCCAGTGAAAGGTGGACTATGTGCATTAGTTCAGATTAAATATATAAATTCAGGAAAAATACATACAGTGACCAATATTATTGAAAGACCAATATCATTATTTTTTTTTTACAGTAAAACAAGAGTATTAATATTAACATGGTTACAAAAATTTTTAACTGGATATGCATGCCGTCAAATGCATGTATTTCTGAATTTTGAATTGAAATACTGTAAGGGTCATGAAGATAACAATTATTTTGAATACATACATTTTACATAATAAACAAAATGTTAACTGATGTTTTCTATTAGTATTACTATTCACTGTTATAAACAAAGAGTAACACAGAAAAAAATTTGGTGGTGAAGCTATTTTCACTAATTACAAAGAAAACACATTGAATTAAATGTGAAATTTTCAAGTAGAAAGTCTGAAATAGTATTATTCTTGTTTTATTTGCATCTTCTAAAAATCATTTTTGACAGTGTAGGTTGTTGCAGCAATTTCTATGTGAAACGGACACAGTTTAGGCATGAATCTGACTTTAATTTGAAGCAGATGCGTATGTGAATATCACTGAAGTTTGAGACACATATTGGAAAGCCACTGACTAACAGATGCTGAGTCAAACTCTTGCATCAGTCCCTGGTCTCTCCTGCTCTTCTGTAGTGGTGGGTCACTGTCCGGCGAAGCTGACGGTCGTGCCGTCCAGTCGGGGATGTGTTTCTGATAAAGACTGCTCTGGAGGACACAAATGCTGTGTCTTTGACTGCGGGGCTGTGTGTGTGCCGCCTGCTTTCAGTAAGAAATACACCACATTACATTTAATAGAAATACTGAAACACGATTTTATTTTAGTTGCAACTTCAAAAATAACTTTATACAGTAATGCATTCAGCATGCAGTGGTATGGAGTCTCTGTCATGTGTCTGTGTAACAGCAAAGCCAGGAGTGTGTCCACGCAGAAAATTTGGAGCAGGAATGTGTGCCGAGTTCTGTGTCAATGACAGCGACTGTCCAAACACTGAGAAATGCTGCAGCAATGGATGTGGACATGAATGTACGGCTCCATATACAGGTATGAATATTAAATTATATTATATTATATATGTTTAGGTCAGCTTTCTCATTTCCTCTCAATTTGTGTTTTATTTTGTAATAAGTATTATTTAATGTTATTTTGTTGTTATAAAAGCATGAATATTATTTTATTTAATGTTTGGGTCAGCTTTCCTATTTTATTATAATAATTATTACAAATAATATGAAGTATTACATCATGTTATTATGTTGTTATACAGGTATTTATATTATTATTATATTATATATGCTTAGGTCAGCTTTCTTTCTGCCTCTCAGTTTGTGTCGTATTTTGCAATAAGTATTATTCAATGTTATGTTGTTATACAGGTATGAATATTATTTTATTTAATGTTTGGGTTTGCCTTTCAGTTTGTATCTTTTTTATTTAATAATTATTACATATTATATATATATATATATATAATATAGTACTGTTCCAGGCACAGGGTGGCTTTACAAAATGGAAAAAAAATAAATAATTAATACCTATAGTACAATTCAGTCTGTAAGTGAAATGATGTTGCTTTGAGTGTTTTGTGCAGTTGAATGCTGCTGATTGGACAAACTGTTTGTCTGTGTCCATGCAGTGAAGCCTGGTCGATGTGCCCTACCGAAGGGGACTCCAATGTGTGCAGAATACTGTTACCATGATGGCCAGTGTCCTGCTGAACAGAAATGTTGCCCAACCACCTGCGGTCATGCATGCAGCGAACCGTGCTGATTTAACCATTGGAACAAAGAGTCAATGGAAGATTGATTTTGCATAATAATACATACTTGAGTTTTTTGTACCATTTTAATGCTTTATTCTTAGGAGTTGTTTCCCCTTTTTATAACCACCTAATAAACCTCATAGTTTCAGTAAACCTTCTTTCAGTGGTTGAGTTATTGGCCACAAAATAACAGAGAAAATTGCTTCATTGAAGAGTTGGTATTTTTGGTATGCCAGTGTTCGTTTAGCTGTTCTTTTCTCACATAACAGCTCATTGGCATCAGTGCTTAGGAATGCACAAGTTCCCCTCCCCAAGACCCAAACACGTGCAAAACGTCTTGTAATGAAAGAGACCTCTGTTTCCATCCTCTCCAGGAGCTTGGCAGCAAAAGGGTCAAAACATTTGTCAGCAAAAACATGACAGTGATGGAAAAGCTTTGAACTAAAGCAAAGCATGCTGAGGTTAATGTGCATCAGCTTCCAGGAATGCGAACAGACTGTGAATTCTGTCTGGAGGGAAACAGAGCAAAGTTTGCATCTTTTGTGTAAGAAATGCAACATTTGATTATTCAGGTTTTTTTTTTGTATAGACACTACAACTCAAAAGTTTGGGGTTAGTAGGATTAAAAAAATATTTTCAATCAGCAGGGACACATTAATTTGACCAAAAGGTCTATAAACTCTAGATATTTATAATAAATGTTGTTCTTTTGAACTTTCAGAAATGTTTAAGAGATGCTTCTTGAGCAGCAAATCAGCATATTAGAATGATTTCTGAAGGATCATGTCACACTGAAGAATGGAAAAAAGGCTGATGAAAATTCAGCTTTGCATTACATAAATTAATTTCATTTTAACATGTGACCCTGGACCATAAAAGCAGTCTTAAAATTATCCATTTTTATTTTATGCCAAAAATCATTAGGATATTAAGTAAAGATCATGTTCCATGAAGATATTTAGTGAATTTAATACCGTAAATATATCAAAACTTCATTTTTGATCAGTAATATGCATAGCTAAGAACTTCATTTAGACAACTTTAAAGGTGATTTTCTCAGTATTTACATTTTTTTTGCACCCTCAGATTCCAGATTTTTAAATGGTTGTATCTCAGCCAAATATTGTCTGATCCTAACAAAATGGAAAGCTTATTTATTCAGCTTTCAGATGATGTAGAAATCTCAATTTTGAAAAACTGACACTTGTGACTGGTTTTGTAGTCCAGGGTCACATATATTAAAAGAGAATACAGTTACTGTAAATTGTAATAAAATTTCACATTACTTTTTTTTTTTTTTACTGTATTTTTAATCAAATAAAAGCAGCCTTGGTGAGAGTAAGAAATTAATAATATATACATGTATTTTATGTTATTAAATCAAAATACTTGAAACCTTTAGAATTATTTAGAAAATCCAGATCACTGGCTTCTATTTCTGTCCACTCCAAATCCACTAGTCCAAATCCCTTTCATAACTATACGTATAACATCAAATCTCTTCTGATTGGCTGGCACTGTATCATGTTGCACAGCAGTTTCACATTCATTGTGGACATTCAGATTGCTTGTCTCTGGAAATTTGTTTTGTATTGTGCCTAGTTAGGACACATTGTAGCCGACATACTTGAGTCAGCAGGGCCGGGCAAAAATAGGTAAGCTGATAATCTGATTTGATCAGTGATAATTTTTAGTTTAACAACCAGTAAGTTAATGGAAATCTGTACATCTACATTTAAGTGCATATATATATTTTAAAATTCCAAGTCAGATAACAGAAAGATTTACAATCAGCCAATGCAGAGGCTCTTTCACATACAGTAATTCAAACAGAATGGCACAGCTGAGAGGGATGCTAAATAGTTTCCTAAACCCTCAAAAAAAACCTTACATTCTTCTGCAAAATCCCTTGAGGCACGAACAAAAAATGTTGCACTAAAGAGTCAAACTGTTCTTAACACATGGGTTTCTAGTCAGTTTATTATGGGAAAGTTAACCAGTGTTAAGATCTTCAAAATTTTAATTCAATAACACCCAATCTGGAGGTCATTATGTGGTCAGCCCACAGGCAAAAGCACAGAATAAAAACAAACCAGTCCAATCCTTCAAAACAACACATATTTAAATATCAGTGCATTACAGAACATGGAAAATATTTGCCACATTCTTAGACATCCATTTTCAGTAGTCAGATTGTAGTGTCTGTGTTTCTATGAGGCTCAGTCACGCTCTCAAAAAGGGTGGAGTAAACAGAGACGACTTCCACGTATATTTCTCCCAGATGCCCGAACCATGCAGTTCCTTTGAGAAACGTTCACCTGTCAACAAGCTATCATTTTCCAAAACAACATTGAAAAAATGTATTTGCTTATGTGATTCACAAAACAAAAAAGTGGCTAATCTTTGCTTATGTGACTCAGAAAACAAACAAAACAAAAAGCAAAAGGTGGCTAATCTTTGCCTATGTGACTCAGAACAACAAAAAACAAAGCAAAACCAAACATAAAACGGTGGCTTATCTTTGCTTATGTGACTCAGAAAACAAAACAAAACATAAAAAGGTGGCTAATCTTTGTTTATGCGACTCAAACAAACAAAACATAAAAAGGAGGATAATCCATCTTGGTAGCTCATTTGTTCAACAGAAGTTCAGAACAGTCACTTGGCATCGAATCTTTCCAGGCTGAAAAGCATCTTAAAACTCCAGCAGCTGCCGTTTAAGCATCACGATACTCTCCGCTGCCTAATATGGACATTTCAGGCATCAGACCTGCTCTCGGCAGTTTAGGTCAGCAGTGGCACTCCCCTTATGCGGCGGATGAGGTTGGCCAATCGCTTCGCCAGCGGCAGGCTCGGTTCATCCACCTGGAAGGTGCGGGTCAGCAAGTTGTAAAAGGAGCCGTAGCCCACCGCGACCACCGTGCAGGTGAGGCAGATGACGTTGTAGGGCATGCTGAAGTCAGGCGTGGGTAGATTTACCAGCAGCGGTTCGGTGTACACTCGCACAAAGTAGCTTGATTCTTCTTTGACTGGGACGCTGGAAGTCAAAGGTGAAACGTTAAAAAGAAAGAAAACAAATAAAAGGTACACTTTCTTACTGTTAAAGGAATAGTTCACACAAAAATGGAAATCTGAATACTTACTCACCCTCAGGCCATACAAGATATACAGTTTATTTCTTGATCAGAACAGATTTGGAGAAATTTAGCATTATATCACTTGTTCACCAATGGATCCGCTGCAGTGAACGGGTGCCGTCAGATTGAGAGTCCAAACAGCTGATAAAAACATCACAATAATCCACACCACTCCAGTCCATCAATTAATGTCTTCATCCATCATTAAGACCGTTTCTCAAATTGTCGCTTCTGGCCAAAATACGAGTACATTATCTATAACGCTTCATCCAGTGAAAAAAAAAAATCCTGCTGTCCTCTCACATCAAAATCCACCCACATATTTGTTTAGAACTGTTTTTGCTTGTAAATGGTGCATGATCTGTGCATATTTCTCTCCTTATTCACACAAGACGACATCAGTAAAACACAGAAAGCAGTAAAACGCCTTAATGTGGGATTTGTTTCTTACAAACATTCAGATTTTCTTTTCATAATACATTAATTAATGGACTGGAGTGCTGTGGATTACTTGTGGACTACTGTGATGTTTTTATCAGCTGTTTGGACTCTCATTCTGACGGCACCCATTCACTGCAAATCTGTTCTTATGAAGAAACAAACACATCTACATCTTGAATGGCCCGAGGGTGAGTGTATTTTCAGCACATTTTCAGTTTTGGGGAGAGCTATTCTTTTAAAACCAAGGCCAACTCATACTTACAAACTGCTAAACAACGGTTGGTCTTGTGTGAAGTTGGTGTTCATTGCTACCATACTTGGCACAAGGGCACTGACCACAGAGGACCTACAATAACATATTTATAGAACTTCAGTCAGATATAGGGAGTGGCACACAGGATAAAATCTCTACAACAATTATATTTAGTCAAGGATCGCAAGAGAAGACCAAATCCTATCTTGCAAAAGCAGCTGGAGGTGTTCTAGACAGGTAAGATCTTTCTTACCCAACGTAGAAGCCGTGGTTAGGATCAGGTGTGTACTCAGTCCATTTGAGCAAGGCCCTTTCAAACTGTACAGTGACCTCTGTCATAGAGTGAGGGGGTAACTGGATCAGCATCTCCAGTAGATGAGGACGATGGCGGTCTTTAGCAGGCTGGTAGTGAATGTAACCTACAGGAGAAAGCACAAGGTCTATAAAGGCTGTATTCTCTGTGTTCACAAGCATGGGTCTTGTTTTGTCCACTAAGAAAAAGTTTGGAAAAGCTTTAAACTTACTGTTTACTGTGACTTTTAAATGTATACTTCCTCATTTTTAAGAATGTTGAAACATTTGCCAAGAATTCTCTATTTTGGTCTTGTTTCCTACCCAGACGTTTTAACTTCCCCTCTACAGTTAATTAACAATTATAAATTGTTAAAAAACAAAAAACAAAACAACAAAAAAAAAACAGTCTGCTTAATACATTTGGTGACACTCGTATATCAGTAAGAATAAGAATAAAGTAACCTTTATTCAGCAAGGATGCGTTCAACTAAACAAAAATGACAGTAAAGTCATTTATAAGGTTACAAAAAATTTCTATAATCAAATAAATGCTCTGCTTTTGAACTTTCTATTAATAAAGGGATCAAGAAAAAATGTGTCATGGTTTCCATTCATCCATAAGTAATAAGCAAACAATAATGTCGTTACATCAGACCACTGATATATACAGATTAGTGCATAAGACCCAGCATTTTAAAGAAATTATATTACCTTTTTCCCAACAAATAAATGAACGAACAAATGAATGAATGAATGAATGAAATGAAATCTTAAGATGCCAATGAAAAATGAAAATTTTAACATAATAAATAAAGTAATTTAAAATAAATTTATATTATAATAAATATAGCATTTTTCATGATTAAAGTACCAGAAGTCAAAAGAGGCCTTAATTGGAAAATTGCCCTGAAACAAGTGATAAATATACAGAAAGCACACAAAGTTGGCGAGTACATTATATTTTTTTGCACAGATACTGCTGTGGGTGTGTTATCTACTCACTGGGCTTGTTATCACGGGACTTGCTGGTGACTGTCAGGGTGTGAATGTACATTTGCAGGTACCAGGGCACTGAATCCATCAGCATCACAGGAAAAGCCCGATATGGGTGGTTATTATAGATGACAGTGTGGATTTCCCCTGTCTGCAGCCCAAAACCTGCCACGTAGCGCTCTGCATGCAGCAGAGGACGAAGCATATCGCCTAAAGCACAAGGTGAAAGAACCACAAAATCAAGTTGGCATGACTGATCTATTAACACAGAAGAATATAAAAAATGAGAATGCTCCAAATGACAGATTCTCGCTTTGTAACAGCAACATAAATAGTTCACTGATACAGAGACAACGCAAAAAACTCCACCTATCAAATGCAATCATACCACTGTTTCCTTTCCAGCGCAGAAGGAGATTGAGTGAACGTAACTGGCCAAACGTCTCAGCTCTGGTCAGGTCAAACACTGAATATGTCCTGCGATCCCCCAGCACCACAGCTTGGCTGAGCAGAGGAGTTGCAGGACTCAAATCAAACAGCTCCCCCTGTTGGACAAACAGCACAACCCTCAAACTGACTGAAAACAGCAGTCGGCTACAAAGGAAAATTATCAAATGCAATTTAGAACTTAAAAACATTTCTTAGCCAGTTCTACTTCCCATTTAGAGAAACATTAAAGCACCAAAAAGCAGGAAGAAAGTATATTGTTGTTTAAGTTTCACCTCAGGGTTGTCTGTGATGTCCACATAGACTTTACTAGAGGTAGCAAGAGGACAAGCCTCTGTTAAAGTTCGAGAAAACATCTTGAACAAAGACCATTCTGTGAAAAGATGAAGATAGTAATTAACACACAGATGGAAGTTATTAGAAATAACTGTCATTAGAAACACCACACTGAATTGCAAAATGAAGGTGAAACACAGCTTTTGCAAAGTCAAGGCCACTTTTATGCTTTTATGATTTTTCTTTTTAATTTAGATTTCACATTTGCTTTTTTAATTATCTTTAAATATATTTAGGTTTCTCATAGTGAGCAACGTTTGGAAAGCATCACAATTTTTCAATCTACGAATGGCTATTTGGCACACTGAAAGAAGAAAGGAGAAAGTCTTCTAACATCAAGCGTTCTTTTATTACTCACCCTTTTTGCCTTGGCCTGAAGTGTAGAGATCAAACACAACATTGAGAGTTTGTCTCAGCTCCCACGCTTTACTTGCGCATTGTTCATCCTAAAAAAGAAAATCTGGAGCGTCATCAGGAAGCAAGGAATTTTCCAGACAACGTACAAGCTGAGCCAGAATATAATTTCTTTTAAATCAATTTTTTGTTAAAGAAAGGTTTGAAAAGAAGCTTACCTGACAGACGGGTCTGATGTGAACAGCCTGGGAATGGAAACTGCTGTGAAACAGCTTCTCTGACTTCAGGAGAACTGCCAGACCTGCCTGGGGAAAAGATAAAGCAAATGCATGAATTAATGGCTTCTTTAGAATAACCAGTTATTAAAATCACAAGCAATGATCTTGAACCTTAGAACCACAAGGGAGAAGCTTCTTCCAGGGTGTGAGATTCTCAGTGCAGACGATTTCACGTGGTAATGTTGCATAACGTAAAAAACTGTGATCTGTAGCTGTGTGGAGAGAAAGAAGTCTGTGGTTTCAAGGTCAAAAAAATGAAACATGCACGGTTGAATCATTTAAAATAAGATGATTAACATGCACTTTTTCATTTGAATCAGTGCAGGTTGGCAAGAATGAATGAGCTTCAGTTGCTTCATCACTGCAAATCTCTGTCAGTTTGACCGCTGCTTTATAATTCACAGAAAGAGCCGTACCATTTCCCAGACCCAGCGGTTTAAAAGAAGCACTGGGCTGTACGGTGTTGGTCAGGTCAATGAAGTTCAGAGATGCACAGAAGATTCCAGAGAGGACGTTGGTAAGTTCCTTCCAGTTTCCATCCACACTGAGAATTGAACAAAAGTCAGGGGTTACATTTTTGCAGAATAAAACCAATGCATGTATAAATCAGGGATTCTGGGATTTCCACAGTTAATTTAAGCACATATAGGTACTCACTCGCTGACTGTGTCATGGAACCACACCCACAGCTCTGCTCCAGGTGGAGAGGGGATGAAGGGCTGCCCCCACTGCATGGTCCTCCAGAAGCCCTGGGTGAAGGAGATGTGCAGCTCTCGCACTGAAAACTTGGAGAGCACTTGACCGAGGGATTTGGGGAACAGCCGGTAATGAGAAACTGTAGGCAAAAAAGACAAATCGTAAAAGCAAATGTTAGGACTCTAAGTGATACTTAGTAAAAAAAAATTGCTGGGCAAAGATCAGCTCTTCAAACAAACTTTCACTTGCAACAAAGCATAATCATCAGAATAGAGTATAGACCGAAATCTATTTCATATTTTAAACAGTATACCAGTCTTAATTTTATAAACCAGTTCTATTCATTTTATTCACATTCCAAACACTAAACCATAATCAATTTTATTAACTAAAGTCTATTAATTTTATTCAGAATTTAAATACTGTACCATATTTAATTTTATTCACCAAGTCCATTCATTTTATTCATAAACACTACACCATAATTATTTTAATTAAATCTATTCATTTTATTAATATTTTAAATACTACACCATATTTAAATTTTATTCACTAGGCCTATTAATTTAATTCATGTTTTAAATGCTATACCATATTTAATTTTATTATTTAAATCTATTCATTTAATCACTATATAAAACACTACATTATACTTTATTTGATTAGTTTGACTAGAAGGAATTGATGAGTAAAATTAATTAGACTGTCAATAAAATTGAGCATGGTGTAGTTTTTAAAATATGAAAATAGAAGAATAGACCCAGCAAATAAAATTAAGCATGGTAAAGTATGAATAAAATTAACAGACGTTGTGCATAAAATTACTCTTATTAACCAAGTCTATTAATTGTATTCATAAACACCACACTATACTTACTTTTATTAGTTTCAAGGCACTACATTTGGCTAAATTTACAGTGTGCTTTTTATAATCAGTAACCTTTTGATCTGATCTGAACTAGTTTTAAGCTAGTTTTTTCATTTGTCTACACATTATTTCTATTCATTCCTTTATTTTTAATGGATAAACTGGACCAGACAGTGAAAGAAATGCAGCTAATAATTGTCCAGCATACTTGAACTCCTTTATATCCTTTAAAAGGCATCCCATGATGCACATTATTAAGTGTGCAGAGTTGTGGGTGCTACATTAAATTTTAACATTGAAACTTGGATACCTGCATCTGTGATATTTCATAATTCTGACGACCTTACAATTGTTATTATTTAATGGGGGGAACAAATAAATGAGTAAAGGTGTCCATTTGACTGCTATCGTACAGAGACACATTCTGTGTGCAGTGGGACAGAACTACAGCGATGATAACTCACCCTTCTGTCGCTCTTGCAGGAAGTCAATGTCCCACAGTGTCCGGAACTGGAAGCTGGCATAAATGTCTCCGGAGTGCAGTGGCCGGATGACCAGCTCCTCCTGAAACTCATCTCTCGCTGCTGCGGCGGCTGCTGCTGCTGTAAGAGACTCGCTGTTTTTGGTGCCGTCGCCTCTGTCCGCCTCAACATCAGTCGACTGCCATTGCCTTTCAATCAGATCCTCTGCGGCGGTACTGCCGTCGCTATTCACCTCTCGTGGCGTGTCTGAAACGCTCTGTTTTTCTTCTGTATTATCGTTTGCTTTTTCAAGCGTGTCACAACTACTGGGGCGTGCTAAACTAGAGAGAATCAAAATGAATACTAGAGACAAACCGCACCTGTGCGCTGCCATTTTTACCACAGCTTCCTTTTCTGCACACACTTCCTGGATGTCGTCGACAGCATTGACCAATCAGAGAAGGGCATGCAGAAAAATGACCAATGGGAGACGAGAATCTAAAAATTGATCAGCGCAGCAGAATAAACAATAAATAGTAAAATAAAATACAATTATGAGCCTTTATGTTAGATAACAAATGCTAGATTAACTTTATTCGGAATAAATTCATATAAGCTAATTAATTCCCATCGGACTGTTGATATTACAAGGGTTCTGATGTTATAAATAATAATTTAGTTATTAATTATAGGCTACTTTACACGTTATTAAGATTCATTCTTACAGTAACGCTGCTAAAACTACATAAGCCCAGCTAATTTCACTGTCGCTACAGGACTCTGCCTGAGCTCACTTTTAGAAGCTACAAGTTCAGTGAGTCGAATGCGTTCGTTTGCTTTAACGATTCATGTTTTGTGTGTGTGTGTGTGTGTGTGTGTGTGTGTGTGTGTGTGTGTGTGTGTGTGTGTGTGTGATGGATAATCAATTAGCTAGTAATAAGAATCAAGAACAAGTAATTAGGCAATCATTTTAATAAGAAAGCTGCTTAATTTCACAGTAACTACACAACTCTGTCTGACTGATCCAGTGATTCGAATCATTTGGATTATTTTGCTTTAAATGATTCGTTCAGTTTCTGATTTTTTTTCATATTTTCATTCTAAATCCACCCGACTTTAATGAGCTCGACCACTGAAAGCGATCGAGAGACGACAAAACTGGCCACTAAAGGAATTTATTTATTTATTTATTTAATATTTAGGCCTATATCTGGTGTAAACGGGGCTTGCGAGGCAAGTCTGAGTGTGTGAGTATCATTCAGTCACTCAATCCACCAGTTTAACAACACAGAGTCGACTGAAATAACATATTTTCATTTATTATGCATGGTCATCAGTAGGCTAATTCATCTGTACTCTTTCACGAACACATTTCTAAGTTCATTCAGTTCGTTCCCGAACGAGATGTCCAATTTCATTCAATACCTTCACCAACCAAATCTGATTGGATACGAATCTCGTTAAGATTTGAAACATGAAATGTCACATGACTCAATATTTTCTCATGCTTTAAAGCTTAATACGACGCTTGACTTTTTAAAAGATTCATTCCGTGAAAAAAATGGAACGTTTCATTCGTTCCAAATGGAACACCGCTGCAAGGTTCGGGAAAAGGCTGGAATATCTCAGGACTCACTCGAATATTTTTTTTTTTTCTCATGCTATAGTGCGTTTTAAAGGCAGAAAATCGTTTACGCGCTTCAAAAACGAGAGACTTAACCGAACGAAACTGTAATGAGTCGTTAACTCAAAAGATTCATTCCTTTCCAAACGAAACACGGCTACTGTAAAAAGCCCAAATGAATGAATTGATCTAAGAAGGCACTGTAAAAGCGTCATTCGCCAGCACCCTGTGATTCAGAGCGGATGCTCGCTTGTCAGTGGGTCATTGTGAAGTGGATAAAGGTGGCATCTGCGCGCGCGCGTACACACACAAATACCCCAGCCCTCATGACAGACACACTCGCTCTCGCTCCCTCATGCACACACACACATACACACACACACACAGTCACTGTAAAGGGTTTTAATTCAGCATGCCTGCTGCTGGATGCTCTTAGACCGAGACGCATCCGCCTCACCGTCGGGTTTGACTGCCTCTGAAAGGGATATCAATAGCCTATTTTATTCATAGCTCCTCATGGCTTCATCGGACGGAATAGACAAATGTCTTCTGCACAGAGGCAGATCTCAAAGTGACCCGAACATCCTCAGCGAGTCTGGCATTGATCTCTCGCACAGCGCAGGTAAGATGATGCATTTATTGTCTGGAGATGCCATTAGAATAAGCGCTTTTCATTTCCACACGCGATGGAGGTGAAAGTGGCTCCATAATCTGCGTTAATAGCCTCACTTTCATTTCAGTGTTGTGCACTGCACGATGGAGATCAATCAAATTAAGCCGCATTTGATGCTCTGTCTGTATCCCGATGAAATGCATCTGGCTACCATAGTAATATTCCCCTATGGGTCGGTGTTACGGTAGCTATAACGGAAAACAGCATAGCAGACAGTCTAGAGATTATGTGCCAACTGTGGCTTATGCTACCGTTCAAAATGAGCAGACAAAAAGATTTACATCCTATTTTTTCACTGAGGGAGGATCCTCGTTGTCTTTTGTCTCGTGTGCACATCCTTCCTTGTGCATCTCTGTGATCGTTTAATACAGGTTTGCTCTTGAGGACCTGATGAAATGAGATGCATTTTTTGCTGCTTTGGCAACATTGGCTGGTGTGTCTTGATACCTTCGTTCCGCACTGAGACTGCGCATTCACTGCTCCTGCCTATTCAACAGAGCGGGTCAATGGTGTCTCCTGGAGAAACTGATGTAGTGAGGTTTCTAGATGCTGCTGCACGGACGCCAGCTTCTCTTGATGGTGGACAAAAAGCACATCTCATGGAGTCTGTGGTTCGGAGTGTTTGATGTGGTCTGAAATTGCTGGTTTTGTCATAGAATGGGCGAATCTCACCAAACCCAGCCTGTCAAGAATGTCCGGGTCATATTACACCCCAAATTCAGAGGAAAGAAATACAAGACTGTGCTATAATAAGAAACCAGAAAGCGATAGAAAACTAAGCTTCATTTTAGGATTCCTACTGTTTATTTCCAAAACAGTACTGTGATGTGAAAAATATTTTTTTTAGTTATGCATCAGCAATTGTTGTGTTGCTTGAATCATGCTGAACATTTAATATATTATTTAATATATTGATCTATATATTATTTGAATTTTTAATTTAATGTTTTAGAATCTAATTATGTTTTACTGTAAATCACCGTATAGAAAATATAAAAAAGTCCTATGTGTTACATTTAATGAGAATTTTTGGGTGAAATGTGCTTAATTGTCAATGTCAGTGTAACACATTATTAATAACTACTTTATTACTGTATGTGTGTATATATAGAGCCTTTATATACTACAAAGTCATATAAAATGGATTATTAATTACTTTATTATTACTGTATATGTGTGTGTGTGTGTGTGTGTGTGTGTATACTGTATATAATCATGTATTGTACATATACGTAGGCCTACTGTGTGTGTGTGTGTATATATATATATATATATATATATATATATATTGTATAACTGTATACTGTATGGCCCGGTTTCGGGGCTTAGACTAAGCCAGGATTAGGCCATTTTTCAATTAATTTTTATTAACATGCCTAAGAAAAAACATTACTGGTGTGCATCTTGAGACAAAACAAAGGCACTGATATATTTTAAGATCAGTCAGTGCAGGTTTCTTTCAGTTAGAACAGCTCAGATTTACACTTTAGTCTGGGACTATAGGCTTAAGCCTTGTCTGTGAAACCGGGGGAAAATATACCATCTCTCTCTCTATACATATAATATATTATATACACACACGCACACACACATGCATAAATACACAATATATAATATATATACACACACAACATTGCAACACATTTGCAGATTTCACTTTGTAATTGTGTCAAGACAATAAGAGTGTATCATGACAAAGTGAAATGTCCAAATGTGTTGCAAATTGCAATATTTTGGGTAAATTATGTGCTTAATTGTCATTAAAATAATCTAAATACGTACTCTAATAGTCCTAAAACTGTATATAAATTTTGAATTTACTGTGAAATATGACTTGCGCATGCTTTAATGAGATTTATCTTCTGTCACCAGGAGCGCCTTGCTTTGAACATGAGGTCCAGTGTATAAGTGGAGTGGAAATAATGCATAATGACCAAGCAATCTTTCTTGGGAAAGAATAAGAGAAAATACCAGTTGATCTTTTTCAATCTGAACATAAAATCTATTGCGATAAAGATGACTTCTTTGAATCCCCCACAGTGTCACCTTTAGCTTTATTGGTTTGTTCTGTAGGGACCAGTATTTCATCATGGCTGTGCTAACAATCAATGAGGCCAAGAGTCATGTTAACCTTTTCTCTTTTTAGTGATGAAAAAATCAGATGTAACATGACATCCGCAGGTACTTTCATTCCACTCTGGCAGTGTGGGAGCAGCACAATTTTACAAGAGACTGTTCACTGTTGAGTGCAGGTATTTTTAGGCCTTTAAATACAGAGGAAATACATTTCTAGATTAATCTTGGGCAGATGCTCAACAGAAAAAGAGCTGATTTGAGTGGCACTTTAATGTTTTTCTTAAAAACAATGCATTAAAAGAATTACTTTTGCATTAAAATGCACAGGGAAAAACCGAAGGAGCTAAGAAAGATATGTGAGCTGAGAAAGAGAGAGAGTGAAATTGAGTGAGTCTGGTGTACTTTACTACTTTACTAGTGCTTTCTGTTACTCATCGACTGGTAGATGCTGTGGGTGATGCATCATTCTCTTCTCAAGCTCAACGTTCATTAATTAAATGTTTGAACGATATGCGGCCGTTCTCTGTAATGCACATCACACTAGGAGAAGACTGCTGCATCACGATTTAACAATGAGGAGGTTCACACCACTCACAGATGCCTGTTAACACTTCAGTTTGTCATGATGCTGTTTTAGCGCTTTCCTTCTTCATAAGAAAATCTGTCTTTGTGTCAGAATCCTACTCTGAACTTCAATGGAAATATCAAATTTAACCCTCTGATGCATCAATTATACATTACAAAGGAGAAAATGTGTTATTCCTGTGTAATTATAATATATATATATTTTTAATTTGTAATATTTTTACTAATATGTTATTGTATTCCATTCAGAAGTTCGGGGTCAGTTGGTTTTTGAAATCTCTTATGCTCACAAATGCCAGGTTTATTTGATCAAACAAATATAGTGTAATATTATTATAATTAAAATATCTGTTTTCTATATTAATATATTTTAAAATGTAATTTATTCCTGTGATTCAAAGCTGAATTTTCAGCACCATTACTCCAGCCTTTAGTGTCACATGATCTTCAGAAATCATTCTAATATGCTGATTTTCTCAAGAAACATTTATTATTATCAATAATGAAAATCATTTTTGTGGAAACTGTGATAATTGGTTTTAATTTGATGAGTAGAATGCTCACAATATTTGAAATTTATTTGTTAAAATGGTTGTTTTATTGAAGTGATGATGGAAAATACCTTAAAAAAGACCAGTATAATATAATATAATATAATATAATATAATATAATATAATATAATATAATATAATATATAAGATGCATTAAATTGATAAAAGTGACAGTTTAAGAACATTTATAATGTCTTTAATTTAATGTTGGCATATATAGTGACAGAGAAGTCCTATAAAATTATGGATAAACTTTATCACTCATGATTCGAATGCAGCACCATGATTGGTTAAAGTCTGATTACTTTAGTGGATGTCATGCATAAAAGGGTTGGCAATTCCTACATATTTTACAAGGTGGCTAATTCGTACGAATTCGTACGACCTCACTTGTACAATTTCATACGATTTTTGCTAAATCGTACGTATTTTACAAGTTGCCAATTCGTATGAATTTGTACGAATGACCTACACCTAACCCCGCCCCTAAACCTACCTGTTTAGACAAATCATACAAAATTGTTCGAGTGAAGTTGTACGAATTCGTACAAATAAGCCACCTCGTAAAACCTGCGTTAACCTTTTAAACTCAATAGTAAAAAAATAGTAAAAAAAAATAGTAAATAGTAAAAAAACAAAAATGCTTCAAAGGTTGAACAAGAAGACAGAGAGACATCCTGATTGAGATCTGATTCGTATCGGTAAATTTGAGGCATCGTCCCATAAGATTATCATCAAGTTCATTAAAAGAGTCTTAAATTGAGATTCTGTGATGCACCACATGCCCTGCTCACTTCACACCTCTTTACACATTAAAAGTGTTTTCACAGTTTGGTGAACCTCGTGCCCCAGAAAAATGAGATGAAAATTAAGCATTTTTGTAATTTGTAACTAAGATAAAGTGAACATTTTGGGGTATTCAAGACATTTATAAAGAGACTAAAAACTGATTTGAGGGCTTTTGTTTATGTCCTGTGCATACGGCAATATGTACTGAGTATTTTATTAGTAAAATAAGAGAAATCATCCTTAATAATTATGCTCACTTTCAAAATCTCAGTCTCTCTCTCTCTCTCTCTTACTTGGTTATATGTAACCATATTTGAAAGTTTCTTGTAAATAACACATAACCTTACATCGGGGTTGGTGCAAAGGCCGGTGTTCTGAGGTACGCTATGACTCATCAGCTTCCCTCGTGCTGGCTGGTGCGGGCGCTTCTTCACCAGGGTGTGTGTAGCGTCTGATGAAAAGGTCTAGCCCAGAAAGTCCTTGATATTTCTTTTCTTTGGTTCTTTGGATTTGCATAAAACAGCATTGTTTTAGACTGACTGTGATTGTGTTCTTAAGAAGATGGTGGAATTCTCCTGTGTTTGGTTTTGCAGTGGCTTGAAAGGCAGTATCAGTGTTTCACTAAAGCTACTTTCATTTGTGCTGCTGTCATTGTTGATATGAGCAGTTGTCATTTTAAGAGTAAGAGCCCTCAGTAAGAAGTTCTGGTGAATATTAGATGAAACGTAAAAGGTAGAAAGCAAACACAAGCTCAGAGTTTAGCCTAGCTGACAGATCTTGATCATGACTGCTTGTATGTACTTCACTTATCTGGTATCCACACAAGACATTGATATTTTTTTGTGTTGTTATGCAGTGAAAACCCAGCAATAATCATGATGTTCTTGTGCAGTTTGTGTTAGTGATGCTAAGAGTACAGTTAACTTTAAATACTGAAAGTACAGTATTGTGTTAGACAATATCTTGCTTTTAAATGTCTTATTATATCTTATTTAACAATTGTATCATGGTCTCTTCTTATAATTGTGTGCAATGCAAAATGCAAAAACATAATTTTGTTTTTGAATTTTGTTTTGCAGTTTATAATATTATTTAATATTTCAGTGATTGCATTCATTCAATATATTAAGGTGCATATCCAGTAAAATAATGTTGAAAAATATTGATAACATCAGGTATTGAGTACAAGCAAAAAAAAAGAAATATATATATATATATATATATATATATATATATATATATATATATATATATATATATATATATATATACATATACATATATATATATATATATATATATATATATATATATATATATATATATATATATATATATATATATACGTATATATATATATATATATACATATATATATACATATATATGTATATATATATATATATATACGTATATATATATATATATATATATACATATATATATACATATATATATATATATATATATATATATGTGTGTGTGTGTGTAATATTGTGATCTCACTGTATATACAGTATATATATATATATATATATATATATACAGTATACACACACACACACACACACACACACACACACACACACACACACACACACACAGATCACAATATTACATATTATTAAATATTTAAAATATAAAATATGAATTTTTGTGGCTTGAATGGGCCTCTTATCTGAACTTTTCTCTCCTTTTAAACACTTGCTGATAGAATCAAAGTCCCATTGCTTTGAATGCAAGTTTGGTCTCTGAATTATGTATTTTGATTAGCTTATTTGGCCCCCCTGTTAAATTTTTTTTAATGTGGAAAAATTGTAGAAAAAAAGACAAAAATGCAAAAATGTTGTGGAGTTGATTGTAAAATCACAAAATCCTGGATGGACTGTACAAAGAATGAGAAATAACTAGATCTTTCCTTTTCATGTTTGTCATGTTTGCCAAGTCATGTTTGCGCTTGTGCAAAAGTTGGTGGTTTCCAGGGTGTTGCTAGGGTGTTGCTAGGGTGTTCTGGATTGTGGCTTGCTGGAAAACAAAAAGCCAACCGCTTTATGATATTCTGGTCTCTTGGTTTGGGTGCCACCTTCAGTGCAATCATGTGAAAAAAATATATATAACACCTTTCCACTACAAACCACATAATGAGGTGTCAGTTGCTGAAATGTGTGAGACTGTTATGTGCTGAAGATCAGGACTTGTGTAGGGTGTGTTCAAACCCCTAACCCTAAGTATCAACAACAGTGGTTCTAACATTGCAAAGATGCTAAAAAGTAAAAGCAACATTGTTGCTATATTTCTCTCATGCATACGTCAGTGGCTTCTGCCTTTAAAAATCCTTAGGTGTCGTTCCAGCTTGGGATTGTCTTTCCTTAATGCAGACTAAGGTATATGCACTGCATAGTGTACAAGAGGAGACAAGACCTGACCTTGTCAAGCACAGTTCAGCGGCTCCCAGCTCTCCTCAGGCGTGAAAACTGAACACAACAACAAGCTCAGCGACCTCCCCAGAGATACAACACAGAGCAGATAAGGCGTATGACAGGCTGTCTTTTCAGCTGTGTATATATCTGAAGCAAAAAGTGTAGTATTTTTGAGGTTGTGTGTGTGACAGTGAAAGAGAAAGGGAGGAGAAAACAGTGACGTTTTAATCATACAGTTTGATTACTGGAGATCTCAAATTAGAAATTAGCTTCACCGATTGACTCTCACGAGTATTGATATTTTTCCAGGATGTTGGAAACAGGCAGAGACCCCAGAGCATAATAACAACAACAGTATTAAGAAATTATTGTATAGTTAATCGACAGTAAAATTACTAAGTGAAATAAAAATCTTAACGTTTATATTCCATGTAAGTAGCTATTTTGTCTCAGATGTTTCTAATAAAACAATAGTAACAACAATAACAACAAAAATACAAAATAAAATGTAAAATAACTCTTTAAAAGCACAGGAGACAGTTATATACCATGTAAGTATCAAGTTTGTCTCAAATTTGCCCCCCCCCCCCAATTTTTTTATAAATAAAATAAAAACTATAGAATTACAACAACAAAATTATATATATATATTAAAAAAATAGCTTAGAAAACTGAACAGTTATATACCATTTAAGTGTCAATTTGGTCTCAAACGTTCTCCTAAAACAATAGCGAAAAATAAAAGGGGGAAAAATACACATAAGACAATTATTGACATAAGAACATTAAGATATAATAATGGATGGCATAGCTCAGATTAATTAGTCTCAGAAGAATTTTATAATGAGTTCAACAGTGTTTAAAAGTTTGGGATCATATTTTTTTCTTTAAGAAACTAATACTTTTATTGAGCAAGGATGCATTAAACTCATAAAAAGTGACAGTAAATACATCAATAATGTTAAAAAAGATTTCTATTTCAAATAAATGTTGTTCTTTCAAACTTTCTGTTCATTAAAGAATCCAGAAAAATTCAGTTTTATAGTTTGCACCAAAAATATGAAGCAGCCCGTCTGTTTGATAACAACACTGACAGTAATAATAAATGTTTCTTGAGCAGCAAATCAGCATATCAGTATGATTTCTGAAGGATCATGTGACACTGAAGACTGGAGTAACGATGCTGAAAACTCAGCTTTGCATCACAGGAATAAATTACATTTTAGATAGAAAACAATCATTTTAAAGTGTACTGATACTGATTTTACTTTTTTCCTACTCTATCCATCAAAAACATTAAAGAATCTTACCAACTCCAAAATATTGAATGAAAAGAGGTTCCTCTTTCCTATGGGATGCCATTAGAGTGAATAATATGGGTTCAAATTGTAATCGCAGTTCTGCACAGTCAACAGATCTGAGTATCTTGGCTCTCTGCTTTTGCTGAGCGATTGAGCGAGGAAATGTAGTTAATATTGAATGCAATGCTGTTGGAAAGAGCAGGTCTCACTCTCGGCATACCTGAACCATCTAAAATATTTCATAAGCTCATTTCTCATTCATAAGCTAGAGCGGCGCTGCCTTGGATGGATGGCGTAGCTCAGCTGAACCTGAGTTTATTGTGCTGTTCGTGATTCAATGAATTTCAGTGCTGCCCGATGAGACAAAGTTACCTAAGTGTCTGTTTGTGTTAAACGGTAAGTGAAACCATGACTGTAATGCAGTTTAACGGCAAGAGGATGGAGTCAGGGGAAAGATAGAGAAAGAGAGAGAGACTGAGTGGGTGTGAGCGAAGGGGGAACGGGGGAGGGGAGGTGGGAAAAAAACAAAAAAAAAACAATGAAGAGACACAGAAGGATGAAAATGACTTCAAGTGACTCACCAGAGAGTCAATGAGGATCTTTAAAGAGCAAATATACACTTTTGGCAATACTCACAGCGAACATTAAGGCATATTTCTATTCTGAACCATCACACGCCCACGTCGGAGTCAGAAGTGCTTTTCAAGACGTGTTTGTGATGCGCTTATCAGTGTGTCATTCTGTGATTAGCTTGACGTATGCAATCATTTTCAGCATTTTCTTACACCTTTTACATTGAAAGTTGTATGTGCTGCAGGAGCTAGATGTGCGTTGTGGGTAATGTGGGCCGATGGCAGGCTGGTTCTGAATGGCAGGGTAAGCAGGGCTTCAGCACCATAGAGAGCGACCGAGAGGGAAAGATTACTACCACAAACACTGCGCTCACAGAGGCTCTGCAGCTGTGGCAGATAATACACTCTCAACAATGACCATCTAGCACAGAGAGCTCTTGCTTCTCTCTTGTGGCTTCTGTGGCTTTAATGTCTTTACTTGCCATTCTTTTCTGTGTTTTAATCCATTCTGTGCTAATATTAAGATAGTGAGTGACCAAGATGCAAGGGTTTTTGTTGTAATACATGCAAAACGTGCAGTGTCTTCATTCATTATGTTTATAAATAGAATTATGTTTGGTATGAGACACAAACCGCTTGATTTTAGTTACAAATGTGCAACAAGAAAAGAGAATGAAAAGATTTAAAGGGATAGTTCACCCAAAAATGAAAATTCTGTCATTAATTACTCACCCTCGTGCCGTTCCAGACCCGTAAGACCTTCGTTCATCTTCAGAACACAAATTAGGATATTTTTGATGAAATCTGAGAGCTCTCTGACCCTGCATAGACAGCAACATAACTGACACGTTCAAGGCCAAGAAAGGTAGTAAGGACATTGTTAAAATAGTCCATGTTACATCAGTGGTCCAACCTTAATATTACGAAGCTATATGAGAATAATTTTTGCAACTTTATTCATCAATTTCTTCTCTTACGGGACAGTCTTCGAAGCGCGTTCACAAGAGTAGTGTGCACAAATAGTATTCTCGCATCTTCATAAAATTACAGTTGGACCACTGATGTGACATGGACTATTTTAATGATGTCTTTACTACCTTTCTGGGCCTTGAACGTGTCAGTTGTGTTGCTGTCTATGCAGGTACAGAGAGCTCTCGGATTTCATCAGAAATATCTTAATTTGTGTTCTGAAGATAAATGGAATGTCTTATGGGTTTGGAACGACATGAGGGTGAGTAATTAATGACAGAATTTATTTTTGGGCAAACTATCCCTTTAAAACATGGTCCCAGAAATACACAAATTAGTCCCCACCTCTACACAATCACACCATCTCGGACCTGCTCCACTTTCACCCAGTTAACTGAAGTAGTACATTTTTGAGACTGTCTTTGGTGCACTGCAGTTTTTAGGGAGAATGCTCAGAATATGTTTACTATGTGAAGCCACTCGGTAAATAGTAATTTACACAATATATTATCCAGATGTTTACCTGACTGTAGCGGAAAATTATCTGGAAAGACTGAATTTTACAGATGAAAGATTTTCTTGATAAGCTTATAATGATGGTGGGCACCAAAGGTCATTATATGAATATAAATGGATTATGAATATAAATGGAAATTCTCAAAACATTAACCTGTCTGATGTTGTAAAGGCTTGCTTGAAGCTTATGGAGTTTCCAAGTAAGACTTCATCAAACATTCAGTGATATAAGCCATGGTGAGCTGGGTGACCTGAACTTGACCTAGTACTGTGACACATATATCACGACTGAGGATTTTAAATCGCTATTGACTTCCTTAGAAATTGTGGAAAAAAAAAAAAAAAAAAAAATTAATGGGTACATATTCATCATCATATTCATTCTCTTGCTTTATTACAAGTACTACATACAGACAGATATCCATGCTGGTCTGAATGAGACAGTCAGCCAGTTAAGGAAGTAGATTAAGCTGAATAAATGAATCTTGAGGAACAGTTATATCACTTCTTCTGCTTAGTAGTAAGAACGAGAGTGAGTAAAGATTTGGCTGGTTAGGATATAGCCAGTTAAAGACGTAGTTCACCCAGCAACAACAATTCTGTCATTATTTACTTTCCAAACACAGGACTTTATTTCTAATGTGGATATTTTTGAGGTCTCCAATGAGGTCCAATGTTGTTTTAGACTCCTCTGAGATTGATTAAATGGTTAAAAATGTTCTGGAACGACATGAGGGTGAGTAAGTGATGACAGAATTTCATTTTTTGGTGAATTTTGGAGGCTCTTAAATACATGAAATGGGCTTTTCCCTTGTTTGCCATCTTTGAGCATTTGACCGTGATGCCTTGAAATGTTAGGTCTTTGAGCAAATGTAACACCTTCAGCTCTATCTTACAGTGGGAAAATGACAAATGAAAGTCCACACAACTGATTCCTGTTCAGAGGTCAACGTCCATGGTCTCATACCCAGCATGCATTGTTTGGTATTTTCAGATTCTTTACCGCTCAGTGTTTCTTCTTTCAACACAGAGACTGCATCATCACAGCTTGGTCTTGTAAGTCAGCGTCAAGCCCTAGATGTCACAGAGAACAGAGAGGTCTGCTTGATGTCAAAAGCTACTGTTGCTTTTCCTAAGTAACACTGGGCAAAGCTTGGAGCTGTCTCGAGTCTCTTTAAGCCGCGTCAGAGACTTGTTATTTAGTCTGTTCCACTTATAGCATCTTGAGGAGGCTACACCGCAGGCAGTTGTCTTCTGACAGATGGCTGCACAGTTGTTGAGCCAGGGGGTAAACTATGGGGTATCTTTTGTTGGAGGACGGGAACTGTTCATTTCTCACACTAAACTACCTGCTCTTATGATTTCGGAAAACTGACTGCTTGTGTTTTCATATTGATAATATAGACTAATATGGGTCTGGCCTGGTTATGTGCCTGAAAATGTCTTTTATAATGTTGAATTGTTTGTGAGTATACATGAGACATAAAAGTGAGTATACACGAGCCTTAAATGCTTTTATTGGTCTGTTTGGTTGATCAAAAGCATATTATTTTACCCTGTGCCTTTCTCTGACCAACTGACTGAACCATCATAAATGCTATTTTTCTTTCTCTTTGATCTGTTAAAAGCAGGACCAACTGAAATGTACCTCTTCTACCGCTTCCTCTTTTTCTGAAAGTTGATCTTCCTGTGTTGGTCTGTGCAATAATTTAGAATTCTTCTTCTTTTCTAATGTAATATTCTTTTTTTCTAGAGAATATGCAGTGCATGCAATATTTAATTTTATACCCAATTATCTGAATCTCTGCACCACTTTGATTGTAGAGTAACAATTGAGCTATTTTTATTTTGAGAGCATATAATTAATAAATTATTAAAAACAAAAGTATTGTTCAAAAACTTTGAGGCAGTGAGATTTTTATACACTTTTATTCATCAAGGATGCATTAAATTGACCAAAAGTGAAAGTAAAGGTTCTTACATTTTAATAAATGCTACTATATTCATCAATCCCGAAATCCACAAAAATACATTAAGCAACTGTTTTTTAACATTGACAATAATAAGATATGTTTCTTGAGCAGCCAATCAGCACATTAGAATGATTTCTGAAGGATCATGTTGAGAATTCTGCTTTGATCACAGGAATAAATTACATTTTAAAATATATTAAAATAGAAAACAGTTATTGTTCATTGTAATAATATTTCACAATATTATTGTTTTAACTGTAATATGATCAGATGAATGCAGCTTCGGTGAGCAAAAGAACGTTCTTTCAAAATAATTTTAAAAGTTGTACCGACCCAAATCTTTTCAACAGTAGTGTGTTTATATAAATGTGACCCTGGAGCACAAAACCAGTTTTAAGTTGCTGGGGAATATTTGTAGCAATAGCCAAAAATACATTGTATGGGTCAAATTTATCGATTTTTCTTTTATGCCAAAAATCATTAGGATATTAAGTAAAGATCATGTTCCATGAGGATATTTTGTAAATTTCTTACGGTAAATGTATCAAAACTTCATTTTTGTTTAGTAATGTGCATTGCTAAGAACTTAATCTGGACAAATTTAAAGGTGATTTTCTCAATATTTTGATTTTTTTGCACCCTCAGATTCCAGATTTTCAAATACTAGTATCTCAGCCAAATATTGTACGATCCTAACAAAAGCTTATTTATTAAGCTTTCAGATTATATATAAAACTCAATTTAGAAAAATTGACACTTAAGACTGGTTTTGTCATCCAGGGTCACAAATAGCATAAGCCAAAGAAAATGGCCCTGCACACATATCAAAGACCTAATTCCCGTAATTAAAGAACAAGAACATTCAGATCTGATTTCTGATATAGGGCCTCTTTATGCTCTGTTTACACTGGCTATAAAAAACAAAACAAAACTGGTTTCAGATCAGCACAACTTAAATGGAGCCCCCCCCCCCCCCCCCCCAAGCCCAACCACTTACAATGAGGCCCACGTTCATGTATCTGCTATGATTGCATCTTTAGTCTGCAGTCATTGATGAATTGAATAATATTCTTAATCTCTCACTTTCATCTCTAGGGTGACATTACAATAACAAGCTCTTAGTATCTATCTACTGCAGACAAATGGGTTTTGCCCACTGCCTGTTTATATGGTCAGCATCTCAAAACAAGCCTCAGAGGACAGACCGTAAGCAACTCCATTACTTTTACATACATTTACTTAAAGCCTCTCCCAATGCCAAAGAGCTTTATTAAATAAGGTATCCATCAGATCTGAGTGTAGAGGTTAAAACTGAATTTCAGCTTGAAATAGTTTGTTTGATATAAAAGGTTTATATTCTCCTGAGTGTTTTGCCTGAGCTGGAGATGTATATATTAAAACCGTATTAAGGATGTTCTTGGGAATGACATAGACAATTTATTTTGGCACTGATACACAGATTGTTGCTATCAAGGCTTCTAAAGGGGTACTTAAATGTAACAAATCATGTAAAAATGAATCATATTTTATTGGAATATTAAACAACGTTATATCAAACTTTTATAATTGCCTTAATCTTTTAAACAGCTGAGAAGATACTACATTTTCATTGTCAATTTCAGCAAGCGAAGAACAAATTTATACTCATGTGCATTATGTATTTTGTATGTTATCGTCTTTGACAGAAAGCATGTTGAAGCTGCTCAGTCCGCCATTTTTCGTTTTTTGCATCTCATACTACCGTGTATTGTGCATGTTACTTTTTGACTGACGTGATGCTGTGATGTTCAAATGATGTGGATTTAAAAACAGATGGATTGTAAGGGAATAATTGTTTATTTCTTAGTATTCAGTGAAGTGACTGATGCCCATAAGTGTGTTATGTTGATGTTTTTAGTTGTAATATTCCAACCGACAACCAGCATAAGTTTCTGACAGACGTGATAACATGCATAAAGGGTTGAACTGTTTGATTTTTGGGTATTATAAAACATGCTGGAGATGTTCGAAATGCTTTTTGCGTACTTCATTATACTTATTTTACTGTGAAAATGAATGGGAATCAAACAAGTTTATCGTAAGGACATATTCGTGTCAGGTGTAAAGGGGGCCGCAGACCAAAGCAGTATAGATTTGCTGACAAAGCTATAAGCAGTATTTTCCAATCTGCAGTGTTAAAAAGGGGTTTGTACTGTCTCTCAGTCTCTTTGTTGTCTGGGTTTGTAAATCAAACAGTTATCCACCTCTTTAAAACCATGTTTGAAGTGTTTTGTAATGAGCTGTGACAGAGATAAACGCCTTTGATAAAAAGGATATGAACTTCTAAAGCAGCCCAAATCAAACCAGGCAGGATTACTTAACATGATCTCCCTTTTATTTATTTATTTTTTGTATTATCATCTTTCATGTACCGGGATGCGTCCTTCTGCATTGGTTGAGCCTGGATCTAAGACTGCTTCAACACTAACAACACTTATTTGTGTGTGTGTGTGTGTTTGTCATTTTGAATAGTTCCCCACATAAAATATGTCTGCTTAGTTTTTATATATTAGTTTTAGTTTTTTAATTGTAGTTCTAAATGAAAATGAGAAATGTTGCTCTTTTATGTTTTATATATATATATATATATATATATATATATGTACGATATAGCACTGTATCCAGATTACTGTCACAATAAAAGTGGGTGTGTTCTGCTCTGTATTGTACTGTACTGTCTATCCTGTATTGTATTATAATGCTTATAGTATTAATACACCCTGTATGCAAGATATATATGTCCATTCAGTTAACAGGAGTCTTATATCAGCGGTTTTGGCAGTTTTTTGGCAGGTGTTTTTGAGATATTGGTAACGTGGGCATCTGTGGCACACAGCCAGCATGCAGGCCTATGTGCTGACTGGCTCTCTGTTCATAAAACGCTGTGCTTTGCTCTTCTGTCGCTTACT
Source organism: Acrossocheilus fasciatus (assembly GCA_036784905.1). Classification (NCBI taxonomy): domain Eukaryota; kingdom Metazoa; phylum Chordata; class Actinopteri; order Cypriniformes; family Cyprinidae; genus Acrossocheilus; species Acrossocheilus fasciatus. The sequence continues at coordinate 8,506,497 of CM071960.1, forward strand.
TCATGAATAACGGCACAGATATTCATTCAAATATTGTCAGATGTGCTGGATTATATTTACTACTCTCCTGCTTTCATAACCGTGCTCCTTAATAACTCGCATGGTGTAACCGATCAACATCCGCTGTTACTGCACCCACCGATATGTTAATATTAGCTTCTAATATTCCATAAATTAGCATTTTTATTCTGTTTTCCATTTCAGCAGATTGTCCAGCGCGACACCAGCCCCTTGTAACGCACCTCCCTGAATTGAAGAAAGGGCTAGTGTGCTTGATATTATATGTTATGAAAGGCCGGGCCCTGATTGGCTGCTTGAGGTCTTCTGCAAGCGCTTCCGTATAGCAACAGACCCCCGTTCCCCCCTCCCCTGCCCGTTTCCCCATCCTCCCTTTCGTAAGACAGTGGCAGCCCCTCATACGGCGCTCGGATTCTGCCTCCGAGGGGGCTTTGCTCTGCTGCCGCTGCATCTGGAGGAGCAGTAACCATAGTAACAGCTAGGCTTTGCTGACCCTGGCTTTGCTGACTCGCCGCGCCGCACAGTTTTTAGGCTTGACCTGGATTCCATATACCGCTGGTTACTGATGCTCAGTCGATTGACCTGCTTCTTTTCTTGTATGGTCAATGATCAGAAGACCTCCATGCATGTGGTGCGGTGTGGCGCCTCTGGGTTTGTGACGGCACTCTCTTGATGCCCCTGCCCACACTACACTATTTCAGTAACAGAATGTTTCACAGAGCGTTGACTCATTTGCTCTATGAATGGAGCTTTTCCTGCGTGTGAATATTTAAAAGGATTAGGTCTAGCCTGCTGAAGGATATGATGCTGCTGTGGGTGTTGTAGAGGCTTTGTATGGTAAAATATGCAATTGTTCTTTCACGATAAACCACCGCTGACTTATTCTAAGCTGTATGGTTGTGTGTGTTCATGTAGGCAGATGTATTTGGCATAGCATCTGCTTTAGCCCAAAACTGAAAGACTATAATAGGAAATTTGTGTAGAAAAATAATAGAACGGTTCCAAGAGGTACATGCTTTGTAATTGCCTTCATTTGAGTAGGAAATGATGTCATTTCCGGTCTATTTTCCCTGATGAGAGAGTCTGCAAATTTATCATGACAGTATGCCACTATTTAAAATTATGTTAATAATGTTGTCAAGCTTTATAATTACATATATAATGAGTTTTCCTAATGTTGTAATACAATATGACCAACCTGCACTTAATAAAATGCCCACAATGTACCCATAAAATAAAATAAATAATAATAATAATAATAATATTAATAAAAAGCAACTTAATAACCTAATAAGTGTCAAAATAAAATAAAATCATAACATAAATTACATTTCTTAATATTTAAGTATTTAAAGTGTTTCTAAAATGAGTAGGAAATTCATAAATCCAGAGTTGATCCTGTGACAACACACAACAGTTGTGTCTGTCTCAACGAACTGCCCATAATCTACTCTAAATATAACATAAAATGGTCACACTTTATTTTAAGGTCCAATTCTCGCCATTAACAAACGACTTTTAACTCAATAAACTCCTAATTTGCTGTTTATTAATAGTTAGTAAGTTAAGTTTAGGTATTGGGTAGGATTGGGGATGTACATTATGGTCATGCAGAATATGTGCTTTATAAGCACTAATAAGCAGCCAATATATTAATAATAGGCATGTTAATAAGCAAAATAGTGAGTGTTGGTCCCTATACAAAGGTGTTACCAATAAAATAAAATTATTCTAAAGTATTAACAAGTATTTAAAGTGCTTCTAAATCTGATAAAAAACTAAACATTCAAATTTGATTCAGTGAGGTCTTTAAAGTTCATCTGACTTTCTCCATATGTTGATTAGCGTGTCACAGTCTGTTTTATAATCTGCTCTGTAGTTTTAAAAGAGCAGAATGGGCTTTAGACTGATAAATCCACTGAAACATGGCCCCAATCAGATTAGGTGCTTTTCTAAATGAAGCAGCCAGTTGCAGTCTCATGGACCTACCCTGAATATCTGTATAAATGTTCGAAATCAGTATAATCTGTCGCACCAATGGATGTCACTGCTGCTGATGGTTCCTGTCTCTATCATCTGTGTTACAGATGTGATAGAGCAGCAGAATGTGCTGCGCTCCAGCTGTTTGGTGAGTGGAGTCCACACCCCTCCCATCCGGCGCCACAGCAAGCTGGCCACGCTGGGGCGTATTTTCAGGCCGTGGAAATGGAGGAAAAAGAAAAATGAGAAGCTGAAGCAGAGCTCTACAGGTAAGACAAGCTGGTCTTTGTTGCCATTTTATTGTAATTTAACATTTTTTGGAGGGTTGAGTAATGTAAAAGTACCTTTAATAAAAAAAGGTAATAAAAATGTAGCTTTCTTTCCAATGCATAACAAAGACAATCAACAGAGATTTATAAACTGGAAAATATTGCAAGACATTATTCAATGATGTGAGGTGTCACAAAATAGTGTAATAAGTGGAAAACAAACTAACAAAATAAGGAGGCTGTGGGTATATAAATATGCGGGTGGCTTTGAGTGATAGGTAAATCTTTAATAGCTCATTTTAAAGGGGTCATATGACGTTGCTAAATACATTATTTTGTGTATTTGGAGTAATGCAATGTGTTTATAAGGTTAAAAAAACACATTATTTTCCACATACTGTACATTATTGTTGCTCCTCTATGCTCTGCCTTTCTGAAACGCGTCGATTTTTTACAAAGCTCATCGTTCTGGTATCCAGTGCATTGTGATTGGCCGAATGCCTAAAGCGTGTGACAGAAATGTTATGCCCTTACCGTATTGTGATGCGTATCCCGGCGTGACGAGACAAAAACAATAAAACCCATTATAAACTAGGCATTTGTTGCATCCAGTGGGGACATAATTACTGATTATAATGATTTGTACTGTCTTTTAATAGTCCTCCGTAAAATGCGCTGCACACACTCTAATATTTGGGTTGAACTGTTCTGGAACAGTGCTGTAAATACAACTTAACCACTGATTTCTAGTTGTGTCCTCTTTTGGAAGCCCAAACAAAGTACTTTCACTTTCACAACTAAACACAGCGTCTCCAGGACATGGCGCCGGTGGCAGCAACAATACTACAGCGAGAATAAAAATCACGCCCTCTTTCTTTGCGTAAACATGTGGGAGGTGTTATGCAAATCTTTCCACACCGTGATGTAGACATGTGGGGGCATGTTTGAATGAGCTGTTTTAGAAGGGTGTGGACGAGTCTTAACTTTTATAAAGAATATCTCTTTGGGTTTGAGACTTTGGTCTTTGCAACTTTAGGGATCTTATCTATGCATGAACAGCTTGTAACACTGCAAAGAGAAAGGAAAACTTGAAATCGCATCATATGACCCCTTTAATTTAATTACACTGTTGATAATTTTGAACACTGTTGAATCTTTAACAAATCTCAAAATGAATGTTTAACAACTTTAACAACATAACAACTTATGTTTAACAACATAAGCTACTTTAACAAATCCAAAAAAATACCACGTTGTTTACGTTCAGCATGTGCGCTGTCTACTGAATGTAAACAACGCTGATTCTTCTCCCCGAGTTACTATCTTCCACCATTTTGGAGAGTACCCTAGAACATAAACAACGTAGATTACGTTCTAGGGTACTCTCCAAAAAGGCAGAAGACAGTAACTCGGGGAGAAGAATTGTTTCTGTGCGTTGATCTTGGTAATATCCTTGCTGTCTTTGGAGGGTCAGAGAGTTCTCAAATTCCATCAAAAATATCTTAATTTGTGTTCCGAAGATGAACGAAGGTCTTACGGGTTTGGAACGACATGAGCGTGAGTAATTACTGACAGCATTTTCATTTTTGGGTGAACTATCCCTTTAACTAATAACTATAGAGACATTAACTTAGCTTTGGCTAAAAGAAAGAAGATCTAAAACAGAACCCTGGGGGACACCGCAGATAACAGGAGTGCTAGAGGATGGAGAAACTTCTGTTTGTCATTGAAGGACCGAACCAGAGGAGAGTTTCCAGTGTCAGTGATGCCAACATCTAAATGACAGAATCCAATAAAGACTTGAGGTCCAGAAGGAGTTGAATATTAAGCACCCCTGATTCAGCAGACAGGAGGAGGTCAATTATGGCCCTGCAGAGAGCTGTCCCTGCTACTGTATATAAATGACAATATTCTGCCTGGTAAGGCTTATACAGAATGTGAGACACTTGGTGTGGTAGTTGAGAGGCAACAGCTCTGTTCAGCAGAGGTTTGTGATAGGTCTGTAATTATTTAACACAGAAGGACCAAAGTTTCCTGAGAATTAGGATGTCAGCAGCAGTTTTTAGTACTAATGGAACAGTGCCAGAGGCAAGAGATCTGTTAATCAAGCGTGAAATGAGTGTACTGATAGCAGACAGCTTTAGAAACAGTTTAGTTACATAATGAGACAATATCATCATCATCCACTTGAGGTTAGCGGAGGAAGTGATACACAAATGATAGTAGATGCATGCAGAGAATGAGGGAGGATTGCTAGAAGTCTGATGGAGTTAAGATTGGGAATGAGAAGGCAAAGTCAATCCTGTGTCAACAAACAGCAGAGGTGTCACCATTTTTGGAGTGGTAAACCAGTGGCTTTTCACTACTTTATTCTTCTTTCAAAGTGATAGTTCACCCAGAAATTTAAATTATGTCAATTAAGCCCTATTCACACCAAGGACGATAACTATAAAGATAATGATGAAGATATAGTTCTAAAAATTGTTCTCAATATTAAAGAATAGTCCATACCACAGCTATAACGATCCAGCTGATGAATGATAAAAACATTGACACCCAATCAATCCTGCTATAACGAGAGCGGCAGACGAGTGCACGTAGAATAAACAGAAGATATCGTCCGCTGGTGTGGATGCTAATATAGTTATCTTTATAATTATCGTTGTTATTGTGAACAGGCCTTTACTCATCCTCATGTCATTCCAAACCTGTACTGTATGACTGTGTTTCTCCTGTTGAATATAAAACATGATATTCTGAAGAATTGTTTTTTGTCCATACAATGAAAGCCTGTGCGGTCCAGTGTTGTTCCAGACCCCACTGACTCTCATTTATGAACAATTATTAGAATGTTTTCTTTTGTCATACAGAAAGTCAAAGGTTTGGAATGACAAGAGGATGAGTAAACACTCCACCAAATCCACCACTCCAAAATGCAAATGAATTAATCAACATCCATTTTTGTTGTATACTTGTATTTAAAGCATCTTTGGCATTTTGTTAAATTGGGAAAAATGGCAGGTGTTTCTAGATCTGTTATTGGACCATTTCATTTATAGTAAAGTTGCAACTACACTCAAAAATATTTGTGTATGACTGATATACATATGAATCACTTTTATTAGTTTATGTTAAAACTATGTAATCCAAATGGATGGAAATCTTACAGTACATGCAATTCAAATATATAAATCTTATATTTAGGTCTGTGTAAACTTTATCATGGCTCTAAACTCTGACAGGGCATTTGCCTGTCTGTATAACGCTTCAGCCAAAAGCAGCCATACATAAACCCCTGGCATTTAATTTGAGATAATTTGGAGTTAACAACCAGAAACCAAGAGCCAGAGGTTTATAATTGGCAGAATGTATAGCTGTTCACTTTCTAGCACCCCCATGGAGATCTCAAATAACATCCCCAAATGGCCAAGTCACAAACACCTACCCACATCGTGTCACACTCACAGATGGAGCTACGTGAGTGTGTGTGAAGGAAACCGGTCGTGCGTACATATGTTGCGTAACTTAAATTGATGAATGTTTATGAGTAGATCAATCTAATGCATTGTTCCTCTGTGTGCAGATGTGGCCTTGGCCTGTGGACTTCACTCTCCAGACCCCGGCTCTCCCATCCAGGGCATCTCCGATGCTGAGATCCGGCTGCCTGGCTCTCAGGGGCCCATTCTCAGCATCAGTAGCATGGAGTACCTCAGCTCAGAGCAAGACAGTCTCCCTTCCAGTGAGTGCTCTTTATCATTTTTATATAGAATTAATTATATATATATATATATATATATATATATATATATATATATATATATATATATATATATATATACACTGTAAAAAAAAAAAAAAGTTGAGCCAACTTAAAATTTTAAGGCAACCAGCTTCAGCAGATTTTTGAGTTTTCTCAACATGTCGTTTTAAGTTTATACAACAAAAAATTGAGAATCTCCCACAAAAATCTGCTGAAGCTGGTAAAAAAATTTTTTTTTAAGTTCGCTCAACTTTTTTTTTTTTTTTTTTACAGTGTATATATATATATATATATATATATATATATACAATGTACAAAATATAAATATATATATATATATATATATGGTAACACTTTATTTTAAGGTATCCATAATACAGAGTAATTACCTAATTAAGTACTTAGCATTTGCCATTGTACTTACATGAAACAAAATGTACTTACCATGTAACTAAGTTATGGAACAGCCTGTAATTACAGTTTGTAATTATGTAGATGCAATAGGCAGCTACTGTTACACTTATGTAACAGACCGAGTCTGTTACACAACTACATATGTAACCAAAAGATTGTTACATATGTTGCAGACTTTATGCAACATAATTATAAATGTAAGTACACAGACATAAGCTACTTAAAATAAAGTGCATCAAGATTGTACTTAAAGGAACACTCCACTTTTTTTGGAAATAGGCTCATTCTCCAACTCCCCCAGAGTTAATAAGTTGAGTTTTACCGTTTTTGAATCCATTCAGCCGATCTCCGGATCTGGCGATAGCACTTTTAGCATAGCTTAGCATAGATCATTGAATCCGATTAGACCAGTAGCATCGCGTTCAAAAATGAGTTTCGATATTTGTCCTATTTAAAACGTGACTCTTCTGTAGTTATATCGTGTACTAAGACCGGCAGAAAATGAAAAGTTGCGATTTTCTAGGCTGATATGATTAAGAACTACTCTCATTCCGGCATAATAATCAAGGAACTTTGCTGCCGTAACATGGCCGCAACAGGCGCAGTGCCGGTCTTAGTACACGATATAACTACAGAAGAGTCAAGTTTTAAATAGGACAAATATCGAAACTCTTTGGTCATTTTTGAACGCGATGCTACTGGTCTTAATCAGATTCAATGATCTATGCTAAGCTATGATTCAAAGCTAGGATTCAAAAACGGTAAAACTCTACTTATTAACTCTGGGGGAGTTGGAGAATGAGCCTATTTCCAAAAAAAGTGGAGTGTTCCTTTAAGTGTACTTCATGTGTATCTATACTGTACACCTTATCCAGCTGCACCTTAGTTTGATTTAACCCACCAGTGCACAGCTTAAATACATGTAATACCTTTCTAATTACATTAAAAGTACAGAATATTACACAGGCATAAGCTACTTAAAATAAAGTGTATCAAGATTGTACTTAAGTATACAAGTAGCTGTGTAACAGACTCGGCCTGTTACATAAGTGTAACAGTAGCTGCCAATTACATCTACATAATTACAAACTATAATTACAGGCTGTTCCATAAATTAGTTACATGGTAAGTACATTTTATTTCATGTAAGTACAACGGCTACTACTAAGCACTTAATTAGGTAATTACTCTGTATTATGACACCTTAAAATAAAGTGTTACCCAGTAAGATTGTGAAATGTTATTACAAATATTTAAAATAACTGTCATTCGAGTATATGTCAAAATGTAATTAATTTGTTCATGGCAAAGCTGAATTTTCCGCAGCCATGCTGAAATCATTCTATTATGCTGATTTGCTGCTCAAGAAAAAATTCTTAGCATTATCAGTTTATCATATCAATTTATTTCTGTGGATATAATTTTTGTGGAAACCATGATGCTCTACCATTCAAAGGTTTGGGGTATGTAAGTATTTTAAAAAGTAAATAAACTTGTGTTAAACAAGGACACATTAAATTGATCAAAAGTGTCAGTAAAAACATTTATAATGTTACAAAAGATTTCTATTTCAAATAAATGCTGTTCTTTTGAACTATTCATATTCAACAATCATAGTTTCCACAGTAATATTAAGCAGCAAAAATGGTTTTCAGCATTGATAATAAGAACAATTATTAACAATTGAATGGTGAATTGAATAGAATGATTTCTGAAGGATCAAGTGACACTGAAGACTGGAGTAATGATGCTGAATATTCAGCTTTGCCATTACTGGAATAAATTACATTTTTAAAACACATTCAAATAGAAAACAGTTGTTTTAAAGTGTACTTTGTTTTTGATCAAATAAATGCAGCCTTGGTGAGCATATAAGACGTAATAAAAACAACAACAATGTAATTTATTCAAAACGTTTGCGTTTGGGGCGGGCCTAACTGTTTGACCGACAAATAGACTATAGGGGGAGTGGTCGGGAAACCTGTCTGGAATCATTCATTATTTTTTTGCAAATATAATCCTTTAGAAATAAACAGCATTGATGATCCTTTAATTCCATTTCTAATCATTTAAAGTATGATTTTTTGTTTCCTACCAGTGGTAGATTCTGTACTGGACAATGAGCCAACGGAAGAGCCAAATTCAAATGAGGAAGAGGAAGAGGAGGAGGACGACGAGGCGGTCCCCTCTGCAAATGAGAATGAAGATGTTGAGGAAGATGAAGAAGACAGAGAGGAAGACGAGGATGATGAACTGCAGGAACAGTCTCCTCCAAGCGGCCACGGCAATCTCGCTTCTCATCTAAGCGCAGAGGAAGGTATGCTCATTTTCACATAATCAAACTCAGATAAAATTTTTAGATAATATTGCAGTATATGAAGGCATTTTCTTGTTTCCGCAGAGTCAGGTAAAGTCGTCATCGCATCAGTGCCTCATTCAAACTCTTTTCTCCAAAAAGAACTGCCTAGAGGCCCTGACGGCCCGAGTCCTGTGGTTTTAAGAGGGCCTTTTACTAATTCCGTGGGGTCGCCGCATATAGGTAGCATACACCCACCATTGCCCCCTAGCTGTATAATAGAAGAACTGCACCGAGCACTGGCAACAAAGCTCAGACAGGACAGGTGAGGGTGTTAGACACATTTTTATTGCTCAATTTCAAAAGTACTTTTTTTTTAAATTTAAGAAGTATTTTCTGTAAAGTTATTACTAATGCATCACATTACAGTGTGTCTCATTCCTTTTCTTTTTTTAGCATTGACCGAGGGTCAAGTGGAGATGGTGAGAGCAGAAAGGAAGCAGAGGAAAACAAGGAAAATGTTCGACAGGACCACTGCTTCACTGACGCTTCAGGAATTATCTACGATATTGACAGCTGGAACGACTCTGTCATTTCTGGTGGGTTTACTGCATAACTTGTAATACTTGTAATTTTTTACAACTAAGTCGTCATTAGATAATGCAATGATTTGTTATAGCTAGAAGATCAGCTAGAATTTGTATGTTTGCCATTATATTGCCATTGTATCATTGTATTTTTTTATGTTGCATTGTAAAAGTAGCAAGAGAGATCTATCATTGGTCATTTTTGTCTGGAAATCTGTAGTACTTTAGGTTGCTCTGTCAGTAAATTATGAATTATATGGCAAACATGTGCAGGCACATTGCCAAGGAGGATGAGGAAGGAGCTGCTGGCTGTGAAGCTTCGGAATCGTCCCAGCAAACAGGAGCTGGAGGACAGGAATATTTTTCCTGCACGAAGCGACCAGGAGAGACAGGAGATCCGTCAACAGATTGAAATGAAGCTTGCCAAGTAAGTCATAAATATATGTTGACTGTACTGTATATGTAAGTTTGTCAAATATTACACTGCCCTCTTCAGGACTTTTTTGGAAATACATGAAAAAATACTCTTTTTGCCAAACAAATGTGTTTTAATCAACTGTCAACCTTATTTCTAATATTCATTTAGCTACTAATTTTTATCCATTAATTACACGGGGAAGCTTAGCGCTCGAGTTGAGTCATATGCTCAATGTGCTTAGTTACGGACAGCAAATCTGTTTACCTATATCACATAAGGATTATATGGACAAGTGAACTTGTCAAGTGGATTTGAACAAGTGAATCTGATGTAAGGTACATAGCAGAAACTGGGATTACAGTTGATTGAGGATTGGAGTTAATCTGAGTGAATAAATCCACTACAGCTTTCATTCGATTATATTTGATTACATCACCTGCCTTTGACTTCAGAAGTTCAGTTCAGTACGTGGTGCACTGCTCATATTTGTGACGGAGAACCTTCTACTACAGGCTTCAACAATTATACACTAATATGTTTTTGTTTTTCCTTTGCTGTTTTGTTTTGCTTTGAGTTTTCTTTTGTTTGTTTTGCTCTGCTGAATCGTGTTGTTTTGCTTTGTTTTATTTTTGCTTTGTGTTTTTTGTTAAACTTTGTTGTATTTTGTTTTGCTGTGCTTGATTGTGTTGTGTTGTGTTTTGTTGTGCTTGGCTTTGTATTTTGTTTTGGTTTCTTAGCATTGTGTTTTTGTTTGTTTAACTTTGTTTTGCTTTGGTTGGTTGTGTTGTGTTTTGCTTTAATTTTGATTAGTTGTTTTAATTTATTTTTGCTTTACTGTGTTTGCTTGTGTTTCTTGTAGTTTGATTTTCCTTTGCATTGTTTGTTTTGTTTTGCTTTGTTGTGTTGTTTGCTGTTTGGTTTTGCTGAGTTGTTGTTTTGTTTAGCTTTGAATTTGTTTTGTTTTACTTTGTGTTTTGTTTTGCTTTGCATTGTTTGATTTCTTTTGTGGTTTGTTTTGCTTTGCTGTGTTGTGTTTTTGTTTGGTTTTGCTTTGCATTGTTTGTTTTGCTTTGTGTTTTGTGGTTTATTTTGCTTTGCTGTGTTGTGCTGTCTGGTTTTGTGTTACATTTTGTGGTTTGTTTTGTTTTGCTGTGTTGTGTTTTGTTTTTAATGCATATTTACATTTTCAGAATGGCATTTCAAATCTCAGCCGTTAGATCCTCAGCGAACATAAACTGTGACATCTACTACTTCAGCCTTCTGATAGAAGCAATGTAGTTTCTGAACTTTACAACCAGGTGTAAGGGGAAAAACAGCTGAGGAAGGCCATCAGTGCCTCGTGCAATTACAGATCTTGTCAGGATAAGTCTTATGTAATCAGCTGTATATTTGTCACCTTTGAGAACAGCTCTTTTAGAAGAAATGCTGATTATGTCCAGGTTAATTCAGTCAATAAGAGAGCTTTGCTCAGGCCACAGACACGAGGTGCTAAAATGTTATGAGCAACGATGATAAGTGGCCATCCTAAGTTATGTAATGTGAGAACCATGAGTGGTTTGTAACAAAGATGTGATTCAGATAAGGATTTAAGGAGAAAGCAGACAGTGTTGACGCAGGTGTTGACATTTGATTAACTTCAGGCACAGCAACATATTCTACAGATTCATACATATGATGCACACTGAATAAATGACTTTTAAGTGTGAAAGAGTTCTGAACGCTTAATAAGTCATAGACTATTTGCATTCAGGGACTAAATAATTTTGGAGTCACATGTGAATAACTGGTTGTGTTAGATGCTTAGCACATATTTCCCATGAGAGTGAGGTCCTGTTAGAACTTATAATTGGAATCATAGGATTCACTGTGTGTTATACTCTTTAAATTGCTACACTTAGTGTTGCAGCCAGGTGCTTTCTTCGTTTCCCCTTGAAACAATGTTGATTATTTTACATAACACAGAATTCATAAAGTATATTGATATTAAATCTATATTGATTTGTCAAAATCCCATTTTAATTCGAAGATATCACCTGTAAAAAAAAAAGAGGGTGCTTAATAGTGTACTTATAATTGTTATAAAAAATTATATTCATTTTCTTCATGAGGGAAATAAATGTATAACATCAAATTTGATCATTTCCAAATCATTTAAATTTTAAACGTCAAAGACAATGCTTGATAATCGATTGTTGAACCCATCTCTTTGGATTAATTGAAATTTTTATTTTTTTTAAATAATCATGTTTAATAGCGGAATTTGTGGTGAAAAAGTACCATTATCCGTGATGATGTGTATGCTGTGTAAAATTCCACAAATTACATTCGCAGCGAGCAAATCGCTCTAAAAGAGATTCCCGAGCACCACAAATAACATAATCGAGTCAGTCTCCGTACACTCTCAAAATGCTTAAATATTTGTGTGTGGGTATATATATATATATATATATATATATATATATATATATGCATATGTTGCAATAAACTTAAAATATATTTTTCTATAGATACAGCCTACAATGTTAAATGAATAGTTATATACTTCTCCATTGGTTTTAAGTCAATTAATGTCATTCGGAGTGCTTCATGGGATTGTAGCTCTTTCCCTTACTGAAGCTGTTACACAGTCTTGTACATTTGTCTTTTTGTCTTATGTTGAAATACTTTTGTGCTTCTAATAAAAGTTTGCTGTGATTCTCCTCAGCTGGTTGGTTCAGTTCATGACTCATAATGCTTTAACAAAGAATTTTTAAAAATCCCTATAGACAAATTAATGGAAAAAATACTTCCAGAACCAGAAGCACTACTGCACTCTGTTGTATTAAATGTGTAAATCTTAAAACTGTATTTGCAGATAAAATATATTAATAAAAGCTCACTTAAAGAGAGTTCACTTTCACCACTGTTTCCAACACACTTAAGTACACTTTTAAAAAGTGCATGTCAAAACAGTTTTGCTTTAAAATATATTTTAAATCATGTTTTAATAATATTTTGTCATGCTTTAAAGAAGTACACTTATTTTGATGTGTTGACTAACATATTAAAGCACATGTAAAACGCCGGATCATAATTTTAACTGAAGTGTATTATTTAATTTTACATTTTAAGTTAATATATTTTAAATGTACTAATTGCAACGTTTATAATTTATAATACTGTACATTTTAATGCATAGCATACATGTTTCAATAGAACTGACATAAATGACTGTCAGTAAATATACATTCACTTTAACTATATTAAGACAATAGACATAATTATGTACTTAAATCCCACATAAATGGTTCAAAAAGCATGTACAGTATTAAGACAGTGAATTCAGGTTCACGTCTGACAGTGATAGTCAGCGTAAATGGGTGCCGTCCACTTGATCTAGGCCAGCGGTGAAGTGTGACGGTCAATGCACCTGCAGGACAAGCTGAAGTCTGAGCTAAACACACAAGGACACTTTGCTGCAGCAGCATGTCATGACCTTCCTATCTTTGGCTTGCCGTGCCCTACTCCACCACTGAAGAAAGACACGGCTGGAGCTATTTTTAGAGCTCAGACTGGTGAATAATGGATGCTAGTGCATGTTCCCCTCCTCCATCTCTACCTCCACCCTGCACGCCATAGTGAATACCAAATACGGCCGTACTGTACTGTAGCACTCATAGCAGCTTCTCCTAATTGATGGAAAGATGTTTGGATAAAGTGCACTGTTAATTAAACCGGCCTGATTAATGACCGGTGCATAATGCAGACCAATGACACGAGCTTCCAGCGTTGCTCGGGTAGACTTCTTTGTTTCAGTATTCACGGGGAAGCTACTGTTGCTAGGCAACTTGTGATACAGGTCAATAATATCCAGGCAGCTTCCAAAGGGGCTTTGGGAGTAGTTCTCCATTTCAGTTCATGAAATATTAACGCCGCCACATCTGCTGGAATCCCGTCTTACTCAGCTTATATGAGTGACAGCGTTGCAAAGGCTGGAATGCAAAATAATGTTGTTAAACGCCTTATAATTAATCAGATCTCAATATACAGCTTTGCATTGCAAAGTATTTCAAATTAATAGTGCATTTGGAAGAAGCTGTTCAGCAATTTTCCATGAAATGACATGCAATTTTATGCAATTTTTACAGTCTAATGCAAATCACAACTTAGCATGAGTTATTTCAGTTATATATGTGACCCTGGACCACAAAACCAGTCTTAAGTCGCTGGGATATATTTGTAGCAATAGCTAAAAATACATTGTATGGGTCAAAATTATCGATTTTTCGAATTTATCGAATATTAAGTAAAGATCATGTTCCATGAAGATATTGTGTAAATTTCCTACTGTAAATATATCAAAACCTAATTTTTGATTTGTAATATGCATGGCTAAGAACTTCATTTTGACAACTTTAAGGGCGATTTTCTCAATATTTACAATAATATAAATAGTTGTATCTCAGCCAAATATTGTCCGATCCTAACAAACCATACATCAATGGAAAGCGTGTTTATTCAGCTTTCAAAAGGGACCCTTGTGACGTTTTGTGGTTCATGGTCACATATTACATCTTATAAAATACCAAAATTAATATTTCCTTAAATGAAAACACAAACTTTATTTATTTATTTAAATATAACAGACCTTTACATACACACAATATGCTCTGGTTTTAAGTGTTGATATTATTTTACTAATATTTTAAATTAAACAGAATACTGTTTTAGTGAGACAAAGCAATAGTTGTAATTATAATTTGGGTCACACTTTATATTAGGTCGCCTTAACTACTATGTACTTACATCAAAAAATAAGTACAATGTACTTATTGTGTTCATACTGTATTGCAAAACACTTTTGCTGCTATTGAGGTGGGATACGGGTAAGGTTAGGGACAGGTTTGGTGGTCTGGGTAGGTTTAAGGGTGGGTTAAGGTGTAAGGGATGGGTCAACAGTGTAATTATAAACAGAAATTAATTACAGATGTAATTACATATAGGTGTTTTTAAAAATATAAGTACAATGCAAAAACGTGTATGTACACAATAAGTGCATTGTACCAAATGATTAATTTAAATATAAGTACACAGTAGTTAAGGCCACCTAATATAAAGTGGGACCATAATTTGTAATAAACATAATTATAATTTATAATAAATAGCCATTAATTAAGTAATGACACAAAATATCACATAATTTATTAAATTAACTTCCTGGAAGATTGGCTTTTAATTAGGGATATTAAAAAAGATTAAGAGGATAAAAAGTAAGATTAGTGATGGGGGGGGGGGGGGGGGGGGGGGGTAAACTGATTGCCAATTAAAATGATATTTCCAGTGGAACATTTTGGTCAGAGAAAGGGAAAAATAAACAATTTTGGAATATTTCATTAAAATGTTTTAAATTTAAATTGGATTGTCAGAATTGAATGTGTATCACATGGCAACATCCACTCAAACCAAAGTATCTTTTTATTTTTATAAATATCCCCCATGTTCACGTAATTGTGAAATGTGATCCAATAGAACTCACTATAGCATTTCTGTCTATAAAAAATGAGTTTAATAGTTAATAGAATAAATTAAGACATAGGCTACTGCATAGCAACGACCTAGTTTCCTTCATCTACACTTTTTATTTGCCATCATATTATATTCAAATAAGTGATTCTCAAACAATAAAAAGACTCACTTAGCCTAATTAGTGCGCTACTACAAAGGCGAGAGACAGCGCGCATGACAAAGAGCGCGTGGAGCAGCGCTCACTCAGCGCGCGCCCGCCTGTTCAAAAAACCACAACAAGCAGCACGAGTTCATATGCACCGAGCCAGAGCACTCTCACTCATCAGCGCCGCATTTAATTGGTGTTTATTTAGCAGAGGTGCTCAAAACCCCGGCGTTTTGCATCCAGATGCGGAGTAATAGCTGTCAGGCTGAACACAAAGGACGGAGAGACTTTGAGCGTCCCCTCAGGATCTCCCTCAGCTCTGGATCTCACTGAGCCGCTTCAGCGCGGGACAGCATGGTTCAAAACATTATTCTCATCTTTCTCCGCAGGAGACTCAGTCAACGGCCGGCCGTTGAAGAGCTCGAGGGCAGAAATATTTTGAAACGTGAGTATTACGCGATAAAAATGATCAAATTCCACAGAAATGTCAATAATGCATGTATCAACAATTGTTGTTTGTGAATAATAATAATAATAATCATTATGTTATTAATGAATATTAATAACATGTAATAATAATACCACTATTGCTGCTTCATTGTAATAATAATAGTATTTGTTAAATATTATTATTCATATTTTTTTATGTGAATTATATATTGTGATATATGTTTGTATGTCTCAGGAGATATTAGTTCTCCTGCCAGGCTGTTATTGTAAATAAGAACTTGTTTTTAATTAACTTGCCTGGTTAAATAAAGAAAGAAAAATAAATAGATATATTTTATTGTTGTTGTTGTTGTATATGTACATGAATAATAATAATGATAATAATAACAATATATATATATATATATATATATATATATATATATATATATATATATATATAAAAAATATATTATTTTTAAATATATTTATAAAAAAATGGAATAATAAATACAAATATTAAATATCATTTTATAGTTTATTTTTGGTAAATAAATAAATAACGTTTTTATATTATATATGTGCATTATTAATAACTAATAACATGAATAACAATTGAAATATTAAGTCATTTTGAATATCGTTTCTGATATTGCACAGTAATAATATCACTATTGCTACTTCATTGTAATAACATTTATATTTTTAAATAAACATATATAATTAAATGTATATAAACATATCAATTTAAATCTTATGTAATTTTATAAGTGAAAATCCAAGTGTTTTTTTTATCATATCTTTAATCAGCACTTTTAATTAAATTAAATGTTTGATTATTAATATTTATATTTTTAAATAAAATAACGTTATAATCTGTCTATCTATCTATACATGCATATCAATACTACTACTACTACTAATAAATATAATATTATATAATGAAGTGAGAATTTTTTTTTTAATTTAATTTATTTATCATACCTTTAATCAGCACGTACATTAAATGTTTTATTGATTCAAAGTTTTGGTGGCTGTTAAGGTGAAAATGTAATTAATTACTTCAGGCAAAATTCTTAAATGTGCTAACATGCTTTTTGAGGTCTTCCATTGCTTTGTAATGCACAAAATCACTACAGACTCTTATCAAGCAGACAACTGTAATCGGTCTGTCAGAAATGGTGCATTGCTCAGGCAGGTCTGTCGAGTGACCCTGTGACTGATCTTTGGCTCTTTCAGAGAGGAACGATCAGACGGAGCAGGAGGAAAGAAGAGAGATCAAACAGAGACTGAACAGAAAGGTAAACAAGCTCTCTCCAGGTCCATTTCACTTGCAGCATGCTTTATTTTTCTGATTTATGAGTATAAATGGTGGTCACTGAATGTAAGGAAGCTGTTGGTCTGTAAAATGACACTTTTGACTGCTTCTGCTAATATTACTGCAATAAGCTGAATAAAGACAGAAGGGTAATGCAATTTTGTGGACTAATAATGTTCAGAATGATCTGCATCAGATTGAGGGAACCTCTGTTAAAGTAAACTATTAAAAGATGAGCCGATTTCACAGACATGCCAGAAATGAAAGCAGGACCTCAATGCTGGGGATATTTAACAGCATGTCTGCAAATAATACTTATTATATTTTGGAGTCATAGTTTTGTGGCTCCTTTTTTCCCCAGTGTACAATTAATCACATTATTTACATTTTTTTATACACCTAGAATTTATCATTATGACTTGCTTACATTATTTTATGGTAACATAAAAAGCAAGTTATCTTAAAACGGTGGTGTGACATATAGGGGGAAAAAGGCCTAAAGGAAAATATGCATCTAAAGAATGAAACTGAATATTTCTTCCAATGTGCAATTAATTGCAGACAAAATTAAACATTATTGTTATTATTATTAGTTGATGACGATGATAATAACTTACCATGAATCATTATAGCTTGCCTACATTACTTTATGGTTAAAAGAAAAAAGAAAAATCTGCAGTTTACCTCAAAATAGCAGTGTGCTATAAAGAGCAATATAAACATAAAATGAAATAAAGAATGAAATTGAGTATGATGATAAAAAAGCACGTTTAAGGTTCTTCTTTAGGCATACTGTCCCCGTCACCAGAAGAACCAGTCGATTTCATTGGTCAATAGCGATTCCAGTCTTATTCTAGTCCTAAAATGCATTACTTGCGACATTAGACCTGTATCTCATAACCTTCGCAGCCCCACTAACAGCATCATTTTGTTCCTTTCACAGCTCAACCAGAGGCCGACAGTCGATGAACTAAGAGAAAGAAAGATTCTGATCCGCTTCAGTGATTACGTGGAGGTGGCCAAAGCCCAGGACTACGACAGGAGAGCGGACAAACCCTGGACAAGACTGTCTGCAGCTGACAAGGTACGAGATCAAGAGCTGACTTCAGCAAATCTTTACACCACATCTACGGTCAGTCTTTAATTCAGTAAGAGCACACAGAGGCAAATGGGCTTTCCTTTATTCTCAGTGGTTCTCTCGAGATTTCTAAACCCAATATATTTGTGAAGCAATCTAATTTGTGTCAGTAGTCTGCTTGCTCTCCCCACATGACTCGGTTGACTCATTATGGAGTGCACATGTCACTTGAGGATGCGCTTAAGTGGCTTTTATTTGCGATTCCACAGGCGGCCATCCGTAAAGAGCTAAACGAGTTCAAAAGCACCGAGATGGAGGTCCATGCTTCGAGCAAACACCTAACGAGGTCAGTACAGTGCGTGTATGTGCCTGCGCTATTTTTAGATCCACAAAATCCAAAATGACAGGGACACAAATGCGTTTGCGTATAAAAATCACGAATGTGTCACCTTGACACGAGTGGTTTTGGATAACATGTTCCTCTCGACATAATCATGCCATTAGAGCTCTCATGTATGATCTTACTAAAAATAACTGATTGATGGTCTCGTCCAATCATATCGTGGTTGTGATTGCGAAAGGCACCTTTGTTGATTTCTCTCCTCTCGATCAGGTTTCACAGGCCCTAAGAAGGGGTTTTCTTCTGTGAAGAAAATGCTGAGAGCGGCGTTTGTGTTAAAATCCTGGAGGTGCCTCTTCCAGAGCCGTGGCTTCGTCCATGGGATTCCCTTATTCCTCCAGCGCCCTGGGCCGAGTGGTGTGTGGGTGCGGTTAGTGCTGGAGGCTGCGTCTCCACCGCGGGCGGCCACAGGAGAAACCTGAAGAACATCTGCGGATACATTTAACCCGAGGCTGACGGAGTGGAGCGGCAGAGGACTTTTTGATGTTTTTATAACTGGACTGCATTTCAGTGACTGCTAAGAAAAGACGAATCAGTTCTGGGTAAATGTTTGTGTTCATGTAACCAGCTCCACTCTGAAAAAAATAAGTAAAAAGAAAAAAAGAAAAAAAAAATACTTGAGGGTTAATAAGCCTGCTATAAATGAATTTCATATTTACTGTACAAAAGTCAGTTTGAACAGGGTTGTTCATGTCATCACTTGAAAAAAAAAAAAACTTTGTAAGCACTACTTGTCTTCAAAATACAATTTTGGAAATACTTCTGCGTTGTTGTTTTTTTTAAAGTTTGATTATATACACACACTACAGTTCAAAGGTTTAGGACTCTTAATGTTTTTGAAAAGTCTCTTATGCTCACCAAGGCTGCATTTAGTTTATCAAAAATAAATTAAAATCAGTAATATTGTGAAATAAAGCTGAATTTTCAGCATTGTTACTCCAGTCTTCAGTGTCACACGATCCTTCAGAAATCATTCTATGAACAGTTTTTTGTGGGAATTGATATATTTGATCAGCATTCTCTGATGAACAGAATGTTCAAAAGAACAGCATTAATTTAAAATGAAATGATGATAAATTACTTTCACTTTTGATCAATTCAATGCATTCTTGCTAAGTTTTCTTTTTTAAGAACTAATATTAATTAAAAATCTACTGACCCCAAACTTTTGAACAATAGTGTGTGTGTATTAATAGATAACACGGCAAGACATCCGTCTCACTATCTCAGCCATGAAACTAGAAGTAAATAGTGTGAGTTTCTCCTCTCTAACTTCCATCTATTTCTAGTTCCATTTACAGAGGACACTAATTAAATAACAAAACTGCATCAAGTCACTCAATCTGATCTTAATCTTTGAGAGCCTTCAACTGCAAGTAAAAATGATATATAAAAGAACCCTTTCAGTAATTTTTTCTCTTTTATTTTTCAACATCTCCCATCAATTGAATCCATGCGGTTTGCTTATTGAGGCCCTTGCTACTGTAAATGCAAAAAAGACTTAGGATGGTTTCAGAATGTAGTATCCCTTTTTAATTTCTGCGCACATACATTTTAAGTTGATTTTTATGAGGTGGGATGTTAGAAATAAATGCATTTCTTCTTACATTACCTATAACATTTACTTATTTGCTTTTCACAACTATTCATTATTCATATTAAAAACCACAAGCAAATATGTGCGCTAAAACTAGGTACAGCCAACCATTGTTTCAAGCAGACTAGAATAAATGGCATTAAGTACAAATATTCAACCTTTTGAGTGGTACTATTTTAAAAGAACATAACATTAATAATATCTAAGCATACAAACAGGTTTTAGGAATAGTTTAAAGTAATTTCCAAACGGTAGATTTTTTCCCCTCAGGTCAGAACCTCGATGCATCAGGGAAGAACAAGGATTGCAGTCCTCTTCGCACACTCGTCAACTCTTCCTCGTGCTACAAAGACAAAAAAAAATTGAATTCAGTCCTGCACAATTGTGTGATATCAAGTATAAAATATCCGTTCTGTTTGGGCTCTCACTATTTCTTTGAAGAAATGCTCCTGAACTGACTTCATGCTATTCTTCATCAAAGACATCTGCAACAAAAGCAAAAAGGTTTCTATTCTAGGCAATCAAAGGTTAAAATGGCTTGAACTTTAAATATAACTACTGAACCATGATGGACCACACTCAAAAAAAGGTTCAGGTCCTCACCTCCACAGAGAAGACCTGTTTCTCATACTCTAGACTATCACACACGTCAGTCTGAATGGTGCTTTTCAACTGCTGTAATCTGAAACGACAAAACAACAAGAATGAGCAAGACAAGCACTTATATTACAAATCCAGTGTACAAACAGAGGGAACTATTCAAAGCACTCAATCAGTCACTTTGTTTGTATCTAGAGAAACAGACAAATTCTCTGAAACATACCTAACAATGCATGCAAACACTGTTGAGTAGCTTTCTTGCAAAAAAGTGCTTTGTGCATGTAAACACTAAATGTTCAATTTACACTGACTCTCTTAGCAGCCTTTTTTTAATATGCAACCCTCAGTGCACAAAAAAAAAATGTACCTGTCTAAAATCTTGTCAAGAAATCACAAGACTCTTGGCATAATAGCATTACAGGGTGGACAAATGATCAGCATTACATAATTCTTGCTGTTTTCCCCCGTTGCATCTTGTTAGCTACGAACAGCTGGAAAATCCTGTTTGTTACTGCGACCCAAAACAACCCACAGACTAGTCATAAACAGGTCTTGTAGACATGATTACATATTATGTGAAAAGAACAGTTATGAAGGGAAGATTAGTTCCATTTACATTAGAGCTGGGAAATCTATGGCATTCATCTAATGTTCGTGCAGCTGTTATATTCTCACCTCTCGGTTCCTTTTTCTTGGTAAGTGTGGAAGGCCAAGGTCTGCTTCTCCCAGTAAGTCTGTAGATATAGTGTGATTAAATCAAAGGTCATTTATATATATATATATATTACACGTTTACTTGCCAAAGTCAGTTTGCAATTATAAATACTTGGCAAATCAGAACACTCGTTACCGTCAATTCCTCTTCCATGCTTCTCAAAACAATGTCATCTTGCTCCAGGTTTGCTATTTCGCTCAACAGGACTTGTTTAACTTTCTCCAGCCTCTGAGTACTATATATTAGGCAAGGTAAAGAAAGCGGTAGAGGTAAATATCAGACGTGTTACCGGGCAGAAACTCTGACCTCTTCAGAGTCAAGGGTCACGTGACACGTCTGACCTGTACTGGTGCACTTGGACGCTGACAGATGACATGTGCTGCCCTAAGGTCTTCAAAGTCTGCCTGGTGTAAAGATCCATTGTCCTGCAGCGATTCTGACAAATGCACAAGACAAGTTATTAGAAAATCCTAATACACACTCACTAAATGCTTCAGAATGTGCAGCGGGTTTTGCTTGCAAGAATGTGAATCCTCAAAGTATTGGTTTACAGAGCTGGCGTGTTTAGCCAGAGCTGATTTAGTGAGAAAAGTGAGATGACAAGCACCTTGATCTTCCTCTTAAGCTCTGAGCTGAACTGATGGCAGATAAAGCCCACCTGCTGAGCAGGCTGGGTCAGGTCTATGTCTGCCTCCACGCTGGCATGCCTGCAGCTGGACCTTGTGCAAGACGACAGTGTCTCCACTTCCTCAGCTGCAGGGAACACACATAGACACACCCAGAGTCACTCATCAGCACTTTCAAAAGCACACACACCTGTACAGTGATTTAAGTTAGAGGTACACTACACCTGGGCTTCTGATTTATTCCATTTTTTATATTTACACAACCATTCAAAAATGTGGGGTCAGTGGGATTTTTTTAATTGTAAGAAATACTTTTAAAGAGATAGTTCACCCAAAAATGAAAATTCTGTCATTAATTACTCACTCTCATGTCGTTCCAAACCTGTAAGACCTTCATTCATCTTCAGAACACAAATTTAAATATTTTTGATGAAAGCTTTCTGACCCTGCATAGACAGCAACACAACTGAGACGTTCAAAGCCCAGAAAGGTAGCAAGGACATTGTTAAAATAGTCCATGTGACATCAGCGTTTCAACTGATATTTTATTAAGCTACAAAAATACTTTTTGCACGAAGAAAACAAAAATAATTATTTAACAATTTCTTCTCTTCTGCATCAGTCTCCACCGCCATTCACATGAGATCTACAACACACACGTGTGCATTCGGTTTACGTTTGAACCACTGGTGTCAAATAGACTATTTTAATGATGTCCTTACTACCTTTCTGGGCCATAAAGTGTTTCAGTTGCGTTGCTGTCTATGCAGGGTCAGAAAGCTCTCAGATTTCATCAAATTATCTTATTTTGAGTTCTGAAGATGAATGAAGGTCTTAAGGGTTCGGCACGCTTGAAGGTGAGTAATTAATGACAGTATTTTTGGGTGAACTATCCCTTTGAACTGATCAGAAGTGACAGAATGTTGAATGTTAAATGTAAAACAAAAATATGGTTTTCACAAAAATATTAGGCAGCACAACTATTTTTCTGATAATAAGAAATGTTTCTTGAGCACCAACCAGCATATTAGAATGAAAAATACTGTTTTTACTGTTTTTGATCAAATTGGTGAGAATAAGAGACTTTCAAAAGCATTAAAAAATCTCACTGCCCCCTAAACATTTAAATGACATCAATAGCATATTCTTAGCCTTAGTTTGTGGCCAGAAACTCTTTCTCTCTCAAGTCTCTCATTACTGGATATTGTTGTTTCCTTGGCCCTTTTATTCAGGCCTCTCTGGTAGCTTCTCTTTCTTCTCCCGTTCTCTGTGACTATGTCCTCCTCTTCTTCCTCTGAGCTGCTCTGATCCTTCACCAGCGGTTTAATATTGGGACCTGAGGCACAGCAACACAACATCACTCACAGAATCAAATGCAATCTGGGCTAAATTCTTAATCAGGAAATTGAGAAAACAAGATTTTCCCAACAGAATCAAAAAATAAGTGTCTGATGAGCCAGGATTGGGATTAATCTGTGTCCGAGAAACTGAGATGCACATTCAGTAAAACTGTCTGCAAAATCTAAATATTCAGTAATCTGCTATGTATATATAGAGACCTACCCTGATTATATTATGTTATAAAGCATCAAATGATACAGTGTCTCACAAAAGTGAGTACACCCCTCACATTCCGGCACTGCAGTTTTCCACCATAATAATGACCCCAAACACACCACCAAGATGACAACTGCCTTGCTGATGAAACTGAAGGTGAAGGTGATGGAGTGGCCAAGTATGTCTCCAGACCTGAACCCTACTGAACACCTGTGGGTCATCCTCAAGCGGAAGGTGGAGAAGCACCATGTGTCTAACATCCAGCAGCTCCGTGATGTCATTATGGAGGAGTGGAAGAGGATCCCAGCAACAACCTGTGCAGCTCTGGTGAACTCCAAGCCCAGGAGGATTAAGGGAGTGCTAGATAACAATGGTGCCCCTACAAAATATTGACACTTCGGACACAGTTTTGACATGTTCACTTAGGGTGTACTCATTTTTGTTGCCAGTTATTTGGACAATAATGGCTATATGTTGAGTTATATTTAGAAGACAGTAAATTTGTACTTCTATACAAGCTGCACATTGACTACTCTAAAATATATAAAAGTTTAATTTGTGTAGTATTGTCTCTTGAGAAGATATGAAATGTGAGGGGTGTACTCACTTTTGTGAGATACTGTAAATAACATTTTTGGAGTTAAGCAATGTTTCTGTACTCAACAAGGTTGTTTGGTATCTATTTTTGCTGCATTATGCTTGGTTGCTCTGCCCACAGTGAAATCTTATTGGTCCTCAATCTAGCTTTTCAAGGCTTTATATTAAACATCAAATATGTGACCCTGGACCACAAACCAGTCATAAGAGTCAATTTTTCAAAATTTAGATTTATACATCATCTGAAAGCTGAATAAATAAGCTTTCCATTGATGTGTGGTTTGTTAGGATCGGAAAATATTTGGCTGAGATAAAACTATTTGAAAATCTGGAATTTGAGGGTGCAAACAATTTACACAATATCTTCGTGGAACATGATCTTTACATAATATCCTAATGATTTTTGGCATAAAAGAAAAATCAATAATTTTGACCCATACAATGTATTTTTGGCTATTGCTATAAATATACCCCAGCGACTTAAGACTGGTTTTGTGGTCCAGTCTTTTGTTCTCTTTGTGGTTTTGTTCTGATTGGCTGGTATTACCACAAGGAAAAAATACTTTATGCTGATAACTTGCCACACCATGCCTAGTTAGGATGATGCATAATCTTTTTTAAAAGGTGATAAATACCCTTACTAGTAGTGAAGGATTTATTAGTAGGCACAAACAGCTTTCTAGGCTTCATTTTCAGAGCTAGCTGTGAAGGAGAAGGAGCCTTATTCTCTTTGTCCTCCTCACTGTCCTCATCTCTCTCTGAAAGACTAGCAGACTGGCTCAGGGTGACACGCTTGTGGATGGCTGTTGGACCTGATTAGCAATTGGTACAAAAAAATATGCTTATTTTTGTATACTAACAAATAAAATAATAATAATAATAATAATAATAAAAAAACACAACATAATTAAAAAAAATCTCATCACCTGACTTAAATTCTAGTCTCTCAACCTTACTTCCTTTCTGGCTTGCTGGTGTTTTCTATAAGTCGCACAAGAATTAAGTGGTGTGTTACTGAAATGTAGTACTATGAAAAGTGTAACTGTGCTCAGAAATAAACTGTTAAAGCTGTACCTCTAGTTCAGTGCACATCAGGGCCATGTTGCTCACAGATATGTGAGAAGATTGGCTCATTGTCACAGAAATGACAGACCTCCTTTCAAATGATGCCGGGCTGGTTTTGTTCATGACACCTCTCTGCATCCCCTGGAGGTCTGGAGGGATGCGTGGGGAGGGCTGGGTGGATTTGTCCAGGGGTTGAGTAGGGGTCAGTAATGAGTGGACTGGACTCAGCTCAATCTGTGGGAGTAAACGTTTTTTTTTTGTTTTTTTTTTAGATCAGAGAGGTAATGACAAATACAACATGTTTATGCTAAAATAAAGACTGAATAATACAATCGAATCACACTTGTATTTGTAGTGGCCCCAAAAAACATCTGGAAACTTAAGCCATACTTAAAATGTATTAATATAATTGTATTACACTGTAAAATATCAACCCAAGTGGCATTTCTTTTAAATAAAGACACACAAGCACACTTAAAAACATTTCACAAAAATAAATGTTAAGGTTATAAAACAAATGTAAATGAATGGCTTTATACACTGTTCAAAAGTTTGAAGTCTGATTTTTATTTGTTTTTGAAAAAGTTTCTTATGCTCTCAAACTCAGTAAAAATCTATAAATATCAGTAATATTGTGAAATATTATTACAATTTAAAATAACTGATTTCTATTTGAATATATTATAAAATCATGTTTATTTGTGTGTCTGCAATTTTCAGCATCATTACTCTAGACTTCAGTGTCACATTGTAAAAAATCATTGTAATATGCTGATGTGCTGTTCAAGAAAAATTTCTGATTATTATCAATGTTGAAAACAGTTATCAGGAAGAGAAGTGAACATCAAAATAAAAATTATTTTGCCATAGAAATATTAAGTTAGCTCTTTATTTAGCATCATTTTCTGCCGAGAAACCAAAAGCCAAATATTTTTTGAGACAACTTTATGATCAGAACTAACAATGAAATGAGCAATGAGAGCTGTAATGTCGCCCATTAGTACTTTTCCATCAATGTGATTTGAAAACATGCACTATGTTTCCTGTTTACCTGTGCAGCAGGTGGAATCTGCTTAGAGCCTCTTGAGGTTGTGGAAACAGGTGTTATGGTGTGATATGGCAGTTTCACAGCAGCTCTATTCCCTGGGGTTTTACAGAGAGAGGAGGCTTTGAGAGAACCGACAGTCTGTAGTGGAGAAGAGTCGGCTTCGATTGGAGAGATGGATAGAGAACGGAGAGGTGTAGCATTGGATCTCAAGTTGGTCATTAGTTTTTCGCCTGCTACAGAGAAAAATAAAATATAATTTACACAGCAGTTACACAAGATGTTGTTTTATACCAGAGCCAGTAATTAACACAATAAGTAATGCTCCTGACTTGGACATACATTTTGCAAATAAACATTTTAATTGACAGCCATACATTTATACAAATACAAATAGCTAATTTAAGGCACTTTAATTCTTACATCTCATCATCTCAACAGAGGGAGGTGAGGCGAATGTGGAAGATAATCTTGCAGCCCAAGATTCCTTCTGTCTTCTGACTGACCCCTGAGCAGATGACGTCTTCTTCACTGTAAGATTTTCTGGACTACACATCTTTTTGCCTTTATCATTTCTCTGACCTCCCAGAATCTTTGCAAAGACTTTATCTGCCTTTTTCTGTATGTTCTTCTCATTTTGTCGTTTGGCTATGTCTACAGAGGTTTTCTCTCTCTTTTCTCCTTGTTCTGTGGCTGGAGCTGGGACAGTCTGCTGAAGCTTTGCTGCTCGCCCAACTGCTTTTTTCTATTCAGAAAAGACAGAGACATAAAGCTCAACAGGACCATTATCATTAGTCTGTCTAGACCCTAAATAAAGGCATTTACAACTACTGAAGATCCTGGTAAACTGACTGTGCTGAATACCACATACCTTAGGGGGTGGTGCTTTTTCGCTCTCTGACAGACTGGACTGGTTGTCTGAGTCAGACGTCTCTCTGTAGGTTCTGGTCAAGGCTGCAGCTCTTTGAGGTCGTCCTGTGGCTTTCTTATTATTGATGCTTGGCTGCCTTTTATCCTCCTGTTCAGCCATTTTCTTCTGTCTCTTCTATTATTCACCCAATTCAATAGAAAAGTGAATAATTTTTTAAAAAATAAAAAAAATCCACTTACTTCTGATTCAAAAAAGTTTAGTAAAACTGGGTTGAAATAACAGTTCAATTTACTATGCAGACCGACTCTAATATTCTCCTCAGTCCACCCTAACCAAACTAAGCTGCAAATGGTTAATTTGGAAATGATTCTGCTTATGTTACAACAGAACATGTTACCACATAACCAACCGATATTTTCCAATTAACACCTAATATGGAATATGGACTAGAATATGGCACTTGCTTTTACCCGCTTTGGCTTGATTTGTTCTTTCACGGGTTTTGGCGAAGGCAAAGGTGTATATGGTGATTTAACTGAAACAAAAATAAAGTGTAAGACATTATCGTACAGAAGGATGTGAAAAAGAGAGAGGGAAAGAAGTTATCAATACATTGTGTGTAGTCCTTAAATAAATGCCACCCATCTTCACTGTAGAGTTAACCTCTGCAGATGACAAATAAGAGTTTAAAACAACAGTTGGAGATGTAAGAGATTGGTGTAGCATACATGCAGTGTCAGCTGGTGGGAAGATGGGTTTAACCGGCTGCCTGCTGTAGTCTGCCACTTTGGGCTTGGGTTTCCTGTTGGCTGAGTGTAACCAGCTAATTTCTGTCATGTTGTCTGTGTCCGTATCACTGAACAGCTTTTTCTTCTCATTTGCCTTGGCAGCCTAGATTATAACACAACCAAGTATAAAAAATAGATTTTTTTGTGTGATGTTAAATCAACAGATCCCCAAATAATTAATGAAATGTGAAACCTTTGTAAGCCGCCGTCTTTTAGCAGACTTGGAGAAAGTCTGAGGATTACTTGGTGGACTAAAAGAGAAAACGTAATATAAATATGCAATTAAATACATAATGTATTAACAAGCAGTCACATGTTTCACAAATGCAGGATTTCTTTGGAGAGATTTTATCTGAGTATTATTGTATTGTTCAACACTAGAGGGTGCTGCTTTTATAAATTAACAGAATTACCTGCTTTCCACTCTGGATGTATCAGAGGATTTCTTTCTCTAAAGAGAACAAAATTAAAAACTAATGAAGTTTATTATCATGTTTTTACATATTATAAATATTATGATATTTATTTTGTTTGCATTCAGAGCTATTGGTGTCCTTACCACACTGATTTTTGGCGTGTCTTCTGTAAATGCATAAACATCCCTGAGGAGACCAAACACAATAAATTCAGTAATTTATAAAAGATATTTTCAAACTAAATATCCCTAGTTTAAAGGATTGAAGTCAGTAAAATGCAATACTCAAGCTGCTGGAACTCCTTCTTGGCTTTGTCTTGTGTTTTGTGCAAGCTTGAACTCTTGGCAGCAGTTTTCTCCTGCAACACAATGTGCAAGGGAAAAAAATTGTAAGTTTGCATCACATTTGTAACTACCCTGTTGAAAAAAACAGCATATGCTGGTTAGCTATGTTTTAAAGCATGGCAGCTCATAACCAGCTTATAACCAGCTGCCATGCTTCAAAACATACCTAACCAGCATATGCTGTTTTTTTCAACAGGGTAGATGTATTGATTTGACATTACAAATACTGTTTTCTTTCTAAATGACTTACAGTGGAGGATGGACAGCAGCTCTTATTGAGCAGATATCTGAAAGTGAAGGTAACAGTGTTATTCCATGCGAGGACAGAGGAAAAGGTAGGGCATGAATGCAAGGTCAGTCTGTGTCACCTGTTTGTAGACCCGATATTACACGGGCCCTCAGATTCATGGGATGCTGCTTTGGCAGTGCTCTTATAATGACTGGATATCATTTTCACCATACCATCTGCAGCACGTGCCATCTTCAGAACAATAACAACAAACACAGTTTAATATAATAAACATTGCTTTGTTTTCTTTTATATATAGGCTATTAATAAAACAGGATAGTAAAGAGAGGACAGAAAATCATGGGGAGAGAGGAATGGGATTGGAACATCCCTGGTGAAAAAGAAGTACACTTTCACATACTGTCTACTGTTTAATGACCTGACAAGCACTGAACACTAAAATATACTTTAATGTAATTTCTGTTGAAACTTGCATGTCATGCATTTAAATATATTTGTAATTATACATTTTTAACAATGAAGTTGCAGTAAATTTAAAATAGTAGATAGAATTTAAAAATAGTGAATTTTAAATATATTAATTTAAAGGAACACTCCACTTTTTTTGGAAATAGGCTCATTCTCCAACTCCCCCAGAGTTAATAAGTTGAGTTTTACCGTTTTTGAATCCATTCAGCAGATCTCCGGGTCTGGCGATAGCACTTTTAGCATAGCTTAGCATAGATCATTGAATCCGATTAGACCAGTAGCATCGCGTTCAAAAATGACGAAAGAGTTTCGATATTTGTCCTATTTAAAACATGACTCTTCTGTAGTTATATCATGTACTAAGACCGGCGGAAAATGAAAAGTTGCGATTTTCTAGGCCGATTTGGCTAGGAACTATACTCTCATTCCGGCGTAATAATCAAGGAACTTTGCTGCCGTACCATGGCGCAGTGATATTACGCAGCGCCTGAAAGTAGTCCCCAGCTAGGTACCTAGTTATAATATAGCTGGGGACTACTTTCAGGCGCTGCGTAATATCACTGCGCCTGCCGCGGCCATGTTACGGCAGCAAAGTTCCTTGATTATTACGCCTGAATGAGAGTAGTTCCTAATCATATCAGCCTACGATATAACTACAGAAGAGTCACGTTTTAAATAGGACAAATATCGAAACTCTTTGGTCATTTTTGAACGCGATGCTACTGGTCTAATCGGATTCAATGATCTATGCTAAGCTATGCTAAAAGTGCTATCGCCAGACCCGGAGATCGGCTGAATGGATTCAAAAACGGTAAAACTCAACTTATTAACTCTGGGGGAGTTGGAGAATGAGCCTATTTCCAAAAAAAAGTGGAGTGTTCCTTTAAATGTAATATCAAATAACTAGAGTTAAAATTATAATCAAGCACTTTCCTTGTGATTTAGTATGTTAGTCAAAAATAGAAAATAAGTGTACTTTTTTATAGCATGACACAAGATTATTAAAACAATAATTTAAAATGTGACATCTTAAGTGTATTAAAAGACCTAGTCATGAGTGTAGTCAAGAGGCCATATATTTCATAAATATTATATTATATTATATTATACAATTTTAAGATTCGAAGTACACTATAAGTGCATTTAAGCACACTTCTTTTTCACAAGGCATGACAGGTCTGATCCAAACCTGCATCACCCACATACTCTAAAGTGCTACATCTCAATGCGCCTAGAACAAATTGACTCCAAATTCAAGTAATAGTAATACCTGCCTTAGCAAACACTAATAACATTTGCTCTTTACAGCATAAAGACATCTATTCCAACTAAAAGAGTCTCACATTGTCACGGTCTGATGTGTAGCCCTGAACTTCACTACTCTTCCTTCTCGCTTGTGCAGGTCTAGCAGGCATGGACTTCACTGATTTCTCCATATTTTCTTTCTCTTGACCTGCAGTCCTGGGCTCCAGTGAGGAGCCTCTCCGGGCAGTACGGCCATCTGGACCCTGCTGTTCCCTCACCACCTCCTCCAATCTCTGAGTGAGCTGGGTGTGCAGCTGCTTCTGGGTCAGGGCTTTGGACGTACACTGTGCCGGGGACAGACGCTGAGGAGGGGGATGAGAACTACCATCTGGAGATGATTACACAGAATGCAAGGTTACACAAAGCCACCTGATTCATATAGTGACAAAATATCAGGAACAATGTTTCCTAAACTCAAGATTTGAAGCAGGGAAATTAAGTAAACAATCTGACAGATTCAGTGAGTAAATAATTTAACTGCATTTAACTGATTCAGGACCAAAAGAACTGTCTCATTCTTTCATGAACTGGATTACACTTGCCTCCCTGAACAGTAGTGCAAAGAATAAAACATAACCACTGGGGGAGTACTAATGAGAGTAAATTATTATTTTTATTATGTGAGAATGTGACTGCATAGTGATAAGAGACATTTAACTAGCACATCTATGTAGGAAATTGGTTCAAACAGTTAATTATAGTATAGAGGTCATAATAATACAAACATTTTACTACAGAACCAATCACAATTATGTATTCAATTTATTCTTTGCTGATAAAACATACCTTACATATCTGTTAACTCACCTGATATAGTGC
This sequence comes from Acrossocheilus fasciatus, assembly GCA_036784905.1. Lineage (NCBI taxonomy): Eukaryota > Metazoa > Chordata > Actinopteri > Cypriniformes > Cyprinidae > Acrossocheilus > Acrossocheilus fasciatus. Next base: position 8,538,177 of record CM071960.1, read on the forward strand.
AGTTTTTAGAGCAATCTTTTTGCAGAGCCAGCAGTGATCCGGATACAGAGATTCTCCTTTTACTAGAGTTCAAGCTCCAGATAGTAGGTGAACTGATCGGTAACATGTAGAAGATAGACATCCAAGCATACATTATATTGTGAGCAGACAGAATTTTCTCAAAAATGGACGTAATGTTAAACAGTTAGGAAATGGTAATCGAAATGCCACTAATAATACACTCACAATGAGCTTCCTTTTCTCACGGGTTGGGAGTCTGGGACTATGCTGTTATCTTTTACACAAAGAAACAAAAAAGCATTTAAATATGTTCACATCAGCAATGGAATTTCCTTAGTATGCTTCATATAATACCAAAAGTGTCCTCTTCATGGTCAGCTTGCACCATCTGTACTACTTTGTCTATAGGAATATGCTGCAAGAAATATAGTTTTTTATAGGGTTAGATAAGCCAATAATAGAAAAAAGAAGGTAGCAAAAACAGAAAACATGAAATAAAATAATATGTCTAATATAGTTTAATATATATAACTTAACTAATATATATATATATATATATATATATATATATATATATATATATATATATATATATATATATATATATATATATATATGAATTCAGAGCACCTTGTGGTACTTCTTTCCTTTAGCCTTTATGCCCTGGATTTTCTGTTGGTCTTCATTATGAGCAGCAGGGGTCGACTAACAAGACACAAACAGAATTCACTGAGATTAAATCCATTAAGCTGTTCATTACAAATCAGTATATTGCTTCATTAATGTAACAGTGTTTCATAAACCCTATTGTCCATTTGTTTTCACCAGTATAAACTTGAATTTGAAGTGAAACTTTCTACAGAGGTTATACCTGTGCTTGAATTGCATAGGCCTTCTTTTGGTTATTCTCGCACTGAAAACGAAGAGAAGGCACACTGGAAGATGTTTTACACATCATGAGTTCTCTAAGTTCAATCTCCTTCTTCCTCTCTGAAGAGCTCATCATCTGAAGAGCTGGTTTCACCATTAGCTTTGACACTACAAAAAAGTAGTTACAAAACTTTATATTGCTCTTAAAAATGACATTAAAATCTACAGATGGCTATATGTTACAGGCATTTCACCACAAGCAAGAGATAATCTTTAAAACAAACCTTTTAACAAACTGAGAGGCAATTCAAAAATATTGTGTGGTAATTAACAACAGAGCTGAGATTGCTTACACCCTTGCTGGGGAAAACTACAGAGCTATCTGTGATATTCTACAAGAATGGATTCTTAGTCATAAACAGCTTAATGGACCTACCTGAAGGTAGCACACAGATGGAGGAACAGCTCCCCTGTTTACTCCCCACACTGCCAGAAATATACGTGCAAGACTCAGACACCTTCATCTTTATAGGGGTTACCATCTGAGAAAAAGAGATTTGCACTTTTAGAGCAAGAGACTTCCAGCCACATTGATGCCACTAGCATGTGCACAAAGCTGTAATAACAGCAGCAGTAACAGAGGTGAGTCAGTGTCACCATATTCCAGTTGTTAAAAGTGAGAAAATACAAACCCGTCACTTCAACAGGGTAAATGAGGACAACAGTTCACCAAAGATAATTATACAGGTCATCTAATTTAATAACACGCCTGGATGCACGGTCCAATAAACAATCATGATTATAATTGAGCCCTGATGAAGGCAATTACATAATTACATAATAATGCAGCTGGTATTAACAGAGGAAAAAGCCTAGTTTTGAAAATAAAATCCGACAAGCAGGTGTGTTTCACAAATGGCTTGAGAGGGAACAATATTCAGCTTTGTCAATAAAATGACATCAGATCTGTGGTCAATTCAAAGCTCTCACAAAACATCATTATGCTTTGTAAAAGCTCCACAGGCATCCTAAAATAAATGAACAATTACAATGTTTATGTTGTGAGCCTCCTGTCTTACCTGTAGGGGCACATTGTTTGTATCTGGTGTTGGATGTGTGGGAGGCTGGCAGGGAACGCTATGCCTGACTAATGATGACCCTTTTCCCTCTACACGCAGAGAGGGGGACACTTGACTTTCAGGGACAAAAATCTGTAAGTTTAACACAGACAGTTAAACCCTACACCTTATGAGAGAACGACACCCTGCAATGTCACAATTCACCTTAGGAAGAAATGACTGGTTCATTTTAAGGTATCGTTTGAGTCTGACTCACCTGTGAACTTTCCTGTGAACTTAGGTTGACGTGAACAGGTGTTTTCACAATAGAGGACTTCCTAACAGACGTCTGAAATACAGCAAGAGGGATTGAAAACATCACTGCTGATTTGCTGTGTGACAGCTGCATAAAACAAGTGATTAGATATTTAACGTAAGTGTTTTGTTCCTATTAGCAGATTTAACAATAAGTTAGAGCTGTACAGCCTCTTCAGCTCAAAAGCTTATCAAACAAATGATGAGATCCTAATGACCACATAAAAACATGCATTTAATCAACATGTCATCTTATCAAACCATTCATTTAGTTTTGGATTGATCACTCTGGAATAAAGCTATAAAAACAATACCATGTAAAATTTAAACAGGAATGTTATGTTATACTCTTTATTAGAGTAGATTGGGATTTGTGCTTAACTGGATAATGGAAAAATGTGATTTTTTGTAATTACAGAAGGATTTTTTAAGCATACGCTAAAGTAAAAGTTCTGATTAGATGAAATACTGGTTCTTAACATTTCTACTCTTCATTTTATATTTTCGACTGTACAGGCAGGACTTTTCAGCCACATCACTCACCCTGTTCTTAGCCTGCCCATAAACACTCTCAGTGGCTCGCAGGATGTCTAGAGATGAGCTGAATGTGATGGTGACTCTGGAGCCCTCTAAGTTGTCGAAGCAGGCTGGCTCGGTCAGAACCAGACGAAGAACCTTCTTGCCACTCTCCTCTGTGAAATCAAATATAGATATGTGTTTTTTACACAGCTTAGAACAAATCCTGAGCTCAGAAAGTCCAATATGGATCCAGAACTATTGTTTTTGAGGGTTTTGAGAACAGTTGCAGAAAACCTGTTTAGAGGGGACAATGTTGATTGTGTTACCTTCTACTGTGTAACATTGGACCTCATTTTCAACTATACACAGAGTGCTCCACTGGCCATCCTGAAAGGAGAGAGACATCTAACGTTCATATTCCTATTCATTTCTTCCAGAAAACTGTCAAATGTGATTAATAAGCCCTGTAAGTTAAAGCACAATTTTGTACTTAATTATAAACAAGGGATTCCTAAATGGTTTTGTCAGCCGAACACCTACCCTTCTTTTTTAAGCTATTACAAACCTCTGTCCATAAAAATGTATGCAATTACACAAATGTGTAAATTAAAGTTATTGCATGTTGGATTCCCAAATGCACATTATTTGTTGTATTTAATCTGAACTGAGCTGCTTTGAGACGCTGAATATAGCAGATCATACTGTGATTATTGTGCAGCACCATTTATTTATTTTATTTTTTACATTTGATAGAATTATTAGCTTTTCATCAACTCGCAAATCCCCATTTGGAAAACCCTGTTATATATTATTATTATTTTCCAAGGTCTAATGTAAGAAGTGGCCGCTGTGAGAGACTATGTCATTACCTGGGCCTTCTTATTAGCCATACAGAAGTAAAAAGAGATACTTTGACTTCCTAGATTGAAGTCAATCCAGAAAGCTTCCAGATTCTTGTCCTCTGGCATGAGCAGCTATAAATATAACAAAACAGAAATATACAAGTGGTTCAAAACTGCACAAAATAACAGAGTGAATATATTCCCATACTCACCCTTATAAATGTGAAAACTAACCTCATGTTTGTCCAAAAATGCCTCCAGGCAAGGGTAGGAGTACACGCTGTGAGAAGATAAACCAAGACATGTTATACAATCAATAATAAAAAAAGCGAAATCTGTCAAAAGATATTAAGTACCTTCTCCCATCTCCTTGCATGCCATTGACCATATTTAGAAACTTCCTACAGTCCTGTAACAACAAAAAAACAAACTCTAAAATCCTATGTGACCGAAGAAATTCAGTTTAAAATGACATAATTCAAGTGAGGCCACATTTACAGTCTCAAACTCCGAATCCTTGATTTTCTTGAATGCAGACGAGACAAAGGTCATTGTAAACCAGGAGTCAGCTAGCTGATTCCTCTGAGCCAGTGAAGCCATTCTGCAGAGGGCCTCCATTAAAGACACCTGCAAATCATAATCTGAACCACAACAGATATGTAGCTACAATCAGTCGCAGTATGAGTGCAGTCTAAAATGAGTTTCGTAATGATCATAGCATTTGTAATTCTTTTAAATAATTTTATGATCGCACTTTCTAAACTACGTGTACTCATTACAATGGATTTTTACACTAACCTCCACCTTTGAGGATCTGACTAGCCACTGCATTCCTGATAAAAACACAATACACTACAGATTTAAAATACAAGCATACTCACACTCCTACAGGTACTTTCCACAATAAGGAGCAAGAGGGGAACTTTTAAACATATGGTTAAGTACTTAAGACTCAGGAGACTGATACTGCATTATCATTCAACATACATCATAGACGAAGCCTCTTGGGTTGACAAGATCTTCTTTTTCTTTTTCAGCTCCATGGGAATCTTTTCCAGAATAGCATTGAGCTTCCTTGCTGCCTGTCAATAAGTGTAAATAACAATCCTTCATACATCCCCTCCTGTAATTCAGTCTTCTATTTCTGGAAAAGTCTGGGTAAACACAGCTCAAGTGACATGTCATGACTGGAGGTGTAGAATGAGTTTTCAATGTGGTTGAAATGATTACTTCTCAGCATATCAATGGTGACTGAAGCTAGGAAGGCTTTCCATTAATAAATGCAATGAATTTCCTACCTCTTTCTGAATCATGATGTTTATTTGTGCATCAGAGGCCAGTTTGCCAATGTGACTAAGCAGAGCTTCAGTAACTTCATATGAACCTGAGGGGATACACAGATTTGAATTGAATGCAAAACACTGTTCAACTTGCCCTTTGTCTTTTTTTTTTTTTTTTTTTAAAATCTGGAACAAAACACTCACCTTCTTTACAACTTTCATGAACAACCTGCAAAGGTGAAATGACATGCACAAATCAAAATATTATAATACAGCATGTGTGAATTCACTAATTATGTTTTCTTTCACACTTTTATGATCTTCTTGACCTTATTTCCTAGCATTTACATTTGCTGATTCAGATTGCACCAATGGTGACATTTCAGTGATCGCTTTCAATAGATGTTTGACTTTTCTGTCAGTCAGAACGAGTCCAGTCTGATTTCAGATTTTGAAAGCTCTGTTTACATGAACCCTAAACATTGCAACATGTTGTCATGTATTCTTAATGTATACCAAATTGTAAGGTGTACATTAAAATAAGCAAGATGTAATCTCAGTTTATAAACTCGCAAATTCAGAGAGGAAAAGATTTATTGCGAGTTTATAACAAATGAAATCAAAATTTCATTTGGATCAGTTGAGGTGTTTACAAGAAAATATAGCTAACGATTGTTGCATTTCCTTTTACCCCCCAAAATGTGCCGTTACAAACCATCAGCGCATCAAAGAAGTCCTCAGCCAGCTTTATCATAGTCTCATTTCTTGATGACCCTGCCTCCACCCACAGCTTTCTGGCCTTCTCGAACCACTGCACCATGTAAACATACATTTTACGCAATAAAAACATTCTGCATCTTCACCAAAACAGACATTGAGAGAACAGAAACACTGATTATAAACTTATCTTCTTAACAAATCCCTGGGCAACCATCACAGATACTCCTCCACCGCTTGGAAACACCAGCATCTCGCCATATTTGTGTAAAACAGTAAGCACCAGACAAGCATTGTCCACATTTCCAAGACCCATTTCCTGCAAGAACATACAACAGCACATATAAAACCAGTGAAGAAGTTCATACAGTCATGAACGCAATGTCAAACATATTACTAACCCTGATGAAAAGCTTATCCAGCTTAGTCATGAATTGTCTGGAACATTTTATAGTGGTTTCTTCCTTGTTTTCCTTTTGTAAGAATTGTTCTAGGTCCTGAAAATTATTGTGTTTAAAAGCCTCATCCACCAGTTTCTCCACCTAAGAAAAAAATAATATATATATAAAGTGAACTTTGTGGTCTTAATGAATAAAAAAGCATCTCATATAATTACAGAAGACAAAAGCATTTCAGGGGTGAGAAGTTAAAACCATTTTCCCAGAAATAAAAGCATGAATTAAACAGCTCGTTTGTGTTTAATTCTCACCTGATGGTCCTGCAAGGGAGCCATGATGCACAGACGATGACCTGTTTTAAATGTTGAAGACATTAAATAACTCATAAATACAAATCTCAGATGCAGATAATCCAAACAAAACACAATTCCAGGAAAGATGAGGAATCAGCTGTGTTTAAATGTCAGTCCTCATTTTTCTCAGAATTGAATTTAACCAAAAAAGGAACAAAACTATGTGGTTTGGCTTCGTTTATGTGATGTATTAATCAATATGCCATATATTAAGCAAAGTATGCTGTTAGCCGATTTGTAGCTCGTTAATAACGGTCTAATCTACAGCACAGGCAGTGAAAACACTGACCCAAAACAGCAAAATAATAGACAAAACCGTAAAAACGAATGCTGTAAACGATCATATTTAATGTAATAATTAGATTAAATCGTAGCAATCTCAGGCTGACTGCTGGGTGTTCAGATCTTACCTCAGATTATGATTGACGCTTCAGCGAACTTCAGGAGGAAATTTTACATAGCTTTTATCATTAATAAATAATGTGAAGTTAACGTAGATCGTAAAGATACAGTTACCGAGACGGAAATTGTCAACTTCTACTCAAAAATAGTTTGTTAAAGAGCGATTATTTCGCTTTTGACGGTTGTACTGTAACGTAGCGTTCTGATAACGCGGGAAAAAAATGACGCGCACGCGCAGACGCAAAAATGGCCGCGCGCGCAGACAGGTCAGACCTTTTCAGATTCAAAACTCACCGAGTATACAATACTGTAGTAAAATAACAATACATTTTTAAATATTTTAATGACTTATGCATTCCAACTTTATATACACATATGAAATAGCATTGGTTTTAATAAACATTTTATTAGAAAAAAAAAAAACAAGACATGTAAATGACTTTTAGTATCGTTTATTGTAAATACAAATAACTTTGTTGTTATAACCTGAATCATGGCACTAACAGACTGAACTTACAATAAAAAAACATAAAAAATTTAAAATAAAATAAAAATCACAGAATGCTGTAGTGATGACATTTTTGCAGTTCAAGCCAGTATAGTTTGCATTAGCCTGGTTATCTTGACAAAACAGCTTTTTTCAAGCATTTTAAAATAATAATAATAATAATAGTAAAATAAAAAAAACTTTTCCCATGCCAGTTCGTGTTTCTAGAAACCAACTCACGGAAGTGCTAAAATGCTAATTTCTGACCTACAAAAATATATCACCCCTGCAACACTTTATAAACAGCAGTTTGTGCCTACATATGGCATTATTTTGAAGCTTTTATGAGAAGGACAATGTGATGCAGTAAAATAATTGCTGAATACTTTTTTTAATCAGTTCTTCAAAACAAGTGGCATTACCCATCCTTATTTATTCTATCAACATCTGCGTTTACAATATCCACAAGTATTATGAAAACGTACCACATAGTGACAATAACATCCTCACGCAAGTAAGTGCGAACCTGAAATATAAAAGAAAAATACAGTAAAGGCACTTTTTAAATCTATATTGCATTATCAAGTCAACATACAGTAATACTCTCAGTGCTACAGTATAGTTGTCACAATTGTAAAGTTAAAAATCTCATATTTCACATGGCTTCAAGTTAATCACAAATGAAATACACTATGGCAAGACTTTGTCAGCAATGTATATTACACGGTGAAAATGCTGGTGGTTGCAAGCAAAATATAAAGTGAAACAGTGCTTTAAAAAAAGTTTCATATACAAATCAGTGTCCTCAGATAAAGTGTATCATGCTGTCTTCACATTCCTTCGGCACAGGCAGGTTATAACTCTGACAGGTTAATTTGTAATTCTGCCCACCATTGTTATCCCAAAACTGCATGCCCATTACTTTATAACAAATGGCAAACTCCAGCACTGCTCCAGGGTGAAGGATATATGGAGGAACGGGTAGATGAAATCGAAAATTGTCACAGCAGGGCCCGTTTGAAATGGATTTGCTTGCAACCCAGTAAGCCTTGGTTTCTGAGCAATTCTTCCAGTTTGTAAAAGAGTAGCGAACACTCACTTCCTTCTCAAATGCCAAGTTTACAACTTGAACGATCCCTATAATTCCAGGCTCGTAGCACAAAACCCGCTCCAGACATACGTGTTGGCAACACAGACGCTCGGTGAAGTTTGAACAGTCACCTGGCTGGACTGAGAACATCGGTTTCAAATATGGTAGTGAAATCTCCATCCTCTTACTTGAGGCTAACTCTGCGTTCATTAAGAGTCGGAAGAGAACATGCTCAGGGACAAACGGGTCCTCTCCGCTTTTGAAAACCTTGACATTTTCCAGGTCTAACCCTAAAGAGTCCACAAACCGGACGCTGGCTCGGCGACTAAGCCTCCTTCTCTCTGATGGAGATGGAAGGGACTGCGTGCGCCTCTGGATGATGGATTTGGTTGGTGGTTCACATGACAGACTACGGCCTGCTGTTTGCCTTGGAGCAGTTTTTGGGCTTGGTGGACGAATTTTAACCGGCCTCTTTCCACTGTCCGATTTTGAGCGGGACATGTCCAGCAAAATCGGTGTGGAACTTTGTTTTGAGCCATCTGATACTGTGGTAAAAAATAGGTCAGCGTTCATCTCTTCGAGGGGTGTGTCTTTATGGCAACATCTCAAAGACCAGGCCATGTTTAAGAGTTACCTTGTGTGACCTGAAAAAGACAAACATTCTATGTTATGCATATTTATTTACAGTATTAAATATTCTAGGAAGTCCTAGTAAGCAATATCAGCTAATACTGTGCAGTTGTGGAAACATGGCAAACTCAAGCTGCTTCAGTCTCAGCTGGATTACTGAACACTTTAATGCAAAGTAATGCAACTTATATTTCAAGGCTTTCAAAATGGCAAACTGTCAATGCAAACGTATATTAGCCAATGACTGCGCCTCTGTAGAAAAATAAAAGGAAGAAGTTCGCGTTTGCGTTGCCTCACCAAGAAAGTCCTGCTTGTTTAGGTTTACGATGCATCTGACGATCCTCCGATGCTAATTTTATAAGCCATGCAGTTCATAATGAGGAGCGCGACAAAAACTCTGTGCAAAGGTGAAGTATACTACGTGACACAACACACATACGATGCATTTCAAGCAAACTGCGCAGAGCAGGCAGGAATGTGATGTCAAAGAGAGAGGGGGCGTGGCTACTGAGTCAGCTGTGCTCGCGAAATGCTGTTTGTGGTGAGGTTGCCATGTCCTTCTATTATAAGTAGTTGTAAGTGGGCATCAAGACAGCAAGTGTGTGGGTGTAGATCTTTTGATTTTATCTGATGGAACACGCTTACAACAGTTGTAAAAATGCAAGTAAAGCTTTATTTACACATTCTCAATACTTTATATTTTAAATGAACTTGTCTCTTCAGTAGTCCTTATATAACACAATTGAATTGTGGTGCTTAATTATGTGATAAAAAGCAGTTGCAAATGTTTTACAAAATAGGCCTATGCATACTCTTCTCTGCACTAATAAAATGGGTTTTACTTCCAATTTATTTGCAATATCTAATTAATTTGTTACACTACCACTCCAAAGCGGCATTAGAGAATCTAATAAATAAAAATATATTATAGCGTAGGCCTACTTGTTTTATATACCAGTCAAAGTTTGGAATAACTATGGTTTTTTATCTTTTTGAAAACAGTCTCTTATGCTCACCAGGTCTGCATTTATTTGATTAAAAATACATTAGAAATATTAGAATGATTCATGAAGAACCGTGTGACACTAAAGAATGGAATAATGCTAAATTTTACCATCACAGGAATAAATTGCATTTTAAAATAAACTAAAATAGAAAACAGGACCTTTATTTCTAACAATATTTCACAATATTACTGATTTTACTGTATTTTTGGTCAAATAATTTTAGCCTTGGTGAGCATAAGGGACTGCTTTCAAAACATTTAAAAAATTTGAACCTTTTTAAACTAAACAGGATATTTTTTCGTAGCTTAAGCTATGGTTTTAATATTTTAGTCAGACACAAACAAAGATCACATTATTTTTTTCGGGTATATTTTTAATCAGACAAGGATCCTATCTCTTCTTCTATCTGGCAACCCCCCTGACTCAATTTTATTAAACAGTGATTTTGCGGAATTACACAACCCGATATCAGCCGCCTGATACAGACACATAGGCGTATTTTTCTTAATGAGCGATCGAAACGAGCAGCGGAGAAATTAACGCGTTTCTCGTATTCGTTTCACTTATGAACTTCAATTCCCATCATGCCAATCGGCGGATCACGACGACAACGATGCTTGAACATACAAAGCAGCAGGTAAACAAGTCTGATCGAGCTGCTGTAGTGATGCACAGTAACGGCGATTTCAAAGCGTTTCGCTCATTGCAGGATGATGGGGGTTTCATAACCAAGACGCAAAGGTGATTATTGCCCTCTTTAAATGCTAACGTTAAAAATAGTTTGTTCGGACGCTGTTTAATGAATTGCTCCAATTCTTGGCAAACTGGAAAATATATAAACTGTGACGCTGATATTTCGCTGCGTTTTTGCAATGGTGCTCTTCAGTCGCACGGTGCGTGTGCGCGCTCACAAATGGGACATTTTGGGGCAAACCTGAGAGCTTCAAAACTGCGCCTGTACACTTCATAGTGTTTAATGCGATGGGACCTATCCTGCAGGAACGAACTGCGTCTGCGACACTGATGGTGCCAGGCAAGGAGAAGGTTAGAACGAAAAATGCAGAAAACACTGGGATTGTTGCCAGGTATGTCTGAATAAAGCAGTTTATTAAAATAAGACAAGAATAACAAAAATGTGTCACTAAGAATATGTGCTTTATTTGCAGCAATAATAAGAGAGGAGGAAACGTGAACCAGAATAAGAAACCTCTTAAAAAAACTGTGCCCTTGCATCCAGGGCAAGAGAAGGATCCTCTGCCAAAAGCTGAAATTGTAAGTTACATATGCAACATTAAGATGCATCATGCATCTGTGTTGGCAGCAGTTTGAATATGTTTTCATGATCTTTCCAAGGTCCAAAATGGCATTAAACCAAAGAAAGCTAAGAGTCCGACTGGTGGCACTTGCAAGTTGCGTGGGTGAGTGTTGCTTAACATATGGAATTTAATATGTAAATAGTAATAATAAAAGAACAAAATACAATGGATATATTTCACTATAGAATGCTGCCGTTGACCAATCAGAAACAAATATTCCAGTCTCAAAGTGATACAAATTAGAGCTGGGTATTGACACAGATTTTACAATTCTAATTCACAAGCTCTTGATTTGATTCAATATGATATTGATTCATTTTGTTATATATCAGGAGTTTTTTTTTTTTTTAATAACTCCCTAGTGATAAAATTATGCTTCTACTCCTTCATTGATGAAATTTAAATGGTGACTGTTCTAACTTGACAGATTATTCAAACATGCATTAAGAATCACTAATAGATAGAAATGTAATGAATATGTAATATAATGCATATATATTAGCACTATATGCCCCACTCTATTATCTACAACATACCTTATGATGCTCATTCTGCTAGCTTTTCTTTCACCATTACCATTAAAAAATACTAATTTTTTTTATATTGTTGTGAATATATGGTTAGAAATTCAATTGTCTTTACCTGCAGTAGATTAATTTACAGGCTGCACTCATAATAAAGATCTGCTTCATCACTGACAAACAATATGACATTTCTGAGTTTTGTTTCCTTAAATGGTTTGTAGGTAAATATCCACCTCATCCATCACTCTTTTTGTCTTATTGTCTTATCCAGCACTCATATCCAGTCTTATAAAGTAATCTATTACTGTTTCAATGTGAGAAACCACTGGAAACAACTCAGTGTGTAAGTGAACTGTACAAATGAATCAAACTGCATCACAATCAATTCCAGACCTTTTTGGAAACCCATTTCACTAATTAGATCAAAAAGGCGTGATTCATTTGTGAATGTGGTGTCATTCGATTCTTAATGCCTGATAGAAAACAAACAGCATGATTGCTAAAATAGTCATTTTACTTTTTAAATTCTGTGATTATTGGATGGGAGACACACTACAAATAAACTTCAGTGATGTTTTGTTTATGCAAAATTGATCTTGGAATTTAAGAATAATTTCAGTCCATGCAAGTCGAGTAATCAAAAGTGTTGTCAACCCAGCCCTAATAAATACACTAGTCAACATTTTAAGTGGATCAAAACCTTTCATTAAAGTTGTGCTAAAACCTAAAACCAAAATGCGTTCTGGTCTCAGGACAACTTTGATGAACTTTTTTTGATCCACATCAAATCTTGACTACTGTATATTGACAAAATATCTTACTTGAACTATTGCTTCAGAACACAGGGCGAATCAGACCTGAGGCCTCCACGTCCCAAACTCTCTTGTACCGAGCGTGGACAGGAGAGGCAGAAAATCCAGCTAGAGCCTCAGTGCTGTAAAGAGATGGTACAGAGCCACGTGGCCTTGGAGAAGAGCCGTCGTGCTCTATCGCTGCCCTTGGCTCCTCAGCCAGTGCTGCAGCAGTTCACCCTGCAGAAACAAGTCCCAGACTTAGACTCACTCCGCCTCCTGGAGCACAAGGAGGATGACACGGACAGCGCCAGCGACCTGTCCGACTCCGAGCGGCTCCCTGTGCTGCCTTCCCCCTGCACTCCTCCTCAGCTCAACCTCCGAGCCGAGGTGATCGACTCCATGGACCTGCATCCTCACATACCTGGACCCAGGTCGGTGGAGAACGATGAAGTTAGGTACAGCTACCCAGACTTCCTGCCTCCTCCGTTCAATACCTGGAGCCTGAGGCAGCTCGCCATCTTCCTCAACACTGAGGGTAAGCGGGCTCCCCGGCCGAAACCCGTAGGGCAGCTCGAGAAGTATTTAGAGCGCCTCCTTCAACTTGAGTGGCACCAGATCCAAACAACACAGGCTGAGAGCGGACGGCACATCGTTCCCATCATCCGATCAAGAGGTCCTGCTGCTAGTATCCTAGCGAACGGCAACCGGCCTAGGCCTCATACTGCTCCTCCGACACGCCTCAGCTCCCCAAAAAGTTTTCGGCAGGGTCAAAGGGCCTTCTTCTCTTCAATGGCCAGCCCATCATCCACCCAGCTTTCTCGTCCCGTCTGCCCTCATTGCCACATCCGCTATCCGCTCTGCAACGGCACCTGCTCTTCGTATGTCTACCAGCGGCATTCCCGTCTCAGCCCCCTGCTAGAGCGCAAAGCTCCCCTGGCCAACACCCAAAAGAGGAGCAGCAGCGAAAGCCGGGCTTCCACCTCCGAAAACCGCACCACTTCGAAAAACCAGCAACCGGTCAGTCCTCAGGCAGCAAAGGCTCACCAGAAGCACATGCAGGCTGTAGGAAACGTGCGCAGGGCATCCCAGGAACTTAACGCAAATGGCAAATCCCATTCTTCGGTCAGGAAAGGAAAGACTGCGAGTTCAAACGAGGCGGACAAACAGAAAGATCCACCTGGAGCAAAATGTGGAGGGGTTGATAGGCGAGATCCTGTCGGTATGAAACGCGAAAGTCGTGGTCCAGGGAAGAAAATGGTTAAGGATGGTCCGAAAGCCGAAACGGGTGAAGCACGATTAAGGTCTGGCACTAAAAGAACGGTCACCGATGGCTGCGATGCAAAAGTGACGTCAGCTACCAAAACTATTGGCAAAGTGAAAAATGCTCAATATGCCAAGTAGTTAGTGCAGCTTTCACGCAATGTTCAGTTGCCTCAAAAACATTTTCATTTTGCATACTGTAAAGAAGAGCTAATTAAAACATAATATTATTCCTGCAGTTAACTGTAGTTGTTAGTGAAAAGGATACAAGTGCCATCACATTGGCAAAATTCTGGCAAAATTTTAAGGGGGAAAAAAAAAGGTTCATTGTCTATTGTCAATAACTCACACAGAAGTCACTTTCAGCTTTCTGTCGGTCAACACGGACCAACTTGAAATGTGCACAGGATTGCATGGATTCCGATTAAAATGCTTGGATTTTACCCATGAAAATTTGCCGGACAACTGCAAATGTGACCACACTTAAAAAAACGTATCCTTCTCTTTAGAAATCATGCCTTTTCATCGTCATTGTTTCAGTAGAACTTTAAAGTGCATTTCTTGAATAAGATATATTTATTTTATCTGCCTAAGTACACAAAAGCAGGTTATCTTTACATAACATACGCACAAATCCTCTATGAAATGAAGTAAATGTACTTAAATCTAGTGTTCATGTACCTATCTCTTCTTTGAGGGAGGTATGGCTGAGAATGTCAGCGTGTGGCTTTGTGTAGTAAGCACTATTGGTCAAAGAATGTATATTTTTTGAGATGAATAATGAATGTTTTGTAATGACTGTGTATTTTTGTAAAGTGCTATTTACAAGGACTTATTTTCTTGTTATTTATTAAACCAATGAGTTGACATGTATTAAGTTAAATAAGAACGTTTTATCTTTGAATGTTTTGGAACTCATTACTTTGGTTTTCAGTGAATTGTGAATTGTTAGGATTGCTCATGGTGGTTTTGTGGTGTGTTGCTGGAGAAGGACCTGAGCTGTAAACTGTTAAGATATTATGGTCAAGGTTATGTATGTTTGTTTACTTATTGAGAACCTTTCAGGTGATTACATTGTACTTCATGTCTCTAAATATAGCATGTTTTGTTTATTTTTACAGGAACAATGATGGTAGTGGTTTTGTAGTTTTCTATGTACTGTAATGCATTGTCAAGGCACTTGAATATGACTTGAAAGTTGGTACAGGTTGAGGCCATACAGTACGTAGTACCACATTTCCATACTTGATGTACTGTATGTAGCACCATTTCATCTGGGATGTTACGTACTGTGTCAAGTTCCCTTATCAGGCAAAAAACACACAAAAATCTACTTCGGTCCTATCATTTTCAGATTGTGCTTTTATTTTGCTGGGAGTTTTTGGTAGAGTTGAATGCAGCTATTTTTATGAGATACAAAATAAACAGTTTTCATTACATCATCAAAGCCTCTGTCTACAGTATTTATTTTAATGTGGAAATTGATACCGTCATTATAATTCTCATTAAACCAGAAGAAGCACAGACAGTGTAATTTTCAATTCTTCTGGGTATTTAAATGCTCCTATTTACAATCATCTGAATCCTTAGGTGCATATTATAACAATTGCGGGTATTTCGTGTGATTGTCAAGAATTGTTTGTCACACTAATTTGATGTCATTTGGATGTTGTCATGTCCTTTTCTGTCCTGGGAAAGGCTTTAAAAGCTGTTGAAGCTGTTTCTGGCGATCATTCACACAGCCTGTGTAATACAAAGCAAACAAAAACCATTTGTATTTGGAGATGATAATAAATGCTGCTATAATATGTAATGTGACACTTTCCACAAATAGGTGTTACATTATTATTAAAAAATACATTTTATTTATACATTTTAATTTTTTTATATTAACTTCAAGGAATAGTTCACCTAAAAATAAAAATTTGTTTAAAATTTACTCACCCTCAGGCCATCCAAAATGTAGATTTGTTTCTTCATCTGAACAGATTTGGAGCAATTCATCATTACATCACTTGCCTACCTCTGCAGTGAATGGGTGCCGTCAGAATGAGAGTCCAAACAGCTGATAAAAACATCACAGTAATTCACAACATGAATCCAGTCCGTCAATTAGCATTTTGTAAAGTGAAAAGCTGCATGTTTGTAAGAAACAAATCCATTATGAAGGGGTATTAACATTTTAATACAAGTCCTTTATCCATAACATTGCTTTCTCCAATGAAAAAGTTGTTTCGCCTCAATCAGGAAGTGACGGTTTAATATTAAAATGTCTTATTGATGAATTTGTTTATTACAAACAAGCAGCTTTTCACTTCACAAGAAGTTAATTGATGGACTGAAGTCGTGTGGATTATTGTGATGTTTTTACCAGCTGTTTGGACTCTCATTCTGACGGCACCCATTCACCACTGAGGATCCATTAGTGAGCAAGTGATTTAATGCTAAATTGCTCCAAATATGTTATGATCATACAGCTTTTGGAAGTTTTAATGACAGAAATGTCATTTTTGGGTGAACTAGCTCTTTGACCAATGACTTTTTAAGCCCTATTTGGTACCTTAGTATCATGCACGCACTGTAAACTAAAATATATTTTTTGTTTAACTGTGTGACATTTAAAAAATGCCTAAGAGTGTACAAAAACTACTAAGCTCAACTAAGCACAGAAACAGGCTCACTGAGTGTACTGCAGGCCAAGATCTCCATTGAGGCAATGTAAGACACTGACCGAGATGTGTATTTGCCACGAGGCAAGAACTACCCAGAGTCTCTAGTCCGACATCCGTGTAGACAGGTCCATCGTTCCACATTAGGTCAAATCCGCCAACCTTCTTCTCCTTGCCTGTCAGACTAAGCGGAAAAGAATGTTTTGGACAACAATGTCAACATACACAATCCTCCATTCTTTCATGTAATTTTATACTATTTTGTCAAATCGTACCGGCCTTCCATGTCTACAATGTGCAAGGTGTCCTCCAGCAGTCTGTATTTTAGGTCATAGTCCTCCTGACTGCTGGCTGTGAGGGAGGGTGAAGCGTTCACTTCAATTAGCCACCTGCATAACGGCAAACTGTGCTGTCATTTTTTTTAAGCTATGCAATTCATTCAGTTCTGATAAGTATCCTGTCAAACTAAGCAATCAAAAATAAAGCACTCTCACGGCTTTAAATCCTGGTCCAGTAGTATGTCATATCCGTACAACTCAAAACAGTGTTTGTCATTGATGATGGTCTTCTGAACACTAAGCAAGCTGCGAATAAATATGTTGTCAATTTCTTTAAATAGAGTCTGCACTGTCTCGAAACCATGCTTAGCAGTCAGGTACTGCCGTAGCTGCTGCATCAGCCACTTACAACCCTGAGCGAGAGCGAAAGATAGATTACTGCTTTTTAGTAAGACATAGCTTCATGAACATAATAGTACATTATGTCTAGTTACTTCCAAAATACCTTTTCAGGATCATAATCAGGAGCTGTTTTTTGCACGGCAACATTAGTGAGATGAACGTCTGTGTATTTCAAGGTTAAAGGGGACAAACATGAATTTCTGTACTATGGCGCGAAATATAAAATTGGGGGTGTGTGCATTTTAGAATGTATGCAAAGGATACACTGATCATCTATGCTGCTAAGAGAGAACCTGGTGTTGGAAAATCGAGCAAAACCATCACGATATAGCCAGGCCTTCAATGGAATATACTGTGAAAAACAAAAATATGCTTTTTGTGTTGCCTGCACAGTTTTAAAAATACAACATTCAAAACATTGAAAATGCAACAGTGATGTGAAGTGTATAACAACAACAACAAGCAAAAATGCTGTGTAATACTTTGTTCACACTATGTTGTATATTGCATATGTCACACTTGAATGATTCAGATCATCAAACAAATTTTAATATTACACAAAGATAACCTGAGTGAATACAAAATGCAGTTTTGAAATAATTATTTAATTTATTAAGGGAAAAATGCTGTCCAAACCTGCCTGGCCCTACGTGAAAAAGTAATTGCTAAATCTAATAACTGGTTGTGAAAGCGTTTGCGATAACCGGCAATGAGTCTTTCACATCGCTGTGGAGGAATTTTGGCCCACTCTTCTTTACATAATTGTTTTAATTCAGCCACATTGGAGGGTTTTCAAGCATGAATGGACTGTTTAAGGTCATGCCACAGCATCTCAATCGGATTTAAGTCCAGACTTTGATTTGGTCACTCCAAAACCTTAATTTTGTTTTTCTTGAAACATTCGGAGGTGGACTTGCTGGTGTGTTTGGGATCATTGTCCTGCTGCATAACCCAAGTGTGCTTGAGCTTGAGGTCACAAACTGATGGCCGGATATTCTCCTTCAGGATTTTCTGATAGAGTGCAGAATTCATGGTTCTATCAATTATGGCAAGTCGCCCAGATCCTGAAGCTGCAAAGCAGCCTCAGACCATCACACTACCACCACCATGTTTGAATGTTGGTATGATGTTCTTTTTATGAAATGCTGTGTTGGTTTTACGCCAGATGTAACGGGACACACACCTTCCAAAAAGTTCAACTTTTGTCTCATAATATTTGCTCAAAAGTCTTGGGGATAATCAAGATATTTTTTGGCGTGTGAGACGAGCCTTTGTTCTTTTTGGTCAGCAGTAGCTTTTTCCTTGGAACTCTCTCATGGATGCTGTTTTTGCCCAGCCTCTTTCTTATTGTAATATTAAAAGTAGTTTGATGATCTGAATCTTTTAAGTGTGACAAATATGCAAAAAACAGGAAGGAGACAAAAACCTTTTTACGGCACTGTACTTTAAGCATTTCACGTCCTCAGACTCGGAATTGTATAGTTTCTATAGCACCACTATTAATGCCAAAATAACTCGCTAATTTCAGTAATCAATAGACAAAACCACAATACAAGTAACAGTCATTATGGACATTCATTATTAACAAACTTAAGTTTATTTAAAGGGACATAAGATAGCTATTCAGTTCCATGTAAGCCACATTAAACTACTATATGACTTGCATTTATTTTCTTGTACTATTATAACATTATTAAACAGAAATATTACAAAATAACTGCTTTTTATTGCTGATGCCATTTTCATTTTAAATGTTTATTCATGATGTTGAACAATCAGGTGGTAGTCAGTCAGAGCAGAGTAAATTCATAGTTTATTCATGTTGTAACTCAATTGAAATCTCATAATTGCACTAATTCTGACATGGTGTAAATGCACCATAATTTCTGTGAAATTGCTAAATTAATGGCTTTTTTCAAGTTTCCAACTACAGCTGGAGAAAGTACTTTAACAACGAAAAACAGCATTGCATATTAATGAAAAAAAGAAAAATCATTAAAAAACAATAGCTCACTTACTGATGTGACAAGAACATAGACTCTCAAGTCAAATTTTCTCCCTGGTGATAGATATAACATATACATGTTACACACACACACACACACACACACACACACACACACACACACACACACACATACATACATATATAAAACATGTGATACTTTCAGTAATAATAATAAAAGTTGAGCTAAATCAAATAAGTATTGAAGCTGTTATATGTATTATATATTATAGGTTCATACCAGCTATGAGGTAGGGATTCTCAATGTAGCGCTGAGCGACATAGCTCTCAACTTGAGCCTCATCTTTCTGTTCTTCAGAGCGGGACCCATCCTAAAACCAACAGCATCAGTACACAACATAAAACTTGGGATGATGATAGTAATCACAGAACTTACATTCTTGTCAGAGTCAGTGTGTCAAATGTGTATTACCTTCCTCCAATCTATGATATCTTTGAGTTTTCGAAACAGAAAAATTCCTTTCCCCTGTGATCGTGCCACCTGTGTTCGGAAAGTATTGTAATAATGGATAACCTGTTGATGATCAGTTTGGCAGTATTGTACACAGGGCACTGTTATAAACACTCACAGGCTTCATGATCCAGGTGCTCCCTGGGCTTCTCTTAAACTCTTCTACAAAGATGTGATACTCACTGGGCAGCACAAATGTACAGGGGAAAAAGTCGCATTTGGACGCTTCTAAACGCCCAGCCTCCCGCTCTAAAGTTTTTCTATATCTCTTCAGGTTTTTTACCATCAGGTTCTTACGGGTCAGCTGAAAAATACAAATAATTCATGCCTGTTTTTTGCATGCATTCATTCAACTGTAATCTTTAATAATCTGCATAAATTGTATGATACAGACCTCGTAATGGTTGCGGAAGTGACATATCCGCACATGTTCCTCCATGTACGAGTGATCAAAGTTCTCTCTTAGCCACCCAACATCACACCAGTTAAAGTCCCAATCGCCATCACTGCAAAGAGAGCCATGAATGGATAATGCAAGCATGAAACACAGGGACACACAACGGAGAAGCACAGCACTTACTCTTTCACCTCTACCCAGCCTGGTCTCTGGTTTAGGACGTCCTGTATAGTGTTGGTCAGGCCGCATCTGTACCGTATACAGCTCCTTCCCTCGCTGAGATGAAAATGAACCACACTGGATTGTTAAACTACCTTTTATCCTTTTATACAGACAGACAGACAACAGTTTAAAGTTTAAACTTCAGAGAAACTGTAAAATTATAATAAAATGCAGTTACTACAAGCATCTACACCATTCAAGTTTGGGGTCTGTAAGATTTTTTAACGAGTTTGAAATAGAACTCTTATGCTTACAAAGACTGCACTTATATAATCAAAATGCAGGAAAGCATTTTAAAATATCATTTATTTCTGAAAGCTCAATTTTCAGCATGATTACACCAGTCTTCAATGTCACATGATCCTTCAGAAATCATTGTAATAGGCTTATTTGATTTGCTGCTCAAGAAACGTTTCTTTTCTTATTATTTTCAGAAATGAGACAACTTATTTGAAATAGAAAACACATTTTTGTAACATTATAAACGTCTTTACTGTCATTTTTGTCATCAGTTTGGTGCATAATAGCTGAGTAATAGTGATAATGACTTTAATAGATAAAATAAAATCTCACAAATTGTAGGATGAATGTATTAAACAAACGCTAACAGACTTACCCTTCCTTCTTCTTCTGTGAACTGTAGGCACCTTTATATCCAGCTGTCTGCTGTTTAAGGAAAGTTTGTTAAAGCAAACCTGATTAAAGCTGAAATGTAACTTTTGTGTTGCAAAGCACATTTTTAAGACTGTGCAGCAATGGCTCCTTAAGTAGCCTAAATAATTATTTATATCAGCAGTCAACCTTAGTTTTCAAATATTGCACATAATATCATGTAATTCAGTTGTAATTAAGTTTGTTTTAAAAGTCACCCTCTTACCTTACTCTTAGACATATCAGAAACTAACCAACTGTTAACAGCAGAACATTAGCAGCGTGATACTGGAACTTTGCGTTGTCATAGCAACCACCGAGCGGACCAATCGCTTCGCTGCATTTCGATGTGACGTGTTGAGAGCAAACCTCCCAATCAGAGCTCTGTTCCCAACACTCTGGTCTCAGAGTTTATTTATTTATTTTTTTTTGTATAATTAATCTTTACTTTTTTCTTATCAACCGCTTATTTCAATCTTATGCAATTAATGACTTAATTAATTCCTAAATAAATATATTAATAAATAAACTCTGCTCTCAGGTACCACATATAATATACCGATGATATATTATTATTATTATTTCCTTTTAATTCATTGATTCATAAAATGACAATACATAGATGCAGAAGAGGAAAGAAGGCTGAAATAACATTTACGATGGTGGAAATGCTTGTTATTTAGACTAGAGCTCCTTGGTGTAAACAGCATGAATGTGCACTAGGTGGCAGCATCATTTAAATAAAATGATCCCCAAGGAAACAAAATGTGCATATTCAGTTGCACAGAAGCATGAAGCTTATTACACAAAAATGTGTCCAAACCAACGTAATCTGACAACACAGGCTTTTTAACCAGCGTGTTTTCTCATATCTGACTCATATAGACATCTCAAGAAGAATGAAGGCAGCGGTTAAATCATCTGTCAGTTATCAATCTTTTTCACCCGAAAGCCCTCAGTTTTTTTTGTTATAACAGATTTAATTAAGATATTTTTTTAATATTAATATATTTAAGTACTTAATATAACTTACTTTAAATTATTTTAAACCGTCTTTAAACTTGAAAGTCTCTGAGGCCTACTCTAGAACACTGTAACACATAATCAAATTTTTATTTTTTGTATTTATTTATTTATTTTTAATATTATTGTTAATTATGTTGTGTCTTTGTCATTTCTTATAAATATTATATACATATATATATATATAATATAAGACGACCCTGATTATAAGACGACCCCCCTTTTTCCAGATGTACCATTTGGAAAAAGGCTTTTTGAAAACCAAATCTTGTTTTTTTGTTTGTTTGTTTGTTTTTCTCTCTGAAAAACACATTTTTTTTTTTCTAAAATTATTTTCAAATTGCATATTTTTCCTATTTTAATTTTTGTTTTGAAGGTATGGTAAATACTGGTAAAATGTACCAACAATGACATTGAAAAATATACACTTTTTGATATACCATTGAAATAACAGGTAGCCCATCTGAATTATGTCACATTTAGGCTATCCATCTCATAGTAGCCTACCAAAATTTTATTATCAGTAGAAGTGAAATCTTATTGTAGTCTTCAAATCTGGGTATAGTGTTATGTTTTAAAATCACTTACAGAGGAAGTTTGGTCCCATCAGGCTAACATGACAGTCACGACTTTACAACACACATTACCAGGGGTGCACATACGTTTTTCAGCCTGGTTCTGATATGAGAACCTGGAGATTTTGTTTGGTCCTCACACGGGCCATGGCATGTAGTGTGACCCATAAAATATAACTATTATTAATTATTAATAATAGTGATAATAATATTATTGCACTGTATTTAGTTTTATACATGTATATATGTATATATATATATATATATATATATATATATATATATATATATATATATATATATATATATATATATATGTGTATATGTATATATATATATATATATATATATATATATATATATATATATATATATATATATATATATATATATATATATATATATATATATAATAACTAACTAAAAATAATAAACTAAATAATCAAGCGTGATAATACTATTTTATTTTAAAATAAAAAGGCAGTATTACATACAAATGCAATTATTTTATAGTAAACTTAAAAATAAAATGTTAAAATGTTTATTTTTTAATTAATTTATTTTTTTCATCATTTTCAAACGTAAAATCAGCGAGCTTTTATTTTGGCGGGTTGCCGGCAAGTAAGTATTATGCGCTTCCGGGTTTAGCGCTGCTGATGGAATTGCGTCAGTGAATGAAATGTCACAGACAGTTTTGCTTTGAAAATGGCAGCGGGTAGCCTAGATTATGCTTTCAGTTTGAATAGAAATCTTATACAGTACAGTTTGTCGATCTAAAATGGTAATTGTGTATTAACAGCGGTCAACCATGTCTGTACGCAAATGCGCTGTCAGAACTTTGGTCGCGCATGCGGACCTGCGGACCACTTATGTGCACCCCTGCACATTACATTACATATTTCATGGCACACTCGTTATATGCGTTTTTGGCGCCACCTATTGTTGTGGGTGTATTACTGACATGTCAAAGTCTAGACCCCGAATATAAAACGACCGCGTTTTTTCAGATGTATTTCCAAGAAAAAAACATCGTCTTATATTCGGGACAATACGGTATATATATATATATATATATATATATATATATATATATATATATATATATATATATATATATATATATATATATATATATATATATATATATATATATGTCTTTATCCTTAAAATAAAGCTCCCATGTTCACCCTAAACCCTTTAGTTCTTGTCTTTTAATTTTAAATGTATTATAACTCCCATATCTTCCAAAATAATACAAGAACTTGATTATTTGATCTTACTTAAAGACACATTTGATCAAAGAAATACGAAACCTTGTGATATCATTTACCAAATGTGTAATGATTAAATTTTCTCCCCAAATCCCATGATTTGTTTTTGGTTTTGCAGTTTTCGATCAAACACACACGTGACCTCTCTGAGCATCGGTTCTGTGTGAGTGTGTATGTGATAAGCGAGTTGACGTATCTCCAAGGCAGGGCATGTTGACCACAGCAGGCTGGTAATGTACTGCAGCTGTTCAACCGATTCAACCTTTCAGCTCATAAAATCTTACATCAAAACACTCTTTCTCCAGATGGACAATTATCCATAAAAACCAATCTGCCATCTCTTCAAAGCAAAGTAAAGCCCTGGGGATGTCATGTACTTCACCCGTGGATCAGCAGAATCCTTAACCACATAGACAAAGGATTACCTGTATGAGTCTGACCACGGCCACTGCCGGGCTGGTACGCTTTTCCTCCTTCATCTCTCCTTGGGAGATATGTGAAGCAAACACACAAAACATCTTGTTCTGTGGCGGTGGTCCAGAGTCCTCAGCGCAGAGCTTCGTAAGCATTGTTGGATTGGAAGAGGAATGTTGGCGTGGAGGGTAATTGTCTCTGAGTGGGACGAGAGTGTAATGGCCAGGATATGGCGTGCAGTTTTTATCCTGACAGCTCAGCCCCAAATAGGGCAAGATCCCAGCAGGGATGAACTTCTCATGCTGTCCTGTCCAGGTTTGAGGTTGTGGTTTCAGTGCTCTGGTCAGGGAAAATGTGAGAAAAACAACCTGCATGTCTTCTGGAGTTCAGAAAGAAACAATTTTCAGCTTAGGGATATTGAATCAACCTCCGAATGCTCCCATGAAAGGCTGTGACTGATTTTTCCATTACTACTGCAGTGTTATCAAACACTAGGACGTGGCTCCAGGCTCTGGTATGTGTGGCCAGAACCCTCTAACCAAACTTAATGCAATTTGACTCTCTCCTTTGTGGTTGGAAGGGACATCTTTATGTTTGGAGCCAGACTCTCTCCTTGAGACAGCCGTCTGAACACTTGCCAACCAACACCAATGAACTGATAAGCAGAACCTTTCAACAGGCCTTATACAAGTGTGAAAGTTTTCTATATAGTATACAAATCATTCTTTCATTTTTAGAATAATGCACAGCTGACCTTTAATGAGATCAATCAGCAATCGGTAGACACTTGAAGGCATCACAAACCATCATTTGACGGTCGATTGTACATTAACATTTAAGAGTTAACAGATGCTCAGTTGATTTCCAAAACGGGGACCAAAAAATGAAAATCAGATATTTATGTTGGGTTCTTGACTTTTTTAATACCATGGATGAGCAAATTTCATAATTGAACAACTGGCTCACTTTAAATTCATGAGTGTGAATTTGAATTGAGTTTCCACATCTCACAACTAATGTTCAAAACTTTCGGGTCAGTAACATTTTTTATTTTTACAACTTTTTAAAAATGTTTTAACTGTGACCACAAATTAAGAACACATTCGTACGATTTGTTAATTTATCGTCATGATTTAATCATTTGTCTCTCTGCTTTAGTTAAGTAAAATTAGGGAACGAGTACATGGCCACAGTTTACCAAAACAAGGGGAACAAAATGAATAAATCATAACCACGAATAAACATGTTGTGGAAACAAATTCATGTCCATATTTAAATAAAAAAAATATATATTCAGCTTTGCTATCAAAGGAATCAATTACATTTAATATTAGTACCTGTTAGTGCCTTTTGAAAGGGTTCTGCCCTTTTATTTTTCTGAGAGTGCAGTATGTGACATTTTTTTGGGAAATGTAGAAAGGGGCCTGATTTTATCCATCAGGAATCAATGTGAAAAGTGGCTGTTACATACCACATACCAAAAGTTATTAGAACAAGTTACAGTTTTATGAACTGTTTTATTAAAATAAAACGGTTATTTTTAATTGTAATAATATTTCACAATATAACATGTTTTTGATGAAGACAATGCCTTGGTGAGTATAAAAGACTTCTTTCAAAAACATAAAAAATATTACCAACCCCAAACCCCAATCTATCATTTTCTCTGTCTGTAATGCCTGCACTGTAAAAAAAAAAAAAAATAATAAAAAGTTGAGCGAACTTAAAAAAAAATTGTTTTACCAGCTTCAGCAGATTTTTGAGTTTGCTCAACTTATTTTTGTGGGAGATTCTCAAATTTTTGTTGTATAAACTAAAAATGACAAGTTGAGAAAACTCAAAAATCTGCTGAAGCTGGTTGCCTTAAACTTTTAAGTTGGCTCAACTTTTTTTTTTTTTTTTTTTACAGTGTGTAACTTTACTTTGTTCAAGACTTTTCTAGTTAAAAAATAGCTATAAATTTCTTTCAAATCATTTTTTGAATTAATTTTTATTCTGCTTCCTTATATTCAAATTTGAACTGCCTCATACACAAATGTAATATGTGTACATATATTACATTTCCTTTTATGAAATGTATTGTCATATCAAGTAATAACATATATGAAATCTGTTAGAAATAGAAACAATTTCATATATCTGTCACGTGTCGGCCCGTCTGAGTTCCTGTTTGTCCTTATTTGTTTTAGTTCCTGTTCTCGTTTGTTAATTATCATTCAGTGTTCCCACCTGATTTGAATTATGTTGTTTGCTCTTTTGTTCCCTTCGATTTATAAGTCCTCAGTTTTCCCTTTGTGTTTGTCTTGTCTTAATGTTAATAAATGGGAAAGTGAGTTTATGTTTATTTCATTCTCCGAGTCCTTTTTGTTTCAGTCTGCGAAAACCACATACCCGTGACAGAAGACGAGACCGAACAAGGATGGAGTTTGTAAAATGTTTTGCCACCCTTGCCCTCCGGAATCTTCCCTTTTATGATTACACCTGGGAATTCTGCAAGCTCGCCGCGGCAACGACGCCACCATCACAGAACTGTTCCGCCTCGGAGCCAATCTTCACCGTCCCGTAGACCTCCCAGACACCACGGGATTGTGTTGGAGAGAGGCTGTTCTTCAGTGTCTGGGAAGCGTCTGAGCCCGAGCCGGAACCAACCCATCAGCCGCGGCTCCCCCTAGTCTGCCGTCATCCCTGACTCCTCCTCACCAGCCGCCGTCTGCTGCCCAGGCAAGCCTGCCGCCAAGGAGTATGGCAAGCCCGCCGACCGAGAGTATGGCAAGCCCGCCGCCAAGGAGTATGGCAAGCCCGCCGACGGAGGCTCATGTACCCTTAGAAATTTTGGTGGAGTATGAGGGGATGTCATACCCACCAGTGCCAGCTCCTCGCAAGTGCCTGCCTGTGCCAGCTCCTCGCAAGTGCCCGCCAGTACCAGCTCCTCCCAAGAGCTCTCCTGTGCCTCCGCTGGTCCCGTCCAGCTCGCCTGTGCCTCCGCTGGTCCCGTCCAGCTCGCCTGTGCCTCCGCTGGTCCCGTCCAGCTCGCCTGTGCCTCCGCTGGTCCCGTCCAGCTCTCCTGTGCCTCCGCTGGTCCCGTCCAGCTCTCCTGTGCCTCCGCTGGTCCCGTCCAGCTCTCCTGTGCCTCCGCTGGTCCCATCCAGCTCCGCGCTTCCGGAGCGCCCCCGGGGGTCCGCACTTCCAGAGCGCCCTCAAGAATCTTCCGTCCAGCTCCGCGCTGCCAAGGTCGCCCAAGTCCCCGTATCCGCCATGGCCTCCCAAGCTTCCTGACCCACCGTGGCCGCCGGGGTCCCCTGACCCGCCATGGCCTTCAAGAGCCTCCTGTTTTCCGCCCTGGATGCCTCCCCAGTATCCCTGTCCTACACAGGCTTCCACGGCGCCCACCCCCTCTCCCCGGTGGTAGTGTTACGGCGCGGGACGCGCCTTCCGGGAGGGGGAGGTACTGTCACGTGTTGGCCCGTCTGAGTTCCTGTTTGTCCTTATTTGGTTTAGTTCCTGTTCTCGTTTGTTAATTATCATTCAGTGTTCCCACCTGATTTGAATTGTTGTTTGCTCTTTTGTTCCCTTCGATTTATAAGTCCTCAGTTTTCCCTTTGTGTTTGTCTCGTCTTAATGTTAATAAATGGGAAAGTGAGTTTATGTTTATTTTGTTCTCCGAGTCCTTTTTGTTTCAGTCTGCGAAAACCACATACCCGTGACAATATCAACACATCCCTACAAATATTTATGAATGTATAATACATTCTCAGACATATATGTCATTCACATTTAAATCTATCCTAAACCCATTAATACATGTTGATATATAACAGATAGACATGTATTTAAAATCTATATTACAAAACATACATAAACATTTTTTTTTTAGTAAAGTTGCGAATAAATTAATGATATATTGTCGACATATATGGTTGCTACATATAAAAAGGTCATAGATATTATTAACATATATAATTTAAAGTACATTTTAATATGGGGATTTTATACTGTATATATGTTACCAACTTATATCTTCATCTACCCAAAGAATGTACACATGTGAAAATTACACTGTAAAAAGTGATAAGTTGACTTAACTTAAAAAAACTGAGGAAACCCGTTGCTTTAAAATTATTAAGTAAATAATAATAATTTAAAAAAAGTGAACTTGACAATTCACTTAAATTATTTTTTTTTAAATTATCATTTACTTAAAAAATTGAGGAAACCCATTGCCTTAAAATTATTAAGTTAAGTCAACTTATCACTTTTTACAGTGTACATATTTTCTTAAAGGTAACATATATGACAATATCACTCTTGATAGAGCAATATATGTCTGAATGACGCACATCTCTGCTTAAAACAATGATTGTGAACAATTCGTCAGAGAAGTTGTTTTCATAACCTTTATTAAAATGTACTTCAATAACTTTAATAACTCCACTGCGGTATGTAACAGCCGGTTTTCACAATCCAAATGATTAAATATTTCACCCCTTAAATATCCAGTTTCACACAGAAATATGTCTTCCAGGAAAAAAGGTACAAAACTTTAGGTAATAATATGTACTTATTTTAACTTTAAGGTACTAATATGTACCATTTAGGGGTAAATAAGCTACACAGATGTACCTTTTGGCTTCTGCACCTCGGCACTTCAGTGACAGCGTAGTACCTTTTTTCTGGAGTAAATTGGTTGTGAGCATTGTTTCACTTTGACTGCAATACACAGCGATGTTTGATCAGTAATTCATTAGTCACATTTCAGAATTTCTCAGTCAACAGCATTTTCACAGTGAACACTTACTGTTTATACCATTAACACTGCAGTATATATAGATTATGGATCTATAATCTGACTTTCTAGAACACCTTACCGTCGTATATTGTGTTTACTTGTCTAAGAATGTCTCATTAAACAAAGATGATCTATCATAGGAGAGCTTGCAGCATGCATCTGAGGACCGGTGACTTGTTAGAAAACTGCTCCAGTCAGCTGCTTCTGGAATGAATTTGATAGCTCCCGCCGCAGAGGCTGTCGATCATCAAGACAACATGCTTAATTGTCTGTGAAAGATTGCCACAAGGGGATCAAAAATTCCCTTTATGCCTAAAAGCAATTACCTTGCCCTTGTTTTTAAAACGCTCCACTTGTGCACTGGTGCATGGGCGAAAACAAGAGGCATGCTGGGACAGCAACTGCAAGAGGACTGTGATTGAGCTCTGCTGAAATAATCAATATATTACAGCCAAGTCCCTATATGGGAAACATTACAACAGACATTAATATAGTTGATAAATATGCCAAAGACTACAGGTGCAAAACGTTTCCTTATGCTATTAAAACTGGATCCACTTTGAAGTTCAGTATTTTAGAAACGTAAATGCAAAACAGGTGTGTTAGTATGATATAGACCAGCTTTACTCCATTTAAAATTTAAGATATGTTATATGTTAAGGTTCTGTGTATAGGAAATATCTATAACTGTTCAAAAGTTTAACAAAATAATGTTTCCACAGAAATATGAAGCAGCAAAACTATTTTAAACACAGGAAACCAGTATATTATAATGATTTCTGAAGGATCATGTGACACTGAAGACTGGAGTAATGATGCTGAACATTCAACTTTGACATCAAAAGAATAAAATACATTTTAAAATAAACTACAATAGAAAACAGACTTCACGACAGCAAATTTCAATAAAACCCACATTTCAATTAATAAAGTTTAAAGATGTTTAAAGCATTGTTTAGCTGTAAAACTTTTATTGAAAGCATATCACTTTACACTTTTTCGTCTTTATTTTTACAGACTGAAGGACATGCATGTCACATATGCTGTCAATATTTTTATTTAACCCAGACTGAACCCCCTTTAACTTATTACAGTCACAACAGCACATATAGCAGCTGCTCTGACAATATTCAAAGCTGGATTTAAAATATTCAAAAACTGATGAAATGTTATGCACGCCCCTACTATATACCACACCTCACAAAATCAGATGCTTGTTTTCATGAATGTCAGAACAGAACAGAACGCCATCAGCACATTCTTTGCTATAATTACAATTTCACAGGCACAACTATATTTCATCTAACATCTCTAACAGTTATAGTTGTTGAAACGTTTTGGTTTTTGCAGGGTGTTGTAAAAACGTCTTTCCATATCAGACACGCTGTGCGGCGCTGATATGATGTTTGTGCTAAGAATTTTTTGCATGAACCAAAACACACAATTTCTACTGCCAACTTTCAAGAAAAGCAAGGGGACATACTGAGAAAGTTTTAGATCAGAAAGTCCAATAGATAAACAAAAATGATTAAAAACTGGCATAAGAAAAACAGGTGAAATTACCAAGAAATCTGAACAAGCCTAGTGCTGAAACAGCATTAAATAAAAATAAATATTTATTTAAATAAAAAATAGCATATATAATACATGATATATAGTATGCATTATCATCAAATACTGTACACAACCTGTTAAATTCAACAAATGGTATCATGTGAAAATAAACCAAACAGGCTGGGTCATATGCTAGGTTATCATATCATGCCATGTCATGCACTTTAAAAACTAGACTGGCATTATAAGATGACACAAAGACCCTTGTGTCAATAAACAGAAATAAACTGCATCTTCTTTGTACTGTTCTTTGCAACAGGGCCTACGGAATTTTTTCATTTACATTCATGTTACATTCACTATTAGTTTGAGGACGTCTCACAGTAATAAAGTTTATAAATACAATGTACTATAAAATTACTGTGAAATAATATTAGGTTTTGTAACAAGGCGGATAAAAAAGTGACGGTTTATTTAAAGCAATATTTTAAGCACTGCTAAAACTTTACCTATTGTTTTATGACTGCTTCTCTGATATAGCCTCCCAGTCTCCTCTTTAGTTCACTAGTTGCTGGTAGTGTAAATAAATGAAAAATGTGTATTATTTTACATATGGTACATCCTCATTTTTGTGTCCCAGTATACAAATAGTTTAAATGAGCCCAGTGCATTATGGGTGTTGTAGTTTTCCTACCTTTTTCGGCACTACCTGTTTTTTTTCTAGCCTTATATCACTAATTAAAAAAAAAAAAAAAGCGTTTGTTCTACATAGCCAGCCAGCATTTATTATAACCGCGTCTTACCATCTTGGTGAATTGCACTTTTAAAGAAAATTAACCAAAGCAACTTGCAGTTAGTTTGAAATTGAAACAGTGGTTAGGATAGGCCTTGGATGATACAGAACTATTTAAAAATTACTATAAATCAAGCTTGTCATTAATAACGCTGTAAAATGACCATATAATAATTGAAAGTGTTTACAAACACAGTTAATACCAGTGAAAATTAAATAGTAGTGAGACTGCAAAAAATTATTATTACAAATAAGGGATCCAAAGGTGGTTAATGTAAATGTAAATTTTCTGCAGGAGGTCAAACTCTCAGGTCACTGTTTAATATATATATATATATATATATATATATATATATATATATATATATATATATATATATATATATATATATATATATATATATATATATATATATATATATATATAGTATTTTGTAGAGAGTAATAGACCATTTAGTTTAATATTCAGCTTTCAGTATTGGTCTCACTGGATCCATTATTTCATGCATGAATAATAACATTTGAACTCAAAGCCATTTTAAGAATATAAAATGTCATATCTTGTTGTGGAGAGGGGATACATTTTGCCGGAGTGAGCAAAAATGTAGAGGATAATTTCAGGAGGGTGAAAATTGCGGCGGTTAATCTGGCAATCTTTCTCTCAGGAGACTTAAGAGTTCTTAACAGTTCATCCACAATAACAATGTTAAACGTTTAATTTCCTGCTATCAGCGGAAGTGAAGGAGCCTCGGTACATGTAAAAATTCAAGACCGACTTCATCTTCATCTTCACCCAGTAATCCCTCTGTGTGCTGTCTGAAAATCAGCCCACAAAGTGGAGATAATGCCGAGTCTATTTTACAGGTCTATTTCCAATGCCGCAAGACTCCCAAATTCAAGGACATCCACTGAATATTTGTATTAGATGTAAAGTCAAGCTGAAACAAGTGAACATAACCCTTGAAACAAGGAAGCGGGGTCCCAGATACGCTTCTGAAATCTGCAAAGCGTTTTCTAAAGAATTCACTTGTTACCGCGGACCAGATGAGTCAAGGTCGTTCCAGGAAATTTAACACGGTGAGGAATGTGGGGAAGGTTTCGCTCCAAATCTGTAAAAATCCAAAAGCTGTACCTAGTTAGGTGCCCAGTTTGATCATCGGTCCTGGTCTCAGAGGCCCAGGGTATAACGTGCTTTTACCCAGGTGGACGTCCTATCAATCTTCTGTCCGGGAGACTCTGTGTTCTTCGTAATTCAAAACAGATCCATGAAATATCATCACACATAATAATGGAATCAGAAATTCAGAACAAGCAGCAGTTTTCTTTCAAATTTGAGAATTTATCAATACACAGAAAAAAATGTACTATTATATTTTCCCATGTGGTTTCTTGCATTGTATATAAATGAGTGATCATTCAGCTTTGTTTTTGCTTCTTAATTATATAGATAATGCAACAAATAAATACAATTAATTGCAAAAAAAAAAAAAAAAAATCGTACAGATAGTTTTGTGTACCTTGCATCACAGAAGTTGTAGCACTGGGCATCACTGTGCTCTGCACATGTGCAGCGATGAAGTACCATCCCTACTGTCCCACTGGAGCGTCTCAGTCGCTGAGGGCTGCGGTAACTTGACATGCCATACGGAACTGTGCGCCTGCAGACAGAACAGACAGACTCTTATTTTTAATATAAAAAAAGAAATTAAATAAAAATAAAAAATCAGGAATTCCTTAAAGGGATAGTTCACCCAAAAATGAAAATTCTGTCATTATTTACACATACTATCATGTCATTCCAAACCTATAAGACTTTGGTTAATCCTGCAAACCTGAGAGGTTTCTGTCGCTCTGTTAAAAGGAACTAAAACTTAGAAGTTCCAAAGAGGTTATAAAGGCATCATACCAAAGAAACGGTAGCTTAACATATGGTGAACATATTTATTGAAGCTTTTATTCACATATAAGCAGACATGCATAAAGCACATATGGTAAATGCAATAATTCATGCTTGTGTCACATGCTAGAACAAACCTCACTGGTTCTCGCACATCATATGTTTCTGTTTTTGCCGTATTTGATGATCATTTATATGAGAATAAAGGTCATATAAAATAGTTGGATCTGTTCACAAGACTTGAATTAAACAGTTTAATGTTATAATGCCTTTTAATTTTAAATGCCTTAATTTTGGTTACCTTGACTTTCAGTGTAATTTCAGTCTCACTAAAAATATTTGAATTTGTGTTTCCAAGATTAATCAAAATCTTATGGGTTTGGAATGACATGAGGATGAATGACTGATGACAGAATTCTCATTTGTGGGTGAACTGTTCCTTTAAGAACCATTTGCATCAAAAGGGAAATGAAACTGAAATGTTTCTTTGCTCATTTGGGTCTGAAATGACAAAATGAAAGAATAATAATTAATAATTGGTCAAATATAGCTAATAAACGTGTTAAACATGTTGCCATCTATGTTTCATGTTTACTGTCAGTAGAGTTCAAAACGTTGCTTTGGAAATCACCATGCCAACCATGAAAAATCCAAGACTGACTCTGGAATGAATTAAGGGATTTATTAAATGTGGTTGTCGTTCCTGATACTTTCCAGTGTGTATGTGGCCTTGCCGTTCAGTATGTTGCACAAGGAATGTGCTATAGTTGCCTTTCAGGTTTTGCTTAAAAGACAAACTATCTTAAAAAGAACATTTTGTTGTGTAATAAAAAAATGTGCTGCCATGACAACTTGAGTTTGCCTACACAGTAAATTTCCTGGTGTTAAATCAACACTGCTTGGTGTACATATGGGAACTGGTTCCCATATGTACACCAAGCAGTGTTGATTTAACACTGGGTAATTTACTGTGTATGAATAATATATTAAACCACTGTTCCCTTTTCTCCTGTGCATTCAGAACCGTCTCATTTGGTTAGAGTGAAGCTAAAGAGGTATGGCATTGCTTTTGAGACAATAGGCGGACTGGTAAATCATGGTGAAATGTAGTTTTGATGGTGTATAAGCAGCACAGAGAACAAATCCATAAAAGATGAGTCAGAATTTCACAATCACGCCAAACAGATTATTAAAATTTAAATCACACCACAGATGGCACATGTTGGGCTGAACTCACCCCTGTCATAAGAAACAGACGAACACTGTCCAGTCAGATATAACAATCTGTTATGACGTACAGTAATTGCACAAATATTTCAATGGATTTCAAACACAGACTGCGGTAACTAGCCAAAACCCAAACAGTGCTTTGACCAAACCATTTTTAGGAGAACAAACACTACTGTTCAAAAGTTTGGGGGTGGTGAGATTTTTTCATGTTTTTGAAAGACGTCTCTTATGTTCACCATTTCTTTGATCAAAAGATAAACAATGGTATTGTGAAATTTTATCACAATTTAAAATAAGTGTATTCTATTTTAACATATTTTAAAATGTAATGTATTCCAGTGATGCTGAATTTTCAGCATCATTACTTCAGTCTTCAGTGTCACATGATCCTTCAGAAATCATTCTAACATGCTGATATTATAATAAACGTCATATTATAATATTTAATAATATTTATTTTTACAATGTTGAAAACAGTTGCACTGCTTAATATTTCTGTAGAAGTTGCAATACTTTCAGGATTCTCTGATGAATAGAAAGTTCAAAAGGACAATATTTATATGGAACATAAATATTTTATAAAATTCTAAACGACTTTACTGTCACTTTTGATCAAGTTAACGCGTCCTTGCTGAATAAAGGTATATAAAATTTATGTATGTATTTATTTCTTTACTTTTGAAAGCTAGTGTGCTTTAAGTAGCTCACAACAATGTAAATTATGTCATCATTTGCTCACTCTTATGTCATTCCAAACCTGTATGACTTTCTTTCTACTGCTGAACACACAAGACCATATTTTGAAGAATGTTGGTCATGTTGGTTGACTTCCATTGTATGAACAAAGAAACAAAGCAAAACAAAGCAAAACAAAACAAAACAAAACAAAACAAAACAAAACAAAACAAAACAAAACAAAACAAAACAAAACAAAACAAAACAAAACAAAACAAAACAAAACAAAACAAAACAAAACAAAACAAGACATTTCTCAAAATATTTTCTTTTCTGTTCCACAGAAGAAAGAAAGTCATACAGGTGGAAAATCCCTTTAACATCTGAAACGTTTTATGTTTGTATTATTGTACAAACACTAAAAGAAACTTAAAAGGAAAGAAACCTGTTATATTTAAAACAAAGCTGGAATTGCATTGACACTTGGAAATAAACCATAAGAGGCTGCCTCTAGTGATGAGTTGGAACAAGGGCCAAAATCTTTCTGCAGTCTCATCTGGGACAGATTCCATGCACTTTATATGAGCTTCTCTCTGATCTCCAGCCACTCTCTTGAGTACTCTGTGTCTGAACGCATGCCTCTCATCTCACATCACAAGTGTTTGCTCTCATGTTGACCATTTGGTTCAGTGTGGAGCCAGAGGTCCGAGCTGAATTCCTGAAGGATCGTCTGTCAATATCAATGGTGAGTGATGTGCCACAACACATTGTAAGTCATAGCTTAAATAGCTCAGTGTCAATCTAAATCACTTGACTAAAAGTCCTGCAGCGATCTCTCATGTATTTGGCTAAATAGCGATAACTCATTCATGGCTGCATGTTGCCATATTTGTACTACTGAATATATCTATATATGTAAATGAAATATATCTATGTTTAAAAATATCTTTTAATGACGTGCTTGTTGGTTATGGAATGAAATTGAATGGAGAGTATTAAAGTGTGTTGGGGATGACCTCATTTCAATCCTTTTAGTTACTCTGGCGAGCCAAATGGGCACCAAAACTGGGTTTAT
Organism: Acrossocheilus fasciatus; assembly: GCA_036784905.1. Lineage (NCBI taxonomy): Eukaryota > Metazoa > Chordata > Actinopteri > Cypriniformes > Cyprinidae > Acrossocheilus > Acrossocheilus fasciatus. The sequence goes on from CM071960.1 coordinate 8,574,428, forward strand.
TTTTTATTGTATGTATACTGTTTGTGCTGGCTGTCAAAAAGAGATCTTATTCAAACTCTAATTTTTGAGAATCCTTTGCTTCTATTGCATCAGCACCATGGACAGTAACCATCACCATGGAAACACAGTCACATCAAAATACACTTACCGTAAGTGTTGCAGAAACTTAAGTTGGACCTCTATGTACAAAATAAGGAGCATACACTATTAAATCAATGACACTACTTCTCCAGTGTATATATATATATATATATATATATATATATATGTGTGTGTGTGTGTGTGTGTGTGTGTGTGTGTGTATACAGTATATTACATTTCAACTATGACTTTAATAAATGTTAGCATTTTGATGTATAGTTTACTGTTGTTCAAAAATTTTAGTTTAAGATTTATGTTTTTAAAGTCTCTAGTTTCCATCAAGGCTACAGTAATTTAATCCAAAATACAGTAAAAACAGTAATATTGTGAACTATTATTACAATTTAAAAGAATTGTTTTCTATTGTAGCCTATTATATTTTAAAAGGCAATTTATTCTGTGATGTAAAGCTGCATTTTCAGCATCATTACTCCAGTGTTCGGTGTCACTTGATGCTTCAGAAATCATTCTAATATGATCATTTGTTGCTCAAGAAACATACCTTATTATTATCAATGTTGAAAACAGTGGTGTACTTTTTTTCAGGATGATAAATAGAAAGATCAAAAGAACAGCATTTATCTAAAATAGAAAGCTTTTGTAACTTATACACTACCATTTAGTTTGGGGTCAGTATGTGTTTTTTTTTTTTTTTTGGAAAGAAATTAAATGAATTCATATTTTTATTCAATAAGGATGCATTAAATTGATCAAAAGTGATGCTAAAGATATTTATAATGTTACAAAAGCTTTCTAAATACAGTTTCTGTACAAACAATAGCATTTGTTTTTGGAATAAAATAAAGAGAAAAAAACAAAAGCTTACTATATAAAAAAATTAAAGTAATATGAATATTATTACTATCATTAATTAAATTTACTAATTAATATAATTTACTAAAGTGTACTAAATATTCATATAAAAATGTAGCCAATTATATTTTTTTAAGTTTTTAACTTAATAATGAAATTTATAATTTTACGAGCTGTACTTTATTCATGTTTTGTCCTTATTGCCCTTAATATTGCAAGCTAAACCACAACTACTCAATGTTCTATGACTCTTTAATGGAAAACAATATTGGTGCAATAGAATGAAAAAGAAAAATGGACAGAACAACCATATCCAATTACTTTTAAGTACCTCTCAGTGCTTCTGCCCTGAATATAAAGGTCACAGGGATGATCATTCATCAAACAGGCTTTGAACAAGAACAAGCATCTCAAGAAATTCCAAATAGATTCTTCAGCATGACTGAGAATCATTGCCCTGAGCTCATGCATGGAATGTATATTACTTTCTCAGGGGTTCATTTCATTCACCCCTCTTGAAACCAAACCAACAATACTACATTCAGAGACATTTCTGCAGAATGTTCTTCTACCTTTTACCAATTAACGTTTGGATTGTAGGTTGCAAACTGCAAAATTATTATTATTATTATTTATTTATTTATTTTTTAGGTATTTTAAGTATATCAGTGTATAACATTCATTTTATTTTTTAATTTAATTTGCATTTGTTTGAAACAGACTATTAAGCAAAATAAAATAGTAATTGATTATCAAAGTATTAATTAATTATATTAAGACTTTGATAATTAAATTTAATAAATACTTATGCTGAATTACTCATCGTTTTTTAGTGTATCTTCAGTAGACAAATCAAGCATCAGTTGCAGGAGATCTGGGGAATAGTGAATGTACTCACTGTGGAGTGTTGATCCAGATGATGCCCAAGTGACAGTAATAAACACATTCCCTGTCCTTAAATGAGTAGCAAGTGCAGCGCTTGGTTCTTGTGCGGGAGTGTGATGCTGAAATGAGCTCTGCTTTTGTCTGCTGATGTAAAACACTGTTCGGATCATCAGAGAAGACTAGAGATGAGTGAAGGTCTCCAGTCTGGGATAACGATGCACCTATTTGAACAATAATCCATCATTATTAAAGAGCATAGCTAATGTCTAAGTATACTTCAGTTACATTGGAATTTAAAGTGACAAATTTGGGGATAAATGTTAAATAAATAAAATAAAATAAAATAATAATAATAATAAAAAAAATAATAATAACATATTAATAAAGTAAAAAAAGAAGCTTTTGTGTAAGTACCATTATTTTCATTGGTGATTCACATTAGATCCTCATTACTGACATAATGTAACAGTTTTATTGTTTCCCTGCACAAAAACAATTATTATTATTATTATTATACATTTTATAAATAATAAATTTATTATAATAATAATAATTATATCATCATTATTATATATATTTATATTTTATATTATATTTATTATTTTACTATTATTATAGGCCTAATACAAAAATACCATGGTGATATTTCCTGTCCATGATTGTACTTATACTATAATAATAATAATAATAATAATAATCATTATCATCATCATCATCATCATCATCATCATCATCTTCATAATCAATAACTAAGATGACTTTGTTATAAGTGTTAGCCTACCATTATTATTGCATTACAATATTGAGGAATATTAGAATTTTAAAGAAAATGTGTTTAATTTTCATAATGTCACAGTGCAAAAAGGCATGAAGTAACCTTAAATTAAATAAAAATTAAAGCCATTATTATGTCTTATGATCTGGTCATGTTCTTTACATACATTCACCCACCAATTAGCTACATAACACTCGGTAATAAGGATAGGTCATAAAAACTGAACGACAACAAAATACACAGGCTAACTTAAAACTGGTCAAATAATAATAATAAAAACAAAACTATTAACGGTTCCTAAAAAGTATAAACCCACTTCACTCATGTAAAACTCACAAGAAAGCACTGGTTCAGTCTAGTTAGAGCACTTACCCACGGTGAAAATGTTTAACAAACTCACAATTAACAAAAAAGCATCGGGAAACAGTTTTGCCATTTTACAACAGTCCTTATTGAGCGCGCGCCCAATATTTATATGCGAAGAAGTTATATCCGAGTTTCTAGATGAAAAATGTCTTCCAAAACAATTCCACTTCAGTCCACAAACCAATTCTGAGCATCATCTTCTTGCTCTGGTGTAAAGGAAAATGAGATTTTTTTTATAACGGTCAGACAAAATGTATATTTATAGCGCGTGCTGACACCACCCACTGGTGAGCGCGCGCTCACGTGCACGAGCGTAGTTTGTGTGGAGCGACTGAAACATGACAGATCATATCAGCATGATATTAAAAAAGTAGCTCACTTAGGAGTTTGGACACGTCCCTTTATATTTCCATCTTTTCTGTATAGATCCTCAGACCTTTAGCTCAATCAATTGTCCTGTTCCACTTCAGGAATTTTAGCAACTAATCTTTCTCAGGATTGAGGAATTTGCTCATGTTGATATACCTAGTCCATTATTTATTGTTTTACCTTCATAGCTGGAAGACATTAAGGTTGGCCTCTTTTGAAATCCAGGCATGCGGTTTTTGGTACACCTCAAGTTTACAAAACTGTAAAAAAGTTAATTGTGGCATTTAACAACCCTCAGTTTTAAATTGCAGTGGTTTTGTGTGCACAGTGACTTTTCCTTCTGGCAATGTTAGTTATAATGTGGCATTATAAGATATTTTATAAGGTTTTAGAAAGTAATAAAGAGGACCTTCAAGAACCCACTTTTCTTGCTACTACATCTAGCGGCTTTTATTATTTAGATGTAGTAAGAACAAAAACCTACAGTATTGTTTGATGTTTTTTTGTTTTTGTTTTTGTTTTTGAAAACCAATAACATTTTGTTGGTATAAATTGATCCAGTAACATTAAATAATATTTTTGACTTAGCCTACAATATAGTAGTTATTCACTGTTATTAAATGAATAGTTCACCCAAAAATGAAAATTTACTTAACTTATCCTCAGACCATCCAAGATGTAGATGTATTTGTTTCTTCATCTGCAAAGATTTGGAGAAATTTAACATTAGCCAATGGATCCTCTGCAGTGAATGGGTGCCGTCAGAATGAGAGTGAGCTGATAAAATCATCACATTTATCCACAAGTAATTCACACTACTCCAGTCCATCAATTAACATCTTGTGAGGCAAAAAGCAGTTTGTAAACTGATGTTTGAAAGAAATCCATCAAGACTTATTTCTAACTTCAAACCATTACCTCTGGCTAAAATATGAGTCCTCTATCCATTGCTTTCTGCAGTGGATATTTTTATCAGCTGTTTGGACTTTCATTCTGACGGCACCCATTCACTGCAGAGGAATATAATATATATATATATATATATATATATATATATATATATATATAAATTGGATGGCCTGAGGGTGAGCAAATTTGGGGAAATTTTCAAGAATTATTTATACACATTTATATGTTTATTAGGTGCATTTGAAGGTCTTTCACTGACCTAAATCAAAAGCTTCCATGCAGGAGGCTAAAGAGTGAAAACCTTTTTCCTTTAACCCACAAGGTATTCAAGCAAATAAACATTTAGACTGCCCACCTCAGTGTCCTGGTGACCTCAATTTCCTCTTCAGTGTAAGGTTTGATGGCTAGTATCCCTCAGAGAATTTCAAGCTCTTTATAAATCTCTTCAGGGTCTGGCGGTGTTATTTATCACCTAAACTGTAAGACACATCTGTGATATTTAGTCCACAATGTACCTAAAGTTATACAACATAGTTTTTTAAAATTATTGTTCTGTGTTCTATTCCCGACTGATAAAATAGCCTATTAGATAGACGTGCTATTATTTTAATGCAAAACAACACACTGACTTATCTGAATTTCATAAGGGTCTTGGCAGAAGCTGTATTTGGGCATGAGACATGCCTATCCCTAACCCTAAATCAAACCCACAAACATCAGGACGTTTTCCCATCCAGCCCCCTGGTTAACTGCAGTGGAGAAAGAGGAATTCTACACCAATTATATTGGAGAAAAAAGAACAGAAACAATTCACTCACAAGCATCTCTCATTTTTGTGGACAGTGGGAAAGTTTTTCATATCAGTTGCTGTAATTTTGCAATTATTGCAAAGCAATTGTAATTCAGAAATACCCATAGACTGACTACACATTAATTCAGATAAAATGCATGTCAAATATTATATTATATAACCAATTCATGTTGTACCCATTAAAAGCTGATGTTGGACATTTAATAAATTGCTATATCCATAGTGGATATAATTTCCAAAGGTGCTTATCTAACAACAAACAATGTTTTTCATAAGCACTTTGAGTTATTATGATGAAAAACATTTTTGGAGCCAAACTCCTGGGGACATTTATGCATGTGCTGCCTGGAGGTTTGAGTATTTAGGAAGCTCTACCTCAAAAGCCACTAAGTACATGCAAGGAAAATATATATTACATCAGTATTCAAACATAGTGTATGCACAAAGCAAACACAGTTTGATTGTAAAGCCAAGTAAAACAACACACACTTGAAGCACTGCCCAGACCCAGCTGTGAAACGGTACAGAAAATCTCTAGTGTAATCACTTTCCTGACCCTACCATGGCAGGACTTGAAATGAATATAGGCTAGTAAAAGTGTCCTTTCTATAGACAAAAATTCCGCGAAAACCTGACACCTCATTAAGAAATTTAATATTGTACAGAAGTTGTAGTATTAGAGTAGGGAGATTATAAAATATAAATTATCTTGGAGAGAAGCTCATGAAAAACTACATCTTAATCTCCAATGAATACACTGAATATTTTCATCACAAATAATTCCACAGATTCTTCTATTTTTCAAATAATTTCCCCATGATTTTCAGAACAAACAAACCTATAAATGAAAGAATGTGAGTCTTTATTCAATAAATAAAAAATTTAAAAACTACCAACAATCAACGAGAAAGACATTACATCTTGAAATTCCTAGAATTCTGAAAAATCCAGCATTGCTCCTTAATTAACAAAATGTAATATATATCTAATCTTATTTCAGGTTCTTATCGGCAGGTAATATGGACAATATGGATATATTTTCAATAGCATTGACTCGAATTGTCAAATTCATTGACTTGAAATGTTCTAAATCACATAATTATTAAAAAACATGACTTTCAAAAATAGTTTTCTGGAAAGCAGTTTCCTCAGCTGTTAAACAACACACATTAGTTTTCCACAGATGGTACAGAACATTAAAATTGGGTGCCAAGTAACTTTCTTGTGCTAAAATCAAACCTCTGTAGTGTATCATCCTCTACAGTCTCTATAAACAGCATTCTTTCACTTAATAAATGGAATAACCTAAGCTCCAGATTGTTTAAAAATGCAGCCAGTATTCAGAAAATATGAAAGGCCTAATATGAGTCCAGTTTTATCATCACTCAACTATGTTAGCGAAGTTTTGAAAGGAGCTATTTTTATGTATTTTTTGAAAGCACTAAAAATGAAATTGAATTGAATTAATCAATAGCAATGTTTAATGCTTCACTGTCAGCAGGTAAAGTAAACCATAAAAAATACATATAAAAAAATAATTTAACAATTTAAAAAAAAATAAAAATCTATCTATCTATCTGAAAAGTAACATGTGGCAGGGCTGTGTTCCCTCTGAACAAAAAAAAAAACGGACCTGGAAAGTGAAAAATTAGGTGTGGAAAGGGAGTTTTGTCGAAAACCATATTGCCTTTCATTACTGAATTGTTCTCTAGGAATTCTAGCTGACTGATCTGAGATGAATCCATCAAAATATGTGAATGAAATCAAACAACAAACCACCTACCTGTGCAAGAGAGCTGACCAAATGAAAAGCCTCTGTGACCCAAAGCTACTGTGAATATAATCTTTTTTATAGTTTGTATAGCAGCATTACAAAAGAAGTTCCCATGGACTGGGTTTTTGTGTTGAAAAAGCTTTGTGTGCTTCTAATGTGGTGCTTTTCTGTGAGAGGTCTGAAAGTCATTGAGTTGTTGGTGGCAATTTGAACAACTAGATGTCCTTTTGTAATAATGTGTTGTTCTACAGCCCCTTAGATACTGTGAGTATTCAGGGTGAGTGTTTGGAAAAATGGCAGTACTTTTCTTGCTATACTGAGCCTGAATCAAACAGGCATCTGAGGGAATGCTCACCAAGTTCTGCTTCAATTCATTAAAAAGAAATACATCAATGTTGACTTCAAATTGCATCCAAGACACTGGAGAGCACTCGGGATGGTGAGATTCAAGGCATTGGCAGACAATATTGAGACCTGATTACTTCATTATGTTCATTCCCAGGCCTTCATTCCCAGATGGTTCACAGACCAGGCATTTAGGATATTTTGCTTTTAGTATTTTATGGTTTATAATCCATTATGAAATTATTTTCAGGTGGAAGTGTAATTGAATTTTCACCTGCTATTTGAATACTCCTGTCTGATCATAACTAGTAATAGAATTTAAACTGAATTGCTCTGATGCATTACACAGGCTCAACTACAAGAACGCCTGCTTCTCTACCAGCACACATGCAAAGAAGATACAGCTAGAATACATCAAACCTATCTACTGCAGATCTTACATGATGACCCTGACCTTCATACACTACATTCCTGAGACTTCCAAACTGCCTCATGTAATACTAGCCAAGTCCAGGTTAATGAAACACATACCTGAGGGATTATCTGCCTATTAAATCTATTAAACGACCGTGCTATGATCCGTATTATGGAGCCCCTAAAGTGACATTTGTATTAAAAAAAAAACAAAAAAAAAACTTTTGGACGTGCTTGAGAAACGTACGTACGTACGTACTACGTAGTCATGAAAACATTCGAGGCTACATACATCATCGTTGGGGCAGTCTCATTTAAGAAAAGCAACCTATAAATTGCAAAGTTAAAAAGAAATTACAGTATTTTACACCTCACACGGAATAACAGTCAATTTTATTGCGGTTACCTTAACTAAGATAAAATATTCTTAAATACGATATCACACCAATAGACAATATACAGCCATGTCTCATGTCTACAAGTGTGATATTGCATTAATAATACAATTCGACGGCACAAGTGTCTAATAAACAACAACCGAGTGTCTTTAAAAACCCTCTTTTGTGCAGAACTACTTCCTTCCACCACAAAATCTCAGTTTGACAGTTTAACAGCTGAGCCCAAGCCTCCATTACTAATTCGAAAACGTCACTTTAGAACTTAGCAATGAAGGAATGTTGAGTTGCTTCATTAAAAGCTTAATGTATTACTGTTTTAAAAGCTGTGTATTAGCCTATGCGTAGTGAGAGAGAGATTGACTGAGAGAGTGTGATTACCAGCATCTGAGACTGCATTCATTCTTCACCTCAATCTCATATTCACAACAAAACATAAGTTTGAATGTCCGCTGAGGAAAGCGATAGGCTCTTCGTCATACTATCCTTTCATCTCTTAAGGGTGTTTTCCGATGACAGTGATGCTCTGGCTGCGTCTTAAGTTGTTGTTAAAAGTAAAAATAATTTCCTTATTAACAACAGCGTTTCAGTCCCTTTCAATTTAAAAGTCTTTAATGCTGACTCGTAAAAACAGTCTCTTGTCGCCATCTAACGGCAGAACAATATAACTAAAGTCACCATCACGAACACACACTGTTAATACTAAATACTACTATTATTTATTTAAAATGATTGAATAATAATATTTAATAAACAACAACAAACAGCCATCATAAAAGTTGCTAGGCAATTCAGTCAAAAGTACAAAGGCAGTGCTCTGATACCCATACAGCTTTGACATTACATAAAATATAACGTGATGAGATTTTTATGTTTGGCTAGAAGTGCAAAACAAATCACAAAACAAAATAACAAATTACAAACGCAAATGCAAATCTAAAAAACTAAAGAATAATTTGGAAAACACAACAACAATTCAGAAAACATTATAACAAGTCAGAAAACACAAGGACAAATCCGAAAACAAAATAACAAGTCAGAAAACACAACAAAAAATCAGACAAACCGGGAGAGGTAGGTTTGAGAATAGATTATTCACTGCTGACTGGACGAGACATTTGTCAATCAAGGCATTCAGGAAGAACAGCAGAGTGGTGGTAGAAAGTTCTGTGATGGTCTTAAAGTAGCTCAGTTTAAATGTATTGTATAAATTAACCTTACTATGGAATAAAAAATATGCATGTACATTTACAACACTGTACTGTATTATATTACCTTTGAATCAGAACACAAAAAAACTAGTTAATGCTAATGCGAGGGTGTTTTTTGACATAATTCTCTCTTCTGACTGCAGTTATCAGCATCTCTCTAATTTTTTTCTTCTTTTTATAAGTTGTGAAAACACTATCGTTGGTTTTTCTTTTGCTATTTGAGCAAATAGGAATGCAAAAAACAAAAAAACAAAAAACAAAAACAAAAAAAAAACAGGCAGAGGTGTGTTAAATTATGATTTTTTTTTATGTGGGGAATTTAAAGGGGAGAGTGTAAATACAAAATATTAAGAGTTGAACAGTCTTTTTATTAGGAAAATTAAACGAATTGAGTTATATCCAACAGCATGAAGACGGTTCAAAATTAGAAAACGGTCTTATTGAAAATGCAAATTGATTCTCTTCCAGTAGGAGGCGCTTTTGGAATGGTTTCCCACGTAGCTGTACACAAAAGCTGCAAGGCTCTCATAAACGATACTTTATCAGGCATTATAATATAAAAGAGATGAAAATGACATTGAACGTTTGAGAAACGCTCCCTTTTTGGTGCGCAGAGACCTATACTTGTATTTGTCATTGTGTTTTCTGACTTTTTATGTTTTCAGAATTGTTGTTGTGTTTTCGGAATTGTTATTTTGTTTTTTAGATTTGCATTTGTGTTTGTAATTTTTTTTTTTTTTTCTTTCAGAATTGTGATTTGTTTTGCACTTCTTGGGCACCATATATTTTGCCCTCAGTTTGGACTCTCACTCTGACGGCACCCATTCACTGCAGAGGATCCATTTGTGAGCAAGTAATGCAATACTAAATTTCTCCAAATCTGTTCCGGTGAAGAAACAAACTCGTCTACATTTTGGATGGCTCGAGGATAAGTAATTGTTACAGTTTTGTCAGTTGAAGTCAAGCAAGATGTTTTCTCGCAGTATTAATTGAATTTAAATAAAAAAAAAAAACGGCCAGACCATCATTTTTGTTAAGTTCACTGAAAATCAATTTTTCACACACTCATCAAGCATGATATTCTCAAGAGGAAAAATTGCAATGTCATTTTAACACAGCAAGAATAATGCACCCTCTCCCTCAGATAAATGTGTAGGTGGAGAAAATGAAACAGAATCTCATTACTAAAACAACTCAATGACACAGTCCTGTCCACATTTGACCGGTTGTTATATTTGTCCTCCCTTTAAAGTTAGCTCTGACAAATTCCCCCATTTTCTTCCAATATGTGCAATGAGTAAGATGAACTGAAGAGGTGTTTTATCTTTGTATGAGACACATCTCCCTCCCTCAATCCAATCCTTAAACCAACACTTCATCAGTTACTGTGACCCTCCACAATACAGATAACAAGTCTTGTTGTATCAGGGAAGGTGTTGAATCAGTTGAACTGGTTTTCCATCAAGCCACAGATTTTACATTGGACATCAAGTGGCGACTCATGCAAAAGTACATTTTAATGTATTCATATTAACATCAGCTCCGTAGGCCCCACAATATGCAAAATTATTATCCTGACACTGGCTGAAAAGGAACAGTGACTATTGTTTTTTAATGTCTTGAATTGTTTTTCATAGTTTCACGTTCTCGTTATTTAAAACAAACCATATTTATCCTGTAAGCGAATCCATATTAAATAAGAAGTCTGGGTTGTATTTTTTATTTGACTTTGCATACTTTTGCTCATAGCTTGAGAAGACATCTCACGCAACTGGTCCATGTTGCCATCTGCCTCACTTGGCTATAGCTTCTACAAAATGTCAAATTAATTTGTGTCAAAATACCACTGGAAGCTTTTGACATCAGCAATAAAAGATATGCTAAGTTTTTTCTCTCCCATTTTAAAGGCTGCTAAACAAATTTATTTTATGCACATGGTAAGTTGAATTTTATCATTTGCATTCAGCATCATTTTCCCTGCTGTGCTCAAAACCTGTGGCTCATATTTTGGTTGCAGTTTACCATTTTAGGTGGCTTTTGAGTAATGTCATGATGTTATGACAAACATCTCACAATCCCGATCTCTATTCCCCAACTATCTGATTTTATCTCAAACATGACAAATGAACTTTTCATGACATTCTCTCCAAACCGCAAAGGACTGAAAACAAGGGTGTTGTTTTCCAGTAAAATACGCATAATGATGTTAATTACTCGAAAGATCGCCCTCATCGCCGACAATGATTTTACCACATATTCTGTTCATATGTGTGGAGTAGTGTATTTCATAGCAAGCCACTGTGAACATAACACAAAAACCTGTGAATGAACCATGGTCAGAAAAAAATAATGCTGCCATCCTCTGGTTGAAATATTAATAGCAACAGTTCCATTTGTACTAAACACATTTATTATGTAAGGTGCTTCCATTATTCCACTCTCAGTTCTTGATTATTCATTTGAGGAGAGTTCTTCATCAGTGTTTCTTGACAAACAACAAAGTATCTGCCCTTTGTCTAGAATAATGGCCTTACACATGACCACACACACATATGTGTGTATATAAGGATTGTCATTTGAACACTCTGCTGTAATTTTCTCAGCATGTACACTCATTTCCTGTGCTGTAATTACAAATGCACTCCCACTACAGAGCACATTTCCCATCAGGCAACAATCTCACTGTTTAATAGGGTTGAATATGCAATAATACTCCAGAAATAAAACTGCAATTATAGAAAAATACTTTTCAGATGTATTCGTATGAGGTTATATAAATTCAGAGCTCAACCAGATTTTAAACTTTTATTAAAAAGAATTAAAAATAAGAATTCAGGCAGCAGGCCTTTATTTAACACCATGGTGATTGAACGGACATTTATAACTCTGTGATTACATTCAGTTTCATCAGCAGTGCATTTAGTTCCCTTAATTCAGAAGTGAGGGATATCTATCAGCAGCCGCTTGTAGGCAGAAGGGCTGTCAGTAAACTGGTTGTGCACACCGGGGTTTTTTTCTGTTTGCGTGGGGTTGGGATTCTTTCTATGCCATGAGATGTTTGGATTTCTGGAGGAGGATGTGGATTTGAAGTGTTTGAACATGCTGAACTAAGTTTAAAGTTATCCTCTTTCTCATCGTTTTTGCTTCACATATATAATGGATGATGGATTGTGGAAATATTAGTTGCATTTTTTTGTTCATTTGTGTTTCTGAGAAATTAATTCTCTCTTAATTCAAATTCAGTTAATTAATTTCAGAAATTATTTCATCATTTTCTTGCCCTCATGTTGTCCCAAACCTGTATGACCTTCTCTCTTCTGTGAAACAAAGAAGATTTTTTTGATGAAAAGTGTGTTTGTCAATGACAACTAAAACTGTTTGGATGCCAACATTCTTCAAAATATCTTCTTTTATGTTAAAAGAAAGAAACAAAATGCAATATTTGCAATATTACAGACAGTATTCAAAATATCTTATTTTATATCCTCCAAAGATTATTTTATGTATGTATGTATGTACATATCTGTTTATTTATTGAAATTAATTAATTAATTAGTTTGTTTGCTATGCCTTTTCTGGCTTTTAAATTTTTATTTTTTATTTTTATTTTTTTTTATAAACGATGCTCCCCAATTTTTTTTTTTCTAAATTTGTTTAGTTTTAGTAATGAGGTCTTAAGAGATCGCTAAGTATATTAAACAAACAAACAAACAAACAAACAAACGAATGAATAAACAGACAACATAATACATCCAATAGAGAGTTAATACTATTTTCACTTATATAAAACTCGTTTAAATATTAACACATGAAACTCATTTGTAGTTGCCTGACAAAACATTTTTTACCTTGTATTGGAGAAATTTGTCTGTAGGCTATAGGGACAAAAAAGTATTCAGTTCTATTCTGGTGTATTTTTTTTAATAATATTTATCGTTACTCACGCACTCCCACAATATATACACAATGTGCTCTAACATTTATGTATGTGTTTCTTCAATTCTTCACCGAATAACAGGGATACGCTAGTGTATATGGACGGACATAAAGCGGAACAGAGGCTCATAGCGCATCCGTGATGATGAAATCGGTGCGTGTTCAGTTGAGCGCTGCTCTCTCAGCGGTGAGGAAGGAGTTTGGTGTATTCCAGCGCGCATACGCCCCCTACGCTCCTCTCCTCTCCTCCTCCTCCTCTTCTTCTCCTCTCCTCTCTTCTCCTCTCATCCATCCACCCGAGAGAGCTGCTCTCCCCCCTCCGCTCATTCATCCTCTCGGACAGTCTCCATCCTTTGACGGAGGACAGAAGCAGCAGGGCGGTGGCAATCGCGAGCCCTCAATGCTCGGCATTTGGACGGAAATCCGCGCGTCAAACCTGGAGTGACAGGTAGGGCTCTTTGTTGCGATGCCATCCCGTGAATGCTCACTATCCGTGAAGTGTGCGCCGTAAACAGGCTAAATGTGTCCTCTCAGCGCTTGCAGCGAGGGCTCAGCCTAGATGCCCTTGTGATGAGCCTAAAATCTTGCGTTATTCTGGCATTTTGCGCGGCAGGCCGGTCTGTTAACAAGGGTTTGCTACCGCTTTTGGTCATGTGGTCATTTTTAACTGGGTTTAGTGGAGAGGACAGTAAAAGGATGCCGTTGTTACACTGAACAATAGCCTACGTGTAATGTCAGTGCAGGTAAACTAACCTGTTTCACTTATAATGGAGAACAGCGCTGATATTTAACCCATATCTATTTCATATATTGCATAAAGCAAGCTTTTAGTTGCTGTGTTTCTTCCCCATTGGTCGTGTTATGGCATCACGTGCAGAATAACATTTATCTTCGCCGTGTGAATAGGTTACCTGGAGGTTCACTATAATTTAAATGTTGCTTATTGGTGACTCAGATGTAAGTGAGGTGTCAAGGCTGTTTAATGAAAAGAGGGTGTGGCACCGGGGGCAGTCGCGCGCGCTTCGTGTGGCTAGAGAAGCCAATTAACTGAAAGCTGTTGAGACTTATGGAGAGCGCGGGAGTACGCACGCTCCAGTGCGCACCGTGTTAGTTTGCTATAATAGAGCTGAAGGAGCACGCTGGGAGAAAAATGAACATTTGCCAACGCGTTTCGGAAAACAACTGGACTTGTTATGTATTTGTTGCTGTGTTTGTATTGTGTGGCTTGTTTATACTACAGCACCCATGTGGTTCATGCCAGATTTGTCTGCTGTGTTTTGCCTGAAGAGGCTCAGATGGTACACAAAGGTCTCCAGGCTTTTCAAACCTGGGAATGTTTAAAATGATGTTGTCCAGGTTTGGAAAGTTAATGGAAATGATTAAAATCTAGGACATAGCCTACATCCTCTCAAAAATAAAGGTTCTTTACTGGCATCTGTGGTTTCTTTGAGAATCTTTAACATCCACGAAACCTTTCCAAAACGATCTTAAAAATAAAGCTTCTTTATTGGCATTGATGGTTCAAATTGAACCATCAAAATGAAAATTCTGTCATTAATTGCTTACCCTCATGTTGTTCCTCGTTCATCTCTGGAACACAAATGAAGATATTTTTGATGAAATCCGAGAGCTTTCTGACCCTGCAGAGACAGCAACGTAACTGAAATGTTCCCAGACCCAGAAACGTAGTAAGGACGTCCATGTGACATCAGTGGTTCACCCATAATTTTACGAAGCTATGAGAATACTTTTTGTGCACAAAGCAAACAGAAATAACGACTTTATTCAACAATTCTTCTCCTCCAAATCATGTCTTCCACCATTATCAAGAGCACCTCTGCTACGTAAACAACGCATGCATGTGATGCTGATCATATCTTAAAAATATCGTAATTTCTGTTTTGAAGATGAGCGAAGGTCTTACAGGTTTGGAACGACGTGAGGGTGAGTAATTAATGACAGAATTAAATTTTTTTTGGGTGAACTATCCCTTTAACATTCATGGAACCGTTCTGTTTCACAAAAGGTTCTTTATATTAAAATATTGTTTTTGAGAAAATTGGTTCTTTTTAAGAACTGTTCACTGTAAATGGGGAACCAAACAATTGTTCTTCTATGGCACCATGCATTCTTTTGGAACATTTACTTTTAGGAGTGTGAACTTTCCTATCGCAAAAAACACTGAAGGTTCTTTGTTGGCATTTCACGAAGAACCTTTAACATCCATGGAATCTTTCCACTGCACAAAAAGTTCTTTATAGTTGAAATGGTTCTTTAGATTGTGAAAATGTTATTCAGGCTAAAAAAATGGTTCTTTTATAAGAACTGTTCACTGAAAGGTTCTCTTGGGAACCCAAAGTGGCTCTTCTACAGCATCACTGCTAACAACCCCTTTTGGAACTTTTATATGTCTATAAGTGTGCTTTGTCTTTATTATCTGCAAGATGTGTTTTTAGAGAGTATATGCTCATCTGCAATACATCTCTAAAACATTCCCTCTCAGATGTTAAAAAGACATTCAGATGTATTAGAGACATATATAATTTAGCATGTGAATCGGCGCTCTTGGAGATGTGCTGCATTCTTACTTTGAAGTCATGGAAATTTCTGTGATCATTGTGTACATTTTTTAGTCGTAGTATATTTAGCTGTAAAATGTTTCAAAGACTAAATATTGCTTTTGTTAAAAGTCAAACTTGCTTGGTGATTTCTGATTTGAATCATTATTTAAATTTTCTTATCCAGTAATCACAAATGATTAAAAGATCATGGAAAAGTCAAAAAGTGCCCTGGTTTATTCATCGAAGTGGATGACTGAAAACAAAGGCAGACACATTTAGGTAAACCATAAAACAAAAACTGTACACAAATTTAGTTGAACAATAATCTTTCCTGTAAGTAATGAGTGGATCTGTTGCCAAACCACGTAAGTGCATTGGTCTGGATGGCCATATTATTCATCAGATGTGAATTTTGGCATTGTTCCTTTCTATGTCCAGATTAGAGTTATTAATAGATTAAAAAGACCTTCATTTTGAACCTTTTTGAACAATCATTCATTTTTGGACAATTTTGTTAATTATGCTTCTTGCTGCTTTTGATTTTAATACATTTTAGCATATTCTGAAGAAAATGTGAGTGCTATTGGCCATATAAAAGCTGCCGCTATAATGCTACAAGCTTCCCATAGGATCCTATAGCTTTGCTAGCTACTGTATGTGGTTGCTGGTGTTCAAAAAAGCCCACTCACAAGTTTCTGATTCCTCCTTTAATGTAAGGTATTGGGATTTTATTGTCTACCAGGAAAAAATAGCAAGTCTGATCACTCAACCCTTGTGCGTTCGTTCACACCGGTTTTATTAGAATATCACATGACCATCTGCTATATTCCAATCTGCTTTCACGCTTTGGCGCTGAACCAAAGAGAGCCCAGAGAGAGCTCATCCCTTGTCATATATTACAGCTGTTCAATGTTTTCACCCACATAATGTTTATGTCATTTTTTTCCACACATTTAAATACACATAAGTACTAGCAATGATGTCTATGGAAATCTGTTAAACATAATTTAATGATGTGTATTTTTCATATCAGAAACACATTGTATAGGTAACTATAAAGTTTATTCTATTCTTTTTTTTTTCAGTGTGTCAGACTGAGAGTTTGCCAATGTGTCATGGTGGATGTTTTAAAGGACTTTGTGACAGTGACGGTTGTGGGGGTAGTAAACACATTTTGGTTGCTGAAGCACGATTTGAATACATTGGATTGAAGACAATGCGCAAAATGATTCAACCTGTAGCAGAAGTACTCAAATGGTGTCCAAGTGAGCTACATTCAATTTGGTAGAAGCCTATCAAATAAAGATTTACTTGTATTTGTGTTTGAGCTCTGAGGAATGTCAATTTTTTTATGGTGGTTTTTGCAGCATTGATCAATGTAGCCAGTCAAAAAATATTTGAGAAACAGATATTTGCACATATTTGAGAAACAGAATATCAGATTTTTCACAGTAGTTAGCAAGCTTGTGAATATTTTGAATAAAAAGGAACAATACAATAAAACCAATACATTTGTTATACAGTGCTAATGTGGCTGCGGTGTGTCATGTGACAAGCTTGAAGAGTAGCCATAAAAAATAGTAAGATGATGCATTCTAAAATAACAGTCTAACTCACTCCTGGGGCTCAGCTTGAGTATTTTAAACTTTTGTGTGAAAGGGCTAAATAGGTAACAGCACACCTCCTCAAAAAGCTGCATGATTTGAGGTATCTTTTTTTTTGTAGCAGAAACTGTGGATGAGTAATGCGCCAAAGTGTAATACCTCAGTTTAGAGGTTTGTTGAGTTCTTTAAAAAAACAAAACAAGGAATGAGCAATAGTAAAAGCAGGTGCCGCTAATTACCTGAAAACCAACTGTTTAATTGACGTCAAAGCTGTAGAAATACAAAGTGGCAAAAATTCTGCAAGCTATTCCTGCAGCACGTTGTTTGGGCTAATTGAGCACAGCGTGCTATTAATGGCAAACTGCAACCGTCCCATCCTACACACGCCTCCATCATGCTCTCAGCGTTCCTATGTAATGTCCCATGAGTTCCCCAGATGACAGTATGCTGACATACATTGCATTGTGCTGCATTTGCCAGTTCTGTAAGAATAAGATTCTGTTTTCACAACCTTTTTCCCCCATGAGCACAACCGAGGGCGAATGTGTTGCACAGGTAAACTGGTGTTAATCAGTCAAACGTGGGCTCTCAATAAACAAGACGTTTAGGCTGAGTCTGAAAACGAAGGTACAATGGCTGCTTTGTTGGCTCGGAGGCCAGACAGTCAATGGCTCTGTCCCAAATGTTAGCTTAAACCATTGCAGTCCATCTCTGAGCCCACATTTTGGTGACGTAATGCTGCATAAACTGTCGGGTATAGCAGTCCAACATGGAATCCACATCAGCTTGGACGCAGCAAAAAGATGCATCAAGGAGGCTTGTGAGAACTGCTGAGAATTAGAAAATGGTAAATGGGACACCCATACTGTCTCCTGGACTTCACAAATGGTCTATCGCAGGAGCTCAAATTCACATTTCTGACAGGGCCAAAACTAAAATTCTCTCTATGGGTCAAACGATTATCGGTTTGGCAGATTATCAGTGCTGATATTAAGCAGTTTTGTGTTTATCGGTCATTTTCCAAACCGATTTGCCAATAAAATATTTTAAAAGCATTTAAAGAAAGTTTTTCTCAGAGCCCTTGCTATTCGTAATTTTGACAATTTCATTTTTACACCAGACATACATCTAGGTTTAAATTATCGGTTATCTGTTTACTTGATCTGTAATAATTGGTATCGGCCCTGAAAAACACATATTGTTGACCCCGAATTCTCTCATTGTTTACTTATCCCCATGCCGTCCCAGGTGTACATTTTATGACTTTCACAACATTAACGTTTATGTCAAGTGTGAACTCATGAACCCATGTATCCCAGGTGAAAAACAAGTGCACTTCCATAATGTACTTAAAGTGCTCTATTTTCGCGCACTACTTTTGTACTTAATATACAAAAAATTACCTGGCTCAACTGTACTATTTTGAGACTCCATGAATATGAACTAAAATGCGCTTTTAACATACTATATTTGTATTTAAAAAATGTATTTAGTTGCCAATTGAAGTACACTTGAACCCATCTTTCATACACTAGTACACTCAAGTGTACTACAGGTAGTAGCTAAATAAAATGTTTAAATACAAAGATAGTATGTTAAAAGTGCATTTTAGTTCATATTCATGGTGCCTCAAAATAGCACAGTTGATTACACTTAGATGATCTTAAGTTTATCTTAAGGAGTACTAAAGGATAATTTTTAGTATATATATATATATATATATATATATATATATATATATATATTTATTCATATATATTTTGCTGTGTGTGTCTGAGAGGACAGTATATATATATATATATATATATATATATATATATATATATATATATATATATATATATAATTCTATTTCAGTTAATGTTTATTTTTTTCAAGCTATGAAAATGTTTTTATGGTTTCAGTTAACTAAAATTACGCTGAGCTGCATTGTGGGGATCCATCTGTGCTGCCCTCAGAAATGGACCAGACAGAGACATCTGAATAGACAGGATGTTGCACTGTGACATAATGTCTTCTTCTTTAATATAAGCCTCTTTTTGTGGCCTTTTTTCCCTCTCTAGGCCCTAACCCAGTAAGATCCATCCTCTCTGCTCTGTCTGCTCTTATGGCCTCCAGGGCAGACAAACTGAAAAAAATGACCCGCTCTTTTTTCTCCACCCCCATCGCAGGGCTCAGAGAGTGCAGATCACTCTTCATTCATGCTTAACAGTGTCCCGTTTGCTGTGTGTCTGAGAGGACAGTGTCTGTGCTTTAGAGTCAGGGTTGGGAAGGTTTTGATGCTCACAGAAGGAGAGCTGCCTCCCACGGGAGCTTATTTGCCTGTATATGACTCAGTTGTATGTATGAAGTTCTGCCCTGATCGTACAGAAGAATGTAAATTATTCAGAAGGCAGTTAAGCTTTGTGGTCTTGTGGGTGACAGCATGACTCGGTCTGATTGCTGTGAGTCAGCGCAATTTTCTCTTGCCGCTTCATCAGACCCCCTTTCACATTCATTGGATTCACTGACATCTTTTAAATGGACACGAGGTGGAAAATGAAGGGGTAGGTGGTGGTGATGCCTTCCAGGAGGCACTGATACCTTGGAGCTAAAAGCAGTTTTACTTCCCTCAGTATCGAATCTGCCTTTGTTTATTTCCTAGGAGACCCTTTTATACTTTATATCATGATATTTTAGCATGGAAATATGGAGTCACAGACCTCTCAAAAAAAGGGTCATTGCTGTTGTTGTATCACTCTGTTCTTTTTCTCGACTGTAATTAGCGGTTCTTGCTAAGGCAATCACTGTTATTATTGCTCATACTTTGTTCTAAGCCGTAAGTGTTAAACTTCGGGGTGTAACTCCTGTTTGTGCTGCATGACTAATACTGAAAAATCATGTGATTTTGTAACTTTTTTCTTTTTTAGTTTTTCTGGCACAAATGGTCTTCCATAGGATCGTTAGCAATATCTAGAAAACAGAGTATCAAGACTTGGTGTAGTTTTGTTATTGCTAAACTAACTCTATTTAATATCGTTTTCATTCATTTAAATAATATCGAAATTAAATCTAAAAATTAGATGAAAAACTGAAAAAAAAAAAATGAAATGTCTTAATTTGAAGTATACTAAAATTACTAAAAATAATGTGAAGTACTAAAATTACTAAAATAAAAATGCTAATAAATTAAAATGGTAATTAAAGCTAAATAGATTTTTTTATTAAGAATGAAAAATGTATGATAAATGAAAACTGAAAATGAAAGATTAAAAATATTAAAAATATTAGAATAAATTATTTTAAAAAGATGCATCAAGGGTGCTTGTAAGAAATGTTCAGAATAACAAAAACAAGTCCAGTTTTATTCTAATGCTATTTTATATATTTTTGTTAATTGAAATAAATCTACATCTATGTTGCCTAACCAACTAACTGAAATAAAAAGCACATAATACAATTACTAAACTTAAATTAAAATTAAAATTTTAAATACTAAAATAAAAGCTAAATCAAAATATTTAAAAAACTATAATAATACATAAATAATACTAAAATAACACTGCTTGGTGGTTGGCTCTTTTGACTTCAGTCAGTAAGCAGCAACCTAACCACACAGAGCACATTAGCATTCGCATATCAATGGCCTGACTGTGAGTTTTGCACAGACGAGTTTTGCAAGCACCTCTGACATTTTGTTCAGATGAAATTAGGAGCTTTATTAAATTTAAACTCTAACATTCTGGTATATTATCATTGTGGTTAAAGAATCAAATTCAACAAGACAGACATAGTTATTCAGATTTTTTTCAGACAGAGATAGGAATCTATCTCTCTTGTGTCGCTGTCAGTGTGGACAGGTGTGTTTGTTTGAAACCAAAAAAACCTTATTTGCATAACCCTAATGAGTCTGTCTGACTATACGCTCATTAGAAAGTCTATTTGATCTCCCAGTCTAGCAATACATCTCAGCCATTGCTGAGACTGTTGAATCGGTGAGGTAAGTGGGAAGGATGTATTGATAAGTGAATGAGGCTGTGGCCAAAAGAAAGGCTCAATCATTTGAAAATTGAGTTGGCTACTTTGACTGCCATTTTAAGAAATTAGTTTAATCAGTAAATGAGCATTTCGTTACTCCAGGCTTTCTGCCATTGCGCCTAGCAGGGACTGACAAGAGCTAATCTATGAGCTTTTTCATTGTACAAATCATACAGTACATTCGGTCTAAGAAGCAGACGTCCTTCCAGATGCGGCTTATTTACTTCAAACCCTCCCTACTTTGAAAAGCATAGGCTTATATGTAAAATTCCAGAGTTAGATGTATTAAGTGCTTTGAAATTCATCCCCGCGTGTCTATTTCAAGTTCCTCTCCATTAGAATTAACCATCTTCTGTGGTAAAAAGCTTCAGTGCCGCACAGTTGTTTAGGTCTTTACATTTACATGGCTTAGATGATTCCCTTGATGAGTCACAAGCTCATCAAGTCACTAGCAATGCTAATATCTGAAGCTCGTTTTAGATTATTGTGAGAATAAATAAAAAACGACCCAACTTATTAACCTTTAATGTCAGTCATCAAGAGGATACTGGCTGAACTCGCATTTAATTTTTTATTCGGTGGCCGTTTTCTCCATAGACAGTTCGTGTTTGTATCACCATGGCAACAGAACTTTACAAAGAGCACCCTTTTTTATTGAAGATCTCTTTACCTCAACGTTGCATAGCTTTTTGCTGTCATTTTCCAGTCTTTAGAGATGGGTTCATAAAACAGGCCTCAATCAGTGTGTCAGACTGAGAGTTTGTCATTGTGTCATGGTGGATGTTTTAAAGGAGCTTTGTGACAGTGACGGTTGTGGAGGTAGTAAACACATTTTGGTCGCTGAAGCACGATTTGAATACATTGGATTGAAGACAATGCGCAAAATGATTCAACCTGTAGCAGAAGTACTCAAATGGTGTCCAAGAGAGCTACATTCAGTTTGGTAGAAGCCTATCAAATAAAGATTCACTTGTATTTGTGTTTTTTACATGGTGGTTTTGCAGCATTGATCAATGTAGCCGATCACGAACATGTCTGTTGAGCTCATGACTGCAATATGCAGTCACTCTACACAACTTACAGAGTCTGGAGTCGATGCTACTTGCCAAAAATCAGAGCCAGTCTGCAGATATTGGGAAGTCTGAGTACATGGAAGGCACAGACTTTTTTTTTTTTTTTTTTAACTTAAAGGGATAGATCAACTGAAAATGAAAATTCTGTCATTTATTCACCCTCCACTTGTTTCTTTCTTCTGTTGAACACAAAAGAAGATAATATGATCCTGCTATAGATATTCTGTGTTGTTAACCAAACAGTTGACGACAGTAGCCATTTACTTCCCTAGTATGGAAAAAATATTGTGGACATCAGTTGTTACCTTGAAATGTTTGGTTCAAAGTCAGTGGCTACAATCAACTATTCGGTTACCAACATCCTTCAAACTATTTTCTTTTGTGTTCAACAGAAGAAGATGGTTTGGAATAAATTGAGTCTGAGAAAATGATGACAATTTTCATTTTTGGGTGAACTATCCGTTTAAGACTACGAGTCTGTCCAGTCTGGGATATCAAATATGTTTTTGTTTTTTTTGGAGCCAATTTTAGAACGCATTGTTTTCATTTTACATCTCCAAGCAAGAGGTGTGTATTTTTGCGTTTGTTGCATTTTGAGTGACTTTAAATTTGTAGTAATCTGTCATCCTCATTTGTTTAGTGTATGATATTTTTCTGTTATTATTAACAAAGTCAGCATATACATATAAATATATATAAATATATATATAGCAGGCCTCTAAGTACGCCTGACATTTTTCTTTAAAATTAGCATTTTTTTCTGGCCACTATGTAAGGTTTCTGTAAGTACTGGTACTTCTGAATGGGTTGTGGCTTGGCTTTAGCACATTTGAAGTGAAGGTACTTGATGAACGTATACTTTGTGTGGAGAGCTTGTTATCTCATTTTTGACCAGGATGGACTTTACATTGAAACTCTTCATATATTTGTATATATATAAGAGATGATATATGTAAGAGATGATCACGCTCACTCATGCTCTGTGCTGCTGTTTGAATTGAGGCATTTATACAGTGATCTGTTGTGCCACATCAAAGAGTATCAAAATGACATTTATTATTTGATTTTCCTCAAAAAATGGACATAATTTGAAAGATGACACTGACTTTGTTTCTTATCAAAAGTAACAATATATAAAACTGGAAGTTTCCAATGAAGTTCCACTCATGCAGTGGTTAAAACAATGCTGTATTTGTTCAGTACACCTGCATACCGAACCGAAGACCCATACTGAGAATGTTTGGTATTAATGCGTGTACTGTTACACACCTAAATGCCCAGTGTTTTAAAATCTGTTTCATTTTTAAAAGTCATGTATTTTTTAGCCTTCAGTTCAGAATTAAGTCAGAATTTTCGCAAGAGTGCAGAAGTCGCACTGAACTGAAGTGATTGACAGCTTCACTGATTATAAAGTGAGCGCTCTTTGGTTGCTCTCTTTGTGTAACCCATTCACAATTTAAATAAAAGTTTTATTTTTCATGCTACTAACACGACCAGCAGCCAAGTGCACAGTGCAGAGTATCAGGACTGACAAAAATGACAAAATTTAAAATCACACTGCATCATATTCACGCTTCTTTTGGGTGCAGATTATTATAAATATACGTTCTCATGACAATACTGATTTCCTCACGAGTGCCAGTAATCTGGCTAAATTATATGACAGAATTATCACCTTCTAATTATTTGTGTCCTTATCTGTTTGTGAGTGCCATAAAGAGCCACATTTCATTAGAAATTTATGGCGTGTCCTTGAAAGAGTATCTATGTCTAATTCAATATGCAGTTATCTGCATGCCCTTGAACTGCTCAGCGATGCGAGATGGCACGTTCTTAAAGGATGATGTCTGCATCTATGGATCCTCACTTTTCTCCTGCAGAATTATCCAACAGGAAATGTCCACTTTCCTTCTTGCCTTAATGTGTTTATCTACGGTACGGATAAAGGCAGATGTTGTAACTTAACAAACGCTGTTTCACAGGATTTTTCAAGGATGGCCTTTCCTCAACTTGCTGTGATGCTCCTGTGGCTAGAGATGTTTGTTCGCACTTTCACTGGACTGCGTTTTTATCGCAGCCGACCAATAAAAGGCCTCTCTGGTTTGAGGTTTTACACTCTCACTGAGAACCGTATATGCTTGGCAGCCTTTCAATTTAACTCCTGTTGCTTCATAGGATGCCTTTCAGAAACTCGGGAAGCATCCTCCAAGTCGGTTTGAATGGGTTTTAGCTTTAAACCGCGGACAGAAAAGTCTCATTCTTAGGACAAGGACGTTTCCGTGCTGGACTGAACGCTGCTCCGTTGCATCAGCCAAATTTCACTCAGGACAGATTGATGGATTGGAGGTAAACAGCATTAATATGAATGCTCCAATTAATTTGAGAGGGGCCGTGTATGACGTGCATGCTAACTATGGGCCCTGAAGAAAACCTGCTTTCCTTTCTTCGTCACGCTCCTCCTCTCTGCCTGTACGCCGCTCTCACAGACTGATTGCACCGGTGACGTCTTCACTTCCTTCTGCATGCCACCATTTGGGGACTGATTGGCTTGGGGCTATGAATGAATCTCGGTTTGATATGTTTTTTTTTTTCTTGCACATGAGCGCCTGTGTTATTGTATTTGTTTATTTGAAAGTTGTTCTATGCATTATACTATTACGGCAGTGCTGTTTGAACAGATTCGTTCCAAGATGGTAAGTAGATCTTGCAAAACTGAGCTGTCAGTTTTTTTCATAAACTCACTCAGCTGACGTTTGGTTGTGTTTTTCTTTTTTACAGTGGAGCGCTTTCATGCGTTGAACAAGGGGGGTTTTGTGCCTTCTGAAAGGGCACCGCAGCTCTCTCAAAAAGAAGTCTTGCCATCTCTGTAGCTCTGTTCCAAAATGTAGTGAGCTGGATCTGTAGGCTACATTTTAAAGCATTATATACACTCCTGATGCAATGGCTGTTCCAAAATGTAGTCAGCTTAATTATGTTGCCTTCTCTTGTCCAAAGTCAAAGGCAGCATAATATTTGTCATTTGCAGAGATAATGCAATGTAATGCGACAAGTTCAGTTAAAAAAAAAAAAATCAATAGAGAATAAAATGATCAGTAATAATCTACTATGAATATTTGTGCAAATTAAAGGTGTAATTCACCCAAAAATTAAGTCAGTTATCATTTACTCACCCTCATGTTGTTCCAAAATTGTATTACTTTCTTCATTGCAAAAGGTGATACATAAAAGATGGTTACACTTTATTTTAAGGTGTCCTTGTTACAGTGTAATTATACATTTAAGTACTGAGTAATGTTAATTAACTACATGTACTATATGGTTAGGGTTAGGATTAGGATTTGGTTTAGGGTTACTTACATTTAATTATGCATAATTTATTGTTATTATAATAGTATGTAACGTGTAACAAGGACACCTTAAAATAAAGTGCTACCTAAAAAATAAATGAAAGTGGATGGGAACTGGGAATAGTTGGTCACCATTCACTTTCATTGTAAGAGCAGCTTGGACATTCTACTAAGCTTCTGCTTTTGAATTCTATGAAATGAAAAAAGTCATACAAGTTTGGAATGACATGAAAGTGAAAAAAATAATTTTCAGAATTTGCAGATTTTTTATTTTTGGGTGAACAATGCCTTTACCCCAGTATATAATTTATAATGTCTCCAAATTATCAACATGATCAAAACTGAGAAACATTTTTAATGAAATTTTTACTGATTTTTAATTGTACAGGTACAGCAGTTGCACCATATTGTGTTTTTTTTTTTTTTTTTGCTCATTTTGGGCCTCTGAATAAAAAAAAAAATCCTCCTTGTGTATAACCTACATTTTTCCCTATATATGAACCATAAAAAAACTGATGTAAAAATCAGTCTCCCATCTTTCCTCAATAATTACTGTTTTCATTGAAGAACATACCAGATTTTATGCAATCAAAAAATACATGTAGTTCATACATTTTACTTAGTATATCAGCACACCTGGTTTCTTTTCATTAAAAAGTTTCAAAACACAGAACATTGTAGAAATACCAGAAGAAATATCTTTTGTGTTGGAGGATAGGTGATCTACGAGTCCAAAAGGTTGAGGACCACTGCTTTAAAGTACTTCTCCTATTCTAAAATTAATCAATGACACACACATTCTGAATCAGTCCCTAATGAGGTTTCATTGTTGTTTGGATGCAACCTAGGATAACTGTGTACGTAGGCAGTAGGCAGCTTGCCAAGTTATGGACCATAGCTCCTGTCTTCACGCGTGAGAAAATATGGAGAGACTGTCCCTCATTGCTTTTTCCCCATGCACATTTTGTCATTTCCCTGAAATCGTTTTGTGTGAACTGTTGACATGTTTGTCTTGAGTTACTAGAGCCTCTGCCCTGTGCCTTTCTTCTGCTAGCATGCGTTCTGCCATAAATGATGGATTCCTTTAGCAGATTGCACTACAGATGAGTGATTGTGCTTGGAGCTACGGAGAACTGGTCGCCAAGTTTAGATCCATTTTCCAACAGCAAGGCTGCAGGGAGAGAATGAAGTGGAAGATACTCGATGACAAATGGCATAGTACGGCCGTCATTTTGTAGGAAATTATTCCCCATCATTTTGCTGGCTTTGGGGGCATTTATCTAAGCAGGCCGGCATGCTGAACTACACTCCAAATGGCTGCTATAAAAAGGTTTTAGTGCTTGATTTTAATGAGTGTTATGTACAAGAACGGTGTCTTAAAAATAAGATTTGCTTTTTATTTTAGCTTTAATTACACTTTTCAAGTTAGCACATAATGAGATAGACAGGCTAATTCTGAAATGGCAAGTGACAGGATAAAAATAATACAAGCACAGCGAGCCGTGGTAGCATGTGCTAGAAGATACCTTATATAGGCCTAAGCCGAGGACACAAGTTTGAATCGTAAAGCTGGAACTTAGATGTCGATTTGGCCTTACAGAAATTGGAAGAGAAAGGTAATTGCCAATGCAGAGAAATTTAGCTTGCCATTTTGCAATCATTTTGTGAGCATTTTGACATTTTAAATGTTTTGGACTGAAGCAGACATTTGTATTCCCGGTTGACACTGACAAGAGAGCAAAAAAAAAAAAAAAAAAAGCCTGCCTGCCCCGATTTCAACCTTATGATAACATGTCAGTCTATTAAAGAGATGTAACGTCTGTGCTTACTTAACAGTATGTCAATAAGATTACATTTTTTTTTACATTTTATTAAAAAACTGTGAGTGGTGTTGGTGTAAGGCATTGCTATACAGTTGGTAGTATATATACTTCACTTTACAAATGAAAGCGTATTGCTGGGGGGTCATTATACTTAGTGGTTCTTGGCATAAAAAGAAAAAAAAAAGTTTTAAGTGATTGCTAGGGCATAGGTGGTTACTTACTGGTCCACATCAAGAGAGCTCACTGCCAGGAATGTTGTTATAATATTCCCATATCCAGATGGAAAATCAGAGCAGGACATTCATTTTAAACTCTTTGTCTACCTCAAAAAAAATCTTCCTTTCCAAGGCTTGTCGGCTTTCAAAGGTCAATGTACTGCATAATACATTTTGGACATAGAGTACAGGACATGCTTTAGGATTATCTGGTTGTCCTTGAGCGTAATTACGCAGCTATCAATAAACAGCCACTTTTATTATGCTGTCCACCTTTTTGCTTTACCCATCAGAAAGCTACCCATTTCTGCAGAATCCAAAACTTTCATTTATGAAATAATTTATGAAATCCACACATCCCTTGGTCTTTGTGTGTTTAATACATATTTTAGATTTTGCTTTCAGCTAGCAATATGAGGGAAGTTCAATTCCCATTTCCATATTAACCCTGTAAAGCCTGACATATAAAATAATAGTCAGAATACCTGATTTAATATATAAATAGCAGGTATTTATGACTAATATAGGATAGAATATGAAGCATATAGCTTACTTGAGAAGCAAAAAAACACCCCAGTTTTATTAATAAGCATAAAATGAGCAACAAAATGTTCAAACCCAGGCTCTTTATAAATACATGTATCTAAATACATTTCTGCAACACCGTCATTATGTACCCTACTGCACGTTTTGCGTCAGTTTCAAAGTGAAATGCCCAGAGAGTGTTTCTGAAACATGACCGTGGCACATATTTAATACGTCGGTACAGGCACGTATTCCTGCATTTTTAATCACACTGCTTGGGGTACGGATTTTGGCTGTTTAGAATTCAAATATTCGAGGAGTGTCGCTAAAAGTTAATGCTCTATCGCAGTGGTTCTCAACCTTTTTTTTTCCATTGGGCCACACTATGATCCAAGTGCAAGTCTCACGAGCCGCATATCATTTACATATTACGTCACCAATACAAACCAACCAGATTTAGAATATTATAGCCTAAATATTAAGATATCTAAACAATTACATTTATTGAAATAAATAAATAAATAATTCTACTCACCATTAATAAAACACCAGATGCTGTCGGGAGCTGACCAATTTTGTGAAATTCGGCTTGAAAGGAATAACAGCACAATGAAGTTGAAATTGTAAGTTGCAGTCTGTAAGCATGACATTGCAGAAAATGTGCGTTCACAAATATAGCGCTATGTTGATCCAAATATGGAAACCACTTTCGAATTTAATAATCTGAGGTTCTCTCCAGAGATGTTTTACAGTTAAAGGAACACTCCACTTTTTTTGGAAATAGGCTCATTCTCCAACTCCCTCAGAGTTAATAAGTTGAGTTTTACCGTTTTTGAATCCATTCAGCCGATCTCCGGGTCTGGCGATAGCACTTTTAGCATAGCTTAGCATAGATCATTGAATCCTATTAGACCAGTAGCATCGCGTTCAAAAATGACCAAAGAGTTTCAATAGTTTTCCTATTTAAAACTCGACTCTTCTGTAGTTATATCGTGTACTAAGATCGGCGGAAAATGAAAAGTTGCGATTTTCTAGTCCGATTTGGCTAGGAACTATACTCTCATTCCGGCATAATAATCAAGGAACTTTGCTGCCGTAACATGGCCGTGGCAGACGCAGTGATATTCGCAGCGCCTGAAAGTAGTCCCCAGCTATATTATAACTAGTTACCTAGTTCTAACTCTGGGGGAGTTGGAGAATGAGCCTATTTCCAAAAAAAGTGGAGTGTTCCTTTAAGGTTGCTGCATAGTATGGGTGTGAGTGAGTGGCGGGGCAAACCAAAAGTTGATGCCGAAAGTCCAGCACTCTCCTACCTTCACTGCTGATGCTGCAACTATTCTTATTTGTATGTGTTCCTTTCGGTGGCATTTACCACATTTCATTTTTCTCCCTTAATAACAAATTTGTCCATTCTGATGCTTAATTTTACAGAACTAATGGCTGCTGATAACTGTTTGAATTGAATTCTGCCAAAGTGCGCTGTTGTAAGTGTTCGTTAAATGTGTAACATTAATTACGTTAATTACTGCTTCTTTCCACAGAATTCTTCATATTTTCCCCTCCAAATCATCACAGAAAATGCAACAAAGGTCTGCCAAATATATGTATTATTCAACAGTTGTTTGTTATGCTTCAGCACATGAAGTTTGCTGTTCTGATAGCACTATGCGACTGATAAAAGTGTACGGCTTGTCACTGGTTACATCGGGTTCACTTCTCCATATGTCCATATGGCCTGGGGCAGTGCCAGCTCACTGCTGCGCTCCCAATGTGCAGCATGGCAGAACTGGGAAATTTAGCAAATGAGACGGCAGTCTTGTTCCATAATTTCGTCTCTCAATAATCTCATGATCACTGCAGAGATATTTTGCAGCATTTGTTAGTTTTTGCTACATCTGAGCAAACACACAAAAACACACACTCTAATTAACTGCTATCATAAGAGTCCAAGTCATCTTCTACAGCATCACTGAGCCATTGGGATTATCCTTGATCAAACTCGACCTCTGACTTGATTATAAACAAAGACATGGTTACATGTACAAACAACATTATGGTTGCTGATCAGCTTTAATTTTGAGTGCAACATGATAAGGCTGCTTGATCTCTGTTCGGGCATTTTAATTATCTATCATCGTCTGTGTCAAATGCTGTTTTGATCATGGGAAGCGCTTTAGTCGGAAGAACCACTTCACATGAAAGCTACTACACAAAGGTCAAAGTGTGCATCTAATCACTGCTGTTCATTAAGAGCATCAGGCAATTAATTATTTAACTTTTAATTTCAGAGTTGATGTTTTTAAAATACCACTTGTTTTAAATGGTTGGTTCATCCCAAACAATGAAAAATATCACCTTCACGTTATTACGAATCTGCTTTCTACTGTGGAACACAAAAGAAGTAGTTTAGCAGAATGTTAACGCTGCTCTTTTCCATGCCATGCAAATGAAAAGTTATGGTGCAAAGCATCATAAAAGCAGTCCTTATAAGTCTTCAAGGCATTTATGTCTCAAATTGTATGATATAGGAGAATATGAAGCTTACAAATTGATGCAGTTGCTGATATTTGCAGTATATGGCCAAAAATTATGTTGTAATGCTAGTAGCTTGTAATGTAGATCAATGAGAGCTTTGTAACAATATAACACCATATCACCCGATAAAATCTTATAAATGATGATATTTAAATGTTTATTTTTATAATCAGATTTATAAAATTATATCCTAAATATTATGATATCTGAACGATTACATTTATTGAAATAAATACAATATATTTTAGCAAAAGGTTATATTTTAGTAAGAATTATTGCACTTTCATTCTGTTGTGCTCCATCTGTTTGACATGAATGCACAGGCTGGCGCAGATTTTGTCATGTCTGAATTTGAACAAAGATCCACTTTGCATTTTTCGAAATGGAAATACGTGAATTGCAAACTTTTACAGATACAACTGTATGATGCAAGCTGTGCGCTGATGAAAACGAGTCTGAAATGCATTAAACAACACATCTGACAGGAGGACAAGCCGCTTAAAACTGAAGGCTTAAGATAGATTGAATTTCTTAATAAAGCACATGTTTAAAGAAAGTCATGTGGGTTTGGGAGGACATGAGGGTAAGATAATGATGACAGAAGTTTTCTTTTTAGGTGTACTATGCTTTTAATTCTATATTAGAAATAAATGTCGCTCATCAGTCTACTTTCCATCATGTCCCAGCTACTGTATATGCTATGATTGGCTCTGACATTTTGTGTATTGGATGAGAAAAGTGTAATATAGACAACAATGGTGTGAATTAGACACATACGATGATATAATTCAAAATATGAGACAAATTATGTAAGCATATTTTAAGCGTAAACCAATTCCACTGCCATTAGTTTCAAAGTGATTCACTGATGATCCATGAAGTACTGGCTAAATAATTTACTGTAAAATCTTGCAATGCTTGTCAAAAAACCTTGTTTTTTTAAGTTTACACAAATGTAAAATGCCATTGATCTAAACAACATCCCTAATCGTGCAAATTTTAACACTCTGACATCAACAAGCACATGAGCAAACTCCTTGAGGAGAAACATTTAGACAGGAGAAAAAAAGAAGACAGGAGCAGAACCGCCCCATGTCGGATTTCTTATTATCTCTCCCGGCCTGCTGATTAGGTGTGTATTGACCAGAACAGTCATTCATGTATAACGATCAGGGGGTGAAGCAGATGACATTAGAGAAACGAATCTCATGCATGTTATTTCATTAACTGAGAGGCCCGATCTCTGACAAAGCAATACATTTTATCTCGCTTTGTAATCCTTTACTCATTATTCTTCAGTGAAAAGCCCTCACTTTGACGTTGTATTGGCTTGACCATGTTTACAAGTTCATGAAAGAAGGATTCTTCATAAACCTACAGTACAATGACTTATTGTTGGCATGATTGTGTCCACATTGTGTTTAAGGTAAGTTAAAATGAACATTTTAAAGAAGAACTGGTGATTGGATTCGCTACAGTTTGCCAGGTTAGTGATAGGGAAGGTTATGGTTAATCCAGTTCCAGATGTTAAGGAACGCATACTTGGTATGCTTATACTTTCTTTGCAATCACACCAAAGGTAAATGAATGATTGAGGCATTTTTATGAGGTATTTTTTTATTTATCTCAGAGTAATAGTAGTCCAATATGCATTGTAAAAAGTGATAGTTGACTTAACTTGAAAAAATTTAGGAAACCCTTAAAATTTTTAAGTAAATGATAATTAAAAAAAATAAGTTAAGTGAATTGTCAAGTTCAATGTTATCTGTAAAGTAATTACTTTTACTTTTGGATGTATATATTATTAATTCTGATTACAAATTCAACACACATTTCCACTCATTTATTTTGTGTATAGCTGGTCACGTATGAACACTGCTGTGCAATTATTTTAATGAGTTTTTCCCACACTAGACTACTAATGTGTTATTGGCAACTTTCGAAGAAATCTTAAACAGCACATTACAACAAAACAAACTGTGATTGTTTTTTTCTTTTCTCAGTCAGATAGTCTATTCATGTCTGAGTGGGCGGTTCTTGGCCCAAAATTAGCTGCACCTGAAACAGGCGATAGTTAAAAGTCTGGCTTCCCAAAGCTTGCTTAAAGCCTTGGCCTGAGGTTAACGGATAGTTCACACCAAACTGAAAGGTTTTTCATCATTTACTCATCCTCGTGTTGTTCCAAACATCTGTGACTTTATTTCTTCAGTGTAACTTTTGAACAAACTGTTCCTGACCATATGTGACACTGGACCACAAAACCTTAAGTGTCAATTTCTCAAAATGAAGATTTCTACATCATCTATATAAATAAGCTTTCCATTGATGTATGGTTTGTTAGGACAATATTTGGCTGGGATACAACTATTTGAAAATCTGGAGTCTGAGGGTGCAAAAAAATCTAAACATTGAGAAAATCGCCTTTAAAGTTGTCCAAATTAAGTTCTTAGCAATGCATATTACTAATAAAAAATGAAGTTTTGATATATGTATGGCAAGAAATATCTTCACGGAACATGATCTTTACATAATATTCGAATGATATTTGGCATAAAAGAAAAATCAATCATTTTGAACCATGTAATGTATTTTTGGCTATTGCTACAAATATACCCCAGCGACTTAAGACTGGTTTTGTGGTCCAGGGTCACATATAATGAGAGTCAGTGGGGTCGAGAACAACATTGGTCTTCATTGACTTTCACTGTATTGGCGGAAATATGACAGAATTTACATGTCTTTAAGACTCAGATAACATTCTTATGAACCATTATTATATCTTTTGATGTTCGAGCTAGGTTACAGATAGGAAAAGGTTAAGGTTAATTGACTTCCAGGAGATGTTAAAGAACACATACTTGGAAAAAAACACAGTTGGCATTTCTTTTTTGAAATTTTCTTATAATCTTACCGAGTGTCATACCTTTGATAAAGTACATCTTTATCTCAGAATAATGGTAGTCCAATCAGTATAATAAGCTAACCCTATCATCAAAAAGGCTGCATATTACAATTGTGTTACATTCTTTGACCTGAAGTATTTAAAGATCTCAGACGGTGCTTTACAATGAGTCGATTTTTCCCGGAACTGTCCCAGGTGTAGGAACTCAAAAGAGACCCATTACAGTCAAGATGTGTCGGCGTTTGTGTAGCATTTGAGCCGAGGAGGATCTGTAGCTCTCTGAATGTTAGGAACAAGGGACGGTGGGCCAGATGTTCTGCAATTCATCTTGTGCTCTTTCCAAAAGCTGCAGTTTCCTGAATATTTCTCTCTGGGAATAGCACTTACATACATCTATATATCTCTTTTTAGCACTTATATACATCCACACAGTGTCATCTTCTGAAGTGCTTAGTTATTGGTCTTTTTAATCTCCTCAGATATGTTTCTTGTAGTGCAAATTGGCATGCGTGTGGTTCGAAACTCGACAGCGTTAAATCCCAATATAAGCATCTGGATGTAGAATGTTAATCTTGGCTTTTCAACACTGCGGTTACTAATGCCACTTTATCCGTCATCTGTTTACAAGGAAGATGTAATTATACAGAGGAATTAAAGGCTCACTTGTTAGGTAGCAATAATTTGGTTGGCATTTTTAAGCAAGTGTTCTCTCCTTGTCTCTCTGAACTGCACCTCTGTCTCCCCTCCACCTGTCTAGTATTTCTTCTGAAGCTTCCCATATGTTTGAAGGAGAATACATTATCTTTGTCTTTTTAATGAAAGCATAATCAGAATCAGAGTCATTTTATTCATTATTATAAGCGGAGACCAGGGGCAAGTGTAACAAATCTGCTTGCCATCTTTTGGTTAAAAAAACCAAAACATTTATATGCACCAAAAACATATAGAGACCTTTTTGGACATTTTTAAAATCTAAGAAATAGATTTAAACATGGTAAAATGTGTCAAACAGAACTGAGACACATATTACACTGTAAAACGGATTTTTCAAAGTTGATTCAATCCAGTGTGTTACTTGTGGAAAATGTGTTGAAATTTTGTGAAATTCCAATTGTGGAGATGAGATGATGTGTAGATATTAAAAATAATATTTCAGTCAGATCATCAGGTCTGCTGACCTATACCCAAGATTTGAAAAATGTAATTCCCAGTTTGAAATATGGCTTCTGCAACAGAAATGAAATCAGAGTGACTATAGCTACTTTTAAAAAAGGCTCACATTTCATTACATTACCTCTGGGTGAATTATGCTATTATAATGTTCATCTGTGTGTCTCCATTTCATTTAGTTGCATTTTGTGTTAGTGTGTTTCATTTATTCCTAGTGGTTTTCTTCAGGCTGTTGTGCTATGGACATTTTTTGAGCTCCAGCAGGGTTGACTGAGACTTCAGCAGAGACAGGCTTGTTTCTTAAGCCTCTGGCTTTACTGAGCCTTTAGTGTATGTCCACGGTTCAACCTCTATGTGTTGAGACTTCTGACAGTGTACACACCTACACTTATATATATATTTTTAAATATAGGTTTTTATTTATTTTTACATATTTTTTAAATGATGTGTCATACTTTTATTATACTTCTATAGTATAATTATTATAATTTTTGTCAAACATTGATTTGTGGTCACTTTAATGGCTATCCATTGATGGAGGCACATAAATTAATTTCAAGAACTGACCTTCTTAGCCCAGTGAAAGGCCTCATCAATATATTGATCTGAACACACATTAACTGAAAGAGAAGGAAAGAGACAGTTACTATTCTGGTGCTTCATATCTTTCTGTAGCTGCCATTTAATTCGGCTCAACTCATTTGCTTCTGCCACGGAAGAAAAAAATAAATGTAAAGGTAATTGTGATTGTGATTTTTTAAGTTCAGACTTTTTACTCATAATTCAGAGTTTATATCTTATATTTCTGACTTTCTTCTTTTCTTGTAATTCCAAGTTTATATCTCACATTTTGAACTTTGCTTCTCATTCTGACAAAAAAATATGAATTGCAATATAAAAAAAGCAACTTATCTCACAATTCTGAATTTTTTCCCCCTTGTAAGAAAAAAAAAACTGAATTGGGTCCCACTTTATATTAGGTGACCTTAACTACTATGTACTTACATTTAAATTAATCATTTGGTACAATGCACTTATTGTGTACATACATGTCCTTACATTGTACTTATATTGTTAATAATACCTTTATGTAATTACATCTGTAATTAATTTCTGTAATTAAATTTATAATTACACTGTTGACCCATCCCTTACACCTACCCATACCACCAAACCTGTCCCTAACCTTACCCGTATCCCACCTCAATACCAGCAATAGTGTTTTGCAATACAATATGAACACAATAAGTACATTGTACTTATTTTTTGATGTAAGTACATAGTAGTTAAGGCCACCTAATATAAAGTGTGACCCTGAATTGTGAGATAAAACATTGCAATTACCATTTTTTTAACAAAACTATAAGCTATAATATATTTTTAAAAACGGATTTTGTGAAGCTCATTTCATTGTAACATAAGTTGTAATGGCCCATTTGAAATGGCTTAACGAGTGCATGGGTTATTTGTGTTAACCCATGTTTCCTGTTGAATCAGGAAGTGTGGGTGGAGCATGTCAAAAGGCTTGTCCGAATATTTTTTAAATAGCCAATAGGCTTTATTTACATCAAAACTATGACACATGATTTGATACTTTACTAGCTGGCAGCAAATGGTTTTAGAGGGAGGGGCATTCTTGTTCTAGAGAACATTTGATTGGACAAAATTCTGTATAGCACAGGATGTCATCAATATTTTTGGTCTATTTTGATGTGAAAGGCTGTAAATTTAAATGTGTACTATGCTGCGAGGACTGCAAGCTTGAGAATACTGTCAAGCAAAGCCGATTCAAACACTTGTGAGAGCTTCACAAGGAGTGGACTGAAGCTGGAGTCAGTGCATCAAGAGTCACCACGCTCAGACATCTTCAGGAAAAGGGCTACCAAGCCACTTCTGAACCAGAGACAACGTCAGAAGCGTCTTACCTGGGCTGTGGAGAAAAAGAACTGGACTGTCGCTCAGTGGTCCAAAGTCCTCTTTTCAGATGAAAGTAAATTTTGCATTTCATTTGGAAATCAAGGTCCCAGAGTCTGGAGGAAGAGTGGAGAGGCACAGAATCCATGTTGCTTGAAGTCCAGTGTGAAGTTTCCACAGTCTGTGATGATTTGGCATGTCATCTGCTGGTGTTGGTCCACTGTGTTTTCTGAAGTCCACAGTCAACGCAGCCATCTACCAGGAAATTTTAGAGCACTTCATGCTTCCTTCTGCTGACAAACTTTGTGGAGATGCTGATTTCATTTTCCAGCAGGACTTGGCACCTGCCCACACTGCCAAAGGTACCAAAAGCTGGTTCAGTGATGTTCATGGTGTTACTGTGCTTGATTGGCCAGCAAACTCGCCTGACCTGAACCCCATCGAGAATCTATGGGGTATTGTCAAGAGGAAGATGAGAGACACCAGACCCAACAATACAGATGAGCTGAAGGCCACTGTCAAAGAAACCTGGGCTTCCATACCACCTCAGCAGTGCCACAAACTGATCACCTCCATGCCACACCGAATTGAGGCAGTAATTAAAGCAAAAGGAGCCCCTACCAAGTACTGAGTACATATACAGTAAATGAACATACTTTCCAGAAGGCCAACAATTCACTAAAAATGTTTTTTTTATTGGTCTTATGAAGTATTCTAATTTGTTGAGAGAGTGAATTGGTGGGGTTTTGTTAAATGTGAGCCAAAATCATCACAATTAAAAGAACCAAAGACTTAAACTACTTCAGTCTGTGTGCATTGAATTGATTTAATACACGAGTTTCACAATTTGAGTTGAATTACTGAAATAAATGAACTTTTCCACAACATTCTAAATTATTGAGATGCACCTGTATATGTTTATGAAACTTATGATGTTTCCCGATCTTGATCTTTTGTCCATCATTTCTTGTCTTCTGTTCTATGAATAAATGCATCAGGAAAGCTCAAACCCTCAAGGCTGTAACAGTTCAGCTGAAATAATTAAAGCATTAAGTCCTCCATTACAGCAAAATGCAGAGCTTCACTTAAAACCGGTTAATTGGTAGAAGAGATAAGTCAGCAACCAGAGTTAAATGTATAGATTAGCCATTTAATGGACTGGCTGTTTCTTCTGACTGAATCACGGGTACATTTGCGGATAGTACTTAAAGAGCGAACGTTGAAAATGAGCATGGCCAAATGGGGAGGTTTGTTTGTTTGAACTGTGATGCTTATATTGAGTGATATTTGGAGAATTTATATGGGGGAGATGTTTGGGGCTTTTAGTAGCACAGCGTGGTGCAAGTGAATGAGATGGAAATGAAGGCAATTAGCATATTCACAGTGGTATCAAACTGTCAAGCTGCGACACCTAAACACCATTAAACACAGAGAAGTTTATTTGCTAAAAAAGGACTGCATATTTAGCCAGGTTTTAAGCATTTTACTGTTTTTAGATGCAGCTTCTACATCCATCTGTCTTCTATCTGTCTTAATTTAACAGCGATCACAAAGATTTCTATTCTTGAGAAAGACAAATGGCTTGGTTAATAATTACAATGCTTTCATTGTACTCATAGTAAATCTGTTTACTCAAACTGTGTATCACAGCTTGTTAATTTATTAATACCAGATCATCACCAGCTAATTATACTTATGGTGCAGACACGTAATGTTTTAGATGTTTCTCACGACCATATGTCAATAAACACATTCCCTGCACTGTAATTCACCAAATGTCCTTTTACAGGAGCTTCAGTAGCTTCAAGAAATAGTCAAACAGACTTTGTCTTGGCCATTTGGTGACTAACTATGAAACATTTGCTCTGTAGATCACATGCACATATCACAGCTCATTAGATAAACCAACAGATGTGTATAGAAGGGATAGCTCACCTAAAAAATTTAAATTTAATTAAAATGATTTAATAACCTCTTGTTGCTCCAAACCTGGAATTTAAAAGATTCTTTAAGAATACAAAAACTCTTCAATATAATCAAAGTGATTTAAGAGACTTCAAAGTATCACCGCTTTGTCGCCAGCAGTCAAATATACTGCATATATATGTTCATTAGACCTGTTAGGCCTATAAAGAAGTTCATATGAAATTAATATGGTGAAGCAAGAGGAAAGTTTAATCTGTTTAATGAGTTTGTTCAAATCTTTTTTGTTACTTTAGGACTGCAAGTGATTGCTATGTCAGAGAGAAGTTCAGCCGTAAAGAATACAGCAGACGGAGGTTACATGGTAAGCCTAAGATCTATAATTTATTAAACATTTATGCCTTATAATATGTTTGACTGTGCCATGCAGCTTTCTATCATTTGACATTCATTCACAAAACATCCTTTCATGCATTGTTTTTGAACACTTCACCATTTCAGAGTTTTTTTTTGAAGCTTTGATCACTTCTATTCAGGATCTCGAATCAAAGATGTCGGATGAGCACAGAGACACGGATGATTCATCTGAGAAAACACCTAGTAGGATGTCCAGGTCCCCGCAGAAATCCTCCAAAAGACCAAAGACAGTACCTGTGAAAGTCACGCTGCTAGATGGATCTGCCTATGAGACCGGGGTGGAGGTACAGTAGTTGCTGGCGTGTGCTAAAACTAATTTGTGTTGTTCTGTAGAAACATGGTGCCAGACCTCTAGGTCTCTCAGGTTTTCACATACTGTTCTCCAGTAGTGCTGTATTCCTTTGTCAAGTCAATCACGTGCCTGCCGACTGCTTAAACAGTAAGATTAGTTGAGATTTTTCTGAGCAGAGCCAGATAGTGTAGCTGAAAAATTATATAGGAAATACTGTATAATGTTACAAAATATTTCTACAATTTCAGAAAAAAAGGTGCAAAATATACAAAGTTTTCACTGGGTGATAATATGTGGTACAAAAGCTAAAAGGTGCATCTTTGTAACTTATTTACCTATTTTTTTTTTTTTTTTGAGAGTGTATTTGTAAAAAATGAGAACCTGTTTTATTAAAAAATTCTGAAAAAAAAGAAAAAAGTATCATGATTTCCAAAAAAAAAACCCATAGTAATAATAAATGTTTCTTGAGCAGAAAACCAGTATATTAGAATGATTTCTGAAGGATCATGTGACACTGAAGACTGGAGTAATGATGCTGAAAATTCAGCTTTGCATCTCAGGAATACATTAAATGTTAAAATATATTCAAATAGAAAACAGTTATTTTAAATTTTAACAATATTTCACAATATTACTGATTTTACTGTATATTTGACCAAAGAAATGCAGCCTCGGTGAGCATAAGAGATTTCTTTCAAAAACATTACAAATCTTACTGATCCCAAACTTTTGGTAGAGTAATTAAAAAGAATATATATAATTATCCTTACATTTTTTTTTGTTTCAGAATTCAGTGTCAGTTATATATTTTCAATGATGTATTCTCTTAAAAGTGTGATTATTTGTAATAATAAGAAATGATAAGCATAATTTAGAAGTAATCCACTTGACATAATAACATTTCTTAATCTAGTTTAACATTTAATAATTAGAATTAATTTGCATCAAATTACAATAAATACATGTTTATATTTACTAAAATATTTTAAACATAAAACTGCACAGGGACACTTCTTTGGTGACACATACAAATTTTTCAATCAGTGCTTTGAACTGATTTACTCAAACAGTTTGAAAACACTGATTCGTGGAAATAAATCAAACATCCCAACTCTCTCTGTACTTTACTGAGATTTAAATTAGAGGCGCTATAAAAATATCTCAGTTTTAGGATTCACATACTTAAGAGAGCATGTGCGAATGTTTAATTAAAGGTGTTGGGTATTTTTACTGTATCTCTTAATAACAAAGTACATCACAAATATGTAATGCATTTTATGGTGCTAAACACACATAAAACCAAAACCTAAATTAAGATTATACTAAACTATTATGTTTGATACATACAAACCAGCAGCTGTATTTACAGAATTAATATGTATAGATATTACAATAGTGTCAAACAAAAAATTCCAATGATGTTCCTGTGATCCCTGAACCTCACATTTCAGTCCCTCATTGGAATTTCACAGCCCAGCTCCGCAGCTCCATGTTGCCTGCCACAGTGCTTCTGGGAATTACAGCACATGAGATATGAATGCTAGTGTGGGCTGATGGGGTGGGGGTGTTCATTGATAGGTGAAAAGCCCTCCCACACTAGTAGCTCTCCAGGGAGCTCCACATACTGCTCTGAGATCAGAGCCACGTCTGCCCGTGTGCCCCAGGGGTCTGCCGGCTGATGGATTTCCAGGGGGTTTTCAGACATGGCTCTTCTCTGGGGTGTTATTCGTGGCTCTCTGGTAGCTTCTCCCATCCGTTTGCCATTACTGATGCTGCAACACCTACTGAGAGAGACATACTGTCCAATCTAAAGGTCAAAGGCCGCCTATACTTCCAGTCTTCTACGCTTGGCTGAAGGGGAGGAGGATGGGAAATCTATAATGGTGACATGTTAGTGGTCCCATGGAGTAAATAATACTACAGCCTTTCAGAGGAGGGTATACCGGGGTTGTGCGTTTGTCACCCTTGGCCAAAGTTCACACAGATTTAAAAAAATTGTTTCATTTAATCACACTTAGCTTTGCTCCGGTTTCGTTTCAAACCTTTGTGACTTTATTTCGTTCAAAGAACACAAAAGGAGGTATAATGTCCAAGCTGCTCTTTTCCATATAAGAAAAAAAAAAAAAGATTCATACTTACCATACTCCAAAAGGACAATAATTGACAATATGACAAGTGGCTGCTTTTAAACGCTCACATGCATGTTTGCAGGCATGCTTTGTGCACTTGAGAACAATCAAATGCACTTCTGCTTGTGTCAAAATATAGGATCGTCATGCCACTATTTATAATAGTTTTTATTAATATTTTGATATATATACAATTTTATTCATCTTTCTTTCAGATTTAGTTTTAGTAATTTTAATGCAAGTTAAACTAAATAAAAAAAGAAATGCTAACAAACTATTTCATTTTTTATTTATCTATTTTTTCAGTTAACGATTACTTTAACATTTTTTTTTATGGTTTTAGTTTTAGATAACTATAATAATATATTATAAGAAAATCACTCATTTCTTTTTCATTACTATCCATAATAAACTATCTAAATCAACACAAAGTTAGGCTTAAAAATTTTACTGCTGTGATTTTCTGCCTAGTTTTGCTTTTCTATCGTTTGTAGGCTGTTTGCTTCTTATTAATTTAGTTTATTTGTTCTTAATTGTAAAACATAGTCATTGTGAATTATTAATGAAAAACCTGAAGCAAT
The DNA here is from genome assembly GCA_036784905.1 of Acrossocheilus fasciatus. Classification (NCBI taxonomy): domain Eukaryota; kingdom Metazoa; phylum Chordata; class Actinopteri; order Cypriniformes; family Cyprinidae; genus Acrossocheilus; species Acrossocheilus fasciatus. Next base: position 8,616,600 of record CM071960.1, read on the forward strand.
TTTTACTTAATTAAAACAACTTGAAAGCTACAGTACATGCCATTTTGTGGGTATAGGTGTAGTTCAAGAATTACATTTTTCATCCACATGTCATTCTAATCCTGTATGACGTTCATTCTTCTGTGGAACATAAAAGAAGATATTTCAATTATGTCTCTGTTTTTTTTCTGTATGTACAATGGAAGTTAATAGCCACCAAACTGTTTGGTTGCCAGCATTCTTTAAAACCTATTCTTTTATACTACACAGAAGAAAGAAAATCATACAGGTTTGGAACAACATGAGGCTGAGTAAATAATGACAGAATTTGTCCCTTTAATATTTTAATATAATGTAACAGTTATGATAGGAAGTTTATTTACTACAATCATTAGCCTTTTTTTGTCCTTTTGAAGATTGGCTGTCCCGTCCCCATTCACTTTCAATGTATAGAAAAAAAAACAGCCTGAGCATATGAAGTTGTGCTCATTGTTCATACCTTTGGTAAATATGATCAAAGAAGGATCTGAAAATAAATCTGTATCATTAATCCTTTTGATCTTTTATTTAAAAAAAAGAAAATCTTTGGAGAATAAGAATTTAAAATGGGGGGAAATCTCATTATGAAATGAATGTTTTTCTCTAATACACATTGGCCACAATTACAACCCGAATTCCGGAAATGTTTAAATTTGAATAAAATGAAAACTAAAAGACTTTCAAATCACATGAGCCAAAAATGTATTCACAATAGAACAGAGCACATAACAAATGTTTAAACTGAGAAATTTTACACTTTTATCCACTAAATGAGCTCATTTCAAATTTGATGCTTGATACAGGTCTCAAAAAAGTTGGCACGGAGGCAACAAAGGGCTGAAAAAGCAAGACATTTTGAAAAGATTCAGCTGGGAGAACATCTAGCAACTAATTAAGTTAATTGACATCAGGTCTGTAACATGATTAGCTATAAAAGGGATGTCTTAGAGAGGCAGAGTCTCTCAGAAGTAAAGATGGGCAGAGGCTCTCCAATCTGTGAAAGAGTGTGTAAAAAGATTGGGGAATACTTTAAAAACAATGTTCCTCAACGTCAAATTGCAACGGCTTTGCAAATCTCATCATCTACAGTGCATAACATCATCAAAACGTTCAGAGAAACTGAAGAAATCTCTGTGCGTAAGGGACAAGGCTGGAGACCTTTGTTGGATGCCTGTGGTCTTCAGGCCCTCAGACGACACTGCATCACTCATCGGCATGATTCTGTCATTGACATTAATAAATGGGCCCAGGAATACTTCCAGAAACCACTGTCGGTAAACACAATCAGCCGTGCCATCTGTAGATGCCAACTAAAGCTCTATCATGCAAAAAGGACGCCATATGTGAACATTGTCCAGAAGCGCCGCTGTGTCCTGTGGGCCAAGGATCATTTAAAATGGACTGTTTCAAAGTGGAAAAGTGTTCTATGGTCAGATGAGTCCAAATTTGACATTCTTGTTGGAAATCACGGACGCCGTGTCTTCCGGGGGAAAGAGGAGGGAGACCTTCCAGCGTGTTATCAGTGTTCAGTTCAAAAGCCAGCATCTCTGATGGTATGGGGTGCATAAGTGCATACGATATAGGCATTTTGAGCTCATTTTGTGCATAAAATTGTACAATTTCTCAGTTTAAACATTTGTTATGTTATCTATGTTCTATTGATTTGAAATTCTTTTAGTTTTCATTTTATTCAAATTTTAAAAACGCCCCAACATTTCCAGAATTCGGGTTGTAATTATAGTCTTTTATTCAATACTTTTTGATTTCGGATTTCAGTTTTTCTTTTCTAGATTTTTCTTGAAACCCTACCAAACAACATGTGGTGATGTAAGTGCTGTTTAATAATTCTTTTTAGGCTTTCTGACCCCAAGACTCAACTATTTTCTGCAGTTCTCCAGCTGTGATCTTTTGCTCAGAAATACATTCTTTGGTTTTTCTCATTGTGATTAATGATTACGGGAATTTGGTCTTTATGTTTCCTCATATTTATTTCATAATGTGATTTTCCTCCACTTTCACTTTTTTTTTAAACTTCAATTAAAAGTTAGATTTTTTTTACATTTTCAAATGAAATATCAAATCAATAAACAATGCAGACTTATTTTCACAGCCTTCTTTGTTCATATATATCAAGGGTATGAATAATTTTGAGCACAACTGTAGCTAAATACCTCCTTTTCTGTTCCACAGATGAAAGAAAGTTGAGTAGAGCATGGGTGAACTGTCCCTTTAAATATCTGATGTCTTTGCTGGAACAATGGCTTATTCTTCTTGAGTCAAAGAGAGATCTCTCTGTGAACATTAATTCTTTTATGTCACGTCATCAATATTAAAAATTGTTCCCCTAGATAAACACAGCAAAGCACTTCTCATTACAAGCAAGCTGTGAACGTACTGTACCACCTAAAATCACAAATGGCAACAATAGTGCTATTGTTTGTCAGATTTTACATTTCTGCACCTGGGGAACTATCAAAATTAAGTCCTTGAAGTGCATTATGTTGGGCTAAAAACTATAAAATTACCTTTACATACAAATATAATGTGCTGGTGTAATTGGGGGCCTCCCTGGCTAACTTAAGATGCCTTTTTATGGTAGCACACCCACTCTCTCTTTCTCTCTTCCTCTTAAAAAATCCTTGTGCTTCAGCCATGAGAGGCCAGGGAAGCGACACACACACACACACACACACACACACACACACACACACACACACACACACACACACACAGAGACTCACACACATAAAACCTCACCACTTCTGTTGCCATGGAAACAGCTGCTGTATCCCTGTCGCCGCGGGAAACGGGCTCCCTGGGCGGCGAGTGCTCAGTGTTTCTGTAGAAAGGCAAAGCCAGAGCTGGTGTCTCAAGCGTGTTGCATATGCCACTCTATTGTGCAGAATGACAGGGTGTGGTCAGAAAGACACAGATGCTTAGCCATGACTGAAGATTATATGAATATAGAATATGAGATTGATGTTTCATAGAAACATCACATAAGTGTTCAGTTCTTCAGTGTTCATTGAAGCATTTAATGTAACAAAGGGCAGATGATTTTATTATTTCAATTTATTATCTTCTAGACTGTAATCTAAATAAATTGTCCAGCTCCTTATATAAAGTTGGATATAGAAGTTATACTGTACATACATCTAAATTGCTTGATTATTTCTATTGTTACAAAAAATTAAGCTGTACTATCGCTTAGTACACTCACATTAATCGATACTTTATATCAAATCTTTTGGTGATGCATTTAATTAGCATCTTGCTGGTTAATAATAGCCTGGCCAGATAATATGATGTTGAATTGGGTCTTAAAATCATAAAAACACCTTTGCATTACATGACGGAAACCCAGGTATCATCATATTCTCAAGGGAACAATATTGTGTCCCACTGAAGGGATTAGAGACACTCCTGACTTTGATTAAAATCAGAAGGGGGGCATTTTCTGCAATGCTAAATTAATCTCTTTTCTCTTGTGCTCTTTCTCTGTACTTGTTCATCTATCTATACAGAAGCTCTGTAAAGGACAGGTGTTACTGGATATGGTGTGTGAACATCTCAACCTCTTGGAGAAGGACTACTTTGGCCTGACCTTCAGTGACACGGAGAGCCAAAAGGTCAGTGTTCAACTCTTATGTCATCTCATTGTACTATTTCTCTTATATAGCCTAATTGCTATAATTGCTTTAACTTAACAGAGCACATTGGTGAGACTTTTTTTTATTATTCCAGCCATGTGTAACTTGAATGTGTGAGTCTTCCTGTGTCATTTGCTTCCAGTTATTTTACGAAAACTGGCTGCTATGCTGCTTGATATTGCAAACTGGTATTTCTTATGCCAGAAACATGCTGGAAAATGTGGCAATATGTTAAATAATGCTAGCAACATCAAGAAAATTATTAAGAAAAATATCAAAACATGCTAAAAGCATGTTAGCAAAGTGCTAAAACATGCTAGCAACTTGCTTAAACATTGCAATATGTTAAATCATGCTAGAAACATTTCAAAACAGCAAAATTGTAAAGCATATTAGCAGTGTGTTAAAACATGTTAACAACATAATATGTTAGTAACATTCATGTTTGCAAAACATGAAAGAAGCATAATAAAACGTTAGAATAATGTTAAAACATGGTAGATTCACGTTAACAAAATGTTAACATGCTAGCAATGTGCTGAAACATGTTAGCAACATGTTAAAACATGCTAAAACTTGCTAGCAACACGTTAGCAACATTACAGAAACATGCTAGCGATATGCTGAATCATGCTAGAAACATTTTAAAACATACTAGCAAAATGGTAAAGCATATTAGCAATGTGTTAAAGCATGGTAACAGCATAAAATATGTTAGAAATTAAATGTTACGATATGGTAGCAATTTGTAAAAACACGGTAGCAACAGGATAAAACATGCTATAAAATGTTTAACATGCTAGATACATGCTAACAACATGTTAAACATGCTAGCAATGTGCTGAAACATGTTAGCATCATGTTAAAACATGCCAGCAATATGCTAAAATATGTTAGAAACAAGTTAGCAACATGTCGACCCTAATGAAAATTAACCATAGTTTTATTATAGTAAAATTGTATTAACCATGCTTTTGTGTGCGTGTGTGTGTATTGTCATTTGTATAACTACAGATTTACTACAGATACCATGGGTAAAGTATAGTTATTGTTGAAAAATCATGGTTAATTTGTGGTTCCCTTGGTTTAACTATAGAAACTATATGGTTTATTTGTAGTAAAAATGCTATAGATTAATTTATCAATTGCTCACTTGATTAACTTTAAATGCAAACATCCAAAGCAATCTTATGTTTTCTTCATTTGTAAGTAGGAAACAGGGATGTTGCTCAGTTAACAAGAGTATCCTTTTGTTGTCCATCTATTCCCATGCACTACCACGACCTCTCTATATAAAACTACACATAATTGGGTTGAGATAATGGGGCTCTGAATCCTAGTGATTGGGACTGTTGGAGGTAGGGTTTGACTGATGGGAATGCTCTGAGGATCTCCCCAGTCCTAGTTTAGCCATAAGGACCCTTCTTGCACCACCACGGCTGTCCCAGTCTAGTTCCACTTAGCTCTTTTCCCCAGCTGAGGCTCCTTTGCCTGCTGCGATGATCAGCGGGATTGTTCCCAGGCCAACAAATCTGATCACACTGCAGTTTGAAAGGTGAATGATTTCTATTTGAAAACCACATGTGTCAAGCATGGGAAGCGAGACCTGCAGAGAGCTTAAGGTTGGTTAGAAACACTTGTAAAGACAGTAACAGATCCAGAAACAGAAATGGGCCATTTTTCAAATGTAATGGAGAAGATTTATGCTAAATTATGAAGACATTTGCAGGCCGGGTGGGCAGATAAAAATAACCAGGCTTTCAGTGGAAATATCTTTGCTTTGACTTGTCTGTACAGCAAAGGAAAGCGATTTCTGAGACAATTTCACTCCCGGTCCTGTATTTTACATGTATCAGTGGTCATTTATAAAAGCTGGTACTGTGAGATGTGAATAAGGCAGTGCTTTTCATCTCCTCTGGACCGAAGTGAGCTGGCATTAAACGTTTTCGTGTGTCACCAGGCTTTGGGTGACCTTACTGGAGTGCGGTGTGCCGGAGATGACATTTATCTACTCTTTTAGTGCTCCTGTGGCTGCAGAATATTAATGCACTGACCATTTTACAGAATATGTATGAGGTGATTGCCCCTGCCGTGGAGGAGACGGTGCTGAAACTGCGGCATTTGCTTATCAATGTGTCCTGGCTGATAGAGGAATTTTTGTTCTCTTTTTCAGAATTGGCTGGATCCTTCAAAGGAAATCAAGAAACAAATCCGTGGTAAGTGTTGGAAAATAAAACACTTCAGCTTTGTAACCTTGGTTGCTTGAATCTGATGAAAGTGAGTTTGTGTCTGATTGTTTTTAGTGGGTCCCTGGCATTTCTCCTTTGCTGTCAAATTCTATCCACCCGATCCGTCTCAGCTGATTGAAGACATCACACGGTGAGTGCGTTGTTCAAACGTGTTAAAGCTGAAATGTGTAATTTCTGTGCCACTACCATCAAAAATAAAGACTGTCTACAAAATAAGTTTGTCAAACACTCTTACTGTCTGGCACTGGTCAGCAAACCAAATGAATGAATGCTATTGGTTGAGCCAGTGTTGCCATGCCGGCTGGTCATGATGTTTTGATAGTGACACTATTTGAGGAAATGGAACCAGAACTTATAGCTGTCATATGCATATTAAAGGGATCGTTCCCCCAAAAATGACAGTTCTGTCATCACCCTCGACTTGTTTCAAACCTGTGTGAATTATTCTTTTAGCTGTTAAACACAAAAGAAGATATTTTGAGGAATATTGGTAATCAATCAGTTGATGGTATACAGCCACTGAGTTTCATAGTATGGAAAAAAAAAAAACAATATTGAAGTCAATGGCTACCATCAACTGTTTGATTTCCAAAATTTTTCAAAATATCTTCTTTTGTGTTGAGCAGAATATACTTTATAAATTTAGGTTTGGAACAACATGAGGATGAGTAGATGGTTTTTGGGTGAACGACCATGACTAAGTTTGGACCAAACATTTCAATTCAATTCAATTCAATTCAATTCAATTCAATTCAATTCAATTCAATTCAATTCAATTCATCTTGTGGTCCTACATAGGACAAGCCATTGTGAGAATGGATGGATTATCTTTTATAACAATTGAATAATTATAATTAGTAACATTGATAATAAAAATAATGTTAATGTAGAATTATATATAAAACATGTTTGAAAGCTAAACATTATTATAATAATTACAAAAATAAGTTGTCCTTAGTGGAAGTTTAAAAAATGTTTAATTAATATTTAATTTCCATGGTTAATTATTTATACACATTACATATTAGACTTGCAAGACTAATACACATTAATCACTTAGCACTATTGTTATATACAAAATATAGTGCTACTTGTTAACTCATGCTACATGCACAACCACTTTCTGCATGTCATAACTCATTGTATCTTTCTTTATATTTATATTTCTTTATAGATATATGCCCTGTGTTCTATACATGGTCTGGTGATCTAAAATCTGGACCAAGTACAATCAAACTTGTCACTTTAATCAAATGTTGCTTCAGATTGGTTGTCCCTTTAGTATAACACGGTCATGTTGCATGAAAACAAACTCCAAAAGCCCCCCGGTCATGTGGTGATTAATCAAAATTTTATTCCGTTTTGGATTAATTTATCATATGTATATGATATATATACTAATGTAATTAGCAATGTAATTTAAATTGATTTATTAACTTTGGTTGGGCAGGTATTATCTGTGTCTGCAGCTGAGGGAGGACATACTGTCAGGTCGCTTGCCCTGCTCGTTCGTCACTCATGCTCTGCTGGGCTCGTACGCCGTTCAGGCTGAGCTGGGAGACTATGACCCAGAGGAACACGGGCCAGACTACATCAGCGAGTTCCGCTTCGCCCCCAATCAGACCCGTGAGCTGGAGGAGAGGGTGATGGAGCTGCACCGCACCTACAGGTGAGACCAGCTGACCCGCATAGGGAGCAGTGATTACCAGAGCTGTCAATTAATGAAGACTTTTAGTCATATTAATTACATGATATGCTGATTAATTAAATGAATCCTAATTTATCAGAGTTTGCTTAGCAAGTCCCCCAAATTAAGATAACCTAAATTCATTACATTATTATGACAGAAGATAAAAGCTTTGAATAGACTTTAGAATCTTTATTAGTTAATGTATTTTTTTCAAATATCCTGACCCAGTTCAGACAGTTTTGCAGTTGAGTTTGTCAGTCTGTCCAAATCTGGGCTCAAAATACCAGATTTAAATTTCTCTGACGGTAAGCAAAAATCCTTAATGCATAATTTACTTACGGATCATGGGGCATGATTAATGGCACTCATTGTTTATCACTTAATAATAATAAATATACACAAAATATTAAATTACACTAAATGAACACACTGAATTGATAGCTCTAATAATTGTAGATACAGATAACAAGCAGTACAACAATCAAATAGCTGAAATATTCTGCAACATATGTTTTTGTGTAAACTGTTTATTTAATTATTCTCAAAATGATGACCTTCAGGGGCATGAGTCCTGCAGAGGCTGAAATCAACTTCCTGGAAAACGCCAAGAAACTCTCCATGTATGGTGTTGATCTCCATCATGCTAAGGTATGGTGGTGTTATTTATTTTTTTAAGTTGTACTGCTAGCATAGAAGTGTCTACATTGTACATGGAATATTATGAACTGTACGTTTGGTGCACAGGTGATTCTAGTCCTTGTTTAGGATGGCTTCAGCCCACTGTCTTTCATCTCGCCCCCCCCTAAAAATAATACTGGGTTTCTGAAGGCCTTAAAAAGGCTTAATTCATTCTTCCACAATTTAAGGCCTTATCCACCTTATTTCTGCAGAGCCTACTGCATTTTGAATTATGGGTGGCAATTCAGGTTTGGGGAACTTCCATTCAAAAAGACCGAAACTAATCATTTCAAATGAAATCTGTTGATTTTCCTTCATGTTTTATTCTCAGACATCAGAATAATGTAACGCTTGGTATTTTAACGTGACATGTTATAACAAGAATATCTATGGCAAGAGTTCGTTTCAGTCGCTGCATTCTTTTCTTTTTTTGCTTTGCATTCTGCTGTAATAGTATGGAAAAGAACAACCCTAAACTGCACATTTGTGGTTTGTTCTCCTGATTTAATTTATGATATATATATATCCCATTAATCACTGGAATGCTCGAATAATCTCTCGTTTTTCTCCTCAAATCTTCACGTCTCTTTCCAGGTTTGTTTGTTTTCACAGGTAAATACAATTTATTATCGGTCAAAATGATGGAAATCACTTTAAAATAGTATTACACAATGCTTAAGTTAATGAACATTTTTGATTAAGGCAATGTATGTTACAAAATACTACAGTGACAATTCACCCGTCCATTATTGCTGTGGAAAGAATCGCACGAAAGCGAACCTTTCACCGATTGTTTACTGCTAAATGGAAGTTAATTTTGCATGCTTTGTAAAAAATGAATATCTATCTTAGAGTTTTCATTTTCCAATACAAATAATCTATTCATCCTTAAATCTGGATACATTAATGTATTGAGAAATTGAACAAAATTAAGTGAGTTTATGGTTAAAGTGACTTTTCTTGTCACTTAAATGTCTTAAATTTACCTTCATGAAACCTGCAGAAACCCTGATGTTACAATTTTTGCACATTTTAAAATAGGACAATGGACTCATACATGCATAAACAAAAACAATGAGAAAAAAAAGGGATTTACCAGTCTAACATTTGAAACACACACCAGGCCAGAAATAGCATTTGCATTAGTTTTATTACCAAGTAACAACATTTTGATTGGACACACACCCTTTGCAAATGGGAAGACACTTATGTCAAAAAAGTATTTTCTCCTGTTTTTAAAGTAGATTATTTACTTTGCCACCCCAATTTGGCATGGTTATACAGTTATTTGTATTTTATTTTTTTGGATTTAACAATGTTTTCCCTGCGGTGCACAACCCCATTAGAAGAGACCTGTGATCCAATTGTGCAATTTTACAGGCTCAGATCCCTTAGGAAGAAATCCTGGAATCACCCCTGGTTTGAAAGACTAAAACTGAAATGTGACTGAAAACCTGAGCATCTGAATGCGTCTGTGTGTGTGTGTGTGTTTGTATCTTAAAGGACTCTGAAGGCATTGACATTATGCTGGGGGTGTGTGCCAGTGGCCTGTTGATCTATAGAGACCGTCTGCGTATCAACCGGTTCGCCTGGCCCAAGATCCTCAAAATATCTTACAAGAGAAGCAACTTCTACATCAAAATCCGACCTGGAGAGGTAGAGAAAAAGGTCTTTTGAGATTTTCCAGGTTTTTCTTGTTAGATTTCGCTCGTAGATGCATGTTGCAGCATTAGCTAGATAAGGATGCTGTATACTGAGACTAATGCTGTGGGCAAGAAAATGGGTGGATAATCTAATCTACATGATGTGGTTTTATTAGAAAAGAATGAGATGTTTTTGAATCACTATTTAGGATTTCAAATTACCCAGTGCTCTGAAGACTGATGGAGGTGTTCTTCCACCGTTTTGCACAAAGAAACGAAATATTTTTAAGCGCATTTCTAATTACGGCACTTAAAAAATACCTTTAATTATGTCTCAACAAACACTAGTTATATTGTTTGAGGTTCTGCTCTTTAGTGGTTGTTAGCTTGCTGAGTGCAGAAAGGATGCGGGTTTTAAAACATTAGGCTGAGCTGTGAAATTTTTTTGCCTAGTGGGCACAGAGACAGAGAGAAGCAGAAAATGAGTAGAGATGGGGTGAGGAGAGAATTCAATCCGGAGAGAGGGAAGAAAGCAAGCAAAATAAGTTGCAGAGGTCTTTATTAAGTCTTAAGGATTCTGCAGTCTGCATTTATGGGGTTATTTCTTTGATTTTCCTCTCACAATAGGATTCTCGTCTTTGTCTAGCACAAAAGCATGGTGTTTCTTTGACTCTGCCGGTTATGTGTGAGGGTCAGATATGAATGTTAAACAATATCTCAATGCCTTTATTCGAGATGCTTCACTGTTCTGTATCTTATCAACACAACAGGCTCCATTCTGTGGACTTTGAGCTTTTAGATATTAACATTTACTCTCATTCTTATGCAGTTTCTCTGCAGCATTCTTTAGAAATTCTGGTTACGTTCTGTTTGGATAAATAAAGGCATGCAGAATTGTGCCCTGTCGGTTGATTTGAGCTGTAGCAGCACACAGATTTTACACCTCGTCAAATCTCCTGTCAAGTAACACGTTACCACTCTGCTTTCCCTTCACACCCCCCACTTCCTCCCCATCACATGCCCACACTCCCCTGCACCCCCAGTACGAGCAGTTTGAGAGCACCATTGGCTTCAAGCTGCCCAACCACCGTGCCTCTAAGCGCTTGTGGAAGGTCTGCATTGAACATCACACATTTTTCAGGTAGGCGCTCGCTGTCCTACAACAACTCCTGCCACAAAACTGGGCACAGTCTTTTTTAAATGTGAGAATGCAGGAGTTTTGTTCTTGTTTGTTTCTTTGTGCTTCCATTAACAGAGTTGGAGTCTCAAAATGTGGGCCTTAACCTACTGTATGCTTCATTATTTGGTGCCATGGTTTAAATCTGAAAACCTCTGGATATGGGGCTTGGTTTATAGTCTGAGATAAAACCATATTCTTTTTATCTTTATAATTAATTTTCTTGTGTAATTATATATTTTTTAGCTAGTTTCCATTTGATCTTTTAATGTATTACATCAGAACCCAAAAGTCTGATTCGCTGGCTCTTTCAAGATTTTCTTATGGGGTTTATAATGTTTTTTTTTTTAAAGCTATGAGTAAATAAAGTTTGTGGTAACTCGATAAAGCTGGCTGCACACTTAACCGATTTTAAAACCATGGGAGACCACAGACATGGAGACAGTTTCAACCGATTTTTAGCCTTATAATCCTCTGAACATGCACATTAGACGATTCGAACAGACCGAGAGACGAGATCAAACGTGACTAGAGAAGAAAAACAAATAGAGGACAATCAACGTTGCCAGCTTGCTCTCCCGGCGCGTATTCTGTTTCACAGTGAAAAACATAGAATAAGTATAAAAAAAGAATATGGGTGATGTATTTCTGCTTTCGTGTCATGTTTATGGCTATCAAGTTTCAGCTGTAGAAGCTTGCAACATCTGGTAGGTGATGCTTGCTCGCTCTCATTGGCTATTGCGGGTATCATGACAGCACTGGAGCAGATAAATAATCGTAATGACACCACACAAATTAGGCTTAAAATCCGCCTTAAAATCTTCTAGTGTGTGGCCAGCCTAAGACAGGTTGAGGTGTGAGTGTGTGCAGTTATGTTGTAGAATAAAACACCAAAGTATTGCCAAGTTATGTTTATCACAGGATTTATTTTATTCATAAATTGAAAAACCCCATTATAAAACCTAACAGGACAATTTTGAGGGACCAAATGGTTCTGACGTCATACCTGCACCACTCTAGTTAGAAGTGCTGACAGACTTCACTTGGGCTTAAACAATTATATTAATGTTCAATCCACTCTCTTTCTGTTACCTTTGGTCACGTTTTCTTCTTGCATCATTTCTGATTTTTCTGCTACAGGTTGGTCTCTCCTGAGCCTCCTCCCAAAGGTTTTCTCGTGATTGGCTCGAAGTTCCGCTACAGTGGGCGGACCCAAGCCCAGACTCGCCAAGCCAGTGCTTTGATTGACAGGCCAGCTCCTCAATTTGAACGATCAATTAGCAGGAGGTACCTGCTGTCCCGCAGCATAGATGGAGGTAAGTGTTTCTCTGATATCATCACAAAATACATTAATTGCCCAAATCATACTTCAGTTTGCACCTCTCTATTAGTTTTGATTTAGAAATTTGCAAACCTATAATGTAAAACGTTATACTTTCAAAATGTGACTTCAAAAAGTGACAGCTTTCACATTCTCCTGCTAATATTCTCTGTTCACAATGCTTGTAAAGTAAATTTGTGTTTACTACAGTGGGATCTGGAAGTCATAATACCAAAAAATGCTTCTAGAATTGCAGTTTTAATATTTAATACAGACTTTTCATTACAAATTATAAACAGCTGGAGTGAAGCAATAAACTGAATTGAAGAATAAACATGATAATAAACAAATAAACATTTGATTTGTCTCCCTTTTGCTTTAATAACAGCAGCCCTCAAACTGCATGAACTCCACATATTTGAGAATGATTCAAAGAACATCTATTGCTTCAATGGAAAGAAGAACATGGAAAAGAAATAGGACAAGAAAAGTTAGTTTATTTACAGTTTTAAATGAGATTTGTCCTAGATGGCCCTAAATTTTTGATTTGTGGTCTGTGTTATTTCAATAGGATTGTGAGTTTCATGTGAGGGTAAAATAGATCCCCATGCAGATTTCGCTCATGCTCAAGTTGGTCACACAAATTTGCTGTTCTTCACACATTGCTAAACTATTGACAATAGACAATGATTTTTTGACCTTGAATTTTAGCTAATGTGACCACACTTTTCACTTTTGGACCCGACTGTATACTGTATTTGTCAGGTCATCTACTTGAGACTTTCCTTTTAGATTTGAAGGTGACAGTGGAGGAATAAGCTACCACATCTGAGATGTCTATGCTGCTTAGGTTTCTTACCCTACATGATTTGTTTCTTCTCTTTCAGAGTCTGCTTTAGGGGACACTATGGACCGTCTCTCCCAGCACACCTCCTGCGAGCCTGTGCCTAGTCTTCCTAGAGATGAGCTGGACCAGGACTACCTGGAGCCCAGTCTGGATCAAGACCTGGACCAAGATCATGAACAAGCTGAAGACCAGCGACTTGAAAGTGACTCCACTCCATCTAAGACTGTGGAGCTCAAGGTTCTGTGCACACAACAGTGTTTAGTGTCAGCTTCTTCATTTAGTTTTCTAATAAGTATTCTATGGAAAAGAAGCAGGTTTAGGATCATACCATCTTTGCGTTATGGGTGGCGATGTGTAACTGTTCTTCCAAGCAGAATTAAACAACTAGTTGCAAGAATTCCAATCACATTGTTTCCACTCCCCTTGCCGTCCCGTCTGATTAAAACGGTCTCCCACTCCAAAACCTTGTCCTAACTTTGCCTTTCTTTTCTGCACCTGACTTAATCTTAAATATATTTCTATGGCTGCCTGTTTTGTTGACACTCTTCTGAATCTAACTTTCCAACCTCTCTACAAATCTGCCTCTACACTCACCTTCCTCTCCCTGTTTGCTAATTTCCCAATTTTAATTCAGATTCTGCTCTATTCTTCCTGCTTCTAACCCTTCACTGCTGTCCTCTAACTATCGCTTCTTTCTTCATCTTCTTGCGGACAGAGGGAGGAGGCAGGCTCTCCTGTAGACTCTAAGACGGAGGTATTTTTAGCGTGATTTATCTATCTGTGTGTCTAATTGTCTGTCTGTCATTGTCTCAATTGCACTCTAAATCTGCGTACACACTGCTAGCATGGCTTTAGAGTGCCTCGAAAAAATAGCAACGTGATTGCTATGTTGTTAGCCACATGGCAGATCATGTAATTTTCCAGCCTTCATGGCTTTTCTTGAGATCCAGATGAGACCATTCTTCATAGCTAGATCATATAATGGCTATTTGTTAAGTATTTAAAGGAGAACTGCGATACATAATGTACTTTGATTGGCTTTGTTTTTTTGTTCCGCTTAAGTCAATATGAAATCACTGCTCATACTGTATTTACTTAATACACATTCCTGGTCTTACTGTGTGCGATTCATCAGTGCACATTATTCCAAAAAAAAAAGAAATGCTTTAATCGTAAATCAAAATGTGAAATGTAACTTCATCAGCTTCATTACTTTCCTTTTTGTTACTCAGGCTGTACTAGTGCAGAAAATAGCTATTTAGGCTACTGTTGTACAGAATGGAGGCTTTCAAAAAACTTACCAGTAGTTTATGCAATAATGCAAAGCATGTAACATTATATTAATTAAGATTAATATAGGTTATAGATGTAATAATTAGTTACAAACAATACTTGCGCTTACAAATAACACATTTTCATCCTCTCCACAATCCAGTGTTTTTCCTCATTGAATATTCTGTTTCATTCCCAAATATACAGAACATAACAGATTTAAAAAGGGTACGGTTGCCATTTCATGTTGACTCTTAAGAAATATATTGGGTCTTGTTCACTAACTGTATGTACACAGGAACAAAATGAGTTATATATACATATTAGAAATGGATTAAGTAACTGTACAAAGTGCTATTGTATTAAGTATTATAACTGCATACAGTGCAACATGTGTTTTGTAATCAAACACTTGATTTAAGTTGAACATATTTATGCACGTAGGCACCTGTTGTGAATTTGGCTGAAATTTTGCACTTTTTGGGAACATAAAAGTACAATATTTTTAGTGAATGAGACCCAATTTTTCCCATCTGTTTTCATAAATCGAAGGATCACCGTACAAACTCTTTCTTAAGTAGGGAGGAGCTCAGGGACATTCAACAGAGCTGACGTTTTGCCATACTGCCAGATTAGTCTTGTCTTAGCACCATGTTGACTTATACTACTTGCAGAACAGCCCATGTATTGATTTGTGTTGGAAAGGTTTTGCAGAGTTTAAGTATGTCATTGGTGTATCGTTTATCCGTGCTCACAGATAATTTCCAGAACATGCCAGTCTGCACCTCATAAGACATGTATGATGAAAAGAAAGCTCAGGAGATTTGTGTCACTGAATTTGATACAGTATGCCATGTTGCTCCATGTGACTAAGACGACTCTAAACCTGTGTATCTATAAGGCAGTGACACAACCTCTTTCACTCTCTGTACTTCCATGGCTGACATCAACGTCTGTATGAGAGTTCCTCTCTCTGTTTGGCTGCCTGCTTTATGAATTCAACCATGCTCTGCCTCTCTGTCTCCACTACCTCACTTTGCCTCTGCCTCCGTTCCTTGGCTTGCACCACCATCCCCCTCCCCCCACCACCCCTTTATCCCAGTCGGACCAGGACTTGGCCCCACGTCCTAAACAGGAGGTACTATTTCTCATCGATCAACCGCCTCAGCTGTCACTCTCTGTAACTACACGTGTTGCAGTTTCTCTTTCTTTCTGTAATTGTTTTCTAGAGGAAGTAACAGAAAACTGAGCCAAGATGGCAGTTCATCTGACATCTGTTACCAACACCAGCATGTTTCATGTTTTATGTGCTGCTTTGTTGTCCTAAATGTTGACAATGTAGTGATTCATAAAGAACAGGGCTCAAATCATATAGACAGATGTTTGTCATGATCTGTAGGCATTACAATATTTATTGTACACAGCATGTTAGAGTATTAAACTAAAATGATGTTGTGTCTAAAATGCTCTCTTGAAAAGAAGAATGTACAGTCTAAAGTGATGGAACAGATCATTTTATTCATATTGGTTTATCTGAGTTTTCTATTATTTCAACATGCTTATTCATGCGTTTCAAGAACAGAACATGTGCCTGATGTTTGCATTTGTGTACTTATTATGTACTTACCACGGTTAGATAAACATTTGTAAACAGCTGTGCTGGTCTCCAGAAAGCCCTCACTTAAGTAATTGCTGAAGGTAAGTGGTTCTACCGATTGACCTGTTTGTTTTATAGCAGTTCCTGGATAAACCAGAGGATGTCTTGCAGAAACATCAAGCCAGCATCAATGAGCTGAAAAGAGCGCTGAGAGAGCCCAACAGCAAACTGGTCCACAGAGAGAAACGTCTCTCTGGAGCCTCGTCTGGTAGCACTCCGGAGAAAAAATCTGTGAGTAATTGGTACCTGCAAGGAATCGTATTGTGCGGTGCCTTTTTAAAAAGCAAAATGCTATATAATTAGTGTTATTTTGGTCTGATACTGCTTTAAGATTCCTGTTGAGGATTATTCAGATTTATGTCAGTACCGGTCTCGGATTTAGTGTGCCGAATGCTTGATTCGTTATTCATGCACTCTTTTTTTTGTGACTAATCTCTCTTTAAGTGGATGCTGTTGAACCATTTCATGTCATGCCTCTGGTCAAGTGCGAGCAGCAATTTTGATCTTTAATAGAATCTGGCTGGAGTGGTTTATTTGAACGCAGCATGAATGCATTTTCTTTAATTAGTGTTATAAAGACAATGATATTGCTCGATAATAAAAGCAAATGGCATTTTAAGTACTTATGTACATGAATGTCTCCCTTTTGTTTAACTTCAAAACATCCATCCAACTTTGTACAGAAAATTCAACTTGATAACATGATTTTTTCCTCCTCAGATCAATAAACTGTTATCTTGCATCATACGATATTTTCCAGATTCATATTGCAAATATATGCGCTATACAAATTACAGTAGAGGGTGTTGTTGGCACTGACAGGCCATTGAAACTGTTCACTCTATTGATATATAGGCCTCAGAGGATTCCCTATTGATTGAGAAGCAAGATGGTTGTCAAAGAGACCTGCCCCTCAGTAAAAAAGACGAAAAGAGCAGGAGTCCTAGAGTAGCTTCATTAGCCACTGGATTCAACAGAGAGACAGAAGACAAAATGAGAGGGAAAACCATCACCACACACAGTGACATAAGAGAAAAACAAAGTGTAGCAAAAAGGACCTCAACAGAAACCGTCCTATCGCCAGAGAAGCCCCTGAGAAATCGTGCTAAAAGCCCTGCTTTAAGGTACAACCATTTCCAGGGTGCCGGTTCTTTGGAGGAGAAAGCATATGATAATGGGCACCCTCAGGACAGATGTTTGTCAGAGAATGTCATTCATACAAATGGATGCGATGAATATGCAACAGAGAGACTCTGGGGCGATAAAAAGTACATGGGGGTAACCAATAGAGAAGACAACGACTTGGCAAGGTATGTAGAGAGAAGCTTCGGAGAGGCTTCTCCCAATGCAGCCGTGGACAAATATATGAGAGATCGATATAATGAAAATCAGTGGCAATCCTGTGAAACAGAATCAGAAAACACCAGAGCAACCTCACAGAAGCAAACATCTAAACCGGATTCAAAGGGTAAAGGCTCAACGATCCAGAGACACGATTCTACTGCAAGCGACACATCACAGTCTGAGGTGAAACGAATCGTTCCACTGAAGCCTGAGAGGTCAAAGAAGTTGAAAGGCAATAAAGGAGCCAAGCTGCAAGGACAACTGAGTGAGAAAAGCATTTCAAGATCATTTGATGAAAGTGAAGGGACCAAGTCTAAGGAGGAGCAAGTTGGCTTTGAGAATGCCGTGGACAGCTTGTCGCAGCCCAAAAATTATGCAGCTTTAGAAAACACTGGAACTTTTGCCAAGCAAGACTGGGCGAGTAATTGTCACAATAGGGAAGTCAGAGAATATAGCTGTCAGTCTCTCCAAGACAGGCCCCAATTAAGGGATCTCAAGAACAATGCAGACCACAGACTTAGTATCGAACAAGATCAGTTTCTTTTTGATGATCCATTGTTTATGTTTGACTTTCCTACCAATTCAACATTTCCAGCATTTGACCAGATTCCCCCCTTATACCCACCTGTAAAATCCCAGAGGGCAAGAGATACACGTACCAAACCTATCACCAAAAGCGATTCTGGCAACAGTCTTCACAAGAGCTCCACAATGGAATCTTCCAAGAGGAAACCAGTGGTAACAACTGCTTGATAATCTGCTTGTCACTCACAGGAACTAAAGCATCGCATGAAACGGCACATCCATATCTATAGTTTTACATAATGCACATGCCAGTAAACATAAGCAACCTGTTTCTGAGGAGAGTTGAGTAGAGCAGTCAGTTTTTAATGTAATCGTAGCTTTGGCTGATAGAAGTTTGAGGTACTATAACCGCTGTCTGATTGGATGAGGACGTGCCACTTCCTTTTCCTCTCCTTCCTCTGCACAGCTCAACATCTGCTTGCGCATTTGAGAAACACTTAGGATCTTCCACATAATCTCCATTGCTTAAGCTTCAGGCTTCCGTTCCACTAACTTTCCACCTGATGTGCGGTCTTTCCTTCCAACATTCTTTCTCTTGTTCCCTATTACCAGGCATGTAGGGAATGGTTGTTGCAAGGAATCAAAGGCCTGTGCACCATATTGTTATGCTAAAATGCCATTTTTGCAAATAAAAGGGCTTCTGCAAGACTTTCAAAAATGGCCATGGTATTGTTCATAAGAAGGGCTCTGAAAGTTGATTTAACAAGGAACGGTTTTAGCTGTCATTTAGAATATAATATGCCCAGCTTCATTATTAAGGATTTTGAATTTCCTCTTTGACTTGGCTGGAAAAAAAAAAAAAAAAAAAAAAGTTGGTCAATTTATTTCACAACAAACTGCAGGGAACCTTGAGGGCTTTCTTTTTTTTTTTAATGCAAAAGCCCACTGAGCTGCAATTTCAATAGACACCAGTTGTTGTCAAAACAGATACTACCATATTTCATTCAACATTGAAACTGAAAGAAATTAATAAAACAAAAAGTGACACTTGGACTAGAAGAGCCTGAGGAATAACCATGCAAACTGATGTCTAATATAGATATAATGTTCTGATTGATTAAAAGGCTCTTCAGTGGCACTTAGTGCAAAATTGCACCCAGCTGCCATAATATATTTTAACTTTCAATTGTTGTGGTGCAATATGCTGTACGCTCTAGTTTACACTGTTGAAGACTCTTTGTCTACATTTGTATCTGTGTCAGTCAGTGTATTCGGTCAGTTATATAAATGTCTGGTTGTTGCAGAGCCTAGTCTGGGCTCCTTCCCTGTTATCTCAAATTTCAGTGCACTAACTTTGCATTGCTCTTCCTATTATTTCATCTCATATTCCAGGAGCCCCTTCCCACTCCAGCAATTCATGCGGAGCCTCAGGAGGAAGCCCAGGTGCCTCATTTTTCCACTCATCTTAGCTACTGCTACCTCCTTGCTAACCCAAAAGCTTTGACTTTCACATTTTTGTACACATAAGCACTTATATTTGCCTTCTGTCTTCTGCTCCCATCACCACAGCATGAATTAATTGCATGACCCAAATCATCCTACATAACAATCCTACACAGAAATGTCATTGGATGCATCCACCACATGCATTGATTCCTTGGCACAGTTTAGGAAGTTGCCACACTTAGCATGAATTTAACATGAAGTTGTAAAAATGGCTAAACACTGAAATTGCTGTGGAGAAATAATATATGACCTAAACATACAGACTTGCAGTACTGTACCCTTGGGTGAAAATTTTCTATCAGTATATTACTGTCTCAGTTTTTCCTCAGAGACATGTAACACTTTTGACATTTCAGTTAGCCTTTTGAGTTGAACTAACCCCTGCATCCCTACTAGATTCTTTAACCATCAGTCACCACAATGTTGTCTCATTCTTGTCTTGTGAAGAAGATGTAACATCCATTACACTGCCTTGTTTTACCTGTTTGTCAGTCAACATTTGCAACATAGCTGGTTCCTTGCACCAAGACCTATTTTTCTGCTTCTTCAGAGAGAGCCCTGGGAGAGACGTTTAGGATCGGTGTCAGAAGATGACCCTGACCCAGACACTCTGTACCTGAAGGAGACCCACCTGGGCATAGAGCGCAAATGCTCGAGTATCACTGTTAGCTCAACGTCCAGCCTGGAGGCTGAGGTGGACTTCACTGTGCTAATGGACTTCCAAACGGGTATCGAGGAATTTTCTAGAGGCATGACTGAGCTGGGGGAGAAAGACTTCTCACCTGAGTTTGGCCTCTCTGACCGTCCCACCCATCCAGCCTTTATACTGGGAGCAGATCCTATCTACTTTCCAGAGGACAGACCTGTAGAAGAACCAAGGCCCGTAGAGAAACCAAAGCCTGTTGTAGAACAGAAGCCACCGGAGGAACGTAAACCAGAGGTAGACGAGTGTCCTATCTCTTTCAGCAAAGTGGCTGGCTCACCCAATCACTGGTCAGAGTAAATGTGTAAATGTGCTGATGGATGCAGTCACATCCCATTTTTTCTCACATTCTACAGGGCATCAGAGCAAAGCATGAAATTACATTGGAATTTGAGTTCATGATTGATGCTAATTCCATTCCATTTGATGCTGCCCTCCATAGTTCAGTCAGTCAGTTCAGGTTTGGTTTCTTTTGATTTCAGAATTTTGTTATGTTTTTCATTGCTTCTTATTCTTTTTTTTTGAACCATGACTCACCGTATGCTGCCAAGTTCATTTGATTGGCACTGTGTTTTTTAAATCTCACGATCATTCCCAGGTTTCAACTTAATCTGTTTCATTTCTTTCCCAAGCCTTTTGTACCTAAGAAAGCTCCTCGGTCAGTAAAAGCTGCCCAAGCCCTGAGAAAAGACTCTACAGAACAAGCTAATACCCAGTCGATGAGACGGGAGAGCTCTGAGTCACCCCCAATCCATCCTCTCAGCAGAGAGAGCAGTGAAATCATTGCCTCCCAAGCTCTGAGGAAGACCGAGGTCAAGATCGAGACACAGCCCAATGGCTCCGAGGTCACCACGACCATAATGGAGATTGCAGACCCGGTAAAGACCTTTTAGCTCATCATATGTACTTTTCTGGTGATATGTCACTGTACGATAGGTTAGAGGAACATGCTCTGAAGACTGTAATTATGTCAATTATCATCAATTACATGAGTGAGAGTAATTATGTTCTTTTATTACTTACATACACTGTAATGGATCTTGTAACTTCTCTGTTTGCTGTCTTAGGACCATGGCATCAGCAGTATGGGAGAGGCCGCATACTCTATGACGGAGAAAATCTCTCCTGTAAGTATTTTCATCTGGTGAACTTGAGTTTCCAAACCTCCTTCTGTCTTTACTTCTGCTCTGTCATCTTGTCTATTGCTTTTATTTCCAACTTCAGTTCCAGAGTTGGCTTCAGATGGCTATTTGTGAGGTATAACACTACCTTATTGATTTCTTGTTTTGATAAGTGTTTATTCATTATATTCTTGAACAGGTTAACCTGGGATCATTAGCTAGAGATGGTTCTCCTCTAATTGTGACTGAAAATGTAACATCAGCCACTACAACTCATGTTACTAAGGTATCTGAAAAAAATATATCTTCTGGTAGCTTCTTTTCTTTAGGAAAGGCCTTCTTGGAGGGTTGAAAATGTACATTTATATGTGTTTCTGTTTTGTAGACGGTGAAGGGAGGCTACTCGGAGACAAGAATTGAAAAAAGGATTATCATTACTGGTGATGATGATGTTGATCAAGATCAGGTAGGTGCAGAAGGAACTAGGGCTGGAGGTTTTTAAGGAGATATATGATTTATATCAGCTTTAGAAGGGTTAGTTCACTAAAAATTAATATCTTGTCACCATTTAGGCTACTCACTAGTGGTGCAACGGATCACAAAACTCACGGTTCGGATCATACTACTGATTTTGAGTCACAGATCGGATAATTTTTCGGATCAGTAAAAAAAAAAAAAAAAAAAAAAAAAAAAATGTTAGCTTTTCATTTATTACTAAACGCTTACTTTAAGTACTTCTATACCCCAGCAGAAACTACTAGCTTAACTACTAAAGGACAATTGCACAAATTCCAAGCATAGATGTACAGCCTACAACATAAAATTATAGGCTATATAAAGACAGTAACAGTAGTATTCAGGTTAAGACATGTAATAATTAAGTGTAAAACAACACAATAATGCTTACTGCATACAGATTAATCTTTGTTAAAGAAGTAGGTATTTGTAGGCTGCTGTCTCTTTAAGACTAAATGCACGAACCTAAATACTGACACACATTTGGTTTTTTCTTAGTTAGCTGTATACGTTAACTTAAGACATGGACATAACCTACTTTATGCCATGGTCTGTCTGAATACTGGATTCTGATCGGCTGGCAGGTGTTGATTAAATTCGTTGAACTGCACAGGTAGTTCCAGATCAGTTTAATCACGTTCTAATGCGCTTCCTATACACATTGGTAACCATAGTAACATATAGTTAGAGTTGAATAGTAATACAGACGAAAAGAACTGTCATTTTTATCGTTCCGGTCAAATATTGCAGAGCAAATGTTATTAACATCTTTAATATGTGAATGCTGGCAAATGACCATGGCATAAACGGTATAATCAACGGATAGCTGTGCATTAATTATCCCTTACGTGTTTACCAGAATACTTGCCAAATCGGGTATTTTCACATAACTTTGTGTGTATGTATCCATCCGTTGAGGTGTTGTCTGACACGCGGTTTGCAAATGATAACTTTCAGTCTATACTGGTTGAATTGAACAGTTAATCTGCGAATCACATGCGTGCCGAATCGTGGGGACTGGTCCGTACGGATCACGGATCATCTACGATCCATTGCACCCCTACTACTCACACTCAGATCATCCCAAACCCGTAAAACATTAATTCTTAGTTGGAACACAAATTAAGTTTTTTTTTCAAATAAAACCTGCGATATTTCTGTCCATCCATTAAAAGTCTAGCAAAGAGGAATAGCCTCATACTCAGTGCAGTGCTTCCGGGAGCGTTGCGAGACAGTTTGCTCTTGCATGAACGATCATGTAATGAGATTCTCTTGTGATAAGATATTTTGAGATTTTTTTTTTGCACCCAAAGCAATTCACATTGGTTCATAAAATCTGGAGTCACATGGATTTCTTTGATGATGCTTTTTGGAGTCTGAACGTTTAGACTACCTAGACTAATTGCATTGATAGACAAAAATCTCGATCACACTTCACACTAGTTTGGGGACCAGTTCTCACTACAATCAACTATGACTTTTGCCACAATAGACTCCTAATTTGCTGCTTATTAATAGTTAGTAATGTAATTAACTTTCGGTGTGGGGTAGGGCTAGGAGATCTAAAATGTGGTCATGCAGAATAAAGGTCCTTGCACACGGAGTCCAAAATTTTCGTATGCATTTTTTCGTATTTATCATCCTAAAAAATCGTCACGCACAGAAACCTGAGTCCGATGCGTATTAATTTATTATTAATAATGATTTTGTTTTCTTCTCTCTTAAAAAGAGAAAAAAAGAGGAAATATTGGTTCCATGCAATCCTGAGATAGTGTAGAGAGGAAAGAGAGTTCCACCCCAAGGAGCTACGGGATTGTGCCAGGCGATTCAAAGTTTACTTCAGGATGTCAGTGGCTCAGTTTGATTCTTTGCTAGCGATATTGGAGCCACATATTAAAAAGATGACCAATTTCCATGAACTCAGTGTGAAAGGACCTATACAGTGTTTTGTGCTGCGAGATGAAGTGGATCAACTTGTCAGTTGCCATTCTGGATTTTGGCGTCCGCTTGTACCGTGGCTCTGAATTGTCAAATCACCTCCCAAAATGCTTGCCATGGATGCGAAAAATGCAGAAGATCGAACCCAATCTGAATTTTTTATGACGGACGGAAGATTTGGAGGCAGTGTAAACATGATTGACACAATGTGAGGTCATACTAATTTTTTAACGTGTGAAAATTTCGGACTCAAGCGTGCAAGGACCTTAAGGCATTAATATGTGCTTTACATCTAATAAACAGCCAATATGGTATTAATATGCATGATTAATAAGTAACTAGTTAATAGTGAGAGTTGGTTCTTAAAATAAAGTCTCTTTTTTATTTAATTTCATATTTTAATATTTTATTAAAAAAAAAGATAAGAAATCTTTTAGAAAGATAAACATAGGTCTTACAGGGTTGGAATGATAAGAGGCAGAGGAACTGACCATGAAATGGTTATTTTTTCATGGAATATTGCAGTGTTTTCTTTAAATGATTTATCTATGAACATCATTATTTTTTTAATGAAAAATACCCCCCAAAATATTAACTTCACCTCTCCTCACAACAAAATCTCTTGAAAATCTCTGATGATGGTGTGAGTAATTCCTACCCTCCAGAAATTTGTCAATCATGTGAGATTACAGCAATTAGCAAAACTGATTCTTGACGGAAAAAATCAACATCATCATACATTTTTCTTGTTATAGGAGCCATTTCAAAATATGTCACAATAGGAAAGAAAATCAATTTTTGTTTCAAGCTGCCCTTCAAGTGCAAATTAAATAGTCGGAAAGCATATTACTAATTCATTAGCTGCATGTTTCTCTCATTTAACTTGAGAAATAAATTACTTTTTCACAGGCGCTTGCCATGGCAATAAAAGAAGCCAAGCAACAGCACCCTGACATGTTGGTAACCAAGGCTGTAGTTGTCAGGGAAACAGAATCTTCCACTCAAGATCCACATGAGGAATCGAAGGTATTTGTCACCGCTAGCCCCTGCATGCACAATTAATCCATCCATTTCAAAAATGCATATTATTGTTTCACTTCGGTTTTTATCTGTCATATTGAGCCTGCTGGTGTATAGCAGTTTGACACGGGTGTAATGACATGTCAAAACCAGTTCAGTCAGCGCCGTGTGTTAACTCTACGTGGACGGCGCTGACAAACACACTATTTCATTTTACTGCAAATCGTGCAGTTATCAAAAATCTATGGCAAGCCTTATTGTGTTCAATCTAACAACAGCAATCACTTATTGGCAATGAAGTGGATCCTCTAATAAACGGTTGCGGTACATGATCTGTTTATTTGTTTTTCTCTCCATTAGTCCTGATCTCCTCAGTTCTCAGGACTTCAACGGGAAGCAACTGTTCCTCAATGACTGCCAGTGGGTCGCCAACATCTACAGACCTCTTATTATAAGCTTCTAGCTTCCACTTACATACACGACACTAACATTTACACATGCACACAAACACATGCTGCCTCCCAGATGTCGGAACCTATTCCTTCTCATGTAATTTCTATTTCGTGTCTACATTCGCTGTGGTAACATGGACATACTGGTTCAGGAGGCACACGGTCTCCTTGGCTGAGGACCGCTGGGGAAGGACAGACTCAGCATCACATCGATCAGACGATTTAGCCGCCATTGTAGTCTCTTGCTTTTTCTTCACGAATGTGAAAACTAACCAAGCGTACTATCGACAGCCCGATGCTAACATCAAGCATGAGGCATGGGGCTTTTTGATGAACATTGCTGAAGATTTAGCTTAGTGGAGTGACAGTAGTGTCTATTGAGTAGTTTTTTTTCTAGGGTTCATTGAAATATAACACAGAAGATCTTTTTGCAAATACTGAAGTGTAGGGAAAAGCCTAGCTAGCATACATACAGTATCAACAAAGTTATGTTGCCGTTAAATTCTGAACCTCATCTGCATGTGGCAAAGCAGGGTTTAAAATGTTTTCATATACAACCAACTAACTAAAACTGGTTCAGTGTCCTTACAAACCGTAAAGGAAAATGAGACAGACTGTATTAATGTATGATTGCCAAACCCTTTGTTGGTCCTCTGAAAAGTATTTCTTTCCATATTAGACATAATATGGAGATAGTGGACTTGCGCATTGTTCCAGAATTTTGATTGACTGATGTATTTTTTTTAATAGATGTCTAGAATTTTTTTTGTTTATTTGTTTTATTTCAGAAGCCCTTACAAATGCTTATAGAGTATAGATATCACGAACAGAGAAAAATTAAAAGCGCCAATTTTCAGTCCAAACATTTCAAGGTACCAGTAGTAAACAAGCTTTAGTTTTTAGATTCAAAATATCCCCAAATATGACATTGTTTTGAAATGCACGATACAAAAAGTAAGACATTTGCTTGTTGAATGCTGTATTTCATCTACACATATTCTTAAACTGTGAAAAAGTCCAAAGAAAACAAACCTAATTTGAGTTCAGTACATGCTGACACACTTATATAATTAATCAATGTGTTATGTGCATGTGCATTTAGACCTAAAGCATTTGAACAGAGTTCAATTTATTAGGATTGCAGAAAACAATTTATAATTTTTTCCAACAAGGCAATATTTAACAAATTCCCTACTGCTCTATATGTTTGAGACTTCTGTGATTTATTTGTTTATTTTTACAACGTTCCTTCCCACACAATGCTGTGCCAATGAACTAATGATTTTTAAACAGTTAAAACAGTTTTGATTTGTTAGATATGAGACCTTTTTATGTGTAAATGTCATGAGCCTGTGGTTTTCAGTGAAGCGTGACCCTTGAGCCATGATTCTCTTTACAAACGTTCCTCTGTGAAAGCAGTAGAGATCCTGAATGAGACAGGACATATATGTGTTCTAGTATTGAATGGATGAATGAGCTTCGAATTGTGTGTATTGCCAAATTAAAAACTTTATATTAGGATGAAAGAAGGCCAGGATAGCTCTTAATAACCTTTGCTAACACGGTAAAGGCTTGTTGTTGTGTAACTAATGCATTTGTTCAGGACTGTGCACTATGTGAAAAAATACAAATAATAAAAAAAAAAAACACTACACAACCTGCAGGTATCAGAAGGGAAATTTGTATACATCATACTTCCAACTTGTACAGTCACTGATTTTTGAGGACATGGGAGCTGTTCTTGAATATAAAGAAAAGAAGTGCCATGCAAAGGTTGACAGTTGGATTCCTAATCAACCACAGCATTCTTTCGCCAGCCCATTTGCTAAGCCTATGTCAGAGTTAAGGCAATGTCCTTGTTTACGCTGTACATGTTGCATTTAAGATTTGAACTTTGAGGGAAAAAAGTTAAGCTTAGAAAAGTACGTTTAGCATCAGTTCCCCTGAGATTCCACCTGCAGACACTTCTGTTTACAATGCTATCCTCTACTTTCTACTGCTTGGTTTTGTGTGTTTGCTGTACAGTGTTCAAAATAAATAAGATCCATCCATGTGATCAAGTTTGCTATTTGTTGCATCTGAGTCAAACATTACATTGCTGTAAATTGTGTGTTATCCAACAACGGTATGTGTGCAAGTATTTTCCATTTTGTTTAAGAAATGTTGTTAGTTCTGTCGCACTGCCCTCTCGTGGCCTACTGAGGAACATAGGCTACTTATGTACATGTATCATGTGTCTCTAATTTCATAACACTTCTGATTTTAAGCACAATTAAGGGAGAACATTTGTTCCCAGACATATTAACAAACAGTGAGTTGTCACTAATAATAATCAGTTATCGTCAAGATTGACCCAGTAAAACTTGCCAAAAGGTAAGGTGTAATAAAAAAAATTAAATGGTCACCAAACGGCTAAATTCACCGCTGTATTCCAAACTTTGCCACTTGATTGATGCAGAATCGAAGGCAGTTTTTCTGAGGGGAGGGTCGTCCAGTTTTACATCAAGGTGTTTTAATAATATTATCAACTCAAAATGCTGGCAGAGTGGGTGCTTTTGCTCGTTTGCCGTTTTTCCCGCGCTTCAAGAGACCCGAGTGCGCGCAGATGCAAACAAGAAAAGACTCAAACAACGAGTTACGTTTTCTTAAGTAGGACACTTTTTTCTTTTTTCTTTTTTATAAATTAAACCTTTTAAACGTATATAACGAAAAACATTAAGTTAAAGCTAAAGGTCACCTACCACTTAAGTTGGAAGCACACAAACATATGACTTAAGAGCTTGTAATCTTTTCTGGCATTATCCTATCTTGCTGTTAACAGCAATTTAATAATTGGTGTTTAAAGGAGTAGTCAGTATAAAATACAGGGTAAAGGTGGACCCTGACCGATAATTGTCCTGGACATTTTTATGACACCTAATGCAAACATTTTTCAGAAAGTGAAAATGTTGATGAAAGGGCAAGTGATGACTAAGAAGTCTTTGCATAGACAAGGTTTGTAAGAATGCCCATCACGTCTTACTAAAAGTGTTTAAGTGTTATGGCTACACTTTTGGGCAAGTCAAAGTTATTTTCTGTGTTAACTGAGATCATACCATAAATTACCTCTATAAAATTATATTAAATAAGTCTGGCATATATAGATGCACTATTCCAAAAATGATCAATAATATGCATTTAGAAAATAACTAGCTTTTTCACTTTCTAAAGTATTTCAGCCAGATGCTTGTTTTTGTAGTTAGCCAGAGCTATGTTTAAAATTTTCAGTATTTTAATAATTAAATTAGGCATGTGAAACTCATCCTCAAAAAAGTCATCAGGAGGCCCTCTGACCTTCTCACCCTTTGCACCACTCATGAATTTGCATCCCTGATGGTATAACATTTGCATTCTATAACAGTAGCAATTACGATGACTAACTCACAAATTTCTTAAGAACATTACTTGTGTTCCTTCATTTATTAAAAGCAGACAGTCCATTCAAATACTGTATCTCAAGCCACTACAGAGCCAGTTCATGCTAAACAGCTTGAAAATGGAACATAAGCATTATGTCCTATGTATTTAATGATCACAGCTATTACCTATAGAAAGCACCTTAACGGAAAATGAAACGCTGGTCTTTTACAATCATAATATCTGTTATACATAATCAAATAATGGAATTGTAAATGAACAAACTAAATCAGAAAAGAAAACAAGACAACTATTTAAGGCTGTTCTGGTCCTGAGAATATTTTACATACTGTTTCTCATTAAAGAGGCACACACACACTAGCAAAACAAAGATCTCAGTGCACGACTGAAGGAACAACCAGCTCGAGACAGCCAGAGAGCTCTTTTACTGTATAAGTAAGGCCAGCAGCATTAGTTTCAACTTTCAAACAGACAGGGGGGGCATGTCAACACCGGGGGACTGTAAACTCTGTCTGATTTGAAGACAGCTGATTAAATGGGTTGATGGTCTTACAATGAAAGTGTCTGTGAGGTATGGCAGTAGGGATCTCTTCAAAGGAGTTCATTAAGTATTCCCAAGCTTCCTATGGAAAAGGCATTTGTGTGGTTCTCCACTGCCAACGTCTAATGGATGAATATGGATTCATCTCATCCAAACAGATGTCCTTGTAAGTGAATCCTTAAGCGTGAACTTTATGTAATCTTATGCCCTTGAATATCCAGTTCCTGGTTGGAAACCACTAAGGTAACATCTGTCGATACGTTTATGCCAAAAAATCCAACAGCTCCTTCTCCACTGTCTCGACAACTTTGGTGTCAGTGATCAAAACCAGATTAGCAAACGTCCTCTTAAAAAGTGAGAGGAAAACTTTCCTTCTGAAGAGTCTCATTTGTAAAACATACTGGAAAAAGACAAGTGGATCCACTTGTAGATGTTTGTACTGTTCTCTCCACAGCAGATTTCAGTTCATCTGTCATAAGAAAGTTCTGACCGTACAGTAGAGTGATAGTGTTATGAGGACTGGTAGTGCTTTCCTCTCTGGGGCAAATCCAATCGCATGTGCAACTGCAAAATATAAATAGAAAAAAACAAAATCATATTTCAGATAGCCAACAAACAACAAAAAAAACAAGATGTTTACAGTTTCAAATAGTGTGATAGGTATACTGGTTCTCCTTCACTTTAAGTCTAAGAGATTTTCACTTGCTTTGTGTAATTTATATAATTACCAAAAATTGCATTATTGACTTGATAGCCTAAAAAAAAATAAAATAATAAATAATAGTTATAAACGCCGTAAGGGCTATACGCAGACCTGCTATCCTGGGGATGGTAATCTGTTTGCTGCTGCTCCCTTCTCCACCTTCACTGACTGGTTTAATCTGGATGATGTAATCCTCATCCACAGGCAGGGAGAGCTCAAGAGATGTGCTGTTAGTTTCCACCACGCTGGGCCGACTCTGTCTGCTTTGCTTGTACATGACCTTCAAAACAACACACCTGCTGTAAAAATCAGGTTACACTTTATTTTAAGGTGTCCTTGTTACAGTGTAATTATACATTTAAGTACTAAGTAATATTAATTAACTACATGTACTTACGATATGGTTAGGGTTAGGATTAGGGTTTGGTTTAGGGTTACTTGCATGTAATTATGCATAATTCATTGTTATTGTAATCGTAAGTACATGTTGTAACAGAGTGACAGAAGCATGAGGCGTGCAGATCCATGTGCAAGCTTTTTATTGACAGACGTGGACAACAAACACAGGCAGGGTCGAAACACTAGCAAACAGGAATGGCATGGGCAAAACACAAGAATATTCCTAGGGCTGGCGTAAGTCATCGATCGGCGAACAGAATCCAGAGGGACACGAACAATAGTCCAGGCGAAGTACAAACAGAGTCCGAGTGGTGAGATAAGGGTTAATCCAAGGTACAGAGGCAGGAATCAGAAAACAAGAAACAAGGAAATACGAAAAGACTAGACTAAACTAGAACAAGACTCCGTAAGGCAGCTATCACTAGGAGAGTGATACATGCAGAACAATACAGGAGACTAAACACAAAACAAACACGGAAAGGCTTGGTAAGTAGCTAACATTAGGAGAGTGCTAAACGCTAGACAATACTCAGCGATCTGAACAGGATCTGAGTGGGTGTTATGTAGTGTGTGCAATGGCTCTCAGGTGAGTGTGTGATTGTTGACAGCTGTGTGATCAGTGCATTCAGCTGTGTATGTGCAATCAGTGAAATGGATGATGGGAACTGTAGTCCGGAGTGACATGTAACAGTCTGTGTGGTGTATGAGTCAATATGAAGGATGGCGAGTGGACGGAAGACCATGAACCGGATTCGTGACACATGTACTGTAGCGTGTAACAAGGACACCTAAAAATAATGTTACCTAATGTAACCGTTGAATTCATGGTGTGCATTATTCAATACAGTGGGGAACAAAAATTATTTGATCCCCTGATGTTTCTGTATGTTTGCCCACTGTCAAAGAAAGGATCAGTCTGTAATTTTAGAATAGGTTTATTTGAACAGTGAGAGACAGAATAAATCCAGAAAAATGCATTTCAAAAAAGTTATAAATTTATTTGCATTTTAATGAGTGAAATAAGTATTTGATCCCCTATCAATCAGCAAGATTTCTGGCTCACAGTTGTCTTTTATAAAGGTAAGGATCTGAGATTAGAAACACTCTCTTAAAGGGAGTGCTCCTAATCTCAGTTTGTTACCTGTATAAAAAACACCTGTCCACAGAAGCAATCAATCATATTCCAAACTCTCCACCATGGCCAAGACCAAAGAGCTCCAATCTCAACACTCACCGTGCTTTCTCAGCTTTTGTAGGTGCAAAGACCTATTTCTTATATCAGACGTAATTCAAGGTCTGCACTCTAAACATCTCTTTATTTAAACAGGAGATAAAAACAAATAACAAACGTTTCGGCTTGCTGCCTTTGTCAGTGTGACAAGATCTCAGTAACTCAATGATTATATTAAGACCAACAATGACCCACAGGTGGTGGTAATTAGGTTTCCAAGTTCACACACTCCAGATCAGTTCCATATCTAACAGTCTAACAGCAACAAATAAAAAAAAAATTCAACAAAAATCAATGGGGACAATAACACATCAGGCAAAACATGCCAGTCATACACATTGCTGCCAAAAAAAAAAAAAAAAAAATGACAAGAAACATGAAAGATCAAAATCCTTATTTAAACCCAAAGGTGACATGGTCTTTAAATAAAACATCCAAAACCAAAGAGCTGTCCAAGGATGTCAGGGACAAGGTTGTAGACCTACACAAGGCTGGAATGGGCTACAAGACCATCGCCAAGCAGCTTGGTGAGAAGGTGATAGCAGTTGGTGCGATTATACGCAAATGGAAGAAACACAAAGTAACTGTCAATCTCCCTAAGTCTGGGGCTCCATGCAAGATCTCACCTCGTGGAGTTTCAATGATCACGAGAACAGTGAGGAATCAGCCCAAAACTACACGGGAGGATCTTGTTAATGATCTCAAGGCAGGTGGGACCATAGTCACCAAGAAAACAATTGGTAACACACTACACCATGAAGGACTGAAATCCTGCAGTGCCCGCAAGGTCCCCCTGCTCAAGAAAGCACATGTACAGCCTGTCTGAAGTTTGCCAATGATTCAGAGGAGAACTGGGTGAAAGTGTTGTGGTCAGATGAGACCAAAATCCAGCTCTTTGGCATCAACTCAACTCGCCGTGTTTGGAGGACAAGGAATGCTGCCTGTGACCCCAACAACACCATCCCCACCGTCAAACATGGAGGTGAAAACATTATGCTTTGGGGGTGTTTTTCTGCTAAGGGGACAGGACAACTGCACCGCATCAGAGGGACGATGGACGGGGCTATGTACCATCAGGGCCAGGGGATTGAAGCCAGCCAGGGGCATTTATATGGGCATTATATGGGCATTTCTCCTGGAAGAATGTGCCCGTGCACACATCGACCAGAGTGAGAACAAGAGCGCGCTCATCAATGCACTTCATTAGGCTGCACTGCATGGGACTCACTTGGGAAGAATGTCTCTAGAGAAGTGTGTTTTTGGTAATCTTGTTCAGCTTCCCGAAGAACCCAGCGTTATGTAAACAGTGGATGCAGTTTGTTTTTCGGGTCAGCAAGGGAGTTTCTCAAGTGTGTTTGTTGACGAACATTTTATAAACAAGCGGACCCAACTATAAAAGATCCCGGTCATGATTCAGAACTGCAGACGGTAAGTGAAACGGCATCAAATGTCTCTGTTTTGTTGGCGATTGGCGCAAGTGCTCGTCACTCTTTAGCTCCGCCCACGGCGCACCTCAAGGAGCTCGGCTTTTTTCCGGAGAGAATCGTAAAGCTGTATCTTTCTTTTATAAATATGATAAAACTAAAGACTTTTTGGAGATATGAAGGATGCAGTACTACTCTCAAGACTAACATGATATTGGGTGAAACTGTGTGTGTTATGCCCCCTTTAATGACTTGTAGAGGATCTGCAAAGAGGAGTGGGACAAAATCAGGGATGCATCGATCCGATAATTAGTATCGGTATCTGCTCCGATACGGTCATTTTCTGCCGGATCAGGTATCGGTCAGGAAAGACCAATCCAAATCCGATATTGTGCATACTATTCTGTGTTATTGTTAAGCCCCACGAAAGCACAAAAACATTATAAAGCACCATAAAGTCAAAGTCCAAGTACTCTAAAGCCGTTCCATAGTTTAATGTGAGGTACAGATCACGAGGTACAAGTCGTTAAATTCTAGTTTACGTAAACTCTTCTCTCTGTTGCGTCTGTCGGTCATCCTCCATTCAGCATTCAAACTGTCCCTGCGTTCCAATGTGCATACTATCCACCCTATCTGCTCTAAATAGTGTCAAAAATTACTAATATCACATAGAATTTAGGGTGGATAGTATGCACATTGGGACGCATGCTGTGTGTCACGTTCGGTTTCGACAGTCAAGACGATGAAACTCTCTCCAAGAGCGAACAGTAACTGAAATTTAAAATTGTTAAAAGAAAAGGCTCAATAAACTACCGCACAGTTTCAATAAATTACGCATCAATATCTCTTTCCTTTGTGCTTTAAACTTCTCTATGCGGATCTGCGTGCTGTGACTCTGTGTTGCTTCAAGTGCATCATTATGTGCACGGGATGCGCATAAGCGCTTTGTGCCGCTCTGCATTAGAGCTTTTCGTATTATAATACTTTTGCAGAATGAAAGATTATTTATAGTGTTTCTTGTTCTGTCCTATGATATGACAGAAAAAGAAAGGCCATTAATAATCTAATGTATAATAGCACAGTAATGGAGGCAGCAACATGATAGATGGGACTCTATCATATGTTGCTGCCTTCATTACTGTGCTATACATTTAAAAGAAATGTCTTTTAATTTTATAGTTTATATTTATATATAAATACATTTACTTGTTTTCATTAATTTTTTTGTTGTTGTTATTCTGTCTCTCACTGTTAAAATAAACCTACCATTAAATTATAGACTGATCATTTCTTTGTCAGTGGGCAAACATACAAAATCAGCAGGGGATCAAATATTTTTTTTCCCCATTGTATATATGGAACTGCAATATGATCCGAAGCAAGCATTCAACCTTGGTGTGGTATAAACAGATATAGAGGCTGAGGCAGTAATTTTTGTATGTTCATACCTTATAGCCCATAACTTCAGACTCATTCTCCAGAGACTTGACATGATCCCACTTGAGGATGAGTTTAGAGTCTGTAGTATTCCACGTGACTTTCACTGGAGACTGACTCGGAGCTGGAGAAATACATTCAAAGAGCTGAACATCACACTTCAGAGCAGTTTAAAACTGCTGTAGAGTTAAGCATGTTAAGTTTGAAACTGCATCAGTACACACACAGTACATAGATCTCATTAAATGTCAAACGGAAGCTCAACTGTGGAGTTCATTGGTTCTTGTAAATGAGAACAAAGCTCATTGGTTCTTGTGCAACAAACGATCATGTTTGAGCAAATATTTACGATATTTACTCCATGTACTGTATGTGCATTGATCAATGCTTACATGTGAATATAGGCTAATTTGAAATAACTTATTTTATGAATAATTTCTATAATACTTATATGGACTTAATAAAGTATGAAAGTTTTGGTGGAATGGACATTCAGTCCAAGTGGAAAGTCCGCAAATTCTCAGGATTTATTCAATTATTTTCATCTGTGTTTCGAAGATGAAAGAATGTCTTATGGGTGTAAAAGGACACAAATGTTTAGTAAATGATTTTCCTTTTCAGATGAACTATTCTTTTAATTTTCCTTCCTAATGATGAAATGGAAACACCCTGAAATAGGGTGATGTTTATAGACAACACAATAGCCAGGGTCCATGTTACACTTACGGGGTCTCTTAGTGGTGACATTCACCACAGCACTATCGGGTCCAACACCAGCACTGTTATAGGCTTTGAGTTTGATGTAGTATGTACTGCTGGGGTCCAGTCCACGAATGACAGCAGACGTCCTGTTTCCCACAGTCCTCATCACACTGGCTGTGTCCGGTCTGTCCTCTGTACTCCAGTACCTCAGCTGAAATTCACATTCAACTAGCAGTCATAATCAGCAACACAAAGTGTCAATCATTGATGAAAATTTATTTGAGCTGTTGTGCTCATGTGGGCCGTCATGTGATATATTCAAGTCAGTATTGTTTACTGATATTCTGTTTCTAATAAAGCAAAAATACCCCTACCGCAAACGAAATATCTGATATTTTCCCCAATATACTGTATGACTTCATTTTTATAGCTTTGTTTATTGGTAGTTACTGCATTAAGAACATTAACAATACTGGATGCGAGAATTGTTATAACAGCACAGGGAGTGTAATAACACGACTAATATGTAGAACAAACCCAGTCAGATTCATTAGCTTGCTTTAGTTGTGTTGTCCTCACCTCGTAGCCCATTATGCGTGTCCTACTGGTGCTCCATGGTAAAGGCTTCCAGCTGACCTCCACTTCTGAGGCTGACAGGCTCTTGGCACGAACGCGACTGGGGGCACGACTTGGCTCTATGTTCAGAATAATCATTACTGTAATGTCTCGGCATGTTTAGGCTGATCATTAGAGCACTGGTGCACTAGCAAATGTTTAGCACTTTTAATTTGCCTTAGTCAAACACTGCAACACTGCAGCCACATAATGTTTTAAGCATTTCATATACCTGTTCATTCTTAAAGGTAATTTCTGCTGCACTGAGACAATCTTCCATTGTATGAACAAACAAACAACACTGATTGAGCCAGTAGACCATGGCGTAGTGCTAGACCTCCAAAAATAAATTTTTGACAGGAATGAAAATGAGGCTGTAAGGGATAGAAGTACAATGTGTTCAGTGGAGTCTACTGTTTAACAACATACTGTACCAATTAGTTAATCTTTCCAGAAGACTTTCAATAGATAAACACGCCATAAAACAGTTTTGGAAGTTGTGATCTAGGACCTTTAAACAATGCGTGCCATTGTAAAGACTGTAAGTCTATCGCTCACAGCCTCCTATTCATCCGTGTTCTATGGTGCCATGTTGGGCCACTCAAACCAAAAGTAACATTTCCGTTGCACCACAGAGACATAGTGTTTATACTTTCTGATGGACTGAATTTGCGAATGGCTCACAGTTGTCTTTCCATATTAAATTAAGGTTGGTAAATTGGGCTTACCCTCTTCTGCTGAGTATATAGTGGTCACAGGTCCAAAAGGACCTTCTCCTTTGTTGTTGTAAACTCCCACTTTCACATGAAATGGAGAGAATGGAGGGATGCTCTCGTTTTTGAAGATGTATCGGGACGCATCAGGAGATGTCACGGCTGCCTGCATCCAGCTTTGACCACCAAGAGGGCGGAAAGCAACCACGTAGCCGAACCCTGGACCACACTGCAACTCTTCTGGGACTGGCTGGAAAGCCACAGAAGTACCCACAGACAAAAATAAGCAAGTGAAAGACGTATCATTATATCAGAGCAATGTTACACAAGAGGCTTTGTCTCAGTAAAAGCAGACTATGGAAAATCCTTTTCACGGTCCTTGAACATATTTTTCGCTTTTCACATTTTGAGATGTAATTGCTAAAATCCATAAACATTTTGTCTGCCTCACTGAAGAGTATCTGCCTTTTTTAAACAAGAGCTGTTTAAATCTGACAGCATGATGGGCCTGTTTTTGATGCAGGCCAGTGGACGGTCCACTATTGACAGCTACCTTTGTGCACTTAAACGTGCAAGCGAGAGTTTGCTTTGTTACCTCCCAAGTGATGACAAGCTCTGAGCGACTGCCACCTCCTCCACTGACTCTGGCTGGGGTCGTCCTTGGCACTGCAGCATTAAAACAAGAAGACTTTTTCAGCCAGTTTTACAAAATGAGAAAAGCCAGAAGTGCAGACAGGGCATTTTTCTCCTCCATCTGTTTAGCATGATGCCACAGAGACAACTTCCTGGCTGCTTCTTGGTTCTGAGCGAAAAGGTTTAATATACAGTATAGTTGGAAGAGAACTATATGTCAGTTTGATCAAATCTTGAAGAAGTGCCTTGTTTTATTTTAACAATCTCTGCTGGCCTTCCCAAAACTTATGAAGTTTCCAATATACTATCGGCAAAGTTATGTTTTGTTCTTCACCTAGAAAAAGAAGTTGGAAACACCTAAGCAGTGGTATACTGTTATTGAACATGATTTAGATGAATACGTAAATATGAGCTGGACACTCTCATTTCAATAACAAAATAAACACACAAAAAACACTTTATACAATAGATTGCATTAAAGGGGTGATGAACTGAGAAACAAAATTTCCCTTGATCTATTGACATATAAGAGGTCATTGTACTATAAAAACATATTTATAGTTTTAGAACTCAAAACTTTGACGTTAGTCTAAAAACAGCTTGTAAGGCAGTCTACCAAAATGATAGCTTTTGGAATGTTCTACTGTATGATGTAATAGTGTGGTTAAACACCGCCTCCGCAGAAGATCAATGCCTGCTTCGACATCACTGCCTGTTTAGCCCCTCCCACTGATTCGTGCATGTAGTGTTTACCAGAGGCAAACGCGCAGGTCTACACAGAAACCAAACGATAAAAATGGCTCTGAAGACAACAAGACGCTGTGCAGTGCCAAGCTGTGGAAAAACAGTCTTTGCATTGCCTTCCTTCCTACCTGGTCTCATGGCATAAATGTACCTGGGTGCACTTTTTAGCGAGACGCGAAATACGTACCAATAAGTACATATCACTGCAGTTTCTAAAATAAATGAACACTAGAGGCAGTAAAACTCTGACGCCTTTTATTCCTTTTCATAAAAATTTACAGAGTTTCGATTAATAAAGCACGATTTTCACGCAATTACTTGAAGAATATCATGTTATGACTTCAAAACGATATAAATATGTTGGGAGATTTGAAAGCTGATGCTTTTGAACGTTAGCATCACACATATCCAGCTTCATATCTATGGGTTTTCATAGACAATAGGTTTGTTCGGTAGCTCACGGAGTACGGAGACGTACTTGAGAACTGAGGAGCTCCGGTTCAAATCCTGTGTAACTACGGTTCAACAAAACAGTTCAAATCTGCATATAAGGAAGTTCAAATAGCATGGTTGAGTCAACAAATGTGTTTTTAGATCAGTTTTGCATTTGTCAACACTATCCGGTAGGTTTAAGGTTGGGTTTGGTGTAGGGCATATTTCCAACACGATAGAGAATTTTAGCGAAGGTCCCCGGATATTTGAATTCTGAACCGCCGCAATACGTAGGCTACCTATATCAACGTAATGAAAACACAGCAATACGTACCTTTATCAATGTAATAAAAACGTGCCAGGGTTTACGTATTGAACCCGTGTTCTAGCGCCACTCAGTGGACATTTCTCTATAAAACTGCAGCGAAATGTGCAGCAAGGTACGTAAAAACAGTCTCGCTAAAAAGTGCACCCAGGTATGTTTATGCCATGAGACCAGGTTGCTTCCTTCTGATCCCAGCGTTAGCAAAGAGTGGATGAACTTTATTTTTAATGAAGATCCAGACCTCATCAGTAAGAACTTGGTCTTTTGTTCACTTCATTTTTCCCACGGATTTGTTTACAAACAAGGCACAATTCGATGCAAGATTTTCAGAAAGATTGAAGCTAAAAGACGATGCAGTGACTACTATATTGGATTCGACAGTAATGTCGCAACACACAAGTGTAAGTAACTGTTTTTATTACATGGTCACCATTGTTTTGTTTCATTTTACAGATTGATATGTTATTTATGCAATTTTGACCTAAATCACAGCAGCAATCCATCTATGAGGAATGTATGCTGTCAAACATACACAACATTAGCAAATCATAGCAGTGGGCGTTTACTTCTGAGTCTACAATCCTCCACACCTATTCAAACAGAGCGTTCTGATGAGAGGGGGTGAAAAATATAATATAAAATATAAAATATAAAAATCTTGATAACAAGGATAAAAGAAAGCCTCAGAAAACAGAAAAAAAAAGGCAGTTCATGACCTCTTTAAATCAAACAGAATTAAGCACTTTATACAACAGATTGCGTTAAAGCAAACAGTATTACAGTATTAAACATGAAAAAACTGTCAGTGTTGCCATCAACTAGAACTACAACTTCAATTTCTACTATAAAGCAGCTTTCCAGTGTGTTGATAGACTGAACAGAAGAAATGAACCAAAGAAGAATTTCACTTAAAAGAATGTGGAGCCACACAGCCACATCTACCTGATTATATAATCATTACAGATCATTGGTAGTTTGAAGGGTTTTTTTTTTTTTCAGCCAGAGTGAAGTTTTCTTTGATAAGCTGTTTTGAAACAAACTCTAAACAAACTTTGTTTTGGCCTGATTTTGTTTGAAATGACATCTCACCAGTTTGCTTTTCAATTTCACTTGGCCTTGAGGTGACACAATAAGTGCCTGGGATTCACTTTCTTTTGGTGGTGGTTTGGGGTGGGGGGATCAAAGTAAACATAAAACTATATACATACATGTGTCCTTGGTTCTGATTTTTTGTGAGGGTTTGCTGGGTTCCCCGGTGCCTATGGAGTTAGTGGCAAGCACTCTGAACTCATATTCAACCCATGGACTCAACTCCACCACACGGGCTGTCAGCTGCTGCCCACCCAGAGACTCTGGCACTGAGAAAAGAAGAGATATTGAAGATAATAAAATAATCACTTGGAAAACAAGCTAGAGACTGGAGACACAAGGTCTGGTCCAATATGCAGCTTCTTATGGCCAAGAAACATACACATGGACAGGAAGTAACAAAGTGTTTGGCATTAAAAGGAGCCAGCTGTTTTTGTTTTTACCTGCTTGTAAAAAAGAACTGCACTTAATCATGTTGAATTTGCACTTTTGAACTTCTAGGCTTCTCTGGTGCTCCTCATTTGGGAGTCACACTTGTGAAGTGTGACTATTTTTATGACCACAGCCTGCTTGAATCATGCCCTCAATTTTTTTTGTTTTCACGCCATAAAAGTCACCAAGTTTCGTACTATTTTGATGAAGCTGCAATTTTTAAAAAATTCATTTCAAAAGTCAGTCAAAAGTGAACGAAGAGCACCAGAGGGTTAAATGTATATGTAACTGTACTTGCAGATAATATTAATGAGATAAAAGACCACTTAAGTGTACTTAAAGAAAGTACACTTTCATGACTATTTAAGTGTACTTTGTAATAATGTCAAATTGAAAGTTTTAAAGTTAATTTAAACCATTAATCTTTTGTTGTGATTAAATATAACACTTATTTGGATATGGTGACTAATATCCCAAAGCATGTGCAAAGTATATAATAATTATAATTTATTATATTTTAAATTCACTCATATATAGCTTCATTATTTTAATGATTAGCCATATTTTAAAAACAACACCATTATAAAATGACAAAGATGTACTCGAGTCCTACTTAAATGGGTCAAAAGGTTCAGCTAACTGCATTTAATATAAACAAACTAAATTTAGCATAAATAATACATTTTGATTTATTTGAAATTAACATGCAATTAACAGTCCAAAAATATTACATCTGAAAACAATGATTCTATAATCATACAGTGTGGAAATATTGCTGTGATTAATGCTCATCTCAAGGTTATACAGAAAATAAATTAGCAGAAAATGTGTGTATACATAGTTGTCAGAAAACAAAGTTGACTACTAAAGCATTTTTGAAACATTTGATTGCAGTACTGTAGCTTGCAAACTTCATCAAGTGCTGTGAGCTAACAGTGCGCGTTCAGTTTCCTGAGATTAGAGGTCTGAACGAAGGATAAATATGTGTTTATGAAATATTACTATCATAAACGCAATGCTAAAAGACTGAAAATATTGGGCCTTGTGCCAAACTAATCAAACTAACTTCAGTGGTGACTAAACAGCACTCAAGGATCATTATGATAAACTGTGCATTTTAATCCAAACTATTAATTCCTGCACACCTGTTTTGGCTGCCTGCCATCCGAGAGAGAAAGGGCTTCGGATCTGAATGTTGTAAGCAAAGACAGGACTGTGGTTATCAGGGCCAGGACTCCAGGACACAAAGGACATTGTCTCTGTCACTTCATCAACTTTAATATCCAGCGGTGGGTCAGGGGGACCTGTAGAGAAATGATTATAGAACTTACACATATTATTATATATATTTTTAATTTTGGTAGGTTTTAACCTAGTGTTTTTTACTTTTAAGTTTAATCTTAGTGGGGTTTTGTCTTTGAAATCTTGTTTGGAAAAACATTACCTCGTACCACAACATCTGTTGCTATAGACGCACTGTCCACTTTAGTCTGTACGGCACATGTGTATCTTCCTGCATGCCTTAGCTGAATGTTACGAATCATAATGTCACCAGCAGATGTCTGTGAGCAAAAAATAAAATGATATTTACAGATTCATGCAAGATTTATGTAGTCTTATAGTCTGTTAGATTCCGATTTTCTGGTGTCAACAAATCAACAAACATGAATATCAAAAAGCAATGCTAAAAGAACGTACCCCACCAACTTTTTCAAAATATCCCCCATGGCTTCCAAAATTGATCAGCAGCTCGTTGAAAAACCAGGTGAATCTCACATCCAGGGAAGGGTCACGAGACACCTGGCATGGAATAACAACACTCTCTCCCACTGTGACATCCAGCTGGGTGGCTTTAGAAGTGATGATAGTCGGCTCTGGAATAACAATGAGATTATATATAAGTGCACATTACTAGTCATCAGTAGCTTGGTGGATAAACAAAAGTTGTATTTAAGT
The DNA here is from genome assembly GCA_036784905.1 of Acrossocheilus fasciatus. Lineage (NCBI taxonomy): Eukaryota > Metazoa > Chordata > Actinopteri > Cypriniformes > Cyprinidae > Acrossocheilus > Acrossocheilus fasciatus. The sequence continues at coordinate 8,658,720 of CM071960.1, forward strand.
ACATTATGACCAGGCTTAAGATGAGACGTGTTTACAATTAGTTAGCCTAGGAATTTTTTTTGGATATATATCAAACAAAAAAATATATAGGATATATATATGTATGTATATATATGTATATATATATAATCTTTAATCTCATTGATGACAACCTGTAATTTGAGTCTTTTGTGCAGAACACTGTTAAGATCTCATTCTTTCTTCTTAGAAATATTGCACGTTTACAGCCCATGCTATCCTTTATGCTCCTGAAGAGCTGATTAACTCTTGTTTTCTCACATATTGACTACTGCAATGCTCTCTTTGTTGAGTTTGTAAATCTTCTCTCAGCAAACTACGATTTCTGCAAAATTTGGCTGCTAGAATCTTATTTGTGGCCAGGGTTGGTGACCATATGACCCCTATTTTGAAGTCTTTGCACTGGCTCCCTGTCAGGTACTGTATATTTCAAAATCCTTATGCTAATGTATTAGGTTTTGCATTATCTGGCTCCAAAGTATTTGGCTGAACTTCACAGTCCTTATGCACAACTTGCGGTCTTCTCAGAGTGTTTTTAATTTTTTCCTGTGCTCAGAGTTCTTTGGCTGACATTAGAAGCACATTTGTTAGGTAGTTGTAAATTTGGTTTTACTTGATTATCTGTTACATTTTGGTATTTAATCATTCTGCATTTTTAGTCCTAGTTATTTTAGATTGTTTTACATTGTTGTGCTTGCTTTCAGGCCCGTAGCTGAGGCAACCGAGGTCCGGACCTCAGCAAATGTTTCATGTTCAAAAATAAAATTTATAAAACTATAAGCGTTTTATATTATAAGCGTTCGTAGACTAGTCTTTACACTTAATTTGACACTTTAGAAAGTTAATAAAGTAGGAAGTTGTAGTTTAGGGTGAGCGATATCTTTATCTTATCTGATTTGCAAAAGATTTGAAACAATTTTGGTTTATTTTTTATTTATTTTTTTGTTTTTATTAGCAATATCTGGCAACACAGCATCGCCCGCACTCAAAACTGACAGCAATCAAAAAAGCCCATGGACAGGTTATTGCTTACAGGATATGACATTCAGTAAGGGAAATGCAAAAATATCATGATATTATCTGCCAGGAACATTATCAACGCTGTCAAAAACAGTATTTAACACTAGTACACAGATCTGTAGGCCTAACAGTAATATATTGTTGCATGAATAACAAACAACTGATAAAATTATCCATCCCTAACTATAGCACAGTCTTAACAAATTTTGATGCAATAAATATGGTATGATTTAAAAATGACCATTCCTCACAAACATCTACATGTTTGTCTCTTTTAAAGGGTTTATAGTGTATATAAAGAGTTGTATTTGTATTTGTGTGTTCCCACCAGACCTCAAAGCCTGGCAACAGCATGCTTGCTTTTGTTCTGAAACGCTTTGAGGAAGTACTTTTAAAAGTGCTATAAAAGCCTCTAGCTTTCAATACCCCTTGATCATTGGTTTAATTGTTGTTTTGTTATTGTTGCGTTTTAAGTTTGATAGCTGTGTTTTATTCATCTTATTTCTGAGTTTTTATTCTATTCTGTACAGCACTTTGGTCAACTTTGGTTGCTTTTAAATGTGCTTTACAAATAAATATTGTATTGTACTTATTAATGCTACTACTTCTACTATACTACTACAACTACATTCGAGGCACGAAGTGCAATGAGCAACACAATTCTACCACCACTAGATGTCACTATGCTGTTACATTTTCATCTGAAAGAAATCTTGTACATCAACAATTTTTCAATTCTGCCAAAAAATTACCAATATTCTCAACCTTTCAAAATATCAATATGTACATCAAATGAATGCACCTGTTATTAACATGATATTAATGTTAAACATTCTATCTATCTATCTATCTATCTATCTATCTATCTATCTATCTATCTATCTATCTATCTATCTATCTATCTATCTATCTATCTATCTATCTATCTATCTATCTATCTATCTATCTATCTATCTATCTATCTAATCAAAACACAATAAAATATGTCTATATCATCACATCTCTCTGATATTCCTCACATGAAGTTCATTTAGGATATGTCAAAGAAAAGGATTAAGATGACAAAAACATGCAACAGTGCATATTAATAAAACAGTAAGTTCAGTTTTAATTTACGGGATGAATCATTACTGATTAGTAATCTCTGGATTCCCTTGTATTGAATTATTCATGCTTTATCATTCACCTCTTGCAGAGATGTCTCTTTAATACGGCAAACACGTGAATTTTGCAGGAGCAATTTTATTTAAACTGTTTGCAAATTAACATGTCAAATGAACATGTATTCAGGATCCAGGCTTTCATGTGAAAATGAGAATGAGAGAAGAAACCAGAGAGTTTCTATAGAAACCAATTTTAAAAACAAGAAGAACCACCAAACCGCCGTTCTAATAGAGCACTGGTATTGTTCACGCCGCCTTGTCAAGCGGGTGAAGAATTCAAAGAGTTGCAAAAAAGGCTGTTTTAGATGGATTTAAGCCCTAATGAAACACAGCACGGTTATTTCCACACATATCACGCATCTCTAATGCTCGCCAAATAAATCAATTCCCCATTAACCACAAGCACAGTTCATCTAGAGAGTGTGGAGATAAGGAGCTTGTGCTTTACTCTTACTCTGGCAAAGACTGTAGTAGATCGATAGAAAATAGTTATTTTACATCATACAAAATAATGTTATGCAACACTATGTTTTATACAGTACACTAACATTCAAAAATTTGGGATCAGAATACAGTAAAAACAAATACATGGGTCAAAGACGAGACGTCACCATTTTGGTGTCCGCATCAAATTACATTTGCAAAAGTAATTTTAAATGCATAAAAAAAACCCATCTTAAACGCAAGTAAATTGTCTACTTTCATATTTTAAATAACTTTTATGACAATAATATGTCAAAATACGGGGGAAATAATGTTCTAAAGTGTAAAATTTCGTCTTTGACCCATGTATTTGTTTTTACTGTATTCTGATCCCAAATTTTTGAATGTTAGTGTACTGTATAAAACATAAAATAACTATATAAAATAACTATTTTCTATCGATCTACTACAGTCTTTGCCAGTGTAAGAGTAAAGCACAAGCTCCTTATCTCCAAAATTGTCATTGACTTTGATTTTACCAGTACATTTTTAAATAAACATATAAAATACCAAGTTAAAAAATATATTTGTTGTCTTGGAATTTTCAAGTAGCCTAAGTATTGGCTGTGTTATATTAAAAGGACTATGTCTTTTTGTTTATTTTGTTTGTTTTTAGTATTTAAATGGACAGGGGACTTTGGTCCTGAAAATACAGTTTATCCGAGATCATTCAGTGTAACAGGAATAAGAAGTTATTCTGAAATCATATAAAAAAACTGATAGTCATTCGGCAGTCTGTGACATCATTAAATGGCACCTGGAAGTTCATGTGGTGCTGCAGGAAAGTGAGTTTATTGCTCTTAAATACTTGATAATCTCACCTTTTCATGGTGTGGTAACGTAGGTTACAAAAACACGTCATTCAGTGAAATGCCAAAAAACACCTTTTAATGTTAATCTTTTTCAAATACAAGTAGATGTAGCGAATAATTGTGATTAACTTTACTGCTCAAGTTCACTGTTTGAAATAGGTGGCCATTTGATTGCCTGAAAATCGCCATTCAGGGTAATGCAAATTATCCGTTACACCAGTGTCATCCATTACACTGAATGACAGTATCACTGTATGAATAACAATTTTAGCATCTTATTTATATTACAGATAATATAGCATTGACAAATATGTGTTAAACTTAATTATTAATATTTGAATGCATTTTGGTATTGTTTAATCTGATTATTGATTAATTATAGACATCCATGAACAGAGGGAGTCGCTAGGCACTGTAAAAAGCCAAAAAGCTAATAAACTAAGTGTGGACCCGGTAGCTTGGGTGGCACTCTTAAAGCCTGTTAATAAATAACTTTAACAGTAACTATGTTAGCCGATGAACATTAGCACTGTCCATTCTAAGCATGTTCTGCAGATTTGTTGTCTGCTACTTTAAATGCTTGAGCTCTTTAAAGTGGAATGAATTCTAATTGGCTGTCAATGCTTTTATCATTCATCAGCTGGAAAAAATAAAATAAATAATAATAATAAAAAAAATCCAACAATATAAAAGAGATTCCAACAATATTGTTTCTCTGTGCAGTTATTGTTAGTTGTGCTGTGGAATCTGCTTTTTTTTAAAATTTATTTTTATTTTTTTATCTTTATCTTTATCCTTACCGTGCTTGGTGTGAACATGCCTTTATCCAGGACAGAGAAGGGTATTGAGGATTGCAATTGTCAGAATAACAGCTTGCCAATAATTCTAGGCAGAGAGTTCACTGAGGGGATTCTCCACCCCAAATACTCATCCTGATAATGTCATTTATGTTTGCAAACAGAAAGTATTAATAAATGTGGCTGCAAGCAGGAATTTTTGAGGCAGAGCAAGTCAGAAACAAAGTGACAAGCTAAGCAAGCATTGCAGGGGAGCGTCAGGAAAATGCTTATTATATTTCAACATCTGTTTCTGTAGTCAGTTTACTCAGGATTATGATTAAAACTATTTTAATGACAGATTAATACTAAAAATATTTCAGTTATGGGAACAATGGCAATGTTATCTCTCTTTTTGGCAAATCATCATTCAGTGTAACACATATATTTATGTAAAAATGAAACAATATACTTAATTCTGACCTGTACTTATACAAATTAGAAAATATGATTATACTAAATTGTAATATATTTTAAATGATTTTCACTTCCTTACAAAAACTTCTTGCTGGCAAATTGGAAAACAGTTTGAAGGACATTAGCAAAGTATAAATATTTAAAAATTAAAGTTAATTGATATTTGAGGGCTGCACTGTGATGCTTAAATAAAGTCTTTTAATATATCATCAAATGATTCGTGTTTTAAATATGCCTAAAACGATTTTGTGGTAAATATCGTTCCACTGAATGACATTTTAGTGTGTGTCTTCTGTCAAACATGGTAAAAAGTGCATGCTAATAATAATTTTTTGTTCAGAAAAATATAAACTTAAACAGGACACATTCTAATGTATGGGGAAAAAAACAAAACTTAAAGCTGTATTGCACTTTTATTTTTTTGATGCTTGAAACACCCTTTTCGTCTTTGACCCATATATATATATATATATATATATATATATATATATATATATATATATATATATATATATATATATATATATTAAAATGTAAAATTTATTCCTGTGATCAAAGCTGAATTTTCAGCATCATTACTCCAGTCTTCAGTGTCACATGATCCTTCAGAAATCATTCTAATCTACATGATGATTTGCTGCTCAACATTTCTTATTTTTATCAATGTTGCTGCTTAATATTTTAGTGGAAATTGTGATATTTTGTTTTAAAATTCTTTGATGAATAAACAAATTCAAAAGAAAAACATTTATTTGAAATAGAAATGTTTTGTAACATTATAAATGTCTTTACTGTCACTTTTGATTAATTTAATGCATCATCACCTGAACACATTTTATTAATATATTTAATATAAATGTATTTTTATAAACGAAAACCTGTCATCATCATGTTACTTGTATGCATATGTACAGAAGTGTCCAAGAGTAATGCATGTACTAAATACTAAAATGTCCCAGCATACCTTTCACCACTAGTGTGCCTGCACTGCTTGCCACTCCGAACTGGTTTCTTGCCACACAAGTGTAAAGCCCTGCATCAAGTTTGGTGATGTTGGATATCCGGAGACTGCCATTATCCAGCACGGAGACTCTAGACAACAAAGTGACATGATGAAAGCCATACAATCCCATTCATCCACATAAACAAGCTTTAAAACCAGTTATATTGCATTGAAGATCAATGAAACTTAGTCTGGCCACAGAGATCAATAGGCAATAGGACTCAAACAATAAGACATTAAGCAATTATAGAGGACATAATTAGTTTTCAGATTTACATTTTTTATTATGAATCTACATCATATTATAACGTAATCTGCAGTTATAACTAGTGTTTTTATGTATATTTCACTATTGCATCTCAGATGATTGGGCATTTGGTGTCTCTTATATTTCGAAAAGAAACATTTAAAAGCCAAACGCATTTTGTGACCATCTAGAACAAAATTAATGAAACTCTTCCTTGCTGTTAAACCAGCTCTGATATATTCGCTTTCAACTGATGATAAAAGCTCTCTCTTTTAAAGTTTTCTTCAGTATTTTCTTCTGCAACTTTCACTAGCAAGACTTTCCACATCACAAAACAGCAACATTCTGGCCATGGTTTCTGCTGAACGGTTCAGCCAAAAATGAAACATTCTGTTATTATTTAATCACCTTCTTGTCATTCCAAGCCCATATTACTTTCTGTGAAATACAAAAGGTGATTTTTTGGATAATTTCCTGACCACTTTTCTTTGTGTTGTAAAACTGGAAACTGGAAAAATGTAACTGGAACTGTCAAGCTCCAAAATGACAAAAAGCACCATAAAGAAAAATAAAACTGAGAATTTGTGGGAGGAGTAGACAGATAATACCGGGGTTGCCAGCTTTCAGATTTTGATGACTGGGTGAATTAGGTTAGGCAATAATTCAAGGTTAATGCTGTACAAATTACACCTTTTCTAAACTTTAGAAACAATTTTCAATTACACATACTGTCTTAAGTAATAAAGATTGTTTAAAGGGGTCATATGATGCGATTTCAAGTTTTCCTTTCTCTTTGGAGTGTTACAAGCTGATTATGCCTAGATAAGATCCCTGAAGTTGCAAAGACGAAAGTCTCAAAACCAAAGAGATATTCTTTATAAAAGTTAAGACTTCGACCACGCCCACCTAAAACGGCTCATTCAAACACGCCCCCACATGTCTACATCACGATGTGGGAAGATTTGCAAAACACCACCCAAATGTTTACGCAAAGAAAGAGGACGTGATTTTTATTCTTGCTGTAGTATTGTTGCTGCCACCGGCGCCATGTCGTGGGGACGCTGTGTTTTGTTGTGAAAGTGAAACTACTTTGCTTGGGATTCCAAAAGAGGACACAACTAGAAATCAGTGGTTAAGTTGTATTTACAACACTGTTCCAGAACAGTTCAACCCAAATATTCGAGTGTTTGCAGCACATTTTACGGAGGACTATTTCCTGAACCTAGGAGTAGCTGCCAGCTGCTCAAAGGCTGTTTCTGTAAAGTGGGGCAATTCCAACGTCGCAAGGACAGTCTGGCTCTTCTGACTCACAGCCTGTAAGTATGTTTTCTTATTTAAAGAATTTGCCACTGACTATTCAAACGCGAGTTTGAGCTGTGTAGAGTAGTGCTTGTTTGGCGTTTCTCCAAACACAAATGCAGACATGGTAATGTTTACATGGCGCAATCCAACGCGACACGTAAAAAGACAGTATAAGTCATTATAATCAGTAATTATGTCCCCACTGGATGCAACAATTGCCTTGTTTATAATGGGTTTTATTGTTTTTGTCTCGTTGCGCCAGGACACAGCATCACAATACGGTAAAGGGCATAATATTTCCGTCTCACGCTTGAGGTATTTGGCCAATCACAACACACTGGATAGCTGGTCAATCAGAGCACGCCTCGCTTCTCAGAACGATGAGGTTTGTAAAACTCAATGCGTTTCAGAAAGGCAGAGCATAGAGGAGCAACAATAATGTACAGTATGTGGAAAATAATGTGTTTTTTTAACAAACCACAAACACATTGCTATACACAAAATACACAAAATAATGTTCTTTTTAGCAATGTCATATGACCCCTTTAAAATCACTAAATCACTCTTTATTAAGATTGCAATACAGTCACTGTTCCTATAAAATATACTTTCTTATATAAATATGGTTTTTAAGAACAAATATTTAATGAAAATCATGATATTTTTTGTGTAAATTACAGTGCTGGAATCAACATTCGGAGCTTCGGAGCTTTATACATTATTTCCTGTGATTGTGACTGCAGTGCAATTTAATATTAACAAGTCTGTCTATGAGCACCATTTCATGCGGTATATAATAAAGCAGAATTTCTTTGGTGTTATGGACTATATAAGACAGCAAATTGTGTCCAAACTAACATATTAAGCATAATAAAAACTAAATGTCCATGTTCAACTTCAAGTGCGGAAGAAAAAGAGAAAATTAGATGTGTGCTGCTTTTATTAATTGTAGTGCAGGGGCCAAAGCAATGAAAAATGTTGAAGAGCAGAGTGCAGGATGTGCTTCATTTACACCGTGACCTTTCAGTATGCAGTGGCCTTCATCACAGCACTGCTGAAGAGAAAAAAATCTGCTACCACCACAGCAAACAGCTCCTTTTTTATGAACATGCCAATGTTTGCAAGAGTTTAGTAAGTGGAATTTTTAGAAATGAAGGCATGTTGTCATGACAGCTTTCAGCAGGCATGTCATCCTCATGTCTTATGATATTATCATCGATGGTTTTCCACTTGCTGAGGCCAAAATTACACTTGCATCTAGCGGATGATAGTAGGGAGAAAAAAAAAAAGTCAAAAAGACAATCTAGCTGAAATCTGAAAAGCTAACTGTTTTATTATGTGTCCTTATCATTACATAGTATTGTGGCTTTTTGTTTACATTTGTTAGCATACATGTGGCAGATTATTTCTAAAAGTGCAGACATGATAAGTCATCAGCACGGTGCAAACCGAGCGAGAATGGAATGCATTATTATTGTAATATTAATGCGCTTTGTGTACTGTAATGTTTTCTCACTGGTGAATGAGACATAATGTAATCTGACGTTGCAGCATTGATGCTGGTTTGCATCTGGGCTGCCTGTTCAGGTTCATGTGTTTAGGAAGAGGCGTGACTTTGGAGAGTGATTTGCAGGGAGGGTGGGATCTTATGCTTTCAAAGCTGTGACACAAATTTGACATATTTCTCTCTTTTGACCAATTTAATCAATCTCTCAATATTTTTTCCTCCTTTGGAAAGTCACAGAAATGCTATCATTGATTTTTTCTTTTTTCTTTTGCCATTGGAACAAATGGGAAAGCAAAGCTGATATTTGTTGTATTGTCCATTCACCACTATAGAAGTTTACCCAACTACGCCTACTTTCACTTCTGAAAATGTGTAAAGGTTCAATACCAGCAAATACATCCTTGGGCAATAAATAGGAAATATTGGAACAAGGCTATGACATAAAATAAAAGCAATCTATTTTTTCCCTTTAAATGTCCAAAATTCAAAGGAAATACTTCACAAAGGGAGGAAAACCGAGCTTTTTGGTAACACATTACATTAAGCTTCTATATGTTCTATCAACATTAGCAATATGCAATAGCTAACATGAAATAACAAAAAACAATTCCTTTATGAATTATGAATGAACATGAATTCACAACATTTATAAATTAACATTAGCCTAGATTAAAAATGCTGTAAAAATTGCTGTTGATTATCACTATACTGAATTCATTAGCCAATTTTAGCAACATGTTACCAGCAACTTCACTGGGTCTTTAGCACATTTTTTTGTTATTATTTTAAATCAGTCAATGGTATAATTATGCATGAATAGCCTAAATTTATGCAACTTTTACTTATTTATGCACAAACATGGAAAATCTGGAAACTGTAAAAGGCTACGATCATAGTACAGTCAGCAGATTTCCAACAAGCACTACATTCCAAAGGCAAAATTGGACATAAAGAAATGAAAGCAACTTTTTCCCTACCCACATGATCATTACAGAAGAAGCCTGAAAAGCTGTTCTTTGGTTTTCTCTCTCTTCTTCTCTCTCTCTCTTCAAACACACTCCCAGTAGTGCAGCAGTGTTTAATGAGAGACCCTGTCCCTCTCATACCTCTAGCTCTAGATTGTGGGTGGATGTTAGCACAAGGCTGATGGACAGTGATGGCTACTAATGATTTTCTTACAGTGGCTCCAGACTCGAGAGTTCAGTTTTACTCTCTCCACGGAGACACAGTGCCGTATACTACTTTATTCCTCCATGGATTCATCTAAAGTGTATGCTAATGAAATCTGTGATGCACTGCCTTACATATGAAATAAAACCTACTCAAACACGAGTCCTTGATCTGGAGGCATTAAATAAACAGTGTCTGAGTGGAGGTTCAGAGCTGTTTTCAGGTTCTGCCCAATCAATGTCATCACATGAGGCTTACGAACAGACCTGATATTGAATGAACATTATTAGATGCTTGCTGAATTTAGCTCTGGGTCAGTCAAGCTAGAAATTCTACTATGCAAATAAAAATCATAGTCAATGTGAATTTTTATGCATAATCCTTAAATCAAATGTGACTGGATTTCTTTGAGGTTAATTTTCTTTCTTATTCTGTACTCAGTTGTACTTAATTCTCTGATGGATGGTGTCCATGTCAAGGGAAGTGACCTTTAAGCCATTTTAACCATTCAGGGTGTGATGTTACATCGAATAATGAAGGAGGTTTTCTCAGAACTTTATATGTTGCTCTACTTAATATACTGTCATTCAAAAGTTTGGGGTTGGTAAGTTTATTATATTGTTTTCGAAAAAAGACTTTTAAACTCACCAAGGCTTCATAAATACAGTAAAAACAGCAATATTTTAAAATATTACTATAATTTAAATGGACTGTTTTCTATTTGGATATAGTTGCATGTAATGGCAAAGCTGAATTTTCAGCACAATTACTTTTTACAGAATTTGTTGATGAATAGAAAGTTTTTATTTATTCATTATTGATCAATTTCATCTTTGCTAAATAACAATATTAATTTCTTAAAAAAAAATCTTGACCCCAAACTTCTGAATTCTAGTGTTGATCTTTTGGTTATATGTATAAATTCATACATAAATGGCTGACAAAAGTATTTCTAAGAATTGTTTTAAAAATAAAAATGCAATTTCTACAAGAATATCTTAAATATGAAGTGATGTTATGCATTTAACATGTAGCCCTAAATTTAAAATAGCATATTATTATATAATAATTTCTGTTCTAAAATTATGGTCTTTGTAGGGAGAGATCCCCATTATTTCATGCTATTTTGGTAACACTTCACTTAAAGCCTTTATGTTTAATGCATTATAATTATTCATAATGTGTTATATAATGTATTAACTGTGGTTACAATAATTCATGAGACTGTACAATGCATTATAAGGTGCATTACAAGCCATAATTAATGCATTAAATATATATATGAAGAGCTCAGATGCAAAAGCCTCTAAGTGCCATTTGAAATTTTAATTCGAAAATGAGCATTTTTTCCAGGCTCCTATATTTAGGTTCAGTAATTTTTCTCTAATGGCAATATATAGGTCCTTTTCTATGCAATTAATGTGTAATAACGGAACATAAATATAGAAGCTTGATCAAAGCGCTCATTTTAGAAGAAAATTTCAAATGGCACTTAAGAGGCTTTTGCATGTGAACTCTTCATATATACAGGTGCATCTCAATAATTTAGAATGTCATGGAAAAGTTCATTTATTTCAGTAATTCAACTCAAATTGTGAAACTTGTGTATTAAATCAATTCAATGCACACAGACGGAAGTAGTTTAAGTCTTTGGTTCTTTTAATTGTGATGATTTTGGCTCACATTTAACAAAAAAACACCAATTCACTATCTCAACAAATTAGAATATGGTGACATGCCAATCAGCTAATCAACTCAAAACACCTGCAAAGGTTTCCTGAGCCTTCAAAATGGTCTCTCAGTTTGGTTCACTAGGCTACACAATCATGGGGAAGACTGCTGATCTGACAGTTGTCCAGAAGACAATCATTGACACCCTTCACAAGGAGGGTAAGCCACAGACATTCATTGCCAAAGAAGCTGGCTGTTCACAGAGTGCTGTATCCAAGCATGTTAACAGAAAGTTGAGTGGAAGGAAAAAGTGTGGGAGAAAAAGATGCACAACCAACCGAGAGAACTGCAGCCTTATGAGGATTGTCAAGCAAAATCGATTCAAGAATTTGGGTGAACTTCACAAGGAATGGACTGAGGCTGGGGTCGAGGCATCAAGAGCCACTCCACACAGACGTGTCAAGGAATTTGGCTACAGTTGTTGTATTCCTCTTGTTAAGCCACTCCTGAACCACAGACAACGTCAGAGGCGTCTTACCTGGGCTAAGGAGAAGAAGAACTGGACTGTTGCCCAGTGGTCCAAAGTCCGTTTTTCAGATGAGAGCAAGTTTTATTTCATTTGAAAACCAAGGTCCTAGAGTCTGGAAGAAGGGTGGAGAAGCTCATAGCCCAAGTTGCTTGAAGTCCAGTGTTAAGTTTCCACAGTCTGTGATGATTTGGGGTACAATGTCATCTACTGGTGTTGGTCCATTGTGTTTTTTGAAAACCAAAGTCACTGCACCCGTTTACCAAGAAATTTTGGAGCACTTCATGCTTCCTTCTGCTGACCAGCTTTTTAAAGATGCCGATTTAATTTTCCAGCAGAATTTGGCACCTGCCTACACTGCCAAAAGCACCAAAAATTGGTTAAATGACCATGGTGTTGGTGTGCTTGACCGGCCAGCAAACTCACCAGACCAGAACCCCATAGAGAACCTATGGGGTATTGTCAAGAGGAAAATGAGAAACAAGGGACCAAAAAATGCAGATGAGCTGAAGGCCACTGTCAAAGAAACCTGGGCTTCCATACCACCTCAGCAGTGCCACAAACTGATCACCTCCATGCCACGCCGAACTGAGGCAGTAATTAAAGCAAAAGGAGCCCCTACCAAGTACTGAGTACATATACAGTAAATGAACATACTTTCCAGAAAGCCAACAATTCACTAAAAATGTTATTTTTTTATTGGTCTTATGAAGTATTATAATTGGTTGAGATAGTGAATTGGTGGGTTTTTGTTAAATGTGAGTCAAAATCATCACAGTTAAAAGAACCAAAGACTTAAACTACTTCAGTCTGTGTGCACTGAATTTATTTAATACACGAGTTTCAAAATAAGTTAACTTTTCCACGACATTCTAATTTATTGAGATGCACCTATATATATATATATATATATATATATATATATATATATATATATATGTGTGTGTGTGTGTATATATATATATATATACCAATAGCAATTTACTGCCGGACTGTTAAGTTCCAAATTCTAACTGATCCTTTGTCTAGCTGTTTTCTGATGGAAATGTATCACTAACTGATTAGGATCCGTTTGCAGTGCAGTTCGTGTGTGGTGCAGAAGAAGCAGCACGGGCTCATTGTGCTTTCACATAAGACGCGTTTGAGTGCGCTATGATTCGCGGCTGTTTGAAACGGGCCATGCACACCTGTGTCGGATAGCTGGAGTTGTCACAGAAATGACTTTTCCCCATACTTTTATCCTATGTGAAGGTTACTTTAGAAATAAATAACAGTCATAGTAAATTTAGTTTGTAATTATACATGCTTCTGTGACAGCTTTGTAGTTTAATCAATGCTTTGTTATGTGATGTTATGTTTAATCCAATACAATTTGGTTTTCCATGGTTAACCTAGGCTATTTGTGTTCAATTATTAACCTTAAATCATTAAAAACTCACATAATAAACAAGAATAAAAAAAAAACCTTGCAACGTGTACTTATTGCATATATTGCTCTTTTGTTGATTTTGATTGCTTCCATTGTCCTCATTTCTAAGTCGCTTTGGATAGAAGTGTCTGCTAAATGACTAAATGTAGCCTATGTATTTTTAATATTAATGCTGTTTAAGACAATAGCACCATCCCCTGACCATTATAATGTGACAAATTCATAGCTCATTTAAAGGTAATGTCACCGCTAAATTAGAGTGATTTGGACAGTCACGCTAAATGGAGATAGTGAATTGGTGGAGGACTTGATGGTGGGAGTCGGGAGTCAGAATCCCAAAAAACCTGGAAACGAACACCCCTGATTCACTGTTACTCGAACGGATTTTCAGTCCCGAGGCTGATCACACGATATACGTTGAACTCAAAACATAAAATAAACAGCGTACACTCCACGAATCATACGAAATCAGAAATCTTTATAATCTTTCTCACTTCCGTTCTCTCTAACGGAGTAGTGCCAATAGACCAGGCAAATCTGGCCCACTCCTGCAGAGTTTAGCTCTGACCCTAATCAAACACACCTGAGCATGCTAATCAGAGTCTTCAAGATCATTAGAAAATCACAGGTAGGTGAGTTTGATCAGAATTGGAGCTAAATTCTGCAGCAGATTGGCCCTCCAGAGAAAGATTTGAGAAACCCTGCCCTAGACCAACGGGAACATAAATATCGGTAGAAACAATAAGAGATTTTTTGGCCTAAAATCCCGAGTTTCTCTGATTGACGTCATGCGTCACTCTCTTCTCTCATTCACGCTATAAAGGCAAGAGTGGTACCTCTATGTGGACGAAATGCGGACTGTACTTAAGAAACGTTTAGGATTTTATGGCCTAAAATCCTCGGTTATCCAAACGAGATCCTGCTTCTCTTGAGTCTCTCTCTCTCAACTCACTTTCAATCTTCCTCGCTCTTTTCTTAGTCCCGCCCCCTCTCCTTCCTGATTGGAGGAATGAACTTAGATACTCTAATTTAACCAAGGTGATAACAGCAACACAAAAACTTGCTGTTAAGCACGTTCGACCAAGTGCATTTCAACCGAACTCCATGTGTAAGCGAGTCTCTTAAAGAAACAACACATAGAAAACAAAAAACATGTTTTCTAGTGACAGGGTTACATATATATTTGTGATTTAATAATTATGCATCAAAGACATTTAAACAAACTGCAAACAAATTAATGTGCTAGACAATACAAGAAAGGTTCAAATGAACTTCCTCTTCAGGAACTCGAGCTGCGTCCGAGAACGCCTCCAGCATGATCGTGCTCTGATACAAGTGTAATCTGTCCAATGGATGGGCGAGACGTCACGGGCGGGTGACGTAATGGCCAGGAAGCATAAAAGCATGTGCGGTGGAACCGGCTACAGCTTTTGTCATTCAGCAACCGCTACTCTGTGTGTGTCTGTCGATCTGTGTGGTGAGTCTTATTTAGTGTTGTTTGTCACTTGAAATAAGCTCCACAAGGTCTAAAGTGAGGAGAAAACTAAGCACTTGGGCGAGAGCAGATCGCATTACAGGCTGTGTGTTTTTCACTAACAGTCCGTGTGTGGAGCAGAGCACGCAGAGTCAGCTCTCGAGGGAGCTGACTGCCCGCTTTGTGAGTGTCACTGCATATGCTCAGAGGGCTCTCTTTGAGGAGGGAGTTTTCACCTACGTTCCTTGCATTACCGGCCCGCTTTCGCCAAGGCGGAGCAGCCGCTGCGCTCGTGGGGATCGCAGATGGATCAGGTGGAGGGAATGAAGATGGGCGAGCCCTTATCTTCTTCCTTCCCATCAGATCCAGCGCCCGCTCTCTGGGTTCGGAAGCCCCGTGGGTTCTTCCCCCCAGAGAAAGGGCTCGACGCTCCGCCTGTCTTTCTCCGAGGAGGTGGATGTGAAGGGCGTCGATGAGCTTTGTAAAATCGCAGTGTTTGCACGAGCATTGTTTTCACAAGCTTCTTATGAACGAGGTTGTCATTATAGCAGTGTTCCTACATAGAAACGGAGTTCGTGCTGTCAGCTCAAAAAAAGCCCACCATATGATCTCGCGGTTCCGGTCCCGCCGCTGTTGAGGCACGGCGGCGAATTAAATTGCGGGGATCGCACATAGATCTGGTGGACGGGTTGGAGATGGGTTCGCCCTATCTCCACCTGCAATCCCCAGATCTAGTGCTCTCGGTCGGGGCTGGAAGCCCATGGTGCGGTTCTTCCCCCTTTGAGTGAGAGCTCGCTGTTGCAGCGCGTATTGCTGAGGTGACGTGTGCATTATGTCATTCTCGTTCGTTTCAAGAATCCTTTTCATATCAGACCGTGTTTACTTGTCTGGTTGTTTTTCTCCATTTAATTTTGAGGAATTAAATGATCTATTTCATCTAACTAGGAGACGTTAGATGTGTATGTGTTAAAGGAGCCTAAGAAAACTTGGGATTTTCTCGAGTGAGAGCACAATGTTTTACCTCTCTTCCTCTGAGGAGGTTGATGTGGTCAGCAGCAAACTGTGTTTCAGCTCCTCATATAGGTAGTCAGAGTGGTGCTCCCGGGCCGAGGCTATCTCAGAAGGCGGATCTGCGGATCGTCACTCTCGCTGGATAGTCTTCAGCTAAAACATCCTGCTGCCTATGGCCCAGGACTTCTGAGGGCCGGCTCCTCTGGGGAAGAGCAGTGTACACCGCATTACACAGTGCCCATCTCTCCTCAGTGCCCTCAGGAGATTGGTCTGCCTACCCAACCATGTACGGTGTTCCAGGGCACAGCGATCTCCAGGAAACACACATCTCAGTTTCTTCCGCCCGGAAACGTAGCGGAGCTGAGATGCTCGCCACCCCTTCGGGGGTCTCTAGAGCAGCTAGTTTGGCTTTCTCCTGCCGGTGTGCCGTTCCAGGATACCGAACTAGCCGCTCTGATTATACCAGTGGCCAGTCTCCAGAGACTGGTTCCCTTAGTAGGCACCTGGCGGAGTGGGAGCCCCTGCCAAGCGTGTCTCATTGGGTCCTGCTTTGCAGGCTCTGGTTCTACCAGTCTAGTCTTCCTAGAAGATGACACGAGTCTGAGGAAAGTCGCTTCAATGGGAGACTTTAGCTGAGGCAGTCCTGGTGTCCATGGCCCAGAACTTATGAGGGCAGGCCCCTCTGGGGAAGAGAGGAGTACACCGCAGTACACGGTGCCCGTCTCTCCTCAGTGCCCTCAGGAGATCGGTCTGCCAACCCTGCCACGTACGGTGTTTCAGGGTGCAGCGATCTCCAGCGAGCACACATCTCAGTTTCTTCCGCCAGGAAACATAACAGAGCTGAGATGCTCGCCACCCCCTTCAGAGGCTAGTCTTGAGAGACTGGTTCACTTAGTAGACTATTTGGCAGCGTGGAAACTACTGCCAAATGTGTCTCCATGGGTCCTGCATACTGTAGAGAGAGGCTACAGTATCCAGTTTGGTTCTCTTCCGCCTCATTTCAACGGGGTGAATCCCACTCTGGTGGGCCCCGAGCAGGTTCTGGTAATGGAACGAGAAGTAGAGTACTCTCTTGAGGAAGGAGGCCATCGAGGTGGTCCCTCCTCACGAAAGAGATTCCGGGTTCTACAGCCGGTACTTCATAGTTCCTAAGAAGGATGGAGGGTTGGCGTCCCATTTTAGATTTGCATCAGTTGAACCGCTCAGTCAGCAGACGGAAGTTCAAGGTGCTCAAACAGGTCATGTCTCAGATCAGGTCCGAGGACGGGTTTGTCACGATCGATCTAAAAGACGCATACTTCCATATCTCCATCCTTCCCACTCACATGGAGTTCCTGAGGTTTGGTTTTGGGGGGCGAAGTTCACCAATATCGGGTTCTTCGCTTCGGCCTAGCACTCACCCTGCACTTTTACAAAGTGTGTGGATGCCGCGTTAGCTCCGTTGCGGCTACAAGGCATCTGCATATCGACAATTGGTTGATTCTTGCTCAGTCAGAGCAGATGGCGGCTCAACATTAAGATGTTGTTTTCGCTCACATGAAAGTGTTGGGGTTGAGACTGAATGCTGAGAAGAGTGTGCTTTCTCCATTACAGAGAACCACTTATCTTGGTGTGGTGTGGGATTCGACCACGATGCAGGCATGTATGTCCCCTGCTCAGATTGAGTCGATCCTCACAGCAGTCAGGAGAGTGAAAGAAGGCCAGTCACTCATTGAAGCAGTTTCAGAGACTCCTGGGTCTGATGACAGCTGCGTCCAACATGATACCTATTGGCCTGTACATGAGACCCCTACAGTGGTGGCTCAAGGCCACGGGGTTCTCCCCGAGGGGAAACTCGCTTCGCATGATCAAGGTCACGCGGCGGTGCCTACGTGCCTTAGACATGTGGAGACAACCTTGGTTCTTGTCTCAGGGCCCGGTGCTGGGAGCTCCATGTCGTCGCGTATGTTAGCGACAGACGCGTCCCTCACCGGTTGGGGTGCGGGGCCACCCTGCCCACGGTCTGTGGAATGGTCGCCGTCTCGTGTGGCATATCAACTGCCTGGAGATGCTGGCGGCATTTCACTGAAACACTTTCTCCTAGACCTAAGAGATCGCCGTATGTACAGGCTCACTGAGAGTAGTTCACATGCCTGGGCATCTCAGTATGTGAAGGCTTTGTCTGTACGTTCTTCCCCCGATCGCTCTGCTCCCGGGAGTTCTGGCAAGAGTGCGCTGGGACGAGGTCAGTCTACTTCTGGTAGTACCGTTCTGGCCGGGCCGAGTATGGTTCTCGGACCTGATTTCTCTCCTTGACGGCAATCTCCCATGGTCTCCTCTCACAAGCGGTGGTCTGTCACCCCCGCCCAGAGCTTTGGAAGTTGTAGGTGTGGCCCCTGAGGGGGCACAGCCCATAGCTTCCGGTCTCCCAACTGAGGTTGTTGAGACCTTCCTCCAATCCAGAGCTCCCTCAACGAGGAAACTGTATGCCTTGAAGTGGAACTTTTAACTTTTTGGTGCGGAGACCGCCAGCTCGACCCAGTCAACTGCCCGATTGGTACAGTTCTGGAGTTCGTGCAGGTCTGTTCCTCCGCAGGGTTAACCCACTCCACCCTGAGGGTTTATGTGGCGGCTATACCGGCCTACCGCACCCTTCTCGGTGGCCTTTCAGTGGGTAGGCACCTCCTAGTTACATGTTTTCTCCACAACACAAGGAACTTGTACACCCTGAAGTGAAGTGTCACTTTATGGTGCAGAGGTTGCCAGCTCGATCCAGCCAACTGCCCGATTGGTACAGTTCTGGAGTTCGTGCGGGCCTGTTCCTCCGCAGAGTTAACCCACTCCACCCTGAGGGTTTACGTCGCGGCTATACCGGCCTACCGCGCCCTTCTCTGTGGCCTTTCAGTGGGTAGAAACCCCCTAGTACATGTTTCCTCCAGAGGCTGAGGCCTCCGGTCAGAGAGCGTTTGCTATGTGGTGGATCAGGATGCTATTCCATAGCTTCGAGTCCTCTGCTCTCCCCTCTTGGGGATCAAGACTCACTCTTCAGAAGTTGGCCTTCGGGATGCCGGCCCTGCCCACCTTAGCCACCTGTGGCCTTTTTTCTCTCACCCTAGCTGTGCTCCATCCACACTAAGCAGGGATTTGTCAGTCTGGCGGCGTGGGGATCTCGTTCCCCTAGCGTTCTCGCACGCAGCTCGAGTTCCTGAAGAGGAACATCTTAGGTTACGTATGTAACTCTAGTTCCTCGAGGGACGAGACGCTGCGTCTCAAAGCCATACTTCCGGCATCCCTACGAGCGGTTGCTTCATTCCTGAAGCTGACGCTGGTTCCACCGCACATGCTTTTATGTTTCTTGGCTGTTACGTCACCCGCCCGTGACGTCTCGCCCATCCATTGGACAGACTACACTTGTATCAGAGCGCGATCACGCTAGAGGCATTCCACTAGCGTTCTCGGAAGCAGCGTCTCGTTCCCTCGAGGAACTAGGGTTACATACATAACCTAAGACGTTTTACTCTACTGCTTTTATTACTAATAATTACAAATAGTTTATGAAACTACAGATTCAGTTATCAATGGTTGGTTGATTGTTCAAGTGCCGTTGATGCTATTCTGTGACCTGAAAGAGGTTTTTTCTAGATCAAGTAAATGCAAATGCAGCGGCTGCTGTTGTTGAGACGTTTTGATGTGAATAATCAAGGCTTTGATCAGCAACAACCCTCTGTCTGACCTGGATCATATTGCTCTGTCTGTATCACTTTAATGAACAGATTCTTGGCAGACAAAGGGAAATGGGTTGGTAAAAATACCTGTGGCTCTCTCGCAGGGCCTCTTTGCCCTTCCTCCAGGAGATCATCCCGTGCGGAGACATGCGGGGCCTGCACTCAATCAAAACATCTCCACCCTGCCGAGCCAGTGTCTGTGCCTTTAGCACACTATTGGAGAAATCTGGTGCCACTGCTGATGTGAAGAGAAAAACAAGCATCTTACAAAACTGACAAAAAGATAGATTGACTCCTGAAAGTATTTGGGAAGACCTTGTAACATGTAAAATGTCATTGCATTAGATATTAGATAAAAAAGGACATTTTTTTCAAACATGTTTTTTGCACAACAGACATTGAAAACAAATATGTGGAATAAATAAAAGAAATATAAATACATGATTACATTAAATCATTTCAAAAAGTGTACTTATCAAAATTTAATTCTTGCTTTTTTCCTCATTACAACATCTAGACAGCTGGATCACACTGACATTTTTGCTTTCATGCCCCAAATAATAATACATTTTAATTCAGAAATGTATTTATGTTCATCATAGAAGATGTGTTTGCAAGTAAAATTATGTATGAAGTGCATTTTTAATATACATTGCCATTCAAAAGTTTGGGTTCAATTAGTTTAATTACTTATTTTTTTTGAAAGAAGTCTCTTATGCTCTCCAAGGCTGAATTTATTTAGTAAAAATTAATATTGTGTACAATAATTACAATTTAAAATAACTGGTTTCTATGTGAGTATATTTTAAAATGTAATTTATTCATTATGATGCAAAGCTAAATTAGCAACATCACTTCTCCAGTCTTCAGCGTTACAAGATCCTTCAGAAATCATCTCTAATATGCTGATTTGCTGCTTATCAATGTTGAAAAGTGTTGTGCTGATCAATATTTTTGCAGAAACTTTGATGAATAGAAAGAAAAGCAACAATGCAAATGTCTCGACTGTCACTTTTGATCAATTTAATGCCTCCTTGCTTAATAAAAGTATCAATTTCTTTTATTAATTAATTAATTTATTTATTTTGTATACTGACCCCAAACTTTTGAAAGGTAGTGAATAATAAAATAAATTCAATTAAAACATTTGAATAAATTAATAAAACAGGACAAAACAATTGTGTCATGTCTTGTCACGGACCCATTTTCTTCCACACAACCTGTCATCCTGCTAACATCTCTATCTGCTTCCCTCTTTGCTAAAATTCATCGTCATCTCACTTTCCAGAGGCATGCGAGGAGGATGTTTTTAATGCGATATCCTCACTTAAGAGCACACTCAAGAGCTCACGCTATCCCCCGCACACCACTAAGTCAAACCGAGTCAAGTCAGCCGGCACAAAACTAAAGGCTCTAAAGTGCGAAGATTGTCTACCTCACATCTCCCCCAGGCAGCAATTTCAGCATACTAGACTTTCCTGCCTGTTTGGCATCCATCTGCACTCAGCGCTGACAGCATCAAAGCACCCATTGTGCTGACAAATGACAGGACTAGGGAACAGAGCACTTCTCTCATCTGCCGCATGATAAAATGGCCTCGAACGTCAACTCCTTTAATCTTCAGTGCAGAGATGGGTTTGATCATTGATCCTGCCAAAAGTTATTCTGCTCCTCTTAATAGTGGGTCAACTGTTTTTAAATGTAGCGTAAAAGAGTGTAGTAAGACTAATGAGTGCTATAAAGCGTTTGCTGACAATGTGGTTGGAATGAGCTCATGAGGAAAACAAAACCAAAGTACTGCTACACAGCACTGCTGCACCAAAACGAAACAAACTTTATATCATCTGGCCAAATGCATATTGGCTATAATTTCAGAATATGAGTGGCTATGTCTCTAGTAACTAGTGATTCCTTACCAATGACTTTGAGTTCAGAGTTGGCAAACACTCTGCCGTGACGGTTCTCAGCGATACACTGGTACATCCCAGTATCTGACAGGGTCAGACTGCTGATGGATAATGCCCCGTTTACCACCTGGATTCTGTCCTGGAAACATAACAACAATCCCACAATTCAACATTAAACAGTTAAACTGGCTTCTGTTACATATTGTATATATAGTGTTTCTATATAGGGAAAAACAACAAAAACCCTTGCTATGTGTACTGTGTTAGGCTAACCGAGACTTGTCATAGCACTTGCATATTTTTGCTCTTTTGTTGGTTTTCATTGTTTGTCATCATTTTTAAGTCGCTTTGGATAAAAGCGTCTGCTAAATGACTAAATATATACTGACAATTAACTTCAGTATTACTTTACATATTAAATTCTACATAGAAAACACACTCATAGAAATCATCAATATATGTAATGTAATGTTTTCCTCTTTTCTACCCTTGTACACATATTTAAACATGAAACATGCAACTTGTTCAAGAAATAACATAAAATTATACCCAAACTGTTTTGACAGCTTTGATCAGGGAAAACAAACTTTCTTCTACTGGAAATTTCTATAAATAATGCAAATACATCCATGCTATTTTTTCCAACACATTCATAGTCATTACTTTTGACAGGGCTTTGCAGCAAGCTATTTGCATTAATTATCAAACATTATTATCATTTTGAACAGTGGACACAAACATTTCATGTTTAAAAGAAGGTATGTTAATGGCAAAGACAGAAATTTCCAAAATGGTTTTTCAAGATCGTTAAATAAATAATTAATTTCAAATGAACAATAACATTGGACGACAGCGGTATCATAAATTTAGCTTCTATAGCTTAAATTCTGGCAACACTACTGTGCAATAACGACAACAAATCAAGTGGAAATGAATCATCCATACAAACCGATTTTCTAGAATGACTCGTACTTCTCAATGCTACTTGTTAGATAAAATCGTCACAACAACAAAATTCTAAAAAAAAATGAAAGGAATGGGACACCCCCAAAGTATACCGTATTCATGGAAAGTGGCTGCTATAAAATAATAAAATGACAGATGTGAAGGGAGCAGAATGGAGGATGAATCTAATCCCACAGTAGCAGTGGATTGCTGCTGACGCATGGGCGGTCTATAATTTTTTTATCCTGGCCAAACACTTACTCATAAAGCCCCTGTTATGCTGCCATTGCGCTCACTTGAGTGTGAAAAATTTGAATGGTGCATTCAGGTTGCATGAACTGAGATTTAAAGGGCTCAAATATCTGCACTCGCTCTCTTCATGCGGGCACTTCAGAGTCTGCTGGCATTAGCTTTATGCCACTTGAATTTCATTGTTCCAGTGCAGCTGGAAAATGGTGTAACTCTCTGGCCACGTGATCTGCCCCGACATGGAGCATCACAATCTAACCAATATTATAAACAGACAACTTCCTATGTGTGCCGTGTTGACAGGGGTAAACTAGAGAAGATCAGTACAGCCTCTAGCAGCAAAGGCAAATGGTGGCATAAATCAGCTTTATGGGGGTAATTAATTAGGGGTGACATTCCACTGAAATCAGCACTTTCCCCCTCGACGGGAGAGCGCCGTTTGAGTGGGCTGTGCTGCACCAGACTGATTAAGTTGCCCACCTGAATAGACATCGCAAAGATTGCCCCAACATTATGGGTATTGGCTTGGCATGTGTGATATTGTTGCTGAGGTAAACATTTACACAAGCCGAGGATGATTTGGTGTAGTACCAGGGGGGGGGGGGGGAAAATCTAAACAAAACGTAGAGAACTGCAAACTTTTATAATTTAAAAGTACATAAAATAAACATAATTATACAACTGTTAGTTTTAGTGCACTCATTTGATTTAATAAGAATGGCATGGCTGACACTGAACATTTCACTGTTTGTATCATTTTGCTATATATACTTTCACATCTACGGTTTGCAATATTGTGACTGAACTATTTTGTTGGTGGAGCAAAACTAAAAAAAAAACTAAATGCCTGCCTGTATTTTGTCTGAAATGTCTATTTAGCCTGTGGCCTCATGCCCACAGGCAAATCACAGCTGTGTTCAAGTTCAGTACAACTAAAATGCCTTTAAGACAAGTTATTTCACTCAATGGCAATCATGGTAACATTCAGGGTAGCTGTTTTCTACAGTATGTAGGCAGTAAGCATACAGGTGCAACTTACTTTAAAGGGCAATAAATAAATAAATAAAAATATAGATGCATTAGATGCTATTTACACTAAGTGCAAATAGCGATGGATGCTATTTACACTAAGTGAAAATAGCAGTATTTTTTAACGGTATGCTATTTACGCTAAGTGCAAATAGCTATAGATTCTATTTACACTATGTTAAAATAGCAAGATTTTCTGCTATTTATACTACTTATTGCAAGTAGTGGCAATTATCTGCACCTCAGTATTGTAGTACATTATAAAACAGTACACAATAATAACGTACTGAGTGTAAATTATCATTTTAATTCAAATTATTAAAGGGGTGCCACCTTATTGGGACAATAAAGCCCTCCGTACACCTTACCCTAACCCTACCCGATACTGTATTTTCAACTTTTTGATTATTTCCTTCATTTTTATTGAAAATAAATGCCTTTCCAATGCGATGTGAGATTTGAAAAGGGAGAAAAAAAAGTTTGGCAAAAGGTGGGTTCGAACTCAGGTCAATCGCATTAAAAAGCATGCACTTTACCATCTATGCCACTGAAACTGATGACCACTAAGAGTCTTTTTTCAGTGTTGACTGTCCTAATCACACGTTGGTGGATGGAGTTAGTATAAATAGCCTCAGCCAACAAGGCAGGCTATTTGCACTTAGTGTAAATAGACACTCCAATATAAAAAACATCTCCAAAACTGTTTTTCAACATAGTTATAATAATACATTTCAAATTAAGCATAAAATCTGACAATAGTGGTATCATGAATTTTGCATTCTTTAGCTTAAATTACACAAAATCCAAAACATACAACAAAACAAAACAAACTGCAACAAAACACAACTGCCAACCCGATCTCATGACAATTTGTACATATTTTATGAGGTGGCTAATTTGTAGGAATTCGTATGAATGACCACCCCTAAACATACCCCTCACAGAAAACGCTGGACCATACAAAATCATACGAGTTTTACATGTATGAATTTTACGAGTTGGCCAATTTGTTAAAATTTGTACGACCTCACTCGTACGATTTTGTACACTTGTTGTGAGATAGCGTTGAAATTGCAACAAAACTAAACAACTGTAACACAAAACAAAAACAATAAAACAAAACAACAATACAAAACAAATCAAAGAACAAAACAAAACAAATCTAAATTAAAAAACAAAACAAAAACAAACTTAAAAAAACGGCTGATCAAGATTAAACGAAAATCAAAGTATCTTGCACACAAAAACCTTAATACTAAATACAGCTAACTGAATTTAAAAACTGCCTAATTTATAATCACCTAATTTATAATCAGAAAATGCAAAGACAAATGCTAAGTAAATTATTGAGCAATAACTCAACACTATTGAGAAATAAGTCAAAAGCCCTATTCGGACGGGTCTTAGAGAAATGTGTGTTTCACAGACGTACTTGGTGATTTTAATCCCGTTCGAATCTGCCACGTCTGTGTTTTTCTCACACAACCTCTGTAATAATTCCAGAGCAAATTACCTACTGTTTTTCAGCAAACTCAGTGATCCTCTGAGAAAACTAATCCCGTCCGAATGCGATGTCTGTGATTGCCGGTGAGATTTTTTTTCACAACGCGTTTCCTTGTGTGTTTTGGCCAATGTGAATTACGTAGACGCTCTTACCGTGCTCATGTTTGATATATTTGCCTCCCAGCAAGGAAAAAATAAGTAAATAAATGAAAAACAATAATAAAATCAAGAGTCAGATCACGTAAACCATTCAGACTGGCTATTGTAATATCTGCGTCAGGCACACAATTATGTTTTAATTACATATGCACCTTTATGAAAATTAAACACAGGTTTACTACAAATAAATAACTAAAGTAAAACTAAAGCAACCACACATTAACATGGTTTTGCTATACTAGCCATATAGCTTCACCATGGTATTTGTAGTAAAACTGTTATACTAATGGTAATCAATCCGAATGACACCCAGTGCACGCATACAGAGCGCCTGACCTCTGAAACGCCCAGATGTACAAAACAGACCCTCCCACCTCTGTAATAAACACAGAGATGTTAGTCCCGTCCGAATTGGTACATGAAAATCGCAGATGTCAGGTGATAAGAATCGAAACTCAAACGTAGTTTAGAAAACTAGCCCCGTCCGAATAGGGCTAAATCAAATGTAATCATTGAAATGAACCATCCATACAAACCAACAATGAATCAGACTTCTCATTGCTACTTGAGAGAGATGAAATCTAGAAGATAATATTTGATTACTGCCTCAGCTCGCTTATGTAGCATACAGTGTGACACAATTCTGTCATGTTACACCACTGCTGAAAAAAGCTTATTACTGTATTTAAAAAAAAAAAAAAATACTAAAAAACTGAAGTTAAATTGCTAGCGCTACTACTTAGGGTTATTTTCTAACAGTGACCGTATAGAGCTTCTGTGATGTGCTCTGAATACTGCATCCAGGTGATGGTGGATAGTTCTTTTTCTGTTCATTGTAATCATCAAATAACAAATGACACTCTTCTTCTCTTCCTCTGACTACATGGATGACCTTTGGTCTGGAAATTGATCAAATGCTGAGGTAGCCAATGGTGACATTTACAAAATGGTAACACCTCAGCTCATTAAGAGTGCAGCCTCACACGCCGAGATCGTGTTCACGATCTCTCAGAGTGATGAAACAAGCTCTGTTGTACATGACATTAATACAGCACAGAACTGCTCTGAACCTTATAACAACTGAGACAAACCTAAACCAGAGCTCTGGAAATACACATGCAGAATCCTAAAAATAAACAACATAATACTGAGAAAGGCAATAGAAAGTCACTGTCTCATTGTGCTACGAATATATTTACATATTTTTGTACTTAATAAAAATACTCTGCAATTGTACTTTTAGTATACTAAACTGTATACTTAAAGTCTGCTAAACTGGAACAGCTAATTTTGAGCTTGATGCACTTTAATTGTGCAGAAGTAGTGATGAAGTCCAACTAAATGTGATTGGGCTAAAGTGGAACTAAAGGTACACTTTAAATATCTTGCATTTAAAGACCAATATTATTCAAAGACCATAGAATTTTCATCAATAGAGACATTAAAACACATTTTAGCTTAGTATTTAAAAATGTGCAATGTGCACAAGGTTTATTTAGAATATTAGTAAGCCTCGAGCGATATTTCAGTAAATATGTATATACTTATGATGAAATAAATGTATTTTAAATATATTACTTTAATTCATACTCAGTTTGATGTAGTGTTGTTATTGATAACTAAAGAATATTAGAATATTATAGAAATACTTTTCATTACTTGAAATAAAGTAAAATATTAAATACTTAAATAAAATAAAAAAATAGAAATGTTAACTAAATGTTGTTAGTTTTATCTTAAGTGAAAATTCTACTTTCATATTATAGCTAATTTAGCTTTTGTTTATTGTGAAATTAAGTTGTAAAAAGGTAAGTTCTAATAAGTTCTCTAATATGTGCAGTCTTCTAGAATAAGTTATGTAGGGTGAATGTGAACCAAACAAGAACTCAAAAATGATTTCCAGAAATGATGTGCCCAGCAGCATGCTTTAATGAGACTCAATCGGAAGAAGAAAGAATGCTGAAATTATGTAAAAAAAAAAATTGTGTTATTGAGAAAGATGAGAATCTGGAGACTCGATAGTGTTTAATGTTCAGTTATGTTAAGATTTAGATTTCTAAAATCTGCTAACTTGGTCTTTCAGGTGCACTAAAGATAAAGCGAACTGCATCTCCCACCTCAAAGGACTCGAGCGGCTCTCCGTTCTTCAGCCACCTGTAGGATGGTTTGGGCTTGGCGCTCGCCTTACACTCCCACAGCAGAGATTCATCAATGGCTTTCTGCACATCCTGAGGTTTCTCCACCAGATGAGGGGGTGCTGAGATCCATCAATAAACACACAACACACAGCGAGATATCAGCACCTCACAAAGCGCTGCTGATAAAAATGAATTTTCAACAGCTCCCTGAATCCCAGACACACTTAGAGTTGGTTATTGATTAGCCCCTGTTAGGAATCAGTAAACCAACCAAGCAGTTTATGAGCCAATTAATGAACAAATCCAGTTATTAATCAATCAACATGGCATTAGAATGAAGAAAAAAGCATAATACTGTATGAATAATTTACAAGGACATTTAGTAAACCGCATTCACACTGAGCTGAGGAGATTACAGCACTCGGCTCTCACTAAATGTGGATCAAATTTTATGGATCTTTAGCCTGTCTTTGGTATATTGCTTTAATATTTATATTGCTTCGAGGAACAACACACACACTTCCCAAACATGCAAGAAAAAGGTGCAAGAAAAAGTGCAAATGTTACAGTCTTAACCTCGATTACATATTTATACTTAAAGCTAATACTATTTAAAAAAAAAAAAAAAACATATTAAAATGAGACTGATTCTCGTGGCTTCGGTGAAGGTCGGTGTGACTTGCATAGGCTTAACTTTTCTTATAAAACGGGAGAGAAAGGAGAATAAATCACGCCGTAGTGCAAGCGTAGACAAAGTAGCATGCTTTATAGGTATCAGTCACACTGCTGGAGCTCATAATTTTGACTTCAGCCATTATGTTATAAACAACAGTGACCCATATTGATTATTCCATAGCTCCAACAGCAGTGAAAGATGGACAATGCGGTCTATGGGAGATTATGGATTTTTACCTGCCAAATAATTGCAATGACAAATAATTACAACATACAGGGATACTCATGAAAATCTGACATCCTGGTTATAAAACATCACGGGGTTATAAATTAAACATACAGCATTGATAAGTGATAAACTGAAATATATAAGCATTCATAAAAGCTTAATGGTGCAAATTCATTGTGTTTGTCAGATTATGGAAGGGATCAGCTGAATGTCCAGTCTGCTCTTTTCTATACAATGAAAGCAGTGGTCACCATTCTTTTACATTGCAAAGAAAAGGAACAGCTTGAACCAGGGATATTATGATTAACTAAAACTAAAACCATTAAAAAAAATCGTTACTTATGATAAAATATAAAACACGTTGACCTTTTTGTTCAGCTAGTTGCCAAGACAACTTTTATAATTTAAGTACTAAATAACTCAAATGTATGGAGGCTTGCCACAGTATAAAAAATAAAAAAAGGAATTGTGACTTTTTATTTTACTTTACAATTTACTTTTTTTCACACTTCTGAAATAAAATAAAAAAATTCTTGCAGTTCTAACAAAAATTCAGAATTGCAAGATGAGAACTCTGATCAACTCTGAAAAATTGACTTTGCTATCTCACGATTCTGATTTTATTAAAATCACAACATTTTCGTTAGAATCTAAATAAAATGACACTGGCTTGAACATTCTGCTAAAGTAAGTCTATCACTTTGTCCACACAAACAGTGCTCATACGGGTTTGGACGATTTTTAAATTTGGCTGAACTTTTCCTTCAAGAGAAAAGTACATCTATTTAATCTCTGAAATGTTTCTGCCCTACCGTAGAAAGAGAGTCGCCCCTTCACTGTGTTTTTGCCTCTGGAGTTCTCAGCTGTGCATTCATATGGTCCTGCATCTTCCTGTTGGAAATAAGGGATCTCCAGAACACCACTGAATTTGCCAACATCCACTTTTCTGGGAAAAGGAACTGCATCTGGTCTTCTCCAGGTGATAGTAGGTACTGGACTGAAAGCGAAATGTAAAGTTGATTGTTTAATGAGCTATGTTTCCCTTTAACTACTGATAGTCTATAGTATAAACTGGAAGAGAAACCTAGTGTCTCAGTGATTATTAGCATGTGATATTGTATAAGCAGGCTCAAGTATCAGTTGTTATATTTACTTTCCCAAAGCGAAGCACTCCAGTTTGACTGTCAATCCTTTGGCAACAGCCAAAACTTCTGGAAATTGGACCTCAATTTTGGGTTCATATTCTCCCATAATGCCTGAAACACAGAAAAAGAATGATAGTTTCCTATCATTCCCTCACAAATGAGACATTTATATGAGCTGAATACATATGGTAAGACCATCACCATCACTGCGGAGTACGAGTGATGTAGGAGGCCCCTGCACTCTGCTTTGGGTCACAGTGTTAGTCACGACACAGGTGTAGTTTCCCACATCTGAGGGCTCCACTTTAGCGATGTACAGGTTGCCTGTTTTCTGTGACACAAAGCGACGCGTGTCTTGTTTCACGAATGAGGGATATTCGTTGAAGATCCAAGAAAAGGTCAACTCTGTCGAAAAGAGAAGAGGCTTTGAAGTTTTCAAAAACTTTGTGAATTTAATACTAATCTATTTCAGAAAAACGGTGATGTGAGTAAACCACAGAACCACACAACATTGAGCATGGCTTTCATTGTAGATGGTAAACTGGTAACTCTTTTCAAAAAGGTTCCATTTGTGAATACTAGTTACATCTATCTATCTAGTTATCCATCTATCTATTCATCATATATTCAGATACAATCCATCTGTTAATTCATCCATCATCCATCCATCCATCCATCCTATAGTTATACTTCCATCTATTCATCATATATTCATCCACCTCCATCCGTGTGTTCGTCCATCCATCCATCCATCCATCAGTCCATCTTTTCATCCATCCATCCATCCATCCATCCATCCATCAGTACATCTGTTCATTCATCCATCCATCCATCCATCATCCATCCATCCATCCATGCGTTCATCCATCCATCCATCCATCAGTACATCTGTTCATCCATCCATCCATCCATCCATCCATGCGTTCATCCATCCATCCATCAGTACATTTGTTCATCCATCCATCCATCCATCAGTACATCTGTTCATCCATCCATCCATCCATCCATCCATCCATCCATGCGTTCATCCATCCATCCATCAGTACATCTGTTCATCCATCCATCCATCCATCCATCCATCAGTACATCTGTTCATCCATCCATCCATCCATCCATCAGTACATCTGTTCATCCATCCATCCATCCATCGTTCATCCATCCATCCATCCATCCATCCATCAGTACATCTGTTCATCCATCCATCCATCCATCCATCAGTACATCTGTTCATCCATCCATCCATCCATCAGTCCATCTGTTCATCCATCCATCCATCCATCCATCCATCCATCAGTACATCTGTTCATTCATCCATCCATCCATCCATCATCCATCCATCCATCCATGCGTTCATCCATCCATCCATCCATCAGTACATCTGTTCATCCATCCATCCATCCATCCATCCATCCATCCATGCGTTCATCCATCCATCCATCAGTACATTTGTTCATCCATCCATCCATCCATCAGTACATCTGTTCATCCATCCATCCATCCATCCATCCATCCATCCATCCATGCGTTCATCCATCCATCCATCAGTACATTTGTTCATCCATCCATCCATCCATCCATCAGTCCATCTGTTCATCCATTCATCCATCCATCCATCCATCCATCCATCCAAACAAAAGTGAACTTTAATAATAATTATTAACAATAATTATTAACGATAATATATTATTTAACTTCAATAATATATTAACAAGGAAACACTAACTTTAAAACTACTTTAAATAATTTACAGTCTGAAGATTTGAGTATCTTTAAAACAAGAAAATGTCTGGCAAAATAAAACCTGAGTCCATCAGTACAAAAAGATCTGGTCACACTTTATATTAGGTGGCCTTAACTACTATGTACTTACATCAAAAATTAAGTACAATGTACTTATTGTGTTCATATTGTATTGCAAAACACTTTTGCTCGTATTAAGGTGGGATATGGGTAAGGTTAGGGACAGGTTTGGTGGTCTGGGTAGGTTTAAGGGTGGGTTTAGGTGTAAGGGATGGGTCAACAGTGTAATTATAAATTTAATTACAGAAATTAATTACAGATTTAATTACATATGTATTTTTAAGAATATAAGTACAATTTAAAAACATGTGTGTACATAATAAGTGCATTGTATCGAATTATTAATTTAAATGTAAGTACATAGTAGTTAAGGCCACCTAATATAAAGAATTCAGGATACGTCCTGTTTTTTGTTGTTGTTGTTGTTGTTGTTTTTTTTTCCCCCTGATGAATCCACAAAAAACAAGTGATTTTAGCCTTCGGTAAGTTTTAAAAGGTTTGGCTCCATTAAAGCAATAAGGTCTGATGTGTTCAGCCCAACACTAAACACAGTTATCAAGACAGCAGGGGACAGTGGCGCCCAACACTAATGCAGCACAGCTGCGCTAACTACTTTTCATCTCAGGCAGAGCTTTTTGATGAGAAGTGACAGAATAGCCAAGAATAAACCACTTTTATACTTAAACATCCAAAGCGTGTTGTGTAATTTTAATATGCTGAAAACATTACCCTACATTTGACATCTTAAACACATTTTCTTATAGGGAAATTACACTGCTTATAAGGTATCTCACTTTTCAGTAAATAAACACTGTTGCACTTATTTTGCACATCAATGTAATAACCTTTCCCGTGGCCCTTTTGAAAGTGCCCTGTTTTTTTCTGAGTTCAACACGTTCTGTTCTTAAAAATGTCAACAGTCTAAGTGACGACATAAAAAAGGTCTGTTAAAATCAGTCTAATCAGCAAAGAGCAAATACAAAAAGTTTGCCTTGCATAACATTTAACTTGTGCTCTGTAGTGTGCCACTTAAGGGCACTAAATCAACAGCGGAAAAAGGAGGTGATGTGTTTATGCTGTTATAGGGGTAGTGAGGTTGAAAAGCCTTTATGCTGTGAGCTAATTACAGAGGACCATAATTGCTGGTTGGGGGGCGGTTAATAGGAACAAACAGTAGAAAGTGCCTAGAGCAAAGTCTCTCTGAACAGGTAACTTCTGCACATATGATAACATGAGGCACAACATAAAGTTCATGAATGAGGATATTGTTAAATGTATTGAATTATCATTGATCTTGCTTTTTTCTTCGCCATTCTTATAAAGACCAGTCATAGATTGATATGTCCTGTGTAGGGGGTAACACTTTACAATAAGGTTCATTAGTTAAACATTAGTTAATGTATTAACTAACATGAACTAACCATGAGCTATACATTTGTTACAGTATTTACTAATCTTCGCTAACGTTAGTTAATAAAAATACAGATGTTCATTGTTAGTTCATGTCAGTTCACAGCGCATTAACTAATGTTAACAATACTTTAATAATGTATTAGTAAATGTTGAAATTAACATTAACAAAGATTAATAAACGCTGTATAAGTGCAGTTTATTATTAGTTAATGTTAACTAATGTAGTTAACTAATGAACCTTATTGTAAAGTGTTACCGTGTAGGGTGGCAAGACAGACTATCCCAGCAGATATACTGACATATTGGAAGACAATTTGTCTCATTTTCTATTATTAAGTAGAATTATATCATACATATAAGGGGTCAGCTATTATCACAAAATACACTGTTGCACCAGGCCTTATATAATCACAAAGGGTGTTTTTTAGCTGTAAAGACTGACTGGATGTTCATTATCCTGCTATTTTACGGCTACTTACTAAATAAATAAATAAATGGGAATAAAATATTCATTTGTTTTGAAATTATTTATTGTGTGAAAAAAATAGAAGCAATCCAAAATATATGAAAACAGTACAACAGTAGCACACCTACTGTACAGTATTATATGTAGAAAATTGGTTGCCTGTTGCAGTTTAGTGGTCATTCAAGAGTGAAGTTTAGACTGAAAAATCTCATAACTTACTAATCCGAATCAAGTATTCCAAAAAACATTTTTGTCATAACATCAGCCATGTCCACCTTTTTTTTTTTTTTCTCAATATCGCCATCGACCATTAAAAAACCCAAATCAGTTGGCCAGCAACAAACAATAGACAATAAAACGCCTCACCTCCCATATGGGCTGGAGGGCCACAGAGAAGAACCACACCTTGCCCCTCTCTGACACTCACTGGACTTCTCCTCTGGGTTTTAAACTCCTCC
Organism: Acrossocheilus fasciatus; assembly: GCA_036784905.1. NCBI lineage: Eukaryota > Metazoa > Chordata > Actinopteri > Cypriniformes > Cyprinidae > Acrossocheilus > Acrossocheilus fasciatus. The sequence goes on from CM071960.1 coordinate 8,692,629, forward strand.
AGATCTATTAGAAAACAAATGCCAGACAGAAAAGAAAGAAATAAGCAATATTGTTAACATATAACGATTTAATCTAGACACAGTTTACACCCTCATTAACAATGGCTTGTTTGATGGATTGAGTACAGTTACATTTAATGACATTGTATACAGTTTTAAACAAATAGAAAGTAATGCAGTTTGGAGTCTAGATCCAAGAAAAATAGTTCACACAGAATGATATAATTATTCATTTGTCTTTATCACAATTCAGACATTCTTTCTGCTGTGGAACACAAAAGGAGATGTTTAGCAGGATGTTCATGCTGCTCTTTTCCATACAATACATGTAAATGCTGTTTCAGAAATACCAAAAAGTTCCATAAAATTAGCCCTCTGAACTTAAGAATTGAAGCTACGTACTGATCATTTTGTCCTGCAGCTCTTAAATCTCATTCATGTTTGCCCACATTAAAATGCTAGTGATGTCAAATGTCATCAGTTCTTGTGTGTCTCATAACTGATTACAATGTACCAAATTTGAATACGCAAATAAAATCTGAGATTCTAAAGATTAGATTTTGAGTCTGTTTGTCACAGAAACATTACGGCTTAGAAAGACTTAGGAATATAGTGTCAAGACTTGTATGCACAATACAATACTTTTATGATGCTGTTTTGTCTTTGATTTATTTTGCTTTTTGGAGCCTGGCAGTCTATGGTCACCATCTTTCACTTTCATTGTATGATAATGAGCAGCGTGAACATCATACCTAAAGCTGGAATACTTTACAACACTTTTAAAATCTGAAAAGATTTTAAAACACCTGACATCATACACCTACTGACTTTGTAAATAGTCAAAACCGGCCATCATACGACAGGATCACACACTACCAGACTTTAAAGTCGCTCCAATCACAACAAACTCATGCAGAAACTTGTGTCTTGGTTGACAATTAAAAATAACGTGTGTACTAAAATCATCAACATGTTTGTTAACAAGCTAAAAAAAAAAAAAAAAAAAAAATCAGAGACTGTGACCATCATACACTACATGATTTTCTTTGAAATCGGTCAACTCAAATCTGCAGACTGGCTCTGAATTTTGGCAACTAGCATCAACTTATCCAAACTGTAAATCAGGGCAAAAATCGTGTAGAGTATTCCAGCCTTAAATTATGATTTTGTGTTCAACAGAATAAAGCGCATCGTGCAGGCTTAGAATGAGTGCAAATGATCAGAGAATTTTTCAATTTGTGTATAAATTCAGAATAAACGTCCAAACTCCACTTTTCTTCTTCATTGTTTTAAAAACCCACGAGGATAAAAAATAAAAAATAATGAAAAATAAATAAACAAATAAAGTAAGCTGCATACTTTCTTTTGTGAGTATCTTACACTTTATTCTGTGAAGGGAACAATGATGGAGGTTGTGTTTGCCTCACCTGCACTGAATTCAGTGAGGGGGTTGTGTCTAGAGAACAGCAAATTCAAACAGAATATGCATGAACAACACATCCACTCAAAACACCACAATCCCCACACGCCTCCACGACACAAACTATTTCGACACCATCCACAAAGCAGGGGTTTGATCAGGCTTTAAAGCATGTCTCTGTAAGAGAGGGGTGCTTTTTTCGCTCCGCATGCAAGTTCCACTGAACTACCCACATCAGGAAAAGTTTTCCTCCAGAATGTTCAGTAGACACATTTTTCAGTTCACATAATATCTCATTACAGAGTCCTTGCAAGACATTTCAATGAGGCCAAAATAAATAAACCGACAACTCTCTGCTGTACATATGCAATAAAATCATCTGCTCTTCATATACTGTACATATAAAGCATTCATCAAGAGAAAGACACACTCCACTGCCTCTAATTGGCTTCTCGGTTATCAACTATACATTGTGTTCTATTCATTGCTCTCGGCAAAGTAAACACCGTAAGCCCTTGTGAAGCTGCAGAGATTGAATACTGTATTGTATTGAAAGTAATGGATTTGTGACCTGTAAAAGACAGGGTGAAGGAAAATGCTTTTCCTAGCATCTCCATAATAATATGATAACAATGATTTTGAGAAAACCAAGGGGTTAAGTGTAACAACATACTACTTCAATATTCAAATTATGTTTAATATAAAACAAATTAGAAAAAATTAAAAGCATATTTAACTGTAATTAAATCTTAAGATTACCTTTACTGCTGGAAATGCATTAAATCAGCAGAACACAGACACAGGCCAGTGCTGCTGATGGGATGTAGGACATGATTTTTTGTAGAGTATAAAGAAATCATCTAATAAATGTGCATGTGAGCAGTCACAAGTAAGATTTGTTGAGGTTATATCTCTTTTAAAACCCCACAAAATGATCTGAGAAGTTTTAACTCATATAAGAAAAACAAATTCTACTTTACTGCAGTAAAATAAGCAAATTTGGTAACACAGTTCTTGGCCACTGGAGACCTTTTTTGGTTTATACATTCATAGTCATTTATAAGAGCCATAATCTTCAGATTAAACCGGCACTGCCTAAGGCATACTGGAAAATATGCAGCAGGAGAAGTATCTCGTTTTATTATTATTCAGGCCTCTCATTCAATGCACTACTCAAAAAAAAAAAAAAAAAAAAAGAAAAGAAAGAAAAAAAAGCCAGTCTTTACTATAAATAGACTATGACTAAATCAGTTTTAAAGTAGATAATGTGATTTATCAGTAACTCTAAAACATGTCTCAAAGATGTCTTAAAGGGTCCAGTAAGACGACAGGTGAAACATTTTAGGCAACTGAAGATGTACTGATATTAAAAAATATATATTTTCATGTTATGGCTTATAACAGATAAATGGACAATATAAAAATTTGTCATAATTTTGTCTAAACAAATAAAAAATAAATAATAAAAATATTATATAATTTAAGGTGTTTTAGGAATCACCACATTATATGAACACTATGAAAAATAAATGCTTAAATACATACATACATACTGTACATACAGTCATGGCCAAAAATATCGGCACCCTTGGTAAATATGATCAAAGAAGGCTGTGAAAATTAAACTGCATTGTTAATCCTCTTGATCTTTTATTAAAAAATCAGTATCCATCCATACAATAATCCAAACACAAACCTTAAAAACAACACGAAAATGGGTCACTGAGCACAAAACCAAGCTTCTGCTGGCCATTCCAGTCCTCTGACCTGAACCCTGTAGAAAATGAGTGAACTGAAGAGAAGAAGCACCAACATGGAGCTGGGAATCTAAAGGGTTTGGAGTGATTCTGGATGAAGGAATGGTCTCTGATCTCTTGTCAGGTGTCTCTAACCTCATCAGGCGTTATAGGAGAACATTTAGAGCTGTTAAACTGGCAAATGGAGGTTTCAAAAAGTGTTGAATAAAATGGTGCCGTTAATTGTGGCCAATGTGTATTAGAGAAAAACATTTATTTCATAATGCTGCCCCCCCCCCATTTTAAATTGCTATTATCCATTGAAAGGTTAGATTTTTGTGAATTTTTTAAGTAAAAGATCAAAAGGATTAATAATGCAGATTAATTTTCACAGCCGCCTTTGATCATATTTACCAAGGGTGCCAATATTTTTGGCCGTGACTGTACATATATACATTCATACATACATACATACATACATACATACAACAAAGATCATGTACAATGTACATTTTACAAGAAAATACTATTTTAGTCTTTCTACTTCAAAATTTCGGTTGGAATTTGGTGTGTTAATTGTTTTTTATGTGAAGCTTATTACCAATTTCTGAGTGAAACTTCTTTTACTATCTTTTTTTTTTCAGTGTGAATAAAAGAGATTATTGTTAAAATAAAAAAAAAAAAAAAATAAAAAAAATAAATAAATAAAAATACTATTTCAGTCATTGTAAATTCACAGTCTTCAAAGTTTCACATTTAACTCAATGGGCCCTATTTTAACGATCTAAGTGTAAGGGCCCAATCATACAGCTGGTGCAATGCTATTTTGAGGCAACTGAAATAGATTGCACCTTTGACAAACTAAAACCTGGTCTAAAGTCAATGGCGCAGTATTTTTTTGTTATTTAAAGAACACATTAGTAATATGCGCCTATAGGCGGGTCCACAACGCGTGTACACTCTGCTTATTACACAAACAGGGATGCGCAGCAGCACACAAACATGCAAAATATTAAAAATTAAAGGATTACAATGTAAAAGATTATTGTTGTATAGGCTACATAAGTATAAAAATGCCTACATGTCATAATGGATAGTCATTGCATGTAACAGAATTAGGCTGCCTATTTACTCGCGCACGAGCAGCTCCGTTTCCTCTCTGGAGATACGTTCAGTCTTTTGCGCTTGCCGTCTAAATAGCGAATCCGCCATGGTGTGAGTGCAACTGGCTCTTATAGGGAATGGGAGATGAGACTCTGATTGGTTTATTGCACGATATTCCCAAAACACACCCATTACTTATTAAGGGAATAGGGACAACCCTTTTAGACAATGTGCTGGGTGTGCCGACCATTTTTCCCATCATTAAACTAGCAAAAGTGGATTCGGACACAAGTGCACCTACGCCTTGCACTTTAGACCATACACTTAGATCATTAAAATAGGGCCCTAGACCAGGTTTTAGTTGGTCAATAGCAAAAGTTGGTTGCCTCATAATAGCAACGTGCCAACAATGTGCCTGAACACACCTCGTTTTCAGACCAGCACTCCCATGAGCGCACAAATGGGTGCAAATGTATTTGCTATTTAAACAACGTGGTGCAGGACGTGAAAATTATAAATGTGTTGGGCTGAAACTAGCAAAAAACACTTGCGTCGCACCTGGCGTCGCATTGCACCGGGTATGATAGGGCCCAATGTGTTATTTGCTTCTTTTTTTTTTGTAAAATTTGTGAAATTTAAGTAAATTTAAAGTAAAGTAAATTTTACTAAATCTACACTAAATTAGTTTCAATGTCACTCAAGTTGACACCATTTCCAAAATAAATTTAGCTTTGTTCTTGTAGTCATTCTGAAGGTTAGGCTTGCAAACAATATTTTGAAACAACTGGAATTTATATCTGCACCCCGAAGAAGCTTTAGACCTTCACAGATTGTCCTCTGCTGTCTGCAGACACCAAAAATATATAGGGTTGAGTCCATGAGCTATAGTGGACCACACAGGAGATTCTCTCCAGGGTAGCAGTGGAAATGCACTGCAGCTTTAGTGATTTAACACTTTAATGGTTCGGTGTTAGATTTATCAGTCTACAAATGTCTACTCCTCAAGTAAACATCTACCTTTAACATTCAGAGCAGTTTTAATGTAGAAAGCATGGATTGCTGTGGTTCAAATGCAATAGCCTTGCCTTTTCATCATAAACTTTTAATGATACAAAAGCATTTTCTAGTGTACCATTAAATCTCCCTCTCTAGCCCTGAGTTTTTCCTCAATCCGTTCTCAGGTTGTGCACGAATCATCATGACAAAATGAATTATTAGACTACTAGTGTACCATAATAAGATATGCAGATGCACACATATGTGTCTCAAATTATTAAGCAAATTCAGCAGGGAATCATTGGCTTGTGAAGCATTTTAACAACCAAAGCTTGCCAGCAACCATAGATACAGATTAGATACAGATGTCAAACCAAATGAAGCAGAAAACACAAAAGATCAACATGATTAGGCGAAAGAAGAATAAATAGCTACGCTGCACCAAGTGTCTAAGAGTGCTTAAAATATCTAATCAAGCTAGCATTAATGGCTAGTAGGACATTCCAGACTAGAATGCATACTGCATTTGGAGCATATGCAAAGCAGTCTAGCAAAAGGAAGCCAAAATCACCCAATATTACACACATTTTAAAAAATATATGCGTATATTACAATAAATTTAGCTCTTCCTTTTTGAAATCATGCACTTTAGATCAACTTTTATACTTATGAATTTAACTATCTATCTGGTATTTGTTGTGTGTGTATATATATATATATATATTGTCACCTGAGTTTGAGCTGAGATTTTGGAGGTGGTAGAACCCTAAATCCCCTGCACACACAACTCCCAGCCGCCCAGTATTTTTCCTTCTTTTGAAGGTGGCACAATGCCATTCTGGCCCAATTTAACCCTAGGCAACAGTCCCACTAAAAAGGCATTCTTTGGCAAAGTTTCAGCTACTACTATCATGGACAGAAGGGATTACAAACGGAAAGTGTATTACCTTTGTTCTTTTGTGAATTCAATATATTCTGTATCTCATTCAGAAATTGTGTGTTTGGTGGTATTTTAAAGGCATTTTGTGATGTGCTGGGTGCATTTTGTTCACGAAAGATGCTTTCTGTTATACACAAAATGAAAAGAACATTCACTCTTGTGCACAAATTGAAGTAGCTTCACTTAGTTTTGGGTCTAGAACTTTGTGAACAAAATGCAGGACTGATTTTACATTATCATTAACAAAAAGCAACTGATTTTGTATTTCTGTTAAAGTCAAATGACTATTAATTCCAATTATTTCAATTTAAATTGTGAATATAAAACATTTAAATGCCTGTCACATGCAAAAACCATTACATTCACTGTAAATAAAAAATTGTAATGGTTACAGAAAAAGACTTATATGTTATTTATATGTTATTTATAAAAATATATGTAATTTTACTGTAAAATGTTTGTGGTGAAAAACTGTAAAAGGACATTCCCAAAAGTCCCTGCATAACGCATCACATATGATTGTGTTTTATTTAAATAATTTTGTTCTTCACGTTTTTGTTATCGGTAATGTACATTAGGATGTTTTGTGTCACATTTTGTTATTTAAATAAAGTAGCAGTCCTTAAGTTTTGCCTCTTTATTGCCATCTCTGTTTGAAACCTGAAATTGCAGCTATTTGCAGAATTATCTCTACCTGATCTCATGACAAAAAGGTACCTGTGGGAACTTTTTCGCAAAACGCGAAATACGTACCGATAAGTAAATATCACTGTAGTTTCCAACAGAAATTACCAGAGGTGGTAAAACAGCAAGCACTTGTCTTTTTTTTTTTTTTTGTACATAGTTATGATTATAGCACCATATGTTTCACTTTCCGGATGTAAAGAGCTTGCTCAATAGCTCTGCTGGCACGTAATTGGATTTAGGATGTGGAATCCTTGGGTACGAATCCTGTGAAAAACATGACTCAAGAGTAAAGAGCTGAGATGAGAGATCAAAAAACAAGCTAAAACGTCATGCTTGCGATTGCGCTTTTACATCACGTTTGCTTTTGTTTATACTATCGGGTAGGTTTAGGTGTAGTGCAGATGGTGTGTTATTTTAAAACGTCATGGATCATATAGAGCGCCACTCAACAGACATTTCAAGTCAGAACTACGGTGACATGTACGAAACAACGTCACATAATATGTACGTTCATCTGTTCCGGGGAAAATAACTAAAAAAACACTCTTTTACCAACACTGAGTGAACAATTCATCTCAAAAATGTCACAAAACATACATAGCACTACTTATTTCGCGTCTTGCGAAAAAGTTCCCACAGGTACATTTTTGTCAATAGATCAGGTTGAATTATTTGCTTTATGTGGATTGTGCATCGGTATGGCTCTTCCTCGCAGATGAATCTAATGTTTTGAGGTGTATGTGTGGGCTGTCAGTCACCACACCAGTGTGGATACTGTACTTCGGAATCACAAATCAAGTTTCCATCCAGTTTTTGCTCTGTTTTGTTCTCGACAAAGAGAATATGCGTCAAAAAAACATTGCAAAATTTGCTGTCTACAGCCTGTTTCCATCCAACTGGCATTTTACCGATAAAATGGTGTGCGAAAAAAATAATTGTCACATAAGTTTTGGTGTATCGCAAAAAAAATAAAAAAAACTGCCCTTGAGCTGTTTCCATACATAATTTCCCCTATTGGGTAAATCATAGGCTATGGGCTAGTAGCCTGTTCTTCATCCATTTAAAACAAAACAGCCTATTATTAAATTGCATAGACCCTTTTTGTGCCGATGTCACGATTACGTCACAGTGCTAGCTGGAAACAAAACAAAGTAAAAACTGTAGGCGGCCCATTCAAACCAGCACAGATTCTGCTACATAAGGAGCTTAAATATCGTCTTGTTGTGATGTTGGGTGCCAGAATTGACATAGTACAGGCTCCAATTTGAAATTTTATCGCTTACCTGCTGCCACTGCCAGACAAAAAACAGACGAAAGCTGTGTTTAAACGCGATAAAACGAGCGGACTGGACAGAAACAATCGTCAATAATGCTTGCGTTTACAGTGCACACTTCTTATCAGAAATGGTTCAATAATCTCATGACTATGTCGTGTATGAAATAATGTCTGTGTGCATGTGTGTAAAACAACAAACTGACGATTTATATGCTTAATCATTTGTAATTGTACATTGTTGTGATTAACTGTGGCTGGAATAATAATGTAACAAAAATAGTTGCCTGTTGAAATTGAAATGTATAACATCTTCATGACTAGATAGTCATGGTGAGTTTGTTTTCTTTACCATACACGTTAGATGTGAGTCACTCAACCGGAGGGGATCCTGTTAGATCGTCCAAGCTTTGAGTAAAAGCGGGTTGGCCAATCTGGTTTAGTACGTTAAAGTTAAACTTTTCAAATAACAATCGCGGTCCCGGATAGTGCGTGACCTTACAAATGCAGGTATGGATTTTCTCCAGTCATTGTTAAAAAAACAAGATAACAAACTTCATAGCTAGCATTAGTGAAGTGGTCAGGGGAATCTTTCTGCCTTCACCTAAGCTCCGCCCACAGAAAAACGTCACTATGTTTACTAACAGAAAAAGGGTCTATAGGCCTACATAAAATTATTTTTACTTGCCTAACAAGTGTCATGAGTTTTTTTTTTTTTGTGTACAGCTACAGATACAGCTACAGTCATAATTTATTCAAAAAATATTAATATTCCAAGTCTTCCTAGGCAAAACGATTGATTTGTGAGAGGAATAGACACGATCGCCGTCTCCGTCCGGTCCGCCGTAAAGCTCAGATCCTGCGTGCTGAAGTTTGTGTGCAAAATCAAAAAATGCCTTAAGAAGCCTTACGTCAGCCTTGGTTGTGAAATGCCATTGGCTCTTGTGTGTCTCGTGACGATTGCGTCATGCGTCATGCAAACCTTATGTTTTACGCTCTTCTTGTCAGGTGCGGGTGAAGGGATGAGAGCGAGGACTCAAATGCAGGAGGAAAAGGGCTTTATTAGCAAAAATATAAATAAAAACAAGCAAAAACTATCCCGTAGGGGAAAACAGAATGGCAAGGCTTGGCAAGGCTGGACAAGGCTTGAACAAGGCAAGGCAGGGCAGGACACCAGGCAGACACGCACAACATTCAAAGACGAACTCACACGGGACTGCAAACACAAGGAGATTAGCCGCGCGCTCTCCAGAAAACAAGACAAGAAGGGAGTGTCAGAGCTCTGTCACAAAACCACAAATAAACTAGACCGAAGTGACAGGCAAGGTGCTTGAGCTTGGGCGGAGCCGGCAGGGCAAGGTGCTTGAGCTTGGGCGGAGCCTGCAGGACAAGGAGCTTGAGCTTGGACGGAGCCGGCAGGGCAAGGAGCTTGAGCCTGGGTGGAGCCGGCAGAGCAAGGAATCTGGGTGGGGCCAGCAGAGCAAGGAGCTTGGGTGGGGCCGGCAGAGCAAGGAATCTGGGTGGAGCCGGCAGAGCAAGGAGCTTGGGTGGGGCCGGCAGAGCAAGGAATCTGGGTGGAGCCGGCAGAGCAAGGAATCTGTGTGGAGCCGGCAGAGCAAGGAGCTTGGGCGGCGCTGGCATCAAGGCAAGGAGCCTGGGAGGCGCCAGCAGGGCAAGGAGCATGGGCGGAGCTGGCAGGGCAAGGAGTTCGAGCTTGGGTGGAGCCGGCAGAGCAAGGAATCTGGGTGGAGCCGGCAGAGCAAGGAGCTTGGGCGGCGCTGGCATCACCACCTGAGGCACACCAGCCTCCCTAGCTGGGGGACGTGCCAGGAACTCCACGAATCCCCCAAACGTCAGGTGGTCCAGCCCCCTCATCCTCCACCAGTTGAGGGGCTCATCAACGGCGCTATTGAAGAGGTCCTTGAGGGCCGCATCATTAAACCCCAGCCCCTCTGCTGCATCACTGGATTCCAGGGCAAACCTCTCGACGTCAGTCCCCCACTGACGGAGGGAGCTCAGGGCCTTGAATTGGAGGATGCATTGGTAGTGGGGGCTGGAGAGAGGTGGAGGGTGGTGGACGGTGTAAGCCCTTCCTCCGCTGAGTCCTCATTATGGCGAGTTCGTTCTGTCAGGTGCGGGTGAAGGGATGAGAGTAAGGACTCAAATGCAGGAGGAAAAGGGCTTTATTAGCAAAAATATAAATAAAAACAAACAAAAATACCCCGTAGGGGAAAACAGACGAGCAAGGCTTGGGCAAGGCTTGGGCAAGGCTTGGGCAAGGCTTGGGCAAGGCTTGGGCAAGGCTTGGGCAAGGCTTGGGCAAGGCTTGGGCAAGGCTTGGGCAAGGCTTGGGCAAGGCTTGGGCACCAGGCACACACGCACAACATTCAATGACGAACTCACACAGGACTGCAAACACAAGGAGATTATAAAAGGAGCAAATGAGGAGGGTGACGAGGTAGAACACAGGTGGGGCAAATTAACCAATAATCAGGAAACAAGGTGGGTGGGGTCAAGACAAATTGAAATGAGAGCACATGGCAGACAGAAAACTAGGACAAAAGCCATGTGCTCACACAAAACAAAAACACAAGCACATGGCCAGCAATACAAATCACCAGCCATGTGCTAAACAGGACACGAACACGCAGCTAATGAGAATACTCATAAGCCGCGTGTTCACACAAGACATGACAACATGAAAGCACGCAGCCAGTGAAAAAACACAAGCTGCGTGCAACACAGAACAAGACAAAACAAGAGAAAGCACGCGGCCGAACCCGAACCGCGTGCCGAACAAAACAACACACAGACAGAGGAGCGCACGGCCCGAGCAAACTCGAGACCGCACGCTCCCACAGCAAGACAGACCTGGAACGTGAGTGTCCGAATCCCGACACGAAAACCAGAACCAAGCCTGAACAAGACAGAGTGCCAGGATCCGAACACCACGCTCCAACATGAAACAGAGCACGTAGACAAGAGTGCGCGCGGCTCGAGCACACTCGAAGCCGTGCGCTCACCAGAAAACAAGACAAGAAGGGAGTGTCAGAGCTCTGTCACAAAACCACGAATAAACTAGACCGAAGTGACAGAACCCTGACACTTCTTTGCATAAAGACATCGTATGTCTTCAGAAGACTTGGAATGCAACAGGACTTGTTTGTAATACTTTTATACTGCTTTTTATGGTCAGTTTTTGCAATAAAAACCTGTGACTGTTCTTTTATTTGCCTGCTACGTGTTTTATATTGAAGTGGGTAGGTTTAGGGTAGTAGGTGCTCTATTGAAAGTACACATTTATATAAAATTATTTCAAATTTTTACAAATGCATGCAAACCATTAAATTTTTTTCAAACAACTGAAAACAATGGAGGACCTTGAGCATCAAAAAGTGACGCCAAGGGGTCCTGACTAAGCGTCAATGTGTGACAAGTTGGGAGTGAGAACGTGTTGTAACAACATCAGCATAGCGTGACTACGTGTAGTTAGTGTGTATTAGTGTTAATTGTAAATTTGGTTACACTTTATATTAGGTGGCCTTAACTATTATGTACTTACATCAAAAAATAAGTACAATGTACTTATTGTGTTCATATTGTATTGCAAAACACTTTTGCTGGTTTTGAGGTGGGATATGGGTAGGTTAGGGACAGGTTTGGTGGTATGGGTAGGTTTAAGGGTGGGTTAAGGTGTAAGGGATGGGTTGATGGTGTAATTATAAATGTAATTACAGAAATTAATTACAGATGTAAGTACATATAGGTATTTTTAAAAATATAAGTACAATGTAAAAACATGTATGTATACAGTAAGTGCATTGTATCAAATTATTAATTTAAATGTAAGTGCATAGTAGTTAAGGCCACCTAATGTAAAGTGGGACCGTAAATTTTAATTTCTGTACACTCTGTACAATCTCTACTTGTCATACCATTCAAATTTCATCTAAATAAATTGTTCTTTTAACCTCAAGAATGAATTTAATGTTGCTTAGAACTCGTTCACTTTGAAATAAAAATATTTTGTAAGTACAGTGTAATCCCACGTATCTGTAAACAGATGCACCATTAAAACTGGAATCTATTTTCTAGTTATAATCTATTTTCAGTCACTTACATGTGTTTCATTACCATCATGCACTGATTAAGACTCTATTCTTTTTAATTATTCCAGTTTAAATATTCCAGCTGCTGCAAGAAAAGGTTACAAATGATTTTTTAGTTTCAATATAGCTCAGAAACTAAGTCTCTTAAATTGACATCATATGTTATAATAAGAGTAAGACAAAGGTCTCAGATCAGCCTCCCCTGATGCATTACAGGCGCTGGACAATAGGAGAGCGATCAATTTGGAAGCCACAGCAGGTTAGGGCCAGGTAATTGAGAGAAAACATTGATAACACATAAAGCTTAAGGACCTGCATGCGTTCCACCTTCACGCCACAGAAGCCAGAGCTGTTGTAAAGCTCACACTGGGCCTGACAGCAGGAAACAGGTTCCTGAACTCAGACTCTCATCCATCACAGGCCATCATTTCTGCAGATGAACCAGCTAGCCATCAAATAGATAAGCACCAAGCTCACCTTTCCACCAGAGATCCAGCAGACATCATACAGAGAAAACAGCTGTTTCAGAAGCCCTGTAAGATCTCAATAGTCTATGAATATGACGTGGATCGTAATGTCTCACAATAACCAAGAGCCTGGATGCTTAAAATTCAAATATAATCTTATATCATGTCTAATTTAGAGTTTAATCTGGAATTACACTACTATTCAAAAGTATGGGTCTCTAAGATGCTTTTTTAATGTTTTTGAAAGAAGTCTCTAATGCTCACCATAGCTTCATTTATTGTCTATGGTAATATATTTTGTAAAGTAAAACAGATTAGATTAGATTATTTTAAAATTTAAGGTAGATTAGCATTTATACTAAAAGTCCAGTGTGGTTAGGCTACGTGCATTTTGACTACCTCTAAATGTGGTTTGATTTATCTGATCACAAAATATTTTGAAACTGATTACAAAGTTGTAGAAATTCAGAAAAATATGTTTTGCTTTCATAAATGGTTATTTTATCTCAGAAGACCAAAGGAAATGTGATTTCTCATGTTATAAGCTTTTTACCATAAAGTTCAGAGCAAATGCTTTGTAATTCTAGAAACACAAACTCTCAGTTTATGGTTTATTTATTTGAGTCATCATTAAGGAGTCATTCTTATGCGATATGGATCATCTGCTCTCCGCATTGCTGTTCGTAATATTAACTCAGACTACATTCAGAGTCCATGTTGTATACTCACTTTAAAATAAAAATTCACAAAGGTGTAATGAAAATCCACTAAAACCACCTTAAATGATGTGGAAAAGACTAACCAAGCATCACTAGTGCCAAGTTTGAGTCTATAGACCCTCGTACTTTCAAGTGCTTGAGTTTTTGTGAAAATAAATTACTTAGACTCACAAGCAATGTGAAGACTAGCTTCTCTGCTCAGAATGGTCCCGAAAGAGTTGGAGGCCAGACATTGGTAAATACCAGCATCCTCTTCCTTATTGAGCTGGCTGATTCGAAGGTTTCCTCCTGAGATGCTGTATCGAGAGCCAGGTTGAGGGGAAATGAAGCTGTCGTTCATTTTCCACCTATAAAACACAGGGGAAAGTTAGCAGAGAGTGAATGGAGAGTTTGGAGTACTAGAATAAATTTTTCTCTTCAGTCAAAGTAAAACATATTGAGGTATTTTTGTTTGTTATTTGTAATATATTTTATATGTGACTGCACATATAGAATACAAAATAAGATTGGAATCTTTAAAAATAGTTAGTGGAAGGAAATGTTGACTGTCCATTTCAAGCAGTGTTGTTAAACTAAAACTAAAACTACTAAAAACTGTTTAAAATAAAATAAAATTAAATTAAATTAAATATTAGCTGAAAAAACTTAAAAATTAGAAATGTTGCCTTGGGAAATAATTATTAATAATGTAAGTTTAAGTTGAAGTATAAAACTAATAAAACCAAAGGTAAATAAATAAATACAAATAAAAATACTAAAAACTAATAAAAATGACAAAAATCACATAACAAAATTACTAAAACTTGAACTAAAAATGAAAACTGAAAATATAAAAATAAAAGTTCATTAAAATTATTAATAAATATAATGTAAAACATGTACAAAATAACACTCTACCTCAAGTCCAATTAGATATGAGATGTTTTATATTTCTATTCATATGTGACCCTGCACCACAAAACCAGTCATAAGTAGCACATGTATATTTGCAGCAAAAGCCCAAAATACATTGTATTCGTCAAATTTATCGATTTTTCTTTTATGCCAAAAACCATTAGGATATTAAGTAGCCTAAAGCTTATGTTCTATGAAGATATTTTGTAAATTTCATACTGTAAATATATTAAAAGCTAATTTTTGATTAGTAATATGCATTGCTAAGGACTTCATTTGGACAGGTTTAAAGGTGATTTTCTCAATATTTTGATTTTTTTGCACCCTCAGATTCCAGATTTTCAAATAGTTGTATCTCGGCCAAATAGTCATCAATGGCAAACTTATTTATTCAGCTTTCAGATGATGGATAATTTTCAGTTTCCAAAAATGGACCCTTATTATGTCTGGTTTTGTGGTCCAGGGTCACATATATTAAAGCTGCAGTCTGTAAGTTTTGCCTCTTTGTTGCCATCTCTGTTTGAAAACCTGCAATTGCAGCTGTGTGCGGAATTATCTTCCTTGCGTGGGTTGTGCGCCGGCATGGCTCCAGCGCGGATGAATCTAATATTTTGAGGTGTATGTGTGGCAGTCAGTCACCGCACAGGTGTGGAAGTTTACTGTACTTCGCAATCACAGATTCTAGCCTACGTCTTGGCATTTATGACCCAAATAAGAATTTTCACCGTATATTGGCATCTGAACAAATAAGTAACAAGCCTGCCACGTTTGTTCTGACCAACTAAGGAAAAAAGCATTACAATAAATCACACTACCAATGGTTATTTAATCTAAAGATTGGTTAGCTCATATCACATCACACTGTGCAAATTCTTATTATTGTTATACTTTATTCTCAAATTATAAATGTTAACAACATCAGCATTGCATCACTATGAGTATAGTGTGTATTAGCGTGTAGATTTCAATTTATGTAATCTATAATTGTCAAACCATTTTAACCCAAAAAGCAAACTATGCTCCCTTCGAACCAGTTTTCTTTAAAATACAAATCTTGTGTAATCCCAGGCTATCTGTAATCAGAAGCACATTTAAAACTGGAATATAATTTAATGTCAGTTTCATATAATCCTTTCTGGTTTACAATCCGCCATCAAAATGATTTTTTGACATTTAATTATTCTGGCTTGCTGTGAGAAAAGGCTATAAACGATCCCCCACCTGCAGGATCCTCACATGCGATAGCCTAGTAGCGGGGACAACTTCTTTATGTTTACAGACGTGATGTAATGACGCAGCAGCATGCTTGAATTTCCTGCGAAAACCTACCCATACCACTCAAATTAGAAAACATTATTATAAGCTAACCATTGTGAATTGGGCTAAAGGCGATAGTTTTGAACACTGGCTGGTTATGTACTTGCTAAAATATTGATTTCGGATCATTTTTACCCAAAAAAGTTATGGACTGCAGCTTTAAGTTTGTGTGCTTTTATAATTTTCTAGCAAAAAAAAACATTAAATAAGAATAACTGAATTCTTTTTTTTTTTTATCATTTATTATTATTTTTCATAATTAACATTAATAAATAATAATAATAAATACAAATCTGCTTTGATCTATTTCAAAATAATACCAAAGTGCTGAGCATGGATGTACAGTGCCACAGGACAAAAACACTAGCAACAGCAAAGGCTGTTAAGTAGAAAGACGGGACTTTTACAACAGATCGATGGCCCGGCCCAGTCACCCCAAGACATCAGAAACCACAAAACCCCAGAGACGGACATACGTTCAGATCCTCTGCTACAAAAGTCTCGTCTTTACATCATCACACAATTAATCAATACAGGCAGGTAACGTAATCACTGCCTTACTTCATTATTAAATCGTAATCACTGAAAAAAACGGACCTCTCTGTCAATGTGGCATACAAATGAGAACAAATGAGTCTGCTCTGTGAATCCCACAGCAAATAAGGGCCATTTTAATTGACGGACTGAAGAAAACAGAGAAGGGAACTATAGTGGCCATCTGGTTTTAATGTGGACAAAGACATGATCCACATCAATTACCTGTCTGATTACATGCACAATGGTAATCAATACAACACACAAAAAACTGAAGATTCCATGATGTCACGTTTCCCTCCCACACACTAAAGGCCACGTCTATGACCTTTCCATATTGATAGAAATCTGTATCGTGCTGCACAAGTTAATGCATGGGACTTGGGAGAGATATATTTGCATGAAGAGCTCACTGTTTGCTCTGCCTGTCACTCAAATTCAATGACGCTCTTTAAGAAATACAAAAAAAAAAATACAAATAAATAGACTGGTTCACTGGAAGGGAATTTTCTTTCAGGGACTATATGCTGTAAACATTATTTAATAAGTATATTATTCTGAATACATTAAGTATGTTTTTGAGTCTCCTGAGGAGGGCAAACAGTGCAGTTAGAAACATTCCACTCCTTTCACTTCCATTCAAATGCTGAAAAATATTCAGTTTTACAAATGTATTAGCTGAACAGAATTATAAAATTCAAGGGCAGACTGTTTGAAAGTGTCTAGCTTTTTAACTTGTGCATTTTCATTTTTTATTCATTGTAGACATGCCAGAGCTTTAAACTAGTGGAGAAAAATTAGAAAACTTTTTCTGTTAAAATGAAAATATTTAAACTTGAAGAAATGTTTGCGATGAGGTCGAAAAATAATATAAGTTTAAAGATATAAAATAACTTTTTATTTTAACAATTTTTTATACACACTAAATTTGGGGTCGGTAAGAGTAAGTTTTTAAATGTTATTAAAGAAGTCTCAAGGCTGCATTTATCTGATTGACAATACCGCAAAAACAGTAATACTGTGTAATATTACTAGCATTTAAAATAAGTGCTTTCTACTTGTAATTTATTCCTGTAATGTAATTTATTAAAAATGTAATTTATTCCTGTGATGCAAAGCTGAATTTTCAGCATCATTACTCCAGTCTTCGGTGTCACATGATCCTTCAGAAATCATTGTAATATTATGATTTGCTGCTCAAGAAACATTTATTCTTATTATCAATGTTCAAAACAGGAAATGGTGGTAAATATTTTTCAGAAGTCTATGAAGAATATAAATTCAAAAGAACAGCATTTATTTGCAATAAAAATCTTTTACAACAGTTTCTTACTGCCCCAAAGTTTTGTATACCTATATATATATATATATATATATATAAGTAGGTTACTTTTATGGTAATTGAGGAGATTTGGACACCTTGTTTAACATCCAAAATGTTCTTTGATACATGTGTATTGCAGTTAAAATAAAATAAAATTCCATTAAATTTACAGAGATCAGAAATCAATCACAAGAACAAGAGAGAGTCAAAGTAAGAGCGCAGCCACTGAAGAGAAGTGGCTGAAGAAAACAGCTTTTCAAAGAGAAATTAAATCCAATTATACTCAGCATGGGTCTCCCACAAAAATAAATAAATAAAACAGAAAGGCCAAACCAGCTGAGACTAGTTCAGATTGGTTTTGACTCAAGATGAGTCAAATCAAGGACTGCAGCAACAATATAAAGGGCTCTCGGTAATGGCAGCAATGGAGAGCTTCACTCTTTGATAAATTAATGTGTCCTTGGTGGCTTAAAAAAGAGTTCCCTTCATGTTAGAAATGCCCAACATGTGCTGAGAGCTCAGGAAAACTTCCAAGGTCCTTACACTCGAACTCGAGATTAGATTGAACGGGTTAATCAGGCAATATGGATTGTCTATTTGTCTTTGCCACTGACAAAAAAATTATCAAATAAAGCTTGTCTTGGCTTTTTGATACCAAAATCAATGGTACACTGGGATCTCACCTGTAGGACGGAGGCGGATGTCCCTGGGCTTCACAGCTGAAGGTGACCTCCCGACTGGGCTCATTAAGATGGAGAGGGAATACAATACTTCCCGGCTGTTTGGTGAATACTGGCCTCAGAGGACCGCTGCCTTCTAAAGGTGAGGAGGAAAAGAACAGAAATACACTGTTAGTCAATGCTAAGTTTAGCTTAGTGTGCTTTTTAGAGCAATGGTGTTGTGAAAGGTATCCATCTGTTCACTGGATGAAAGCCTAGCTGTCATTCAATAGCTGTCAAGTGGGCAGCGTAAATTTGGCACAACCAAAGAAACCTTAAAAACACTTGAAGTTATTGTTGCAGGATCTTATAGCTACGCTACACTTACCACAAAGCACAAACGAGCACACATGTTAAAATACAAAAATATTGTTTTGAGACAGTGAATTTCTTTACATAGACTAGCTTATCTACCATGTTATGCTATGTTTGCAATTCATAAATCTAGTCAGAGAAAAAACAAGAGCTTATTCAATTTTCAAGAAACACATGGTGACCCACTAAGCTCGCTAATGCGATTTCCTCATACCAAAGACACTAACTTGCAGGAAAGTAGCTTAATTGTGTGTATCGTGTAAACACTTAAAAGCCTAGAAATTTTGTGGTTTATTATTCTCCGTAATTACATGTTGATGGTTAGCGCAAACCACTTATCCTGTCTTATTAAGCACAAATGGCCTTCAGCAAAATGAGACATCCACCCAACAATGAGCAGGACCGAGAGTTTTTATGCGAGAGTGAATGCAATTTGCATAATCTAAAACTCATTGTGTGCCGATTAACACAACATAGAGCCTAATGCTACTGCATTGTGTCTAAAACACCAAAAACATCTGCATGTTTTGTTTTAAAAAACAGTGATGAGCAGAATTTTGGGGTATTCAAATGACACTGCACTGAAACTACTCTGCATGTCTTTCTGTATCTGCCGTTTGACTTTCATGACCTTTCAAACATGCAAAGAAATTAGTTAATTTAGTTTTTCATACTATTTAAATAACCAGTTTGGTTTTGATTTTCTAGTGTGCAAACTGCAATAAACTCATTTGTAAACGGTTCTTAACCTTTGTCTGTGTAGCCAGAATGTGACATGCTGTTTCCCCAAACACTTTTTTGTATTTTACTGTATGTATTTTATTAATAAATTAATAATTATAATAATTTTATCAATAATATAATATATTTATTAATCAGTTTTATATATTAATCATTACATCAATAATTAAGAATAATATTTTTGTCAAATATTCTTTCACATTTGCAGTGTAAAGGTGGCTCTTGTTGATGTCAATAAAATATTATTAGTATAGTATTTTGACTGATTAAAGTAATAGGTTAAATTGTAGTATTTGACATATAAGACAACACAGTTACATTTAACATAGAAAGGTATACATAAAAAGGTAAAAAGCCCCTTTAAATCAATTCCAATGGGCAATTATTGTATTGTCCCAATTGTAAGTCGCTTTGGATAAAAGCGTCTGCAAAATGACTAAATGTAAATGTAAATTATTGTCCTTTAAATTAATAGTTTACTCAAAAATTAAAATTTACCCGCACTTACACATTTCCAGTCCATCAATTAACATCTTGTGAAGCAAAAAAGCAGTGTGTTTTTAATAATTAATTAAAAAAAAAAAATCCATCATTAAGATACTTTTAACTTCAAACCACATCTTCCTCCTACCATAATATTGTTTTGTCCATTAAAAAGTTGTCTCGTCTGGATCAGGAGAGAAATAGGCACAGATCAAGCACTGTTTACAAGCAAAAACAGTCAAAATGGTTTTAAACAAATAATGTCAATATATTTTGATGGACTTTTCCACTGGAGAAAGCGTTATTATGGTTTATGAACTTGTATTTTGTTCAAAATTGAAAACACCTCATTGATGTACAGTATTTATGTCTAACAAACACGCAGCTTCTTCAACTGGATGAAAAGTTCATTTCTGACCCTAATGAGTTCTGGCGTAACATGGAAATCTCTTTCTTTAATAGAGTCTGAGGCAGCAGTCATGCACTCATGGCTCACCAAGTACTGTTTTTAACCTACATTTAGCTGACTCTTTTGAGAGGAAACCATCCTCTTGAGAAATTAGTTCATGTTAAGCACATA
This sequence comes from Acrossocheilus fasciatus, assembly GCA_036784905.1. Classification (NCBI taxonomy): domain Eukaryota; kingdom Metazoa; phylum Chordata; class Actinopteri; order Cypriniformes; family Cyprinidae; genus Acrossocheilus; species Acrossocheilus fasciatus. Next base: position 8,712,987 of record CM071960.1, read on the forward strand.
CTGCTGGTTGTTTATTTACCTTGTGCAGATATCAAGTTCCAGAGGGGTGCAAACTGAATTAATGCATCTGAAAATTTGGAACTAACAGGTTTTTTTTTCATGCCAGAAACGCTAAATTGGACTACCTAGTGTTCAATTAGCATCTCACTAATGCAGGAGAGGTGGAGTTCATTGTGATTCTGGGTGATAATAGAGCACAGAAGAGCTCTCAGCGGAGGTGTTTGAAATCTATTGAATGGGGAATACTCTGCACCAGGGCTAATTTCAATCTCACTGTCAACAAGGGCTTTAACTCTTAAATGCAACAGGAAACATGAGAAGATGAAAAGACGTGAGCGAGAGCAAATGATAAAGTGATACTTCACAACCATAATATTGACTCAGATTTCCCATTAGCTACCAAAGTGCTTTCCATTGTTTAGCTGATCCATATTCCCAAAAGCCCGGCCTCCTCCCATTGTCACCATTCTTTTGATTTTATTTTTATACTAAAATGTGGTGACTGGTGATACTACAAAAAAGTGTGCAGCTAAACAAAACATCAGGGTAACACTTTATTTTAGGGTCTCTTAACTAGTTGCTTATTAGCATGCATATTACTAGAATATTAGCCATTTATTAGTAGTAATTAAGCACATATTAATGCCTTATTCTACATCCTTAATCCTACCCAATACCTAAACTTAACAACTACCTTACTAATTATTAATAAGCAGCAAATTAGGAATTTATTGAGGGAAATGTCGTAGTTAATAGTGTATAAGTGTTCCCTATTCTACAGTGTTACCAACATCAGTAGCACTTTCTACAATTACTGACATGCGTGCGTGCAGTGATATTCTTAACTTCTTAACAAAATCATATGCTCATCCCCATGAGTAGAAATCAGTATAGTTGTGATTTACATGTTTTTCCAAAGCTAATAGAAGAGACATATCCAGTTCTGTTTGCATATGTGATAATCAGCAGCAAACATGTTACATGTTTTAAGTTGATAATTAAGGACCGAAAAAGGTAGGGAAGGAAGTTTTCAAATGAAATGCCCAGTTTGGATTGTTGCCTCAGATCACTTTAGAACAAGAACGTAGTTTTTCTAAATTAGAGGTACAAAACAAGGATTTGTAAAGAAAAATGTTGGAGGATTTCGATATAAGCCAAGAAGAGACTGGTTTTCCTTTACTGTAAACTAAGCTTACGCTACGTCCCACGTCATCCTCTGGAAAGCCACTCTCTCGTGAACACACATACAATAGTTAGTAGAAGCTAGAGATTATGGTTTATAAAGTTTTAAATATGGATATTTTTCTTACACAAACACATTGCTTTGCATCAGAAGGCCCCCAGAGCCGTGTGGAGTACTTTTTATGATGGATGGATGCACTTTTTTGGGCTTCAAAATCTCGACAACCATTCACTGCCATTATGAAGCTTGGAGGAGCCAGGACATTTTATTTTTATTTTTTTTAAATTTAACTCCGATTACATTCACCTGAAAGAAGAAGGTCATATACACCTACACTCTCAGAAATAAAGGTACAAAAGCCGTCACTGGAGCGGTACCTTTTCAAAAGGTACACTTTTGCACCTATTAGGTTCAAATATGTACACTTTAAATACTAATAAGTACCTTTAAGGTACCAAAATGGACCCTTTAGGTACAAACATGTATCTTTTGAAAAGGATGGCTTGAGGGTGAGTAAATCATGGGGTCATTTTCATTTTTGGGTGAACTACCCCTTTAATATCATTATTACGGTAATCTGCAGGCAGCACAAAAAGACACTTTTTCATTGATCAGTGAGTCAACAGCAAGAACTGCCATAAGACTGTCATTTTTTCTTAAGAAAAAAAACCCCAAGATTTTCTTAAGAAAATATTTTAGAACTTCTTCCTCTTTGTAAAAATTTTCAGGACGATTTTTTCAAAGATTCAAATTTGCTCCCAAGATCTCAAACAGACATTTTTTTTTTTTTTACAGTGAAAACATTAAAAGATCATGTTAAATCATTTGTGCATAATTAATTTTAAGGCTCTAAACCATTTCATGTCACCATTTCACGTCATAACTTCCCACCACCCCACTACTTTTTAAACTGAAGTGACGCCCATGGGATTACTAGATATATTGTGTTCCACATCTATCTGCCAAAAACTTCTTATGCAATCTTATGATGCACATGGACATGAAAGTCAGTCCGCTGAGATGTTATCAAAGGCTAAAACACACATTAATTATCAAGTGATTCACCCATGCTAAACAAAGAGCGCTCTCATAACCAAGGCTCTGGAACACGTCAAATGGGGGCGTCAGTATTGACACTGCACTAAAGCATCTGTCTGTATCCGATCAAGCTGTTCAAAATCAACATGAGCAATTTTTCCACAGAACAGCTAAATGAGATATCCATACCACAAATCTGGTACCAAAAGACATGAGGCATAAGTAAATAAAGACAGGGGCGAGAAAGATTTCAAAACTTCAGGTTGAGCTCAGAGCTGATGCAAACCTGAGAAATGCAGCCGAAAGTGAATTTCTATCATGCGAGGAATTAATGCCACAATTAAGGTTCATATTTGCCAGAGGACAAGAGGACGGAACTGTCTATTTCAGAAACACCATGTAATTACAAGCTTTGGTGATGCTGCAAATATTACAAGATGTTATTAAAATATTGATGGGGAGTAATCTGAAACCGCGTTGTCGCCTGCGGGTTTGACATTACGTTGTGAAGATTCTGCTGAGGGCTTTACTGGTGCTGTGATTTCTGTCAACATACCACAGCTGTCCAAAGAGACACACAGTTGCTGAGAAATTATCTATCCCTGTTCAGCACAGAATACTAACAAGAGGTTTACAACACAAAAGCCCACCTTGGTGGAAAGGGAGGTCATTATGAAGGAAGTTGGAGAAAGCAGGTCTCTCTCTCTCTTTCTTTCTACCTGAGGGGAGAATTTATATGGCAGTGCAGCCCCCCTGGAGCAGCACCGGAGCTGGAGGGAAAAGCCAAGGAGCAATTTGGAGGCCCAAATAAAAACTAATCTCAAATTCAATACCATCTGACAAGCCGATGAATTCGGCCAGCTTACCTCAGCATGAATATCCAGCCACAGACAGGGTGCATTGGGCGAGGGAGGGAGGGAAAGGGTTTAGACGTTCGTGTGCCCTCCAATCCGTTTGATTCTGATTCAAGGGTTTTATTCATCAAATGAAAAAGCCAATCTTGGTAAGTTAAAATACACACCTGCACTCACCCACACAAACAAACACACACACACACACACACACACACACACACACACACACACACACACACACACACACACACACACACACACACACACACACACACACACACACACACACACACACACACACACACACACACACAACGAGCCCTGAAGATCTGAGAACCATGAATTTGCTAGCTGTAACCATCTTGCAGAAAGTTACACAATAATTAAATACAGTATATCGCAATGGATCAATTATATATATTTATGTATGTAAAAACAGTCAAAAACAGATTATGTATATACAAAAACAGTCAAAAATACACTTTAATGATTGTTTAAAGATATTCCCATGTCAAAAAGAAGTGTGCTTAACTGTACTGAATGTGCAGTTGTAGTGAACTTCAAATCTTAAAAGTATATGTTTTAAAATGTGCTTGCAGATAATACATTAATTAAACAAAAGGCCTCTTAAGTGTATTTAGAGTTCACTTTCCTGACAGTTTCTTAAGTACACTTTTAAAAAGCATGCTTTATAATAATGCCAAATTAAGTTTAACTGTAAAGTAGCTTTTTTTAAGTTTTGTTTTAATATTCTTTTGTCGTTCTTTAAAGAATTACACTTATTTTGATGTGCTGACTAACATACTAAAGGACATGTAACATACTTGAGAATAATTAATAAACTATAGTGCGTTATTTGATATTACATTTAAAGTTAATAATTTTAAATGTACTTAATTGAAACTTTAGCATTACAAATGTATACTTACTGTACAAATATAAATTTAAATGCATGACATACAAGTTTAGGTAGAAAAAAAAAAAAAAGTACAATTTAGTTTACCATAAATGCTGGTCAGTACACACTACCCAAAACCTACATAGGTAAAAGCACTATAAACTTTGTTTGATTGCATCTAATATAAATTGAAACTTTTTAATTTAACAGAATTAACTTGTTACATGTCTGAATTACATTTCTGAAACATTACATTCAGTATATTTTTTCAAAGTACATTTTTTTTCCCGAAATAAGTACACTTTTTAAATGAATGTTAAAGTGTACTTTTTCTTATGGTCCAATGTTGCCTAATGCATGCATTTTACAGGTCTCACTGATTTAAATTTGTGAGCGCTTTGCCATATGTTTTTAAGTCATGTTGAGCTGTTCAAATTGAGATTCACCTTCATCGCACCAGTGTCTTCCTCTTTAATATATCTGCTCCCAGATGAAAATTAATAAGAGGGAATAAGCTTCCCAAAATGGTAAACATCATGCAGCATCTAATTCAGTTTGGCAGCTGCTGAGAAACAATATGCATGTTTTGCATTTAAACTGAATTAATCAGGACAACGGATATGTTAGTGCTTTTCTCTGATTGTGCTGTTTGTGTTTTGTGTCTCTACTCCTCAATCAAAGCACATTTAAACAAGCACAATTATATCCTTGCGTCCATTATGTTCTACTGCAGTTACAATTACCTGACTCCATATGCTCAAAAGATAGAAACTAATGCAAACTCTTTAACTGGTGTAATTGTTCACAGGTTTCTTGCTTCTAGACTTTTTTTTTACTTTTACTTTTTTTTTTTATCGAGTGCTGGCAATTAAATCACACAGGTATCCAATAATAATTTCTAGTGGGTTTGCTGTTAATGTAATTAGTGATGAATATCATTAGCGTTTCACAATGCTGTAAGATTTAGCAGTATCAATTATTAATCATTAACGGTTATTTTGAAATCATGAACACCAAGTCTCTCTGAACAGACTTAAAAATAAGAAACTGACATTTAATGTGAAGAAAATCAGTATTTAATAGAGCATACTTTAATACTTGTGTTTTCTCTTACTCCACAGTATATACAAGGGATGGTAAGATTCACTGATTCGCATCAGTGCATCGGCATAATAGTTAACAATGCTATGCATCGATTTTTTAAAAAGTTGGCATTTGTGTTGCAATGCATTGTTTGTAACATATTTGCATTGGTAAAAAACTATTTATCTATATATAATTATAGTAGATGTGCTATACTTTCATTATTTGGAAATGACCAATAATTTGTGACCAATGTTTTAAATGTAGATTAATTTCTCCTCTCTACATTGTTTCTCAAGCGCGTTCTCTCGTCAACACCACTGCTACATGAATATGACGTATCACAACACTGTGGAGACTGAGGCATAAGAAATCAGAAGGCACTTAAGTTAATTTATGATTTGCTGTCTGTCTGAACCAAAGAAATAAAAGCAAACAATTCTGTACCATACTGAATTGCGTAGCATCATATTTTTTTTCCCATTGCATCGTACTGCTTTGAATCATATTGTGTTGAATCGATACGAAATCTGCATCGTAATAGGGGTGAATCATATTGCATCACATCGGTAGCTGCTTCATATGCATCTTTTATGTATCGTATCGTAGTCTATGCATTGAGATGCATATTGCATCGGCCTCAGTTATGGGGATGCACTTCCCTAGTATATACTACTTATTGTTTAAATAAGGAAGACTGAAGCTAGTTGTCAAAAGAGCTATAGCTCAATAACAGAAAGCTTTTCAATCAAATATCCAATTACATAAATGCATGTTTTCTCTAGCAGTGGGTATGTTTTTCAAATCTAGTTCAAAGCTCCAATGTTCTAATATGTAAGCACAATACAACCACACTTTGGATAAATTCAGACAAGTCAACTATAAAATGAAAGTAAATTTATAGTGTTAGATGTTATGTGTGTTTTATATGCAGTTTATTAATAACAATATCTTTGTTTTATTCATATTTTAATAAATTGTTTTGTGCATAACTGATTGTATTTCATTTTGTCCATTATGACGTCTTAACCCAAATATTAAAGTGTGACAACATGCCCTGCTTTTGGGTCAACACACCTGGCTACAATGTTTTTATTGAGCTGAACCTTTTTCCTGAATAATTCTACAACATAACACAACCCGGTAGCGGAGAGAAGAGTGCTTTCAAAAATCACACACAGCAGGAGTGAAGATCATGTAAAAGAGCAAACAGCCCTTTTTAAATCAAAGACTTAAAAGCGCAAGGATTAAGTCTGACCCTCCCTGTGACTGAAAGACAATGTAACTGCTTCATCAAAAAGAGATCAATAAAGGGGCTTTTGTGCTTCCACTTGGCTAAATGAGAACATAAATTGTGCTCTCCAATAAAATAATGGCTGGTAGATTCATTTGCACATTAACCTTTTCGTGTCTCTCAGAGGGCTGGTTAAATTACATATTATCACATCTTTTCTCCAACTTTGACACAAAGCAAGGTGTTCTTAAAATCAAGAAGTCTGCCACCATGGTATAATGCCCAGAGTATAAGAGGTGTAGTTCAGTGACAATGGAAATATGTCTCATGTATATTCTACAAAAGATGGATGAGTATAAAGCATAAGCGTCAAGTGTTGCCAAGGAGAACATTATGGAACATTACACCTATTCTCCAGTCTTTTTCCTCTAGAAGCACAATGACCTACACTACAAAGATAACAACACCACATTCACCATGTCTTCTTGACCACTATATATTTATGTAATATACATTATTTAATATAAACCACCATCTCATGGCCTCACTATAACACATATTGTGTCTTTGCTCACCTTGCCCCTGTGCCCATCCGGAAGAGTTGGATGGCTTTAGCATTCACAAACAAACTAAAACCTTTAATTGGTTCCAGAAGATGGGAGTCAGCCCTGAATGGGAGGTCTGCCCTTAATAGTAAATGACAAGGACAAACGTATGCCATAGAAACAGACAGGAAAGTCTATAGAGGAGGTTATTAGGATGCCTACCTGAAAGGCATCCCATGAATAATTGCAGCACCAGCAGTTTCCATGACAACCCCATTTTAAATATTGGAGGTCAGCGAGAGCTCACATTCAATTGAGGGTAAATAGAATGCCGTCTTTGTCCAGACTTGATCCTCTGTGCCCTGAAATCAAAAGACAAGATGAGAAGAGTTAGAAAGAGTTAGCCAGACTAAAGCAGTCATGTTCAGCAACATTTTCTAGTTGTGTGTCATGTAAATGAATTTGTTTCTTCATGAAAACAGATTTGGACAAATGTAGCTACATCACTTGCTCACCAGTGGATCCTCTGCAGTGAATGGGTGCCGTCAGAATGAGAGTCCAAATAGCTGATGAAAACATTGCAATAATCTACACAACTGCAACAATTAACATCTTGTGAAGGAAAAAGTTGCATGCTTATAAGGAACTAATCGAACATTAAGGTTTTTTTTTTTTTAACTGTAATGTGTAACTGTAAAGTGTATTAACTGCCAAAATATGAGTCCATAATCCATAATAATGCTTCCTCCAGTGAAAAGGTCCATCCCTTGTTCTCATATCAAAATTCACTGACATATTTCTGTTTTAGACTGTTTTTGCTTGTAAACGGTGCTTGATCTGTGCATATTTCTCTCCTGATTCAAGACAAATGTTTTCACCTGAGAAAGCATAATATGGATGTGGATAGAGGAATCAAGAGTTTAAAGTTAAAAACATAATAATGTATTTATTTCTAACAAACATGCAGCTTTCGCCTTCATACGATGTTAATCGATGGACTGGAGTGGTTTGGATTACTTTTGGATTATTGTGATGTTTTTATCAGCTGTTTGGACTCTCATTCTGACGGCACCCATTCACTGCAGAGGATCCATTGGTGAGCAAGTGATGTAATGCTAAATTTCGATACAGGAACAAACTCCATTTGGATGGCCTGAGTATGAGTAAATCTCCCAAACTATTCCTATAATGTGAACAACAAGTTTTAGTGTTTAGATCAATACCTGTCAGACAGACCTTGAAAAGTCTAAGCAATGTCTTAGAAATACTTTACTGCAGGTACTGTGAAAAATATTTTTAATCTTTTATCATAAAAAAATAAAGCTGACTGACTGTGTGGCATATCTACACTGATAATACTCAAGGCTATAATTAGAGCTTTTACTTAAATAAACCTTTTCTCCCAACATCACACAAGGCTTTTAGGAGGGTTAAGAACTTGGCCCAAGGTACAAATCCCCTTATGACATTCTCTGGCCTAACAGCTCTGATCATCTGGAGGGGACACTTCAGGCAACTAGCTCTCACACATCTGGTCTAACACAAGATTACTCAAGCACTCACTCAGTGAATTCACAAGTATTTCCTCTTTTCTGTACAGTATATTCGCACAACCTGATATTGCCAAGTGCAACGTGTTCCTGGGTCAACATCTTTGTTGACCCTGGAACAACATTGTGATTAACCAATCAGATTTCAAGAACCAGTTTATAATTTTTGTGAAGTTTAGGATTACAATCAGTGTTTGGTGCATGTACATCAGTGTAATTCATCTATCAGTTCCTCTGATTTTAGGGATTACTCCTGGGTAAGGTTAGGTTTAGGTGTAGGAATATGGTTAATATTATATTTTTGGATTAAAATGTTGTTCTAGGGTCAACAAAATATGTTGACCCAGGAACACGTCGCACTTGGCAATATCAGGACGTGCGTATATTCTTTGAAGATGAAACTAAAATGAAGTTTATAAATCAGATTCTGTCAGTACAACAGCAAAATCGCAAGAGTGATATTGAACAGCTCTGCAAACAAGAAGTTAATAGAGTGCTGCAGTGATGACGTACGGTATTTTTGTAGGCCAACCTCAAAGTTAGCATCACAGCAGTTCCCTTGACAAAAATCCAATAGGATTTTTTTTCTTTAGGGTTACTGCAGACAATAAGCTCTGTGACCAACAAAAGTTGGTGATTTTTAAACATTTTGTTTATCATGATAATGTTCACAAATGAACACAAGTTAGATGACTCTACCTGTTCATTGTGAGGACGTTTAATGTATCCGACAACCTCTGTAGTCCCATTTAGTTAAAAAGCAATAGATTTTTTCAAGACAAGTAAAAAAATCATTTCATGTGTTAACCACAGACTTAATTTCAGGCATTTAACCAAAGGTCAAATCCACAATCCCCCCCAGAAAAAAAACCTTGACTTCAGGATGATGGAATCAAAGATGCTAAAACAACTCTTTTTTTTGCCTGCAAAATACGTAACTCCTGCAGGACTCTATATCAAGTATTTATGATAATATTACCGGCTGTTTTGTTTCATTTTGTTCTGCCAACAAAATAGTTCCAAGAGCAGCATCAACTTTGCATGTTGATATGGCTGAATGCAGACACTCGGTGCAGACATACAGTGAACAATTCCAATACAGATTTTCCTTCTATACATCAGTTCAGTGAACAGTTAATGTTCAAATTAATAAAAGGTAAACACATTTTAGAGACAGTATTGCTAGTTACATTGTGTTCTTTGCTCTGCCAGCATAAATATTTCCAAATGAAGTCAGCTTCGAATCAATCTGCTGCAAACAATGTTTACTTCCTCAAAGAATGAGCATCTTTAAACAAATGCTTGAGTGAGTGATTCAACGATTCTCTCATACTTTTTCCGTTCTTGAATTAATCACACCCTATACCCTTATATAGTGCACATTTGGATGGGATAGCTATTTGTAGTGGCGTCCGATACTGTAGATACTGCATTTAGTATCAAACCACATGAAATCAAGTTCCAAACTTAGATTCGGGAGGAGCCTAATCATTCAGTACTGTCAATCATCGCTACGGCCGTATAAGCAGCAGTCATTGCTCCATCCTGGTGACTAATCTCCCGGCATCCCTCAGCCTCCCCTATCCTCTTCTATTTCCTTAATTTCTCCTTCACACCGTACAATCATGTTGAGGGTTCTAACTCGGATCTTGAGCTGAGCCTTGGGTTTGAGCCTCCTCAGCAAGACAGCAAGCCAAGTTTGTTTACCATTATCCAGCAAGATTAATGGGCAAGCAACTCATGAATTACCACGTCTTGCCAGAAGATGGCATCTGCAGCACTTCTAGCACTCTCAGTAGTCTTAGCCTCAGACTTAACGCCCACAGACCGCTGGCTAAACGTCTGATGCATATGACACACAAAAGTGGAAACACTTAAGAAGTTTCGAAGTCGTCATCAGATTGGTTGAATCATACAGAATTTCGTGTGTGTCACATTCTTTAACGTTCCGCCTGGAAACAAAGATGAACGAAACGAACGGTGATTGTTTGTTTGACATGTCGGCGGGCCTTGGCCAATGAAAGCTGCCATGGATTCCAGACCTTCAGCCGTCAGTCTGAAGGTCTGGCTACGCGAGATTACACTCTTAGTGTCCAAATTTCCTCACAGGTTTTTATTTACTCATTCAGTAGGAAGAGTGAGGGTGTATGAGACAATTTTGAATACAGTCATACTGTTTTAAATTAATTGTTTAAGTGGATGATTCAATGACTTGACAAAGTCACTTATCTCCACCTACTGCTGCAACAATGTAATTTGCAGAAAGAGTCTCTAAAAATCCCAAAAATAATGCACATGGTCTTCAACATGTCAACTAGCAGAGTTAAAAAAACAGTGAAACATCCTAGTTCATGTGACTTTTACAGCTCACTTTTACAAAAATTCCTGACTTTTAAAGCGAATACAGTAACACATGAACAGACTGCAAGGAAAAAATGTAGATCACCAGATATGATCCGTACCATGTAACAATGTCCTTACTAACTTTCTGGGTCTGGAACGTGTCAGTTGTGTCTATGCAAGGTCAGAAAGCTCTTGGATTTCATCAAAAATATCTTAATTCATGTTCCGAAGATGAACAACAGTTTTACATGTTTGGAATGACCAATAATTAATGACAGAATTGTCATTTTTGGGTGAACTATCCCTTTAAATATCGTGGATGAGCCGTAAACGTCACAAGACAGAAACATATCAGCACTTCTGGGACTCTGCCTCCCCAATCAAATTTAAGGACCGCTACTACAACATTAACATTAACATGTTGTAAAGATGAAAACAGTTCAGGTGTACTCTGTTAATCCTTTGAACACTGTTTTATGTGATATTTTATTAGGCTGTGTTATCCGTGCCATAATTTCTAAAAGGATATTCTTGATTATCTTTGGTATCATATGGCAATATTACTATTTATTTTCCTAAAGCACTTCCAAGTGGAAGTGGTAAGGGCTGAAAATGACCATGTTCAATGGGGCTTCACCTCACAATGGTCATCCAATAAACAGGTGCTTTACGCAGCACAACAAATTTGAATTTATTGCCCATACAAAAATCAAATGCCTGAATGCTCACCAATTGCAGACCTATTAGCAGGGACTGAAATGAAGGACAGATTAAAACTAATATCTAGCCAACAAGTGTCAGCTTTACCTAACCGAGTGAAGTCTTTTGGCAAGACGCAAATAAAACATCCTTCATTTGTCACATTCAAAGATGTCAAAAATTCCTTGAGAGAATTAGGTATTAGCATTGCTTTTCATCTTAGACAGTTGCAAATCATATGCTGCTAAATCTTTCAGTAGCTGTCAAGGGACAGACATTTTCCACATGTCATTTTTAACCCACTTTGACCCACTGTAAAAATGAAATAATACTCAGGCATCCACTTGTCACAAATCTGTGTACACAAAAACAAGAAAAAGTATCATTGACCATATCTTGTGTGTCCACGTGAAATCAATAAACGGCACTAACATAAACCTAGAAAATGACAGCATAACTAGCACACCCTTCTGTAAAAACTTGTCTTTACTATCAGGCTTCATGCATGCAATTGGCCCTTTAAATGTTTGCTTTGTTTGTGTGATTGGCAGTTCATCCATTATGGCTTGTGGATGCATTTCAAAGCTGTGAACATGACATGCAATATATGTCTCGCTGTAATGATGCGGACCGAGCGCTCACAGCCAACAATCTGAGCTGAAAATGAGCCCACAGAGAATTTCTTTGTCCTTTAAATTCTGCTTGATGCCATAACTCTGCTTGATGCCATAATAAAAGCCAAAATATAGCATGTTTTATGCTTTAGAAATGGGATCTGTCTGGAATATTTGCAGACATTCACATTTGCACTGCAATCGGACAAAAGAGAGCAAGAATAAGGCACAGAACTCGCATTCGTACAACACAAAAACACATCTAAGAGCAAGACTCCGGAAAGCATACAGTGTCTGGCTTTAAAGGAAGTGCCGACGTGAGCTTGACCTTGGTGCTACCTCTGTCTAGAAATCCATCAATTTTTCAATGAAGTCTGTATTAATAGAATCTCCACTATGCTGTTCATGGGATTCACACGAAATGTACTGTATGCGTGCTCTCTACTTTTTAACCATACATGAGACAGACACCCACTCTTCCCAGATCTGGCACGATCGTGGGTAGAAAGTAACACTCTAAATCTTTTATCTGGTTCCCTTGACTTCACTTGATCCACAAACACCATCTTTGAGTTTCTCTGTAAACCCAAGCATGATTTCACCTATAGGCAACCGGTCCCTTTAGAGTGCAAAATGAACTGTGGTGTTGTTAAAACCTCAGCTGACATGAACATTTGAGAGTAGCGGTTGACAACACGGTCGAGGAGCGTGTAAAAATTCTCCAGCTGGTATTGTGCACTCAAACTGAACTCTAATCTAGAGGGTGTGAATGAAAAATTAATGTTCAGCATCCAAAAGAGCCAAGAAACCACAGTTACAAGATTTATCTAGCTGGATATGACTGAATTTTGAATGAAGCACCACAGAGAGTCTGCTGGTTTGTATTCACACTTCTATTCATATTATACCACTGTCTCCCGTATGGACGTCTATGGGTCAAGTATACAAGTAAACTTGGCCCATAGACTTTCATTGTAAGTTTATATGTATCAGCACATTTTTTTTTTTTACTTGTTTTTACCAACATAGGGATAAACTGAAATGATTTTCGACAGCATCTGTGGCACAGGATATTCCTTTATTCTCTCTCTTTAATGACAAAGGTGTGCACTCAGACTGAAACTATTCATGCAGTTTCTGACAAAATCTGTATTATTTGGCTGTGAAATTGGTGGTGCAGAGATTTGAAGCACACATCCAGCAGGTACGACATATCTCACACCTCAGCCTCGACCTGCTGCATATAAACATCAGCTCTCTGTGACTCAACAAGCAATGCTGGGAGAAGGGGAAAATGTAATATGTCACAGAAGAAAAGCCTTCCTCCTTGTCTCTTCCCCCTTGACTTGCATCAACACAGAGGTGTGCGCAAACAATCTGGCTTCCCTAATGATGCTTTGAGAAATCATTCAGTGTTTTTTTTTTTATTCTCTGACAAGCCAGCAGAGTGCAGCAAAAACTGCCTCTACTTCTAGTGCAAATAATTGCTATGAATGAATGAGTACTCATTTTTATTCTTATATTTATTCTTTCTACAAAACAGTGCCTGAATTTAAACATACACTGCCTAATGCTGTGTATCAAGTTTTGCGAGAGAAAAAAAAAAAACACCAAACATGAAAAAATAAATAGGCCTACTTTTATTAGAGATTCTAATTATATGAAGATTGTGATTACTCAGATCAATATACAGGTTTAACACATAAAACCATATAATGACAAATTATCGTTTTTTTTTTAAAGAAATCAGATGCATTGTCTTATTTGATTGCAAGGCTGAATTTAATGTCACTGCTTCTTTAATCTTCAGAATAACTATGGGAGAGAGGTACATAGACTGGATGAGGTATTGTGAAAGACTTAAATCAAGCCCATTGTCAAGAAAAATACAACTTTCATTTGAGAGATTCTTCTTGTGAAATAAATCTATTTCAAAAACCTCTAATCAAAATGCAGCATGAGATTTGTCCATGAGGGAAGACAGTATGTCAACTAGACCTTTCAAACAAACAAACAAACAAACCAAAAAAATAAAAATTAAATAAATAATAAATAAAAACATCAATCAATCAATCAATCAATCAATCAATCAATCAATCAATCAATCAATCAATCAATCAATACTGCTTAAAACATGGTTGCAGTTATTTACTTCACATCATTAAAAGGTGGGTTCCTCTCAACCCAAGTCTCTAGTGGCATCATAAACATAAACAAGTGGAATAGTAATTTGGCAGGCAGGATAATTTTTAATGATACTCCACAAATATATTTTAGTGGTTAGACAGACTGGAACAGATTCCAACCAGTTCTTCCAAGACCTATATTTCATAATTCATTCACAGATGGATAACTGAGAGAGGTCCATAGGCTGCAGCATGGCAGTGTCTGGACAGATGTTAATGTTGCTGAGGTTCACTGTCCAAAAATGGTTGTAAAAAATGGAGAGCAGAGAATCTAAGAATAGACAATCTAAGAATGTGGACTAATTATGCAATATTAATGAAATGAAAAGTGGAACGGAGACCGCAATTTTTAATCTGAAGGATGAGTCTGCAATAGTAAAAAATAAAGGTTCCTCAAAGGTTCTTCAATCGGTTATGTGGTTCTTTAGAGGTTAAAACAGCTTTTCATAAAAGTAGTTTGGTTATGTGTTCTTTATGTTGATGTTTCCTAAAGAATAGAGAATAAACCTACTTTGTGGAGCTTGGAATAATTTTCCTACGGTATAACTGCATCAGACTCTAAAACCTTTCTGTTCTAATTGCAACCTTTATTTTTAAGACTAGACCCAATTAGGAAAATTGGTTCACTGACATACGCAAAAGCATTTACTGACATAACCAACATTTATCTATTTTATAATATGCTTCTATGAACGATCTACCAAAACTCTTGTAACTGTTAAAATGGCAAACATTTCTCAGCCCATAAAACAACAGGCTGCAGAATAATATCTCACCTAAACATAAAGCGTCATTTCTCTTATTCTTCTTCTTTTAAATAGCCTTAAACTATCAGTGTTGTTCTGTCTCAAACTCGTTTACCTGTTTGACTTCACACAGTTTTCAGCCTCTTCGCGTCTGCCACTGTAACAGCAGCATCTCCCCAGCCATTCCAAAATGCCAGAGACGAGACGAGCGCTCTTCACAAGCGCAACTGCCACTGAGGAATTCTTTCCGCTATTTTCTGCCTCCGGAAATCCAAGATAGGCTACTCCTTAAGAAACGGTAAGACGCGCTGGTGATACCCGGCTGGATTACTGTGCGACAAATGAGAAGTAAAGCAAACGCGTTACGCATGGAGTATCCTCAGTTCAGCCTCACAGACAGAGGTGAATGCGCGGATCCACTCCACACTGCGCCACGCGTCAACGTGTGTGGAGCCGCTCGCGCTCACATCCCCGCTGTGA
Organism: Acrossocheilus fasciatus; assembly: GCA_036784905.1. Classification (NCBI taxonomy): domain Eukaryota; kingdom Metazoa; phylum Chordata; class Actinopteri; order Cypriniformes; family Cyprinidae; genus Acrossocheilus; species Acrossocheilus fasciatus. The sequence continues at coordinate 8,728,440 of CM071960.1, forward strand.
CGCAACACAAACTTCACATCACTTGATCTGCTGTCAGTTCATCAGCACTGATGAAAGAAAACACCGCATCCCGTGGAAAGAGAGTGGGAGGGATATAAAAAGACTTTTTGAGTCGCAAAAAGTGTTTGAAGATTCATCAATAATGGATTAAACACATGATATCAGGTTTAAAATTTCCTCAGTGTGAGACCTGTGCTGATATGCACAATTCTTATTGGGAAAAGTTGGGGGTAGTGCCTGCTAAACTGAGCAGTATTATTCTCCTCTAAAAGGAAAGACATTTAGAAAACCTATTCATTTTAAAGTAGCTCATGAATTAATGAGAAAATAAAATATCCCTCAGCGTTGGCACAAAATCCACAACTGAAGAACTGGCTCCTTTTCAATTCATGAGTGTAAATTTGAATTGAATTGGCCCACTTGAAATTGAATAGAGATTTTTTTTCAAGGTTATGCAATAAGACTTAAATAATTATATTATTAATTATGCCTATTTATTTCCTGATAGGTTGAATAACTAAGCTCAGTCCTGTCGAATCTAAAAAAAAAAAAAAATGGAATTCTGCTTGCATTCACACTTCAATTCATAAACCACAGACAGTAACTTGCATAGATATCAACTTATGCAATCCTTAATGTATAATAATAATTTTATATAAGCAATAAGGCTATGCTGTATTGAACGTCACTCACCTGTGTGTTATGTGGGGGAAAATACAGAAATTATTGAAACTTTGAATTTCATTCCATTTGAAATCTACTTTCTTCACTTCAAAATGCAGCTCTGCATCCTGAATGCATCCTCACTTCAATTTTAGGAACAGGCTGATATTCAACATGCCATCAGAGATCAAAATCAGAGGCTGTATCAGCCTTTTAGCAGCTGTTCCTCGACTTTACGCCTTTCCATTCTCATTTAGGCCTGCTTAATCAGTGTGCCATGTTTCATTACAGAGAAGTGAAATGTCACATTTTGTTAAAGCTGCATAAAACATTCCAAGATGGCTCTGTTGAGATGAACAAGTGTCGAAGGTCTTTATTGTATTTTTTTTTTTCAGACATCAAAAGTCAAAAACCATACCACACACATTGTTTGACAATCACTAATAAGAGCTTTTAAAAGTATGTTTTTTTGTGTGTTGATTGTTGTAAAATTCTGTAGAATTAATTCAAAAGTTAAAATGTGTAAAACTGAGTACTGCACAATTATTAGTAAGTTTTGTCAAAATAGTTCACAAACAGACAAAGTGCAAGAAATGTTTAGAACTATTTGAATTTAGTTTGAACTGTTCCGAATCTTTGTAAATCTATACGGAATCTTCTACAGGGTTCTGTTTGTGCAGATTCCACGTGGGCCTGCTAATGACTCATGAACCTCGGAGCTGTATCTTTCAAAAGGGGAAATATAGCTCATGGTTTTTAAATCATGTATAGCATCACTAGAATTATTTACGTTTATGTAAGATGTTATAGATTTTGCATTATGCATTCCAAAAGTCTGGAAGCTTGAAGCAACATATAAGCAATGCTTCTCAATGTTTATCAGCAGTTCTAATATCAAAATACCTCTTCAAAATCTATCATAACATCTTATATAAAAATAAATTAAATAACTTCCCTGAGGATGACACAACAGATTTATACAGTCTGCAGATCATGTCAAAACTCAGCACAAGGTTGAAGCACTTTACAGCAATGGACATAATCTTACAACCGCTTTAACGCATTTATTACATCGAATGTCTTCAGCAAGGTTGAGAAATGCAATTTTCTTCAGGAACCAGTAGCTTTCTTTATTCGAAAGTGTCTGTTTATTTAACTATCAGTACCAGCATTTAGTTCTATATAAATAGTACTAATTTGTTGCATTTTATTAAAGAACGTGTGTAGGGGAGGTTTCAGAAGGCTTGAGGATCCCTGTCATCATATGACACCTGTTGAAATCAGTATTTTTGTGTATGTTGTAATATACTGACAGCAGTGTGGGGGAGCATTATGCTAAAACAAATGTTTACAGTTAGAGATGGCACATTATTAGCAGTGTGTATGCATGTATGTTCACTAGCTAGGACCACGCCACAAACGAGCTATGAAATAGTTAGTTGAACAGAGTGTTGGGGAAGAGTAGAAAGAGGATTAAGGGGTAGAGGGAATGGGATGATGGTCAGGTTGATCAGGGCATCTAGAATTGATGGCTCAGAGAGACTCAGGGTGGGGGTACCATCTCGATCATACACTCTAAAAAGGCTGGGTTAAAAAATAACCCAACCTTAACCCAGCCGCTGGGTAACTATGGGACAGAACACGCGCTGGGTTGTTTTGACCCAAGTGTTGGGTTGAACCATTTGACCCAGAATGCTGGGTTGTTTATTTAACCCAACCAGTGGGTCAGGTTAACTGTGTTGCTGGGTTAAACATTACCCAAACATTGGGTTATTTGTTGTCTCATTGCCTTGCTACGTTTATATTTACCAATATTACTACTAATAATAATAAATAACAATCACAAAAATCATAAAATTATTATTTTTCTGTAATACAATTACACAACACAAAAAAATGCAACTGTAAATATCAATTTAATGAGTTTTCACTTTTCTTTTTAAAAACATTTTTTGAATGGGTGCTATACTGTTACACATTACACTCAATCCCTACAGACACAAATAAAATGTTTTTTGTAGATCAGTTTCTTTGAAAAACAAAACTTTGTAAACTAGGTACTGTAGACTCCTATTCTTTGTCAACATTGCAGCATCATAACATTATAAAATTGATTATTGCCACATGAGAATCAGTCCAAACATTGTGCCATTAAACCTAAGCCAAACAAAGAGACCTACAACAGACAATACATGTGACAAAAAATTAAAACGTTACAAGTGGCCAGAAAAAACTGTTGCCCTCAAATACTTCACACATGAAGACTCATGTCCATCGATATGATATACTGCATGCTGGAGAAATTCCCAGGAAGGAAGATGTTAGTGTAGCTAACATCAAGCACAAAAAAAGGACTTGAAAAAGATAAACAGCCTCAAGCAACAAGTCCATTTCAACGGCATGGCCCGAAACAATGGTGAAGGTGTGGGATGTCGTCTCGTCACCAAGGCACAAAATATGCAGGAATGCATCACCATGTTGGTCCCCACCTGTTAATTACACAACACTTAGTCTTGCAACATAACTTACATTTTTACAAGTTGTAACATTTAAGTTGACTTAAATAACGTTTAAGTGTATTTTATGGAAATCAGCCAAACCATCTGAGTTTTCCTGTGAACTGGGTCTGGTAAAGGTTGCTCAAACTAAATATTTATTGTGTTACTGATTTAGGTTTCTTTCTGCTTACTGGCACTTCTTGGTTGTCTACCTACATTTCATCCAACCAACATGGCATAAATTATGGGGTATTTAAAGCCCCCAGTATATTATATAGTACTGTGCAAAAGTTTTAGGCCACTAGTATTTTAGCCAGCTAAATAAAAAAGTGGTTTTAAGTCAGTTATTTCTATCTTTTGCTGTAATGTGTCTGTAGGAAATATCAGTTTACATTTCCAAACATTCATTTTGCAATTAATTGTAATAATCCAGTGACATTTTTGTTTGATCTGATCTGGTCATCATCCAGTCTGTCTGGATTGGAATGACATGAAGAAACAGAATAAACTGAGACAGACTAAATCCAGAAGAACTGTGGCAACATCTCCAAAATGCTTCAAGAAACCTCCTGCAAAGCTCATGAGAAACTCTGCTCAAGTGCACCGAGGGCAAAAGCTGCTTTAGATTTAAAGGATGATCACACCAAATATTGATTTAATTTAGTTAATAGAAGATAATTGATAAAGAAAATCTATTTATGACATTATTTTTGACAGCATCCTCATTTTACAGCATTTTTTCACAAGTGTCTAAAACTTTTAATAGTACTGTAGCTTTGCAGGTAGGTTCTTGAAGCGTCTTGGAGATGTTGCCACAGTTCTTCTGGATTTAGTTTGTCTCAGTTTCTTCATGTCATTCCAGACAGACTCGATGATGATCAGATCCGATCTGTGTGGAGCACTGGCTGTTGTCAGACATTCACTGGATTATTACAATTAATGACAAAATGAATGTTTGGAAATGTAAACTGATATTTCCTACTGACACACTACAGCAAAAGATAGAAATAACTGACTTAAAACCACTTTTAACTGTTGAAAATACTAGTGGCCTAAAACTTTTGCACAATAGGGTACAACGGGGCTAAAGGCACCCCGGGGTAAAAGGCACCTTTGATATTATTTTCATCTAAACCACTAGATGGCACAAAAACGTGGCGTAGCACTTTGCAAAACATTCGCTTTTCAACATGCACGTGTTTATTTGTCTGATCTTTGACGTGATCGCGCGCAGCAGTGCAAAGTTGATTCTGTGCTTACTTGATCTTATATTTTATGTTTTTTAAAATGTAGATTTAAGTAGCAAATGAGAATCGCTAAAAATAATGCATATATTTTGAGACAAAGGCCTTCTTTATGATTTTCAGTTTTGTTTAAGATAATTAAAGCAACAGTTTTTAAATAAAGAAAGAATATGTAAAGGTATGGTATTTAGGGTAAAAAGCGCCTCTGCTGTTGGGGCTAAAGACACAGTAATTAACATGATAATTAATAGATCGCTGACTTTTCCATTTGTTCACACGTAACATGGCCGCGGCAGGCGCAGTGATATTACGCAGCACCTGAAAGTAGTCCCCAGCTATATTATAACTAGTTACCTAGCTGGGGACTACTTTCAGGCGCTGCGTAATATCACTGCGCCTGCTGCGGCCATGTTACGGCAGCAAAGTTCCTTGATTATTACGCCGGAATGAGAGTATAGTTCTTAATCATATCAGCCTAGAAAATCGCAATTTTTCATTTTCTGCCGGTCTTAGTACACGATATAACTACAGAAGAGTCGAGTTTTAAATAGGAAAACTATCGAAACTCTTTGATCGTTTTTGAACGCGATGCTACTGGTCTTAATCGGATTCAATGATCTATGCTAAGCTATGCTAAAAGTGCTATCGCCAGATCCGGAGATCAGCTGAATGGATTCAAAAACGGTAAAACTCAACTTATTAACTCTGGGGGAGTTGGAGAATGAGCCTATTTCCAAAAAAAGTGGAGTGTTCCTTTAAGGTGGGCCTTTAGCCCCGTTGTACCCTACTGTGTATAGAGTAGAAAAAGTAAAAGAAACTTACAGGTTGTACGTCAGATGAATGACTTCCAGGATTCTGGTTGTTGGTCTGAAGACCTTTCCTCCGTTCTTGTATATTGATTTGGAGAAGCAGAGTGGGCAGGACTTTGAAAGCACTCTCCCTTTCAGCATCTAAACCATAAGAATAATACAGTGCAAGCTGTGAAACTGATCTCACAATCAAAGATGTTAGTGACGTTCTGGCAGAGGTGCTGCTGCTGTGTACACTCACAGAAAACAATGTGCTCAAATTTTAAAGATGTGGGACAGCTCCTGTAATATCGCCTTGACTATCGACATCAGCTCTCAGCGATATCTTTAACTATCATCAATACACTATACCATCGTCTATCTGCACAACCCCACTAACAATTTAACCATTTCAAATTTCTGTAAACGAAACCATAAAATCTAAATTATTTCTTACCATGCCAAGTTTTTCTAGAAGCCTGGGGAACTCCTTCAAGATTTCTGGGATGCTTGTAGACCCATTGCTGCGAATCCACCATTTCTCAAATTTTTTTGGAAGGCAAAACAAATTCTGTAAAATAAGGATGAAAAACTGGGTTAAAAGCTAGCAAAACCATACAGTATGCCATCCTGGAAATCCAGTGATCTGCCTATTATTCATCAATCTCAAATACAAATAGTTATTTCTAACAGTAACATAAAGAACACATTACATGCCCTGTGTCCCAATGTGCATCCTATCTGCCCTAAATAGTATTGAAAATTACTACTATCACATAGAGTTTAGGATGGATAGTATGCACATTGGGACGCAGGCATAGCCTCTCTAACTTACTGTTAACCTGGATACACTTGTGTTCTGATTAAAGCAATAAAAGCATTCACTAAAACAGAGGAAGGACCTCAAACACCATGAGAGATTAAGTCTAACTTTAGACAAAATTTTAAGTAAAATATTTAAGAATATTACATACCATTTAAGAATAATATTACATACCTGCAATATTGTGGTTTAACGTTAAGGGTAGCTAATGCAGCTAACGTTACCTGAGGAAAAAAAAAGAGCGCGAAAATAAGTTATTGTCGCAGACATTTACTCGAAAAAAAAAGACCTTAAAAGATACATTTTAGTACGAAATGATCTAATTATGACAAAACATTACAAAGCCACACAGAAACGTTACACAAACAGTAAGTTAACTGAACTTACCCCTGTATTTCTGACCTAACGATAGTTCATATCTTTTCCATGAGGCGTTAAAATATAAAACTTTGCACACGCGCACGCTCGCTCACACACACGCACGCACGCACGCACGCACGCACACACACACACACACACATAACTTATAGCCTATATTTATAACTTTTATATAACGATAAAGAGATTGCTGAGGCCTTTTTTGTCAACAAAAAATGTAGGTGGCTACTTCATTCACAGAATAACGCTAACTTTAACCCGCACAGCGACAAATCAAATACCACATTAACAGTGAAATCAGTGTGCTCTCACCATAGCTTATACAAATAGAGGTAAATAATCATATTATCATATTAATTTACCTTATAATCCTGCTTGCTGCGAGTTGCTTGACCGTCTGACGATGAGACGAGTGAAGAACCCAGAAAATTCGATGAAGAGGAAAAATAAACAAACCGGTTGGGTCAAAATAACCCAACCCAGGTGTTCAGTGGTGAAAGAACCCCTTGCAGTCATTTGACCCAGCACTAACAACCCAACTATGTGTTTACAGTACCTCAAACAACCCAGAATTATGACCCAGCACAATTAACCCAACAATGTGTTTACAGAAATAACCCAGCACTTTTAAGAGTGTATATTTAGGCGGAATATTTATATTTTAGATCATATATTTAGGTGGAAGGGTGGGTTCGAGAGAAAGAGACAAACAGTACGGCATGAGGCGGCCCGATATATGGAGGTTTCGGAAAGTCGGGTGATCGTTTGGGCGTAGCCCTGCTCCCAAACATCAGCTAACCAATTAACTCCCTTTAAATGATAACAGGAATATTCCAAATTGATAATATTGTATATGCATTAATGAAGACTCAAACACTCACCCTATTCTGTGGAGGGTTTCAACTGTCTATCATTCAGTTTTAAAATCATTGTGGTGCATTTTACTCTGTCAACATGTCATTCTGCAAACCAAAAAAAAGTCCAAATCTCAAATAGACTGAAAACCATCAGCTCCAAATAGAATGGACTGACAAGTACTTGCTCATGCAAGCGAATACAGCTACAGTAGTTCTCAACCAATGTGTTTATTATGCAACCACACCAGGCTGTAGTGAAGAAGTTCAATATGAAGAGGCAATGTGCAGCTCTGGCATCAGTCTGATTTAGCTTCTTTGTTACGAACCGCTTTTGAAAGCACTTTTTGGTTGATTTTGTAATAGCTTCTGAGGTTTATCTGCATTTTTGGACTGAGCCCTACAGTAGCAGTGTCTCTAGAGCTTTATTCAGTAGGTCATTCCCACTAATGAATCAGTGACTATCATCAATATCATCCATTATTATGCAATTATTTAAAAATGTGCTTTTATGATACGTATTATTCTTGAAATTGAATGATTCCTGAAGCTAATGAGGAATAGATAGCAGTGAGGAGTGCACTGGAAGACAATGAGTTCAGTTCAATTTAAAATAATTATCTTAATGAATATGTCGTGAATTGCATTTAGTATCATGAGAAGTACTTCTGGTGATCCAAATCAAAAAGCACACACACTTAACGTTGCATCACACACTCTCAGAAATAAAAGTACAAAAGCTGTCACTGGGGAGGTACCTTTTCAAAAGGTACATGTTTGGGTCCGTTTTGGTACCTTAAAGGTACATATTAGTACTTAAAGTGTACACATTTGAACCTAAAAGGTACAAAAGTGTACCTTTTGAAAAGGTACTGCCCCAGTAACAGCTTTTGTACCTTTATTTCTGAGAGTGCACTGCACCTTTGCAATAGTATGATATGTTTTACTGTAGCTGCTATGCCTCGCCTTTCTTTTCCTCTTAGTTTATCTCCCCACTGATGTGCGTCCACAAGTTAAACCGGTAATACTTTGGAATAATGGTCCGTTGTTAACAAGCAACTATGCAGGAAGTAATCGGTAGCACTACATTAACACTTAACTTAATACTATTAACTAATAGAGAAGCAAGATTAACTAAGCAGTAAGTAGTAGCAAATTTACGACAAAGGTAGTTCCTTATTAGATATTTGATAATTATTCAATAAAAATATCCTCACTGAGAACTACTTGCGAACTATGACCATAAGAATAACCAATTAATTACTAATCACAATAGTAACGTCTTAAAAGGGAATAATTGGGTTCTTTGTGGAAACTAATTTATGAATATGGATATCCTACAAAGAAGTCAGCTACATTTTAAAACTGTGACTACTACTCTTACCAAAGGATGGATGTTCTCTGTTTATTTCAAACAAAAACATTGTTTAAAAATGTTAATAATTAGTTAACAATTATGAGCTCTAGTTTGTGTCAGTTCAGTATGCATCTGACTCCAAAAGACCTACCTTTAGTGACAGTAGGCTGGGGAGGACTTTTCTTGAATATAAATAATGATGTTCTCTTGACAAAAACAATTCACATCCTTAATGAAGGCATCGACTGCCTTTATATTGTGTTAAGCACAAAACTGCATATTCCAGATTACAGTGTCTGGTAAAATATCACTAGTGCCTCACACAAATGTATGACTGTACACTATATGTCAGATTTAACCAGGTGAAAAATAAATATATTTCAATTGTGCTTTTTCACACTTAATATATTTAAACTATACTATATTATGTGCATATTAAATGTATTATTTTGAAACAACTTCAAGTATATTAAGTATATTTCAAGATACGCTAAAGTTCGATTTTAATCTTAATCTTAGCTATGTGGTGAGTGAGATGATTGCTAGGGCCGGAAAGCCATTCATTGACAGGAAGGAAAAATGGACTGGTGGCACTTGTTCAAAGAAAACTGGAAGGGGAGAATGTGGAGGAGGCCATTGCTCTGCACTGCATTATCAGGGTTTCTGCAGGATTTTTAAGCTCAAATTTAAGACTTTTTAAGACCTTTTTTAAGACCTGCACAAATAATATTAATACCATATGAGCAGGGTAGGGCAATGTATATGGTAAACTATTAAACTGTAAAATGACTGTAAAAAGCATGATTTACAGTTCAGTTACATGTTTTCACAAAAACAAAAAGTTTTATAAAATGATACATTTCACATTTCAGCCTTTAAACCATTTTTAAGAAAATGGATGAATCAAAAGTATTAATTATTATATTCATTTAAACAATTATTATCAATAAATTATCATATTAATTAAATAACATACAAACACATTTTACTGTTTATATTTTTATAATGAATTATCTTCGTATCGATCCACCAGTTCACATTTACAGCACTGCGTGTTTGCAGGGTAAAAACATGGGTTGAATTTCGTATTGGTCTGAACAAAAACAGCCCAATGTTCCTGCAATACCGGAGGCTGCAGTTCTAGGACCCTATTTTTTGGGATAGCACCATCTAGCCAATTCTATTCCAACAGAGGAGACCTGATCCAAACATCAAACAAACATATGCAAAGACTATATCCATGGAAACTATTCATTTTTTATCGTTCCATCTTATTTTTAACATAAGAGTTAGCGTAAACTTGAGTGTTTCGAGGGGGTGTCAGCAATCTCCATTTAGCCTATTTAGCTGTGCAAAACAGTTCATTGTGCTGCTGGATGTTGTAAATTAGTATTTGTATTCAACTTATTTTACATTTATTAAAGTACTAATAATCACACTAATTTGTACCGCAATTGTTTTACTGTTTACGGCACTTTAAGTGGGTCACACATCAGACATGAAGCGCTGCGGCTAATGAACTGAAGTCTCGCACAGAAACAAGTCTTTCTTTCCAAGAAAACTGAATTTAAAACCAGAATATATATAGAATATATTGAAATAAATGAGGTTAAATATTTCAAGAGGGTTACCAACAGGTATGTTTAGGGTTAGGAGCTGGTTAGGACAATAATTAAGTGTATACAATTAAACAACTAATTCCTTAAAAATAATAATTGAATAGCAAGTGCTATAAAATAGTATGAGCTGCTAATACATACATACAAAAATAAAATAAAAATAAATAAATAAAATAATTAAAAAAAAAACAAATCTAGGGTCCTAGAAATGCGGTCCTGAAACCCTACTCACAACAACAGCCCAATTAAAAATGCACATTCACGGACCTTTTTCACATTTCCGGGTTTCTCAGCAGTGGGAGAGTACCACAAATATATATTTTTTGCACTCCTATTTGCTCAAATAGTAATAGAAAGACTTCATGATAGTGTTTTCATGACTTTCAATAAAAGGGAAAAAAATGAGAGAGACTGATAACGGCAGTCAGAAGAGAGAATGGTGTCAAATTTACCATCCCTCCCATAGATGCTGCATTAGAAAAACTAGTTTTTTTGTAATTTGATGCAAGGTAATACAATACAAAGAATAGTGTTATAAATGTACATACATTTAAAAAAAAAAAATACAAATATGAAAAACTTTCGAGGATTTATGATACTGATGACCGTTAAACGTGTCATCCCAGTCTTGTGAAAAGGGTCCATTCTCTGCCAGCAGGAGGCACTTTCAAACTGTTTCCCCGGTAACGCTGTACACAAAGCAGTGCAGCACCGGACTTTGAGACGTGCAGCACTCATGTTTACTTAATAAAATCATAGCCTTTTGAAGTTTAATGGTCATATTAAGCTGTATAGCAATTTTGGTCTGTACCCAAATTTAAGACCTCTTGAAATCATAATTAAGACTTTCTTGTACAATTTAATACTTTTATGACCTTAAATTTGATACAAGTAAATTTAAGACTTTTTAAGGACCCGTGGGAACTCTGATTATCCATCAGCAGGCCCTTTGCTGCAAATACCTGAGGTTTGACAATGTGATGTCTGTTGTTGTGAAATGCATCAACCATATCAGATCCAGGGGCTTAAAGCACTGGCAGTTCTGCGCCTTTTTGGAGGAAATAGAGTCAGAATATGAGGATGTGCTCTACTTCACCGAGGCATGTTGGCTCAGTAGGGGAAATGTCTTGAAGAGGTTTTTTGAGTTGAGAGCAGAAGTGAAAGCCTTCATGGAGAAGGATGGGATGGCTGTTCCTGTGTTAAGTGATCCCAAATGGCTCATGGACTTAGCTTTTCTTGTTGACATCACACAGGAGCTTAATGTACTGAACAAGAAGTTACAAGGCCAGGGGCAGCTTGTCAGTGCTGCCTATGACAACGTGAGGGCATTCTCTACAAAACTTGTGTTATGGAAAGCCCAGCTCTCTTGGACAAACCTCTGCCATTTCCCAGCATGCAAGGCACTCGTGGATGTGGGCACACCATTCAGTGGTGAGAAGTATGCTGATGTCATTATGAAGCTACAGGAGGAATTTGATCGCAGGTTTGCAGACTTCAAGACACACAGAGCCACTTTTCAAATTTTTGCTGACCCCTTCTCCTTCGATGTGCAAGATGCTCCTCCTGTACTTCAAATGGAGCTCATTGATCTGCAGTGCAATTCTGAACTCAAAGCCAAGTTCAGGGAGTTGAGTGGAAACGCAGACAAGCTTGGACAATTTTTGAGAGAATTGCCACCCACCAACCCTGAGCTGTCCAGGATGTTCAGGCGGACCATATGCCTTTTTGGGAGCACATATCTATGTGAAAAGCTCTTCTCCACCATGAACTTCAATAAGTCAAAGTACAGGTCCAGACTCACTGATGAGAATCTTCAAGCCATACTGAGGGTTTCAACTGTTTCCTTCTTCAAGCCAAATGTGTCTCAGCTGTGTGAGAGGAAGCGCTGCCAGGTCTCTGGCAGCAAGGAGTAGGCAAGAGAAGCCTATGTTCTGAGGAACCGTTCATGTTCAGAAGGAAAGTTTAAATTCAGAGGAATCATTCATGTTCAAAAGAAACATTCATGTCGAAGAACTGTTAATAATAAAGATTGGATTAGTTGTGCCTCCTTTTTTTAAAATACTTGAAACCCTTTTTTTGTGAAAAACTTAATGCGGCCTGACCCAGACTCTACCTCCAGCGGCCCCCAGGTAAGCTGAGTTTGAGACCCCTGATGTAGAAGGTGTGGCTGCCGACATCTGGGGGCCGACTGATGGAGACAGAGCTGGGGGATCCGAAAGTGCAGACGGAGGGCCGATGGAGCTGAGTGTCGTCACAGGTTCCGGAGACCTGGGCACAGCTGCAGCGACGAGCATCGTTGGTGGAGCCAGAGTGTCCGAGGACTGGAGCGATGCCAGTGTGACCGAGGACCACAGTGTAGCCGACGGGAAAAAACCACTACAGCCAAAGACGTGGAGGGTTGGAGCACAGCAGACAGTCTGTAAGTCTGTGGCAGAAACAGAGCGATGACTGACCAAGGGGGAGCTGGTGGGACGAGGTCACTTCTTTGAGTACGACTTGCATGTTCTGCAACTAAGGGCTTGCAATTCAGACACTGTAGTATTTGAAGACTGCTTTATCACTGGATCTGTGAAAGGAAAAAATAATTGATAAAAAATTAGCCAATAACAGTTTTGTATCCAAGATGTATTATAATTTGCATTGATATTCATTAGAATTTAGTTTACCTTTTGACAATATCCTCATCAAGCTTGACATATGAGTGTCCATTCTTATCCTCTTGTCTGTCATCACTGTACAGCACTCTATGAGTTCCAGTGAACATATGATTAAAAGAGGCCCAACAACAGCACTTACAATGAGCAGAGTTCAAGTACAAACTCACTGATACTATTTGATAACAATTTATTTCAATAAAGCAACCTGTGAGTATTACAGGGTATGTTGATAACTGGTTTATTGTGACCTAGGGTATTTCACATGAATATGTCTGTTGTGGTAATGCTAACATACACTCTCTTCACCTCTGTTGCCACGATTAAAATAAAAATAAAATAAAATTATAAGTTAGTCATCCAAAATAAAAATTAAATAACAGAATGAATGACTGAATGACTGAAAGGAAGCACAAATTAGCCAGCTGGAATGGACACATTGCTAACGTTTTTCTTCCAAGATTGACCGAATCACCCTCCATTAGGCCTGATTCAAAAATCTCTATAACAGAGGAGATACGACATTAAAATATACTTACTATTCCCGTCTCTGCACTCAGATTTAAGTTTGTCTTCTATAGCAGCTGATCTGAAAAACAACAAATGTTAATATTCCACACACAAAAAAAAAAAAAAAAAAAAAAATCAAAAACAAATGATGATTGATGATTTGTTTTCTTTTTAAGAATGACAGTTTGCTGAGAACAATGTACCTGGTCGGTAATAGTCAAAAACCTTCCAAGCCTCAACAATTTCAGATGTACTGTATGCACTAATATAAGCAACCCTTCTTACAATTTGATCTTTGTTCTTATCTGTAATGAGAAATATATATATTAGAGAATAAAGGTGATAAGATTGTCAAGCTTGAACAAATATAAACACCTATCAACGAACACTACTACAGTTGGGTGATCAGCTCAAGACAAAGTAATCGTATGTTCATAATCATGGTTTTTCAAAGATCATTAACCTCATTACAATGAAGCCAAATTGTTCAGGAAATCAGAAATAAATACGCAACTTCATTTTGCAAATAAAAAATGTTAATGTTGTACATGTTATAAAGACTTTTTTTTCAGCCAATGTATGAGTCAAAAACACGACTGGTACAGACAAATAACGTTAATTAAATTTCAAATCTTACCTGAAGTCAGTCACAGTGAGGTTTCAAAAGCCAGATCCCATACACGCTCACAGATGCTGGTAAAGATAAGAACATACCACTATATTTTCTAATTAATTTCATAGTTTCATCACTCACCCTTAAGATGCTCCAACCCATCTAAGACTTTCGTTCATCTTCGAAAGAAAAGCGGAGATATTTTAATGAAATCTTTATGTCCATCCGATGAAAGACGATTCACCAAAGATGTTCACGTTTCAAAAGGTCCATCGCAAAAAAAATAACATCGCCAAAGTAATCCATATGAATTGCGTGGTTTCCTCCAAGTGTTCTAAACAGACACGATCACTCTATATAATCTAACTGTTTAAATTTAGACACATTCACATTCAAGGGACATTTCCACGCACATCATATTTGATTTAGGCCTACGAAGCTTGCCGGTGTGAAGTTCTGCAAACTTATTAGCATACGAACCAATCTGAGCCGTTCAAAAGCTCTGGAACCAATCAGGTTTAGTAAGTGTGTTGTTTGAATTTAAACACAAGTAAATGCAAGATTAAATAATAATAATAATATATATATTTTTTTAAAGCATTTCAGATATGATGTTGAAATCCTTGTGGAAATTTCAGTAGTAACTTAATACAATTAATGTATCATGTAATGGACAACAGCCTAATCAACCAAAGTATAACGTTTTAAGTAAAACTGAACAACATATTAAACAACATATTTACAAGTATTGCAATGCTTAATAATAGTTGACAAACATTTGTACATTGTAAATGTTAAAAAATGTTGTTGTTGTTTTTTTTTTTCAAATATCGTACTTTTCCAAATATTAAAATTATGAATGCATAAATATTTAAAATATATTGCAGTAGGCCTACACATGGTTATAAAGTACATTAAAAACCCACTAAAAGTGTAATCATTTTGTTATGTTCTTACACAAAATAGACATAAAATATACTTTAAGTAAGAGTAACATAAGTGTGTTTTCTGTAAATACACTGAAACGTCACTAAAAGTATGCTTAAGTTTAGTATATTCCTTAAAAGTGAAACTAAGAATATATTTATTAACATAGTATTTCTACTATACTTTTTAGGAGTATATTAAAAGTATGCTTTTGTTTAGCATATTTCTTAGAAGTATAACTAAGCATATGTTTAATACAAAAGTACTTTAAGTATACTTTTTAGAAATATATTAAAATGCAATTCAGTATATTTTTAATGCACTTCAAATAAGCATGTTGGGAATACAAATGTATTATAAACATACTACTTGAATTTCAAGTATATTTTTAATACATTTAATACTACGTCTTTTCCACCTGGGTAAACATGTTAAATAACTTATTAAATTACTTAGTAAGTACTGAGTTGTTAAGGTGTTTTTCACTTTAAAATAATGGTCCAGATCACTAGTAGTTTCTGCAAGCTGACAAGGTAACGTTTGAGTAATTAGTGAGGGGTTAATGTATTTTTCACTTTAAAGCTAAAGTGCTACTTAGGAACTCATTATTTTAGAGTGAAAAACATGTTAATCCCTCAGTAATTACTCACACGTAAATTAATAAGTTATTTAACATTTTATATCTGACACATACTGTACAGTCATACATTTGTGTGAGGTGCTAGTGATATTTTACCAGTACGTCATTTGGAGTGGGATACATATTAAACTGACATAAAACAGAGTTCATAATTGTGAACTAATTCAATCATGAGCTTGTCAGCATCAGTTCCTAATTATTAACATGTTTAAGTGAATTGTCATTTTTATTATTATTATATGTTTTTGTTTGAAATAAACAGAGAACATCCATCCTTTGGTAAGAGTAGTAGTCACAATTTTAAAATGTAGCCGACTTATTTGTAGGATATCATATTCATAAATTAGTTTCCACAAAGAACCCAATTGTTCACTTTTAAGACATTGCTGTTGTGATTAGTAATTAATTGGTTATTCTTTATTCTTTATTAATTGGACATAGTTCACAAGTAGTTCTCAATGAGGATATTTTTATTTAATAATTATCAAATGTTTAATAAGAACCTACATTTGTCCTAAAATTGTTACTACTTACTGCTTAGTTAATCTTGCTTCTCTATTAGTTAATAGTATGAAGTTAAGTATTAATGTAGTATTACCTATTACTTCCTGCATAGTTACTTGTTAACAACGGACCATTATTCTAAAGTGTTAAAGTTAAATCTTTATTCTACATCTCTGTTTCAGTCTTTGAGGCTGGCATGCTATGTACCTTGGCCTCTTTTTCCACCAGGTCTAAATCCAGGTATCAGAGGGCTGGAGTGGCGTTTGAGAAGCAGGTTGATAAGGGAGGTCTTTCATAGCGCTGACCCCTCCTTCAGAGTGCACCTCTGTAGCTGCCTTTGAATAATTCACTCAGAGAGACCTCTCAACTCCCGCTGATAAAAACCTTGTTCAACAGCATTGATTTCCTCCCTCATCTAACTTTCTGTGGTGCTGTAGATATGATAGACCAAGATAGATAGACAGACAGATGGATGGATGGGAAGATAGATAAATAGATAGATAGATAGATAGATAGACAGGAAGACAGAAAAATATTTTATAAATATATATATATATATACTGTATATATATACTGTATATATATATATATATATATATATATATATATATATATATATATATATATATATATATATATATATATATATATATATATATATATATATATATATATATATATATATATCAGTCAGAAAACTGAAGACAAGCACATGCCTGTGCAGTTTTCTGGCAAGCTCCAACAGCATTGAAACCAGCTCTTCCTGGCTGATGGTTTGAAAAAAAAAAGTCAAGGTGAGTTAATATTCTTCATATTCCTCGCATCTGTGAATGTTCAAAGTAAGAGCTGCACAGACTTTCTTTTAATATGGCGATTCTTTGTGAAGAAATATTGAACAGATCTGCTTTGAAATGCAGAGTTTTCTGCTTTAAATAAGGCGGTTATCAAACAGTGTCCGTTGAGGCAGGAGCTTTCAAATGAATCTCCACATGCTCCTTGGCCACAGGGCTGGGATAGCCTACCTGGCGCTCAGCCATTGTGACCAAAAACACTGCAGGAGCATTATGTTTAAAAAGGTTTTGGACAATCCAATAGAATGCTAAACCCTCAGAGACACATTGAAGAAAAACTACAACAAATGTTTAAAGAAATTCAATACTATATGTCTTTTCACTAAATATGGCCTAAATTACTCAGAACTCCAAAAGGTTTGGCAGGAACTCATTTACAAATCGAATCTCCCTGCATGCCAAAGTCCAACAATATGGTCACTGCCTTGTGACACCACTGCTGACTTCCAAGTGTATGTGACTATTTTTCAACTAATTCTCAACATGTTTAGTACTAGAAAAAAATAAAATAAATAAAGTTGCATAAAAACAAACTGAATGTTGCAAAAATGCAATGGTGGGCCTTAGTGGTCAACAGTGTCATTCACTCTACAGAGCATCTAGTAAATCATACATAAATATTCAAAATTATTTTCAATAAAGCCTGATGAGTGTCTCAGAGGCGTTTTAGTGCAGGGTTTTATAGAGGTCAATGCAACTGCACTGCAGGCCAATATAAATATACATTTCAGATACTTTGCAGGGGGTCAGTGATGTGTAGGAATATTCCAGAATCATGAAACTTCAGATGACTGAAGATGACTCTTCTGACACGAATATATCAATATTTCAGGCTCCTATCTTGCTGAGAAGGATTCTCGAGAAAGTCAAAGCTTATGCTTGTACTTTATTATAAAAGTGGTGAAATTTTGTGACCTTGAGATTGCATTGTTGCAATGTTTTCCTTCAAATATATGCATAAACATGATCTGTATAACCAGTTTCTCAAAACATCCAAGGGGAAATAAAAGAAATACATCCTCAATATTAGCGCTTGGTCTCATGAGGATTAAATTAAACACCAAAGAAAAAATGTATAAAGAAACTTCAAAACTTATATCAATGAATAACAATAAAAAATAAAAAAAAAACATTGAGTGTATTTGGGTGTATAGTGTATATATACTATAGTGTGTGTTTAATTATACACAGTATGTACATACTGCAAAAGTATTGTTGGCAAATATCAACAGAAAGTCATTACTGTCCAGTTAGTCATTATTCATGAGTTATCTAAACTTTCAGTCTGTCTATCTTGTAAAACTAAAGAAAAGATGCAAAACTTGCCTCCACCATCATGGAACAACAATATGCTTCTTAAATCCATTAATCTCGATTAATATTCTCGAATGCCCTATTAATAACCTCTGCCGGTGGTGCTCATAGAAAGATTATTACATCTTACATTACGCACCTGTGTAAACACTTATTCATTAGAGTGAAAAACATTAATTACCCCTGAGGAAACATTACATGGAACATCTATTTTAATCAGAGCATGTGGGTTGCAAAAAAGATGAGATATTAAAACCACCTGCACTCAACAACAATAAGGCTCCCTAGGTGTACAGTATGACTATCAATTGTCATGTGTCAGCACTTCAAAAACAAGCAAAATCGGAGTATCGACTTTTTTCACCTTAAACAATATGTGCACCACAAGGTTGATTTCGCTAAAGCCTTGAAAATAAGAATACAATTTTGCGAATGTTCCCCTTGTTAGTCATAGAGAATGCATGACTGACTTATGCATGCGCTGCATGATTATATTGGGAGTAAAATAAGTCTATCAGGATACAAGAGGGCTGGTGGAAGTAAACTAAGCTACTACAGCATGTATAATGTACTTTGAAGATGCATTGCTCACCTTGCAGTCTTCAAGGAAATATTTCAAGGAAATGTTCAATTTTATATTAGATAATTCATTGTAATACCCAAAGCCATTTTGCTCTGGAAAAGAAATCTAGTATCGTCCTAGCATTATGCCATTACATAAAAAGTCGGTGGTTTATGTAAGAGGTTGACAGTATAAGAGGCACCAAGGCTTTGCCCTTGATTTTTATGTTGTGTTCTGTGTGGCTGAATTAGGCGGCTTCACAGCATGATGGAGTTGGAAGGGGCTGGAGTGGAGGGCTGCAGAGGCGACTGAAGGGAAAGGGATTATAGATGGCACAGAAATTAAATTTTCGGCCTTCTCTCCAACTGAAGCCACCATCTGCCACTTATTTGACAATTTTAGATTGAATTAAAGAGAATCCCTTTTCCTAATTCGCAGCTGAGGAAAGCTGATTCAAAAAACTAAGCTAGAGAAATGTAATGGCAGCACCATGATGCCCATTGTTTAACCAGAGAGGGGAGATATCAGGTTTTCATGCAAATCAGAATGAAAGTCAGGGACATTCACAGCATGATATACAATTACAGTCAATAACATGTCCAAAAACTGGCTGAGAGGGAATAATGGATCGTCTGATTCATAATGTGAGAGAACAGCTCAGTGTGACTCTAATGGCAGCATGAGCATCGAGCTTGGTGGTCATCTTTCCACTAGATGAAACTTCCCAAAATCTAAACTTTCTGTATTATAGTTAAAGAGATAGTTCACGCAAAAATGAAAATTCAGTCAAAGGAGAAATTTGAGGGAAAATATCCTGCTTGTGCTCGTCCATATAATGGACGGCAGTGTATGGCAACCATGCAGCCTCATAAAAAGGATGCAAAAGTCGGCTATCAAGAATTATACAAGGAGACAGCCACAGTGTTTTAGCCACAGCCATATCACCCTGCAGCCCTAGACTGGTTGCCCACTGAAGCTGAGCAGGGTTGAGTCTGGTCAGTACCTGGATGGGAGACCTCCTGGGAAAAACTAGGTTGCTGTTGGAAGAGGTGTTAGTGAGGCCAGAAGGGGGTGCTCACCCTGTGGTTTGTGAGGGTCCTAATGCCCCAGTATAGTGACGGGGACACTATACTGTCAAAAAGCACCGTCTTTCAGATGAGGCCCTGACTCTCTGTGGTCATTAAAAATCCCATGGCACTTCTCGTAAAGAGTAGGGGTGTAACCCTGGTGTCCTGGCCAAATTCCCGCCACTGGCCCTTGTCAATCATGGCATCCTAATAATCCCCATCCACTTGATTGATCTCTCTCTCCTCTCCACCTGTAGCTGGTGTGTAGCTGTTGTCCTGTGGCTGCTGTCATATCATCCAGGTGGATGCTGCACACTGATGGGGGTTGAGGAGAGACCCCTCCACATGATTGTAAAGCGTGTTGGGTGTCCAGCAATACACAATATAGCGCTATATAAATGCCTCATTCATTCATTCATTCATTCGACATAAATAAAAATTGTTGTTAAAAATATCCCAGTTTCACTTTATTTTGATGGTCCCTTTAACACATTCTATTGACTATAAGTAATGTTGCACCTACACTTCTACTAACTGTCATTAGAGTGTTAGTAGTGTATTAGTTGACTGGTAGGGTTAGGGTTAGATTAAGTTGACGCATTCTTGCAAAGTTACTTATAGTCAGTAGAATATCTGTTGGGAGACCAACACAATAAGGAGTTAGTAGATATGAAGCAGACAGTCTACTAATACTCTTATGAGAGTTTGTTGACATGTAGTTGCAACTTTACTTAGTGTCAACAGAATGTTCAAAAGGGACCGTCAAAATAAAGTGTTACCGATATACCAAAAACAGACCTATTGGAATGATATTGATATTGATTTTATACAATGGCTCAATGAACAATAAAAAATAAAATGTTGAGTAATTTACATTTTGTTGACCATTGTTGCTGTCAAATTTCTGGGTCTGGGAACACAAATACAATGCTGAACTGTACCAGGTGAACTATAGAGCAACTTTACTTACCCTTTATCTACCCAATTAGTTGGTGTTTTACTGCCAATTTCATCAGTGAATTTGCATGCATAGGTACATTTTTTTGGAGTTTTACAAAAGATAGAGGTACCTTTTTCCAGTGAGCAAGAAATGCTTGAAATGCTCGACTCATTTTGCTTCCCTTTCTAATGAGATGCTGTACTTGAATATTTCTACCCCATCAGAGTGTTTGTGTGTTTTTATGTTTTTCCCTCTGCGAGTCAGAGAAGGACACCCAGCCTAACGACAGTAATATGACAGCATTTTTCATCTCGGCTCTCAAACGGGAAAGAAAAATCAATATTTAATCAAAGCAAGATCGTGTAGACTTCACGATACAATATATTTACCTTCACTGTCATTAAAGCCTCAAAACCACATTCAAATGTGCAGCGACAGAACAAAATAGTTCCAAAGAGGAAAATATTATATAGTGATAGCAAATATTCAGCTCCCTTTTAGCTGCAGAATATATAAGATGTGTATAATGACCACGGTCTGCTTGAAGCAAAATAAAACCATAGTGAGGGAGTGAGAAAATATTCACCAGAGATATGACTGGTATGTCAACATGCTTACTACAGAAGACAGAAGTAATTATGTGCGCTCTCTTTCTCTCTTTGACGCTCTTCTCTCATTCTGCTGTCTCCTGATGTGTCCCCTGTGTGATAACAGAGTCAGGGTAATGGGCTCTCTGTAAGCTAATGGAGGCTACACTGCAGGAGACTCCACTGTCAGGTACCACATCTTCAGCATTGCTCAGGGATACACTGCTTCCTGAGCTGTGAGTTTCTGAATTCACAAGATGTCCATTGAGCGATTGCCTTCATGCTGTTAGGACCAACAGCTAATGTGTAACCTGCTATTAAAATGTTAGAGATCTCACCTCATTATTAAAATGCAAATGTGGACCTGCAACAGCATAACATTCAAATTTCAATGATCTTCAGGAACTGCATAAATTAAATGTCTAAACCCAATTAAGTTGAAAGTAATTTTATTTGAGTGACCAGGGAAACAGATAGTCACAATAGAAACAAAAAATGTCAAAAAAATAAATAAATTTGTTACAATGAGTCGCATATTGTGTGTGTGTGTGTGTGTGTGTGTGTGTGTGTGTGTGTGTGTGTGTGTGTGTGTGTGTGTGTGTGTGTGTGTGTGTGTGTGTGTGTGTGTGTGTGTGTGTGTGTGTGTGTGTGTGTGTGTGTGTGTATGTATGCATATATGGTTGAACGAGTGGTTTCGTTTGAGTCAATTTTTGGTGGACTGATTAAATGATGTCAGTTATTTTTAGTAAAATTGTGTTTCTTAACCCCCGCAAATTCTAACATTGTTGATTTCCAGATGGTTTGAATAGACTGTTGGCTTTGTTTAGCTGAAAGGAGGCATGGGCAGCTTGGATCACAGTAAGTCCTGGCAGAGGCATGCTGTCAGACTAAAGGAAGAAAAGGTCAGGACTGCAATATGTGAGGAAACATGTCTCTTGGAACACTGTGTGGGATTTCTAAACCATTTAATCGAGAGGAGCAAATGGCATACTGAAAGAAATGACATGCAGGTTGTATTTTTGAGGTTGTTTTTAGGCAAATGCATAAAAAGTGACAGCTTCATTTTTGGAAACGCACAGCAATGAAGGCTAGAAAACAATATATGTTAATACTAACAACAACAGAGCACTGGGAAATGTCAACGTGAGTTCAGTAAGTTGGGAAGATAATATCACATGGATTTTATGACATTATCTCCATCCTCAGAATGATATTATCCCATAATCACTTGCGAACCTCGTGATCTGCTGTCCCCTAATAACTCCTTTTATCATATTAATAGCTGGGCTCTTGTAGACAAAAACTGACCACATGTTCTAATAACAGTGGGATGAATAATTTATGAATGTGACAGGCTGAAGTACTTCAGACGGAGAAAAAGACATAAATATGCAGAGCTGAGTGCATGCATCATGGCTCTAATGTCTTAGACATTGTTTGCATTGTAAATATGTTTCATTGTTTAGGATCATTCCAGTGCAGACATACTAATCTTTGCAAAATACCCTAATAATACACTAATATTATAATGAAATCAAATTTTGAAATAATAATACTAAACACTTACAAAACCACAAGAAACAATACAAACAAATTCAAATTGATGCATACATTTAATAGAATAGATAAAAACATTTAATTAAACAGTATATAATTGTGTTCTATGGTATGGTGACAAATGAATACATACACTACCGTTTGAAATCAGTGAGAAGAAATAAAAACTTGTTTTCAGCAAAAATGTATTAAATTGGTCAAAAATGGCAGTAAAGACTTTAACATTCTTCAAATACAAAACTGTTCTCCTAAACTTTAAATCAAAGAATCCGCAGACAAATTTTTTATTTTTATTTATTTATTTACTTTAAATTAAGCAGCACAACTGTTTTCAACATTAATAAAAATAATAATAATTAATTCACATGAAATCAGCATATTAGAATAATTTCTGAAGGATCCTGTGACACTGAAGACTGGAGTAATGGCTGATTAAAGTTATGTATTAATATATATTCAAATATAATATATTAAAATATAATCAATTATTAAATATCCTAAATTATACAAGGTTACGATTTTAATATTTTAAAACAAGAGGCTTATTTAAAAAAAACATTAAAAAAATAAATAAAAAATTGAATCTTATGAGTGTCAAATTACTAAATGAGTGTAATTAAATAATTGCATGTCTTTAAACAAACAAACAAACAAACAAACAAACAAACAAACAAACAGTGTTATAGTGTGGTGGCATCCTTTAGACTAGGTCAAAGTCCAGCCAAAAACCAGCATAAATTGGGCCATGATACATGTGTATCAAACCCGTATCAAATTAGGTTTGACAGGGTCGCTGATTTGTCAAAGAGGAGCGCTTTAAAGAGTTCAGAGGAGATGTGGGTCAAGTAAATCTCTTTATAGGCTATAGCTGTGCAAAGCATCTCCTGAGGAAGAGCTTAGCCTGAGGCCATGGGTGCTAAAGGAAAACGCTTCAGATGAACGGAGCTCTGTCAGTCCCTGCCCAGCAAACGTATGATAATGCCTGCGACACTCAATGAGGCAGAGCTTCAGTAACGGAAGTAAAATACACAAAAAAGCAAAATGCCCTGAAGCAAAGCCGAGAGTACGACAGGATGACAAAGTCTATTTAGTAAAAGAAAAACAAAATTGGAGACGGATGAACTGCAAATATTTTATATATATTTTATATGTAAGAAATATATGGCATTTACTCTCACTCTCATACACACACACACACACACACACAGATATATGGAAGCGTATTTCTACCATGGAATAAAAATATTAAAAAGGTATTTGTGACTTTTCATATTTTCTGAGTTTTCTTTCTTTTTTTACTTTTTGTTTCTCTGAGTTCTGACTTTTTTGGAACTTTGAGTTTAAATCTCCCAATTCTTACTTGTTTTCTCTGACTAATGAGCTTACACCTCACAATTCTGACTTTTTTTTTTTTCTTGAAATTCTGAGTTTACATCTCAGAATTCTGAATTCTTTCTCAGAATTCTGAATTTATGTCTTGCAGGTCAGGGTTTACAATTGCAATTCTGACTTTTTTCATGGGATTCTGAGCTTACATCTCACATACATACATAAATAAAAATAGAATTGTATGTATGTATGTATGTATGAATGTGTGTGTGTGTGTGTTTGTGTGTACCTGTTTTTCTATTCAGGTGGGGACTTAAACCTGAATACACACCGTCTCATGGGGACTCGTGTCACGGTGGGGACCTAAATTGAGGTCCCCATGGGTAAACAAGCTACTAAATCACACAGAATGAAGTTTTTTGAAAATCTAAAAATGCAGAAAGTTTCCTGTAAGGGGTACAATGTAAAAAGTGATAAGTTGACTTAACTTAAAAAAAATTGAGGACACCCGTTGCCTTAAAATGTTTAAGTAAATGATAATTTAAAAAATAAGTTAATTGAATTGTCAAGTTCACTTAACTTTAATCTTGCAATTCTGTTTTTCTTTCCCCTACAAATTTGACACCTCACCTGACCGCATACACATGCAAAATTTGGAAGAAAAAAAAAATACATTTCATAATTCCAAAATGAAAACTAACAATTCTGAGAACAAGTCTGAATTGTGAGATATAAACTCACAATTGCGAGATAAAAAGTCACAATTTATTTTTTCTATATATTTTTATTCCATGGCAGAAATAAGCAGATATATGTGCTCATTTGTTTCTAGATTCTGCTAATAACAAATCATTAGAAAAAAGTCTATTGCTAAGGAGTGTAACATCTTTTGTGCACATGAGTGAATAATATCAATGAGGTAATGACACACTGAAATTTTTGGGGCTGTTTCAGTGTCTTCAGACGTTTCAGCTCATAGGTTTTCATTATCTTCCACTTAAAAACAGGTGATCACTATTGCCAGTAAAGAGTATGAGTGAAGTGACCGCAGTTTCCCTTTCCAGCTCAAAGTGCTCTATAATGACTCCGCTCCCACTCCGCTCCAGGTTTTACATTAACCTTGTAATTCATTTTGAGTAAACATTTGTAATTCTCCTCATGAGTTTGCACTGCTCACATATTCTGCACAATGTTAAATAAGGCATAACAGTATTTTTTGATGAAGTGGTTGAAAAACTTTATTGTTGGCCAAATTCTGTGATGTCTGAAGGCCATACATTTATTAGAGCAGAGATCCATTTAATGGACCAGAATATCAGTATAATAAATGAAATGAGTCACATCACTATGGCTTACCAGTAAATGATGATTCTAATAATAGCTTTCCCCATTTATTTGTGATGTAAAATACAGTATGTTTTTGGATAAACATCCTCACTTTGCCCTGGTACAGCAATCCAGTCAACTAGGACTCTTTTTAGGTTTATATATGTGTATTATGTGCTTTCTCTTTTCAGATTTAGAAAACTCATTATGCTCCTGTGCTTTGCACATTTTTAGGGTTTTTGTTCTCTATTGCGTAAGTCACTAAAACACAGACAGACAGAAATTAAAAAAAAAAACACTAAGAACAACAACAACAACAAAAAAGGAAATTAAGAAAGAAAAGGAAAGAAAAAGAAAATTGTTGGTTCACAGCACTGAAAAGTCACTGAAAGTTAAATGATATTTAACAGACCATTTCACTTCATGTGACATGAAAAGGTGCTGAAATATTTCCAGCGTCTTTTCATCTCTGACGATTTTCTCAGACGCCCATGCAAGTTCACCTTCACACGTAAGCAAATGTAGAGAAGCTTCAAAATAGCACCTAACAACTCCTATTGAAATAGTATGTTACATAACCATGCACCAATGGAAGGTAAACCTGTTTCATGAGCTAAAATAATTCATTTGATTGGTATTAATCTTGGATTAGGAATCGCTCTACAGTGCCTTTACGTAAGTGATTATATCCCTGCTGATGTCATTTAGACACATCACAGGGTCAAGAGGGATCTCAAATCTATCTGTAAAAGTTAGTAATAAAGCAAACTACTTTAACACATTCTATTGACTATAAGTAATGTTGCACCTACACTTCTACTAACCCTCATTAGAGTGTTAGTAGTGTATTAGTTGACTGGTAGGGTTAGGGTTAGATTAAGTTGACACGTTCTTGCAAAGTTACTTATAGTCAGTAGAATATCTGTTGGGAGACCAACACAATAAGGAGCTAGTAG